>OX243839.2:19865274-20486812 GCA_945859575.2 Herminia tarsipennalis
ACCTAGTAATTACTAGGTAGCTATGATAACAAAATCTCTAACTAAGTTTAGAACATAATGTTCTAAACTTAGTCTTATATTAATGAACACAGTCATGTAATGTTATACAAGAGGTCTCGTGGCGACTATAAGCCTCCGGTCACGGTTAGCTTGCGGTTTTGATACTCAGGCCTTGATAGGTAGGTATTTTTCAATTTAACAAACCTAATGTTTGGGAAAGAATGAATTTGACAAATACCTACAGGTGTATATAAAGACGCACCATGAATATATCTGGATATCACGACGGAAATATTATACTTCAGTTTTCTAAAGCAAGGTGCAATATTTTGACTTCTAGTTTATTATCCGTAGTGCGGACTCCATATCCACCTACCGAGAATTTCAACACATATTCATGAAATCTAATTCTAACGTAGAAAATTACTTTGCGGTACGAAAATATTGAGGTAGCCTACAAAAATAAGTCCAAGTGGAGAGTTGGTTTGTTATACGCTAGTTTTCCAAGACAAATTCATTGCAAACTTTACTAGGTTAATTAACTACAAAGAGCTGTTCAGGTCACCGCTTAAAGCCGGCCGGCAGTGGAAGGTTGAATTTTATTCTACTTGGTCAAAAGTTAGCGGCAAAAGATTTGCCAGTTTAGGATCAGTTAAAGTTTTAGTATGTCTTGCGTTAGTTACGAAAGCACGTAATTGGTTTGCGAATGTGTGTGATGGTGGAAAACTTCAGTCAGTGTGTATACTGCCCTATCCAAATATCGACTAATTAAAATTGATTTAAAGACATCAATAGACTATTTATAAACGGAGGGCCTTTTTGGGATTAGTATTTAACAAGGAATAATTTCACCACGTTCTTCTTATCTTTTGACTTATACATGCCGCGGTTTTAGTTTAGAGACTCTAAGTGCTGGATAGTTATAATTTGGCATGAGTTTCACGCAAGTGGTATAATTAAAACATTAGTTGATCACACCAATTTTAAGCAAGAAAGTGCACATGAGATTCTAAGGTTAAATTTACTTTGGTATGAGTACCTACCATTTATTATCCAGGCCACTCAGAAAATTTTGCGAAAAAATGTTTTTATGTATAGGGCACTGGCCACTTACAATTATATTAAAAAAATATGTGGTTATTTAAAAGTAAAAATACTATTGTTCGAATTTCGAATTTCTTTCCATATTTTTTCAAGAAACAAATTAAACTATCGTATCACATTTAAAAATGGATCTGCATCGAGAACATTTTCGTGCGGTGATTTTCTGCGATTTTAAATGTGGCTTATAACCTAATAAGTAATTTTATCGACTTCAAATGACTTTTATGGACTAAGGACCTTCAAAAGCAACCATCTACCGTTGGCATAGCGAGTTCAAGTGCTGTCGCCTTACTTTGGGGGATGAACACAAGAGCTGATCTGGCACCGTGTGACTGCTTTTTATTCCCTAAAATAAAAAATCGGCTGAAAGGATACAGTTTTCATTGTCGGAAGAAGCAATGTCTGCGGCGGACTGAAAAAAATGTTTTGGAAATTAGTTTAGACGCAGATCTTATATGCGTACTGCATATAAGATCTGCGTCAGACTTTATATCGAGGCTTATGGAGAGTTCTTTAAAAAGATTTAATTAAAATATTTTATCCATAGATGTTAGTTTTTTAGTTTCTCAAAACTTTATGTGTGTTCCACGTATGTATATCTACTATTATTTCAATTACTTGTTCATTGGTATGTCTCTAATATTCCTTGACTTTTAATTCAGATGCAATCTAGCTACTTCAATAAATAAACACTAAAAGGAGTCCCGAAGGGATGAATCCAACCGTCCGTCCGCCGGCCGACCCGATTCCCCGAAGATTCTCACTATCGTTCATAAATTAGCCATCAATGAGATTAACACGAACTACCCCTACTCGTTAATGCCCCGTGATCATTCGTTAATGGGGAAAAACCAATTTGATTATCTCAACGTATGTTTATAGATATTTAAGATAGGGCTTATGTTTTCTCTTCTGATTTTTGTCAATGCATTATGATCAATTTCTTCGTATAGCGGCAGTAGCCTAATGGCTAAGGCATCGGTCTCGCAATCGTGAGGTCGCGGATTCGATTCCTTGGACATTGATAGTCATCATTTAAAAAAAAACTAACATTTGAGTTCTAATTTTAAACTTTCTGCCGCACCCAGAGTCGTTTAATCATGCATTGCATAACAATATCTTTACTAAGGAATGATATAACTAAGCATTAAACGAATCTGAGTGCGGCAGTTTGACGTTAAAATTTTTAAATTTTCGTAAGTTTCTGATTGTGTTTCGTGTTTTTAAAGAACCTGCCTTTTTGAGTACTTTGTCATAGGTAATTATACCCTAAGTCCTTTAAAGGGTTATGTTACTAATTTAGCTATGAAGTAGAGCATGACCTTTTTGAAGACTTAGTACCTAAATAAATATTGTAGACTGTTTCACCACAAAATAATCGTTAACCAATTACAATAATTCATGTGAATTGCGAATTTATTATTAAAATATTAAATTCTTTGCCTCAGACACGAAATGAAACCATTAAAATGTTTTTCTATTATTATGATAACGAAAATTAATCGCTTTCAAATATCGGATAAAAAGATTGTGAACCTGGTTTTGAATTTTAGAAGAAAGCCTTAGAATAATAATTATTTGATCACTAATTTATTGAACGCAGTGAAAGCTGAAAAAGCTATTTTATGTAAGTTATCCTCGTATTTATCATACAAATACCTTGATACTAAACACTATATATAGTTCAGTGTTTCTCTTTTACACGTTCACTGGTGAATAGATTAAATATATTTAAATATGTACTAGATCTATTTTATACTACTCATGTGTAAATGTATAACTTATGTAATGTGTGTGTGTGTGTGTGTGTGTGTGTTTTCGGGCAAACACACTACTACTGTTTACTGTTAACAGATAAAATAAAATAAAAACTTTTATTATAAAAATATGTACCAAACCAACATTTCAGACTGCTTCTTTACCTTTTAAATAAAAATCACAACGACAAGCATTTACGTGCATTGAATGCCTTGCATACATTGAATATATTTTCCGTTCCAATAGATTGTTTTGCAAATAACTTCGAAGAGCTCAGCAGCTTTCCCAAGAATAATAGAAGGAGTTTTTTATTAGGCCAAAATGGATACAGGGTTTCCTTGTATCGTTATGTTAATATTGTCACACTGACCCAGAAATGCAAAACGTGTTTTGGCTCCTCTGGTTACTCAGCAAGAGCGACAGATGAATTGATGATTTGCATTACATTAGCGAAATCAATAACAACTTTTCCTTTTATTTTTTAATTATTTGGATTTGTAGGTAACTACTAATAACAATAAGTAATACTTGTTGGAGTAAACATAAAAGTTCATACTACCTATCGGCTAGTAAAATCCAAAGTTCCAATATTTTACTGATCTCTGTTCTATAGTTTGTGTTTTATCACATTTTCACTATTTAAAAGTGTGTGCCAGATAAGTTCTAATATGTAGTAATTTATTATTAGAAGTTTATTTCATTATTATTTAGTTGTTTTTTAATAAGTAAAAGCGGCGGTAGCCTAATTGGCTAACCATCGGACTTGCAATCGTTAGGTTCGAATCTTACCCATTATACTACTGACGTGAACGTGTGACGGGTTAACAGGATTGCACGTTATGTGGGACCACAATTCCACATTGCTAGTTATCTTTTAAAATACGACAAAAAAAGGACATTAATACATATTACATAAATTAATGACTTTGGAACGTTCTTTTTGTTCGTCTATGCTAGTGATTTTAGGTATGCCAGTTTTTTTAATGGGTCTTATTTTTCTTTGTCATGTAAGTGATAGATATAAATTTCAAAAACTTATAACCGATACAAAAAAATCTTTTTAGATTACGAACTGTCATGTAAGTGAAACCAACAAACCATCATACAATTATATAGATTGCTAAAACATAACACTTCTATTTGCTTTTAACGTAGTCGGATAAATCCAGTTCATTATAATCTCATCCGCAACTCGACGAATCATTACCATAAAGTTCATTACATGAAGAATAAAAGAGCGAGAACTAATTACGGGTCTGGATATGATAATTTGGTGTAGGTTACACAAACTAAAATCATAAACTGCTCCTAATATCTCGAGTGTGTTCAGGAACCCTCTCACGTAGCGATTACAACTCGCGCGCGCTAACAGGGTTAAGTGTGGCGACAATCCGGTGAATTTGGAATAATTACGATTTTACACTTTAGTTCCCGCATACATCGAGACTGGTAGAAAACATTCATATTCATATTTATTTATTTGCACAAATACAGGTACATAGGATGTTGTATAGAAGTACATTAGAACGCTATATTTAGCTTTACAGCATGCAAAATGACCTTAAGTATAAAAATAATTTTCCTTTACATAAATAAAAAATTATAATTTAATTAATATTACAGTTTGTCCAAAATATACTCATTAACTGTGTAGTATGCCTTTTCGAGTAGGATCGCTTTCAGTTTAGCCTTGAATGTTTGTATGTCATTAATTTCTAGTAATCATTTTGGCAAGTGGTTATATATTCTTGGAGCCATACAGAATATACTTTTATTTAGAAAAGCTGTAGTATTTAGCGGCATATTATTTTATAATTGTGTCTCCTACTGTTAAGGTTAAATAATTAATTTTTGTTGCCGAAAATCAACATCATTTTAGGTTTTCGTTTTCGGTTTCGGTTTTGTTAAATTTGAGTAGGTCTAAGCCATAGGCCGTCTTGGTCGGTTTCACAACAGTGTCAGTTATTTTTCCGTGAAATAGTAATGTAAACACATCACTGTATTTTCGTTGAAAGGCATTGTAGCAAGTGTAATTACTGGGCAAATGAGATTATCCAATTAAAGTCTCAAATGAAGAGAGCGATGCAGTGACATTCGGATCTTTGCCAAACAAGGATTTGGGTAGCACTGATTCTTACTGTCTACATACTGTGGTGACACGACGTTCTTCATTTATTTGATTAAAAAAAAGAAAAAAATGGGGTTCGATTTCTAAATAATTAAAAATAATTTTTGTGCCAAATTTCAACCAACTCAATCCATTCAGTGGGTTTAGCCGTGCGTTGAAAATCACTGACGGTTTGCTTTTGTACATTATATGGTAGGTTTACACGCAGTCAAACCGACATTCAACGCTAACGAACACGAGTGCGAGCGTGTGAATAGGCGTGAATGTGCTGCTCAGCTGTTTGTAAACCATTTTTTGGGCCGACCATCGCAATTGTAACATGAACGTGTGGTCATAGTTGGTGAAAATAAGTGGTAATTCTTTTGTCAAGTTACACCTGTGAAAATATAGAGTAGGTATGGCTTGAGCACACTCTAGCATCAGCATCTCACCACCCGTCACACAAAATGGGATTAAAAATGTATGATTGCAGATGATGATGATGATGATGATTAGTGATTTAGTAGTTGATAAATAAACACGTGATAAAATAGCAAGATTATTAGGGTATATATAAGTAGGAGTTAGTAACTACAAGTATCTCAGTGTCATGCGTATTTGAACACACCTTTCTGTTACACATTTTCCTAAAAATATATTCAAATTCATGATATTCGCTAGAGAATTAGATGTTATGTAATAATTTTGTAACAGATGAAAAAGTTCATATTATTTTCCCCGATAAATTTTCAGCTTAGCGTCCCAGACAATATGTCGAGGCTCATTCTTTCTAGCCAGTCTGACACATAGACGAGTGTATCTAGATTGAGGTTTAACCACATAATGTTCATTTATTATTCCAATTCATTCAGTGCGTTGTTTGAAATTAATAAAAACATTTTAAATCGTTTGTTGTAAACAGTACACGCGGAAAATAAAGAACTGAATTCACTTTTATACACAGAAGGTGGTAGAGTCAGCGTAAACATTTTTTCATCTAATGTAGAACCAAAACCCACGCAAGTAAAGCCAAGATTAAGAACAAAATATCAAGATTTTTACCAGCAGAGATTTGTGCCAGATTTTTTCTCATTCAATTTATTAACTCATACGTACAAGGAGAGAATTTTGGCTTTCTTCCTTTATTGTTCATGTTCGTTGATATTATCCAAGTAGGTATATATTTGGCGCTTAAAATAAAAATAATTACTGATTTCAGACTAGTACAGTGCTTATCTGGCAGCTTATAAATATACAACGGCAAAACTTCTTGTTAATCCATTTATGGACACTGAAATGGTTTCAAATGCTATCATAAGCAAGCCAAAATTGTTATGCAAATTGCTGAAAATGGATCCCAACTAAGTAATAGTTGCTCTACCGAAATTTCAAAGTCATTTTGTCATTCAGCCGATCATACAAATGTTTACAGAATTTGTGGATTTCAAGCAGTATGAAACAAAGTTAATGACAACGAGGGTCTCGGCGTACCATTGCTATATCTAATCTCGCCGGGTCTTGGAACATTGCCAAAATACAGATTAGCAGTCCCTTAAGAAATACCCTTTGTGGCCGCCGAACTTACAATCCGGTCGGAGTTTAATAACAACTTGATTTGGTTTTGTCGAACTGTAAATTAATATCGCTAACTATTGGTATTTAGTTTAAATTTGAATTGATTGCATGTAGGCCGATCAATAGAGTTATGATAATCAAGTTTTAGAATTACTAGTTCCATCAGACGTAATAAAAAAGTATTTGGTAAGGTCACGGTATAGATAACTATATTTTTCTCTGCCGTGGGTAAGGTCACATGAAAGCGCTAATTATAATTTTGACAAATAATCGTTGCTTTTTCTTGTTTTTCTGTATTTTTAGGAAAAAAATAAATAAAACCCGAAGCAAAACAGCACTTAGTGAGTATAAGAGGAATGTAGTACCTAATATAAATTGTTGCATACAGGCGTGGACCTAGAAGTTTGTTCTGGGGGGTAGTAGCTCGCATAACGGGGGACCGGTGTTGAATCAACACCGATAACTACCGAGTGGGGGGGGAATTGCTTGCCTATACACTGCGATCCAGAGTTAAACTCTCAAATTCCCCAAAAAACAGGTCATGAGTTCGGGGGGCAATTGCCTGGCTGCACCCCTTGCGCCTGGTTGCATACCAAGGCGAAACACTTCTTCAGTCAAGAAAAAATCAATAATTTAAGAATTTTTCTAAACATTAAATAGGTAAATAATTTGAGTATAATTTCAATTTCAGTATAATTTCAATTACATTGCGGCCATATTCAGCTGTGAGAGTGAACAGTGTTTAAAATAAAAATATCTACCATTTTACAGCAGGCTGCGTTAAAGTTGAATGCAACAAGTTAAGCTAGGCGACCCGCAAGCCTTTTGTTAACTGTGATTATTCTTCTACGAGTACTAATCTGTTATATTACCACTTTTATTTCATTACTGCCTTTTTAATTACGCGCTTCATTTATTTTTTTACTACTACAGTGGTGGGTATTGTATGCAAGTCTAAAATAGTCAAGTGTGCTTCCAAAGACAATAAAAGGTCGTCTAACGTTGGTATAGTTACAACTTAATTATAATTTTTCAATTAATTGGATACCAATATTCATAATTTCCATAAATTGTAATAATATTTAAAAAATATTATTAATATAATATTATTATATTATAATATTAATATTAAAATTAGGCTATTAAGACTATATTTGGATTTAAACATACCTTTTTTTTAAATAATCGCAGATCCTGCAGCCAAACCCAAAAATGAGAAAAACGGAAGAAATACTAAAAGAGAGCACGTTTAAGAAAAGAACACTGTTTAACTGTTCACTTGTCCACTTTTATATTTTTGGTAGGTTCGTGAAACGCGTGTTGTGAGGCGGGAGCGCGCGAAGCGTCCACTGTGGGCGGTGGCGGCGGTTGCACTGGTCCTGTGTTCCCGCACGCCCTGCCTTCCCCTATACCTGTTACAGGTACGGTGAGCACCGTCCCCATACATCCAGTACTAAGTACCCGGTATTGATGGACAAATCGAATTGATTTTCGCATTTTCCCATTTTTCCCCGCTCTGCGATTACCGTGTGTCCGGATTAATACGGTAATGCTATTTCTTTTCACTTCGCTTCCCGGTATTTGAGGAGATTCATAAATTTCCCCTTAACGATAAACATCAGCTAGACCAGTGGAATTTGCCGAAAATCTTTGGTTATTACAAATAATTACGTAAGTTTAACACGACTTTCATCCGTCATCGGCTGTTTAAGCTATTTTGAGTTACACAATCATTTTCAATAGACCTTTCAGTTTCTATTTGTGTTGTAATTTAATGGCATAAATAATTATGTCAATTGCTTACCTGAGTGAAGTTTTAAAGGGTAACTGGCTGCCAACAGAAACATAATTAAAACTAAACGACACGTTTAAAGTTTAATATCATGGTTAAAAAAAGAAAATTTGCAAGAGCATTTTATAGCTACCTAGAGTTTGAGCTAGAAGAAACTATGGTTTTTTGCAAAGCTTGGTATATTATAGACGAAAGCTCGGTGAAACCTAGCCACAAATTGTATTAGGTCTATGAGCTGACATGCAGGATTTATCTGTGTCCGTTTAATAGGTGGGTATATGATTTAGTATATATTAAACCGTATAGATGAAAGGCTTTTAGGTACCCTAGCGCGGGAATGGTATTTACAAAAGGAATGAACAAGTGGGTTTTCCGTTGTTTTTGACAATGTTACATAATTATTTTTCTATGAAATTCGTACGAAAATTTTATTACTTCTCACTTGGTCTGCTGTTACTTGTAAATTTAAAACGCTTACTTAGCTGTGATAGTTTTCCTTATAATTTCATTATACTATATATAAATTAAAATTTCAATTCATTATACTACTCTGTCAAGAAAGTACCGGCTAACGATCAATAATACTCAAAGTGTTAGTTATTCATCGAAATTCATTTTTTCGACTTCAATGTATGCTCCTTTAGAAACGATACAGATACACTAACACCAACGAATAATCCAATATTAAAACATTTTAAAACGCAAATCGCGGAATTGAGCGCATTCTCATTGATGTCTTCTACCGGATGAAAATGACTTTGGCGTGGTTTTTTCGGTTTTGGTTCGGTTAGAAGGCGCCATTTCGAAGTTTGTTGACTAGTTTGCATGTCAAACTCGTAAACCCAACCTCAGTCTCTATTTGTTTCACTTTTGCGATAGCCATTGCCTTTCAGAGCGAGGGAAATATTCCATCAAATTTTAACAGCTTTTGAACACTTTTTACTACTTATAAGCACGAGTGATAACACATCACTCTATTGAATCTAATAAAAATCTCTCCGAACCTCTAACTCGAAAGTAATTATCCATTCCCGATACTTTTTTGACTAAATGTATATACTACTACCCTGAATTTTTCCACTTCTGCAAAAACAACCATTTAGCTGGCGGAGTGTGTAAATAACTGATGATGAGTTTTAGAGATAGACAACGAAACTTCTCAATAAATGCCTATAAATCAACCGTGATTGAAGTCGGATGTTTTTTTGTATTTTTTTTATAGTTTTAGTGTCAATACCTATCTAACGACAACCTGTGGGTTGTCCTTAGATAGGTATAGGTAGGTAGTATGGGTTAATAAAAAATCACATCCTCACTTTACATGTAGTCCCCTACGCGTAAAGTGGGGCTGTGATTTTTTACTTATTTTTTTTTGTACCCGAATACACATAAAAATGTAAACGTTTTATTCTACCGCTTCGTTGGCGCAACTTATATGTAAATCATAATAAGGAACTGTGAACTAACATGGGGACAGACATACGGATGGACATGGCAAAACTGTAAGGCGTTCCATTTTGGCATTTTGGCTATGGAACCCTTAAAATGAAAATCATTAATTGTCTATATTTTTAGTACAGACCTACAATGTATGCAAATTATTCTTAAAATGTACTAATACTTACTTAGAATTATCATAGTAATCCTCCAACATAGTTGGATAAAAATAAACTTACAACTACACCGGAATAACAGTGTCACAAAATGGCTGTCACAAAGTCTGACCAAGTTGTTAAACTTAATAAAATCGACAGGGAAACCCCATGTAAAATCACATACCACGAAAACACAATAGGATCCTTAGGGATTGACATCACATTTCTACTCCCCTACCTATTCCTAAATATCATTCAAATCTCGAGTTTTTCACCTCCGGCCCGAATGTAAATTGTACCCTCGCCGAATATAGAATCCAAACCATTGTGCCAATTGAATTGTCTAATAAATTGCTCGGAATTCGTTTTTAACTTGATCATTCCGTACGATCAAGTGATCTGCTTAAGAGGTTTCCTTATGTTAATGTACTTATGTATTATACCTGTACATTTTTGCATCAAGGTTTAGTTAAATGAAAGAAAACCGTGATTGACAGATGTATCAACGCACAGTTCAAACCACAGAACATTGATACCTACTAACAGTTCTGAGGTTGAAACCACAGAAAGGATTGGGTTGGAATTTGGCACACAGATAGTAATTGTCAACGAAACATCTGCTAAAACGATTTATTAAGAATTCTACACTTGAAAGAGTCCAACGGGTTTTTAGGATTCCGTAGCCATGGCAAATCAAAATCCTTATAGATTCTTCATGTCCGTCCGCATGTCACAGGCATTTTACTCAAAAACTACACGATGTATATGAATGAAATTTGGAGTATAGGTGTCTTGTAAAAGCCGCTACTTAGTTAAATATAATAAAAATAAATATTTCTAGGGGGCATCTACGTGTAGCACATAATACGACAGGGCCTTTAAAAATATTTTAAGGTTTCTTAGATTTTTTTTTATTCAGTAAATATTTTTGGAAATAATCGCTCCGAAAGATGCAAAAATTGTACTACCCCTTTATCTTTTAAAGCAAACTGTGCTGTGGTTTGGTGTGGCCATTTATTAGGCCTCAAAAGGAAAAAAAACGGAACCCTTAAGCACTTTGTTGTCCGTTCGTCATTCTGTCTGTCAAGTACATTTCGACACTCTCAACAATTCCAAATTTATAGGGATTTTTCCGTTGACCAAGAACTATGAAATTCGGAAATTAATACCGTCTTTATCTACAAGTTTAAGGAAAAGTCAAAAAATTTAACTAAATCATAAAAAATATAGTCTTTAAAAAACTGCGAAACTCGATTCCTGAACTATTTATAATATGGTACCCTACAAATTTGTACGGAGCCCTGGGTGGGCGAGTCCGACTCGCACTTGTACGGTTTTTAATCTTTATTACCAACACTGTAGATGTTTTTGTAACATTTTTTATTGATGCTCCTTGATAAATGGGCTATCCAACACTAAAATATTTATTCAATTCAAACCAGTAGTTCCTGAGATTATTGCTTTCAAACAAATAAACAACCTTCATCCTTATACTATTAGTTCATCCTTATAATATTCAAACATAATACGAGCGAAGTACACAGAAAAGCTGGTTTTACCTTCATATAAAACTATAACCACTATACTTTCGAAGTAAAATAAATGAAACGATGGTTTAGAAACTACTTTGAAAATAATGAGGGTAGAAAGCTCTGGTTACGTATTGACTGAACGAATTTATCACTATTCAGGAATCTCAGATACGGGTTGTAGGTGTTTTTTTTGCATTTTATTCTTAACGTTATTGAAGCATCTATATTAAATCACTTTAATACAGTCCGTTAAACATTAAAATGAAAAGACAAATCGTTTTATTTTAACGTCTAACGGATTGTCGCACTAACTGCAAAAAAGGATATTCTTAGAATAAAATAACTTGTATTTCGTGTTTAATGTATACCTAATTAAAGTATTAGTACTTAGTATACCGAACTGCGGTGAACTTAGATTTTCTAGTGAATCAGTAAATCTTAGTATGTTTTACAAAATTGTATAAATGAAAAAGGCATAGGTACAACACATTTCTATTTTCAACTTTATATTTTTTCTTTAAAAAAATAAGTGAAAGTGCTCAATACATATTTGAGCACTTTCACTTATTTCTTGAATATTTCTTGAAAGAGAAGAAGCAAAATGTTTATCTTGGGACAACTCACACAACGCTATCTGATCTTCTTCTTTCTTCTTATCCCAAACTAAGCAGAGCATGTACTATGGAAACCAGACAACAATAGAGAGTACCTCTTGCACACATATTTGTGCACTACCACATGAAAATTATTCTGTTTTGTCAAAACAGAACAATAGTTATATTAATAAAATTAACCTGGTGCATCAGAATATCAGAGGAATGACAGGGAAAGTTTTGGAATTGGAATTGTTCATGAGTGCTAAAGCTATTGATTTTTTATGTATTACTGAACACTGGCTAAAGAGCGATCAGTTCATGTTCAATTTCAACAATCACCAGGTAGGCAGCTCGTTCAGCAGGGCTATACATGGTGGTTCACTAATATTAATAAATTAAAATCTTAAATTCAAAGAACGCCGTGATATTGTTAACTTCTCTGTTGAACGTAGCATAGAAAAAGCCTGTTTAGAGTTGAAGCGGTTTATTGTATTGACTGTGTACAGACCACCTTCAGCACAATATCATATTTTTGAACATGTTATGGATGAAATCTTGCATAAGGTAACAAACCTTAATAAAAATGTAATAATTTGTGGCGACTTTAATATTAATTTATTAGAGAATACTACTTCAAGTATGAGGATTTTAGCTCTATTCAAATCATTTAATCTGTGTAATTTATTTTTAGAGCCTACCCGCAAACTGCCACTAGAGCCACATGTTTAGATAATATATTCACAGATATTATTGTAGATAACAAGAGAGTAATTAATCAAATGGATTCTGACCACTGTGGTCAACTTATTTCTTTTGATATTAAAAGTAGAAAAGTAACTAAAAAATGTATAACTGTTATCCCTAAAACTGTTAGTCGATTTGAGAGTTTCAAAAGCCGCTTCATTTGTAACCCTCCACTGTTGAATAAGGACAGTGATCCTAACATTTTATATAAAACATTCTTTAATAAATTTTGTTATAATTTCGATTCGGTTTTCACTCCCAAAACGATTATGGTTAAGGGGAATGCAACTTTTAGTGAGTGGGCTACTGTCGGCCTACATAAAAGTAGAAAAAGATTATATGAGCTGTATGATGAACGAAATTATAACTGTTGTGAAAGATTTCAAGCTTATGTAAGAAATTATGCTAAAACATTTAGGCAGACTTGCAAAACTTGATAACAAAATTCGATTTATAACACCTAACGTGAAACCATTAAAAACCATTATAAAAATAAAAGAACATGAGTTGAACCCTGTAGAGACCACAAAGTTTTTAGGAATTACTCTAGATTCTAAGCTTCAGTGGGGCCCACATATAAGTGAATTGTCTAATAGACTCAGTTCTGCAGCGTACGCAGTTAGAAAAAATCGTCAGCTAACAGACGTTGAAACAGCGCGATTAGTTTATTTTAGTTACTTTCATAGTTTAATGTCGTACGGTATTCTACTGTGGGGGAATGCTGCCGACATTCAAACCATTTTTGTTCTGCAGAAGAGGGCTATTCGGTCAATTTACTATCTTAGTAGTAGACACTCACTTAGAGAAAAATTTAAGGAAATCAATATCATGACTGTTGCATGTCAGTATATCTATGAAAACCTTATATATATTCACAGAAATATTGATCGTTTCTGTAAGAAATGTGATATACATAATATTAACACGCGGAACAAACATAAACTTGTTGTACCAGCGTCAAGGTTACAAAAAGTAAACAAATCATTTCGGGGCCAATGTATACGTTTCTACAATAAAATCCCTAGCGATATTCAAAAATTAAGTCGTAATAAATTTAAGTGTACCATTAAGAAAAAATTGTGTATGAAAAGTTACTACTCAATAATTGATTACATGGAAGACAAAACCGCTTGGGATTGAACTGCTTTCTCTCACAGGCTATTATGCTAAAACATTTAGGTGTAATGGCATAGCAAAAAAAATTAAATCATACAAATGTCGATTAAAATATTTTAACATCAAATCTTTGGCTACTCGTAGGCACTTAAACGACGGAATGATAGCGTTTAAAATTTTCAACAACAGGATTGACTGTCCACAGTTACTGAATCTGTTCAAGCTTCGGGTTCCCTCTAGAATTCCTCGCGGCCCCATCACACCACTTTGTTCGCCTTTAAGAAGGACTGCATTAGGAGCCAACTCTCCATATGCAAGGATATGCAAGGCCATTAATGAATGCAGTGACAATATCGATCTACATTTTGGCTCTCTCACTACCCAATTATCAACTCTCTCTAACTTGGTCTTACCTTATTAATAGAATGTGAAATTACTTATGTCTTAGTCTTAATTAGTGTATTGTTTTTTTTTTTTCTCATTATTTGTAAAAACATGTGGTGTTTACCTTTAAGTGATTGCTACATTGTTACTTTTATTCTTGCATGTTCTTATTATAACAGTTTATGTATATGTAAGCAATTGTTGGTGAACCTTAAATAAATAAATAAAAAATAAATAAATAAATTAAAATGTACTTTAAGATTATATGTACATTATATATACATATTTACTTTGTAAGAAGTAAAGTATTGTGTTTGCTGAATACGTTTATATATACTCATTTTAGAGTTACTAATAGTATTATTATTTAGTTATCCTTATTTTATAAACGACTAGCTGACCCGCGCAACTTCGTCTGCGTAAATTTTCCCTTTGTTCTTTTTTCTTCCTTTTTTTTACAACATTTTTCATTGCTGCTCCGCTCCTATTGGTCGTAGCGTGATGTTATAACCTATAGCCTTCCTCGATAAATGGGCTATCCAACAATAAAATATTTTTCTCAGCAGGCTCAGTAGTTCCTGAGATTATCGCGTTCAAACAAACAAACAAACTCTTAGGGGTATGAAAAATAGATGTTGGCCGATTCTCATTGATACCGGATAAGCACAAAAAATTTCATTAAAATCGGTCAAGCCGTTTCGGAGGAGTATGGCAACGAAAACTGTGACACGAGAATTTTATATATAAGACTAGCTGTCCCGGCGAACTTCGTCTCGACTCTTTTTTTTTGTTAATCGGCTTCAATTGTGAATCTAAACCATCCTCGAATCCCCTTGAACTCACACAAAAATGTCATCAAAATCGATCCAGCCGTCTAGGAGGAGTTCAGTGACATACACACGCACACAAGAAATATATGTATACATATAAAGATATATATAGATTCATTGGAATGGAAATGGCGCCATGTGTCGAAGATTAGTCGTACCAACTCAGAAACCTTCGTGGGCTCATGCACAATACTTTGCTGAAGATCATCACATGAAATGCATAGTTTACGATTCAATAAAGGACATACAGACAAACATTCATTTTTATATATATAGACTAGCTGACCCGCGCAACTTCGTCTGCATAAATTTTACCCGTTTTTGCAACATTTATCATTGCTGCTCAGCTCCTATATGTCGTAGCGTGATGTTATATAGCCTATAGCCTTTCTCAATAAATCGGCTCTATCCAACAGTAAAATATTTTTTCAGTGCAGCCCAGTAGTTCCTGAGATTATCGCGTTCAAACAAACAAACAAACTCTTAGGGATATGAAAATAGATGTTGTCCGATTCTCAGACCTACCCAATATGCACACCAAATTTCATCAAAATCGGTCAAGCAGTTTCGGAGGAGTATGGCAACGAAAACTGTGACACGAGAATTTTATATATTAGATTACACTCACCAAACACACTGGTTCATTCAGTAAAATTTATTTTTGTAAAGAAAAACTTGATGTTTTTAAAAGAGTGGCACATGAGTTTCTTGGCAGCTTCTTCTCATGAGCTTTACACTTGGAACTGCCACCTAACCTCATTTTGTTTTTTTTTTCAAACAATCATAATTTTATAAAATTGTTAGTATGTAATTTGTAATTTCAAATAATCATTAACCTGATTTTACGAAATAAAGATATTAAAAAAAAAAAAACTCATAAACATACTTATACCTAGTCTGGCCATAAATACTGTTACAATTAAAAATAAGAAAGATATTACATTTGAATTTGGAATCTGTCATTTTTATACGATTGTTCATTGTATTTTCTAATTTTGGCGCCAATACATTGTACAATATTTTGCTATATTAAAATGGAGTGGGGTGATAAAGAAAACCGAATCGCTGTGATTGCATTACACAAAGTTGGTATGGAGCCGAATGTAATTTTTAAAACTCTCCATACGCTTGGTATTAGTCAAATGTTTGTGTACCGGGCTATTAATAGGTACAATGAGACCTTCTCTGTTTGTGACAGAAAAAGATCTGGCCGTCCACGTAGTGTTCGTACGAAAATGGTGGTCAAAGCAGTAAGGGAAAGAATTCGAAGAAATCCTGTCCGAAAGCAAAAGATTTTATCTCGGGAGATGAAGATAGCACCCAGAACCATGTCACGCATTTTAAAAGATGACTTAGGACTTGCAGCCTATAAGAGACGCACTGGTCATTTTTGAACTGATAATTTAAAAAAGAATAGGGTGGTAAAATCGAAGCAACTACTGAAGCGGTACGCAAAGGGAGGTCACAGAAAAATTTTGTTTACGGATGAGAAAATCTTTACAGTTGAGCAACATTTTAACAAACAAAATGACCGTATTTATGCTCAAAGCTCTAAGGAAGCTTCCCAATTAGTCGACAGAGTGCAACGTGGGCATTATCCGACTTCAGTGATGGTTTGGTGGGGTGTTAGCTATGAAGGAGTGACTGAGCCATATTTTTGTGAAAAAGGTATCAAAACATCGGCACAAGTGTATCAAGATACCATTCTTGAGAAGGTAGTTAAACCCCTTAACAACACCATGTTCAATAACCAAGTATGGTCCTTCCAACAAGACTCAGCGCCGGGTCATAAAGCTCGGTCCACGCAGTCTTGGTTGGAAGTGAACGTTTCGGACTTCATCAGAGCTGAAGACTGGCCGTCGTCTAGTCCCGATCTTAATCCGCTGGATTATGATTTATGGTCAGTTTTAGAGAGTATGGCTTGCTCTAAACGCCATGATAATTTGGAGTCCCTAAAACAATCCATACGATTGGCAGTGAAGAATTTTCCCATGGAAAGAGTGCGTGCTTCTATTGATAACTGGCCTCAACGTTTAAAGGACTGTGTTGCAGCCAATGGAGACCACTTCGAATAAGCTTTTTATATTTTGAATTGTTTTTTATTTATGTATTAAACTAACACACTGTAAAAGTAATAAATATTATTTGCAATAAAAAAAAATGTTTTTTCTTCGTAACAATATTTATGGCTAGACTAGGTATATTTCTAAATACATACATATTATAGATAAATAACATCCAGACACAGAATAAACCATCGTGCTCATCACACAAAGTTTTATCCTGGGTGGGGATCGAACCCACGACCTCTTGGGTAGCCGGATACACTCCCACCGCGCCACAGATGCAGTCAAAATCCGCGCCTATCGAATAGTAATAGTAAACAGATTGGTTTGTTTCGGACGACGTGAATCCTCCATTCTATAAACTAATATTATAAATGTGAAAGTAACTCTGTCTGTCTGTCTGTCTGTTACGCTTTCACGCTCAAACAGCTAAACCGCTTTAGATGAAATTTGGTATGGAAATAGTTTGAGTCCCGGGGAAGGGCATAGAAAGCAAAAAGTACAAGACGCCAGGTATACACACCCACCACGCCACAGTGACAGTCAAATTTGAAAATTGAGATGACATGGTCGACTAGTAGTTTTATTTTTAATGTTCCGTAGCTAAAATGGCAAAAACGGAACCCTTAAAGTATCGTCATCTGTTTGTTCGTCTGTCCGTATGTCTCAGGCAACTTACTCAAAGACTACATAATGAATATTGACGAAATTTTGTGAAAAGGTGTCTTGTAATAGCCGCTTAGCAGAGTTAGTTTGATAGCTAATTATTAAAAATATATATTATGAAGGAAGGCACTCCATACAAGTGACAGAAACTGAGCAAACATCAACGTGTCACATCATTTGACAGGTTTTTTGATTAAGTGAATACTTTTGGAAATAATCACCCCGAAAATTGCAAAAATTATTTCGGACATGATCGGATAAACCGTGATTGAGTTATTACCGAAAAACGGCGTTTCCCATCAAATTGAGGGCGTAAGTGCCATGAACATACGCTCTTCTGTGGGTGCAATTATACTAATCGGATTTTTTTACGGCACACACACGACATGCTCTTTTTTATTGGTTACTTAATACATAATTAATTAATAATAAATTTATTGTGAAAATTAATAAAAAAATCAAAAAAATATTTCTCGGGACAACTCACACAAAGTCATCTGATTCCAAACTAGGCACTTATACAATGGCAACCAGAGCACTGATATTGTTATGTAATTCTACTGCATTTTTACGCCACATACAACGGCAACTCATGTAATGTTGTCATCTGAACCTGTATGATTTGATTTGAATATACATTAGGTAATATATATATTGTGGAAAGATACTTCACAGATAAAAAAAAAGCCTGCAAAATTTAGAAGTCATACTCTCACATCCATTTCTCTCAGAAAATAAAGCAACACATTTTAAAATTACAAGACCACACATCTTTGCAGGGCCATTCATATTTTAATGCGTGTTGAGATCACGCGAGCGATCTGGCTTTTTAATATCTCTCTGAGTATCTAAATGTGTTTCATTTGATGTGGCCAGATGGCACGCTTCAGGTAAAATATTGTCTGCAATTTGGAACCTTAGCCCCGCCCTCACTTTTTCTTTTTCACTTATCTATATATAGCATTGAAGATTCTCCAAAACTGACTACGACAGGCTCTTTCGCTGACATGGTCAAAAAAGGAGTCAACAACTTTGTGCAGCCAATGAACCTGAGCTCAGTGGCTATCTACCCTAATGACAAGATGAAGTCCAGTGAGGAGACAAAAACACTTGTTCAAAAAATTATCTGCCCTGAACAAATGAGACTGCAGGTTAGAGGTGTGCGCGGGACAAAGAATGGCGGTGTTATAATCAGCACAGACACTAAGGCAGACATCGACAAACTAAAACAATCGGTGCAAATAAAGGATTCAGGCCTTAGGATCGACGAGCCACTTAAACGGAAGCCGAGAGTTGTAGTCATCGGAGTGCCCTCATCTATGCAAGAAAAGGAAGTTTTTACTTGCTTGTACCACCAGAATCTTGCCGATAAACTTCACGATATGAAACTGGAGAAGTTTATGACATCCATCAGACTAAGTCATAAGTCAGGAAAAAAGGACTCCGATTCTTGCAACTACATTATAGAAGTGACAACAGACGTACGTAAAGCCCTCATAACGAAAGACAGAGTCTTTGTGAATTGGTCTTCTTGCCCTGTAAGAGACTTTACCTTAGTCACACGCTGCTATAAATGTCAGCAGTACGGTCATGCAGCCAAGTCATGTCGGGAGCCAACCTATATCTGTGGCCACTGTGGCGAACAAGGACACTCAATAAAGGACTGCACGAAGAAGACAGAGGAGTCAAAATGCGCTACATGCTTTCATTTTAAAAAACCTAGCAACCATAAGACCGGTGCCGCTGATTGCCCTGCAAAAATAATGGCTGAAAGGAGGTATATTAACTCTATTGACTATGGAGGCGCCTAAGAGCGCCGTTAACTGTGAGTTTATTTGACCTGTAATTTATTTATTTTTTAGTCTATATTTTAGTTTTACTGATAGTTTAATGAATACTTTTATTAGCGAATTAGATAATTTCTCGGTATCTGAGTCCAAAATCTGTGACGTTGAAAACTGCAAACAGCTTATCTCCTCCCACAGCAATCCACTAACAATACTAACACAAAATATACGCAGTGTTTATAAGAATTTTGACGATTTCATTATTTTTCAACAAAGACTTAACTTAAATTGTGATATTATAGTTTTAACAGAATGTTGGCTTGCTCAGCAATATAATTTACCGCAATTAGCGCAATACAATATACACAAGAGCGATACAATTTATAATCAAAACGACGGGCTAATAGTTTATACAAAAAATCTCCATAATGTATCCGTCGAAGAACCAAATATTCAAGATTGTAACAAATTATTAATTAAAATCGGATTGGAATTTGCAATACTAGCAATATACAGGCCTCCTTCTTTTAGAAACATTAGCAGTTTTATTAATTCTTTAAATACGACCTTACAAAGTTTATCATCCTACAAAAATATAATTTTGATTGGAGACATTAATATAAATATCCATCCAGAAAGCTTAGACACCACCGCGCAGGAGTACCTCAATTTATGTTCCTTTCATGGCATGCTACCCGCACATACGCTACCTACACACCAAAGCGGTTCTTGCTTAGACCATATCATACTTAAATCAAATTTTCCTTCAATCGCACTTGTTACTAATTCCACAATAACCGATCACAATGCTGCCCTACTTAGCTTAGATTGTAAATTACCTAAGCAAAATATCGCACGTACAATTTGTAAATTAAATATGAATAAATTTGAAGACGATTTATGCAACGTCAGCTTTGACCCAGTCTACAATTCCGACGACCCGCAATCATGTATGTTATATGTAATTGAAAAAGTGCAAAATGCTATGCAGAAAAATACTTCCTATATTCGATTGTGCAACAAAAATTACAACTTAAAACCATGGATAACAACAGGTCTTATTCGCTGCATGAAACACCGAGATAAACTGCATCAAAGGTCTAAAGCCCATCCAGATAATTTTATGTTGCAAGTTTCATACAAAAGATATCGGAACTTTTGTAACGATCTTTTAAAAAAACTTAAGATAAACTACAACAAAAACGCACTAGAAAAGGCAAGTAACAACAGTAAAAAAATCTGGCAGCATATTAAAAACGTAACACATACACAAAAACAACATAAGTCGTCTTTAGATTTATTACAAGCACAGTCATCACATTTAACTTCTGCCAATATTGCAAATAACTTCTTTGTGAACATCGGCAAATGTTTGGCCGAGAAAGTTCAAGTTCAATCATATTACGATACAAGGGCATGTGCTTCGGATAATACTACTTTAGAGTCTTTTGTATTATTAGATACTGACGAACAGGAGGTAGATACTATAATAATGGGCCTTAAAGAAGACTGTGCAGTCGGTTGGGACAATATATCAAATAAAATTATTAAACAGTTCAAGCATATTTTGGTGCCTCCATTGACCTATATTTTCCGCTTATGTTTATCCACAGGACATTTTCCCAAGTGTCTTAAAAAAGCTGTTGTCGTTCCGGTCCATAAATCAGGTAGCAAAAGTCTAGTCACAAATTACAGACCTATTTCTCTACTACCTTGTATGTCCAAAATATTGGAAAAGATAATAAACAAAAGACTAATACATTATTTGGAAAATAAATCCATTCTGGCAAAAACACAGTTTGGATTTAGAGCTAAAATGTCGACTGCCGATGCCGTACATCACCTGACTGACCATCTAGCACAAGAACTTGACAAGGGTAACCACACAGTGGGAATTTTCCTGGACCTCGCGAAAGCTTTTGACACAGTTTCCATCCCGATCCTATTGCGTAAGCTTGAAAGCATAGGTATAAGAGGCGTTCAACTTAAACTTTTTACTAGTTATTTAAAAGAGCGGACTCAATGCGTGAGGATTGGTAATATATTGAGTAATGATGAGAATAATACGGCTTTTGGAGTTCCCCAAGGAAGTATTTTAGGCCCTAGCCTTTTCTTAATTTATATAAATGACTTATGTAACCTGAAGTTAGACCATGGCATAATCGTATCGTATGCTGACGACACAGCTCTTCTTTTTTCAGCTAGCTCTGAAAACAAAGCTTACATGCATGCGCAATATGGGTTTAACAGAGTTAACGAATGGCTTCAGCACAATTTACTAACACTAAATGCGGAAAAAACAAATTTTATCTGTTTTTCAATGCGCAAAGTCCCGAAAACACAAACTACCCCAACATTATTTGCTCATTATTGCAGAATCACCACTGAGACTAAATGCACTTGTCCCGCCATTAAAAGTACAAATAAAATAAAATACCTGGGTGTTATTTTAGATGAAACCCTTACATTTAAATACCACATAGAAGCTTTAAATAACAGAATCCGTAAGTTAATATTTGTTTTTAAAAAGTTGCGTTATATTGCAGATTCTCAACTAACTAAACAAGTTTATTTTGCCCTATGCCAGTCACTATTAACTTACTGTATTACCACATGGGGTGGCGCTGGTAAAACATTGTTATTAACAATTGAGAGGGCACAGAGAGCTATCCTCAAAGTTTCTACGTTCCGCCCTTTTCTTTATCCCACTAACCTACTCTACCAATCTTGTGAAGTACTAACAGTTCGACAATTATTTATTATGGACATAGTAACAAAGCAGCACACTTGTCTCCCCTTCAGCACTGCATACATTAATAAACGAAGAAAAGATATAGTTTGCAATAGAGAAATAGCAATAAAACATGCTTTCACTGCCAAGTTCTTCATCTTCCTAGGACCGCTTCTTTATAATAGGCTAAATGCGATTGCAAATATTTATTCCATGACCCTAGGAAATTGTAAGAAGAAGCTTAAGGAAGTCCTCCAAAATATGTCTTACGAAGATACAGAGAAATTATTAATTGTACTCAAATAAATATAGTTTTTATTATATTAATATTAATTAATTTAATTAAGAAACTAATTATTTACAGCTTTCGTTTCATTGATTTATATGTACATATAGTGTTGTCTAAATATTATATCTTTATTCTTTAAAACTCACTCATAGTTAATTTTTACTTTTAAATGTTTTAAAATGTGATTATAGTTGTTTTTAGGCACTAATCGCCTGAAACACAGGTTTTCCTAGTTCAGGCATAAGTATTAAGCTAGATATTTAAGTAAACATTTGTAATAATTGTAATATCTTGTTATCTTCTGTATATGGAATAAATAAATTGAAATTGAAATTGAAATTGAAATTGAAATTGAAATTGAATCTCACTTGGCTTGAATAATTCTAGCTACTTCGTTGTAAAGTAATCTGTTTTTATTAGTTATGCATAGACAAAGTTATCTTAGAATTTTATGATAGTAGAGATAAGTATAAAATAGAATAGAAAGATAGATTCCATTATGTTTTGAGCAGTTGTTTTCTATGACATTATAATCATTCATAGCCCTGAAATTACGGCTCTGTCTGACAGATCCATACAACTCCATACTCTAGGTAACAGTCATTTCATTTCTTACGAACCATTTCAAATATACTACGCAACACAGGCATTTATGGTTCTTACATTTCCCGTTTCTACATATTGGAAATCTAAATATACGTTCGTTTTTTGAAGCGCACATATATGATAACCCAATGTCATTAATTTGTCCAAACCAAAGGAATCGATGAGTCTTCGACACGAAAGAAAAATAAGAATATTTATTATTATTCCCTTCATTAAAATTCATCTTAATTTGAATGAAGACTTATTATTGTATTACTTATAAAATGATTGCGAGTTTAGCCAAATGCCTACCTACACCTTTTATATTCTTGTCTAATCATCACCTGAATCTTCATCGCAGTTGTTTTATTCATATTTAATTACAAACAGCTCACTAATTTATCGCCTCGGGCTAGATTTAACTCGTCGCCCTTTAGATGACTTTTAAACTTTACAGTATTATACCTGACGACAGACTGATTGTTTCTATTTCATTTCTAAAGACTGTTTAATGATGCTTATGGAAGTTGAGATAAACATTGTGAATGCCTAAAATTGTATGTAAATTTTAGATATGCGGGTTTTAGATAATTGTACTTTTGAATATATAATATTAAACTACGACCAATAGGAGCGGAGCATCAATGAAAAATCTTTCAAAAACGGGAAAAATGACGCAAACGAAGTGGCACGGGTCAGCTTGTGGAGTATAATTTAGATGACAGACATATAGGTACCACAAAATATTGCAAATAGGTACAGACATAGCGTAAGTAGTAGTGCAATCATAAATATTGTTCAGAGGCATGAAACCTCGGACCATTTTGTTCCGAAGATGTTCTGACATTCCGTGTCTCATTCTTAAGGATTTGTGCAGATCTTGTACAGCCGATCCTATTCGAGATGTGACATTGGAATATCACATCTCGAATAGGATCATGAAATCTTTATTTTCAAAAATAAACAAGAACAAGAAACTAGAACGTGGAACATGGCATTTTGTTAGCGATAACCGAAATGCGTTTTAGATGTTGCGATTATATAACAATATTAATTTAAAACTGAACTTTCCTTCGCACTATTAACTAGCATAGAACCATCTAAAAAAAAATTACTAGTGTATTAATTACTAAAACAAATTTAAACAGGTAGGCACTTCAGTCAGTGTCAGTCAGGTGTACTTAAAAGTTCATTGATTTTATGTATCTACATCATTTCTCATTACTATCACTAAACTAATTAAACCTAACAGCTATCTAAACACAATACATTATCAAAACTACGAAATCAAATTAGGAATCTGACTATCAAAACAAGAACAATCTTTCTCGTCAACGCAATTTGTTACAATCGCTTACAAGTTTCATCACTA
This sequence comes from Herminia tarsipennalis, assembly GCA_945859575.2. Taxonomy (NCBI): domain Eukaryota; kingdom Metazoa; phylum Arthropoda; class Insecta; order Lepidoptera; family Erebidae; genus Herminia; species Herminia tarsipennalis. The sequence goes on from OX243839.2 coordinate 19,889,904, forward strand.
AAATATCAAAAACATATCACGAATAACGAACCAGGTAGGTAACGTTACACAAACACAAGTAACGAAAAACGAAGTATTATGTAACCATTATTAGTTTTTAGCATAATCTACAAATATTTATTGTTTTATTGTTTGTTTGAACGCGATAATCTCATGAACTCAGGAACTTAGTAAAGTGCCTCCGACTGCATGAAATTATATAATTATATGAATAAATAAAAACAAAAATTTTGTAGAGGACTTCGGGGGCGATAAATCGAGCTAGCTAGGTATCATTTTTATAAAACGTCGTTTAAAATAAAATACTTTTTTTTTATATAATAATTTTGATCCAAATATGTACCTACTTTATAACAAAAAATATATAAAAATAAATAAAAACCGCCTGCACAAAAAAGATGGAAACAAGATCCCCTGTTTCCATCTTTTTTGTGCAGGCGGTTTAAACGTTTTATAAAAATGATACCTAGCTAGATCGATTTATCGCCCCCGAAGTCCTCTACAAAACTTCATGAAAATCGCTGGAGCCGTTGCTGAGAATCAGATATACACAAGAATTGCACGTTATAAGGTATAAGATAATATATTAGATAAATATATTCTTGTATTTGTAGTTATTTAAACTTAGACCTGTGTTTATCTTTAATGTATGTAAAATGCTTATAGCTTATCTCTTTTTCAAAGAGCTATTTTTATAGATGATATATTTACCGTAACTTTCTTTGTGAAAAATGCATTATATACAGTAAACACACATAAACTAAAGTGCTTTAGTAGGTTTATTTTACAACTTGGTACTGTGGACGTCACTTAATGTGGAAAATGCTAAAGTTTAACGTCATGCAACACTTGGTGCAGCAGTAAAGCTCGCGTGATGAAATTTATTTATAAGTGTATCATGTTTTGTCACAATATGCCTACTAAAGGTAATGCTTCGTAGATAGTCTGTAGATCTTTTCCTGTGGGTGTCATCAAGATCTAGAGTTAGACCATAGGACGGGCAGCAGCGTCCTCTGCGTACTTTAAAGCCTTGCGGTCGCCAACCCGCTCGCCAAGCGTGGCGATTATGGCAATTACCCCCAGGGTCAACAATAAGTAGGTACTACTGGGGTAGGGTTGCCATCTCTAAAATCTGGCAACCAGGATAAGACAAGAAGCGTCCCATGGGTTGAAAATCCTAAGTACCCAAACGAGTTTCCGCCCCTGACGCTCCCCGTTACCTTTTAAACTAGGACACATCCCATCAAAACCCGGACGGTTTTCAGCCCTATACTGGAGAGAACCGTGCCCAGCAGTGGAACATCATATGGGTAGTTATGAGACATTGATTTTCCCTAAAACTCTGAAATCTCCTGCTAAGTTATCTAGAGTAGGCGCTGACCTTTTTTTATACAACTGAATGAGGAGTCGAGCAGGTCACGAGCATGATAGTAAGTAGTTTTGCCAACCCATAACAGCATCAGTGCCACTCAAGTTCTTGTTTCACAAAGATCTGAGTGTGATTCCCGCGCTCGACATTCTGAGACATTCATTGTGACGCATTTCTCCAGTATGTATTTACACTTGCTATATCTTTCATTCACAAAGTAATGTGTTTCTTTAATCACTTTTTTTGCATCACTAACACTTTCACGGAAAAATTACTGACACGGTGTTAGTACCCAGCAAGACGGCCTGTAGCTTAATCCTGCCGCCAGTTTTATATAAAGAAGCGATAAATATATGTACATCACCTACTTTTGTTGAATAATTTTGGGGCATGTTCTTGGGTAATAGATGTAAAAATCACATTAGCGCAACATGCGCAATAACATGGGTCTGAAGCTTGAATACGAGTCGTAGAAGTAATGTAATGTATGCTTTAACGTGTCCATAAACAGTTGTATAGGCCCCCAACGCATCGTATTTGTGAAAATAATTTGACATTTGCGGTAAATGGAAACCGTATTAAAAAAACGAATCTAGGAAAGGATTACGAATGTTTTAGGTATAATGTGTTAAGGTCCACTTTTGAATACATCTATCCAATTACCAACAGGTTTAAATTGCAGTTAACTTCTTATATCTATGCTATCTATCACCTAGATATACTATTGAAAAACAAAACGTTTTTTTACAAATGTATAGAAACGAACTTTTCGAGCAAGAAATCAAAAATGATTTTCTACCGGCACAGATGCGACGCATATCAATAACAACTAACTTCATGTACAACACTGTAAAAAAATGCTTTGACTACTACAGCCAATATTATTTTCAACAGAAGGAGTTTTTAAAAAAATACGATTGTCGTTGGTACAACTATGGCAAAGATTCAACAGGTTCCCCTATATGTAATGCCAGGTTAACTATCAAAAAATCTCGCCCACTCTATTCAAATCGCCAATTTTTACAATGTTAGTATGTTTATAAACTTGGTAAGGTGCTGATACTAATATATAATACACCATGTTAGAGGACTGATGCAAATTATTTTACAAACCTATAATAAACAGATTTAGATAAATTATAATCAGCCTCAGTGGGTATAACATAGAGGTGCTCCTATCTACTTTACAACAAATGTATAAAGCACATATTGGCCAAAGTACTGGTAACGCATGATTAAAATAATAATGATTAAATATTAAAAATATTTTCACCATGCGGAACCTTTAACTTATTTAAGTCAAATCATGCTCTTAAACAATGAGACAATTAAAACAAAGTGACAATTAAATTCACCCAAGCAAAATAAAGTAATAAGAAGTAAACAAGTAGATCCATTTTTCTTTAGCATTTAAATATTCATCTACTTTATAATCTAATATATAAAATTCTCGTGTCACAGTTTTCGTTGCCATACTCCTCCGAAACGGCTTGACCGATTTTGATGAAATTTTGTGTGCATATTGGGTAGGTCTATGAATCGGACAACATCTATTTTTCATCCCCCTAAGAGTTTGTTTGTTTGTACGCAGACGAAGTTGCGCGGGTCAGCTAGTAATATATATAATTATTATAGATAATTTTTGACCATAGTTTTATGTGTAGTGTTTTACAAGCTTGTATCTTGTTAAAAAATCTCACAGAAAGACCCATGAATAAACTATGAGTTTTATGTGGCCTACGATATTGACCTAGTAATTTGTGCTTATGTCTCGTGTTCACCGAGTAAACGTCGCAAACAGTTTGTAAAACAAAATATGCATTTATATATTTTGCTTCACAAACTGTTTGGAAATATAAACTGAGACGCAACTGTCATAATGCCTATGTCTTTAAACTTTGCTCTAAAGGAAACTTGTGCATCTAGTTTGTAAATCGCACGTACTGCATGTTTTTAGAGAATAAAAATTGTTTCAATATTAGCCGCCTTGCCCCAAAGCCGTATGCCATATGACATGACACTGTGCCGATAATAGCCGAAATAAACTAGCCCTGACGTTGTCAGCGTAAGCTGATGGCATATGCTGCAGAACTGAGTTTCCCTGCGAGACTTGATAGTTGGAAGCCCCACTGAAACTTACTATCTAAAGTACGACTGCCTCTGTGGCGCGGTGAGAGAGTGTCTGACTGCTATGCAAGAGGTTGTGGGTTCGATTCCCACACGGGACAGAACTTTGTGTGATCCACAAATTGTTATTCCGAGTCTGGGTGTGCTTTGTGTCCGTGACTTGTATGTTTGTAAAGGCCCCCGAGATACAGGGCCCGCACCCTACTGCGGGAGCCGTCTTTAAAAAAAAAGTTATTCCCAAAAAAAACGTACAATCAACAAAATTTATAACTTCATTATATAAAACTAGATTCGTACTGATATTCACATTTCTCAAACTAAACTTAATACATTTGGTTTTTTAATATAAGAGAAGTGTCATCCATCAGCAAATAGAACAATATCGCATAAGTTATAAGAATTAAATATCAGATTGGTTATATACACCAAAAATAGTAAAGGGCCTATAATTGATCCTTGTGGCACGCCCATACTCACTGGTGATCCGGAAGACCTTATTTCATTAATATCAACATATTGTATTCGCTCACTGAGGTAAGAAGATTAAGCGCTTTACCAGTTATGCCATAATACCTAAGTTTCAGCAGAAGTGAACTATGCATTGCTTATGTACTACATATAGGAAACACTAATGGCGTCCTACGAGTTTTTGCAGCCAGTATAATGTTTTAGTACTATCGAACGACCCTTTTTAAATCCTTATTGTTCATTAAGCTGTTGATTATTAGAATTAAAATGTGAAGTCTTTTTTGAAAAACTTCATGCTGTAATCTTTTGGGAAATCCTCGGCAAATAGGTTCCTCTGGAACCGTACAGTACTCGATGATATTGGTTCTAAGGTGTGAGGATGGATTCGCTGCCGATGGCGAGAGGTGACGATAATAAAATGTGGCTATGGGCACTATATCGAATAATTCTTCAGAACACAGTCGATTGTACAGGCGGACGAACACACCCAGGACGGCTTAAGGGTGTCCTAGTCGATGATTCTACCATATGGGCGTTTGGCCTATAAGTGATTACTCCTCTGTTTAAGGTCGTAAGTCAAAGCTTAAACATTGGAATTTCGCCAAAATTATTGTTTAAATTGTGTAACATTCTTAAATGTTTTAAGGTTAAACTTACATAATATTAAATGATTTTTAATTATGACTGTCTACAGGCATAGTTTATGATGTTTAAGCTTTGACTTATGACCTCATACAGAGAAGTAATCACTTATGCGCGTTTGTATGGTAGAATTATCAACCTGGGCGCCCTTAACGGTTTATTAGTCATAGCGCGTCTTCAGACCGAGTCAAATGGCTCTAGCTGGTACGTTGGTGAACCTTGTACTTCATATAGGGTCGAACCTGCGCCTTATACTTATGCGAGTAAGCATTTGCCCCGAAGAGAAGTATTACTAAGCACACCAAACTTTTTTGATGCCAACTTGGCCTTTTAACTGGGGTTTTTTTTAGCGGTGAACGCGCAAACCTGGGTTTTAGCGGGATTAAACGGGATTAAATTTAGTTGTCCTCAATCGGATACCCAGGCGAAAATATATTTTCGATTTTCTTAATACCCCGGTACTAACGCGCCTGCACGGAACTGTGCCACCACAGTTCAGGAGCACAGTGCTTAAGCACCACTGCTGGTATGCCGTCTGCTACTCGACTAATTAACGTTATTGAAACACACACACACACACACACACACACACACACACCCGCCGGATGCCTCGTTGTGACAAAGAGATTTCCGGCATGGTGAATATGGTGATGTCACACCTTAGTTAGGGGCTAAGAGAGTACTTAGTAGATCTGCCTTTTCTTTAGCACTATGGGCCAAGTTGCCATCCGGCTTCCGTAGCGGTAAAAACGACTGACAAAAATTTCCCTCGGCAGCCTTAGCAAACGACCAAAAATCACGACTCCCAGATAGATAGTTACTTAGCGGTTCACCAATTCTGCCAATGACCTGTTCTCGAGGGAGCGTGCAGTTTGCGTTTCGCATAAGAGACACTGGAGTCCTGTCGATCTCAAGCCGTTGTCCACGCCGCAGCAGTCTGCTTAAATGTTCTAGCATCCCTGCAGAGCCGATTGAACTTCTGTTGTTTTGAACCCCCGCGACATTATTTGTTTCTGTTCACTAGCGGGTTGGAGATGTAACATTCCCTTCTCATGAAGATTTTATGAATATTCGCATAAGCTTTTCCCCACTATAAAATTAAGTTGCAGTAATCTTTAAGTAATATCAATATTACGTATTTTTATTTTAAAAAATCGGGTAGGTGCATATCATATGTATATATGCTTTCACTTTGTCGGCGTAAGTAATATATGTATCCAAGCAAAATTACAGCCTTCTAGCACTAACAGTCTCTGAGCAAAGCTGCGGACGGACGGACGGGCATGGTGAAACTTTAAGGGTTCCGTTTTGCCATTTTGGCTACGAAACCCTAAAAATGATTGTTTGTAAAGTCGGTTTACACACGATAATTTTATAAAAAAATGCAGCGACCATCATTTCAAGTTTATGCTCACAACGTATCGAATCGACAACTTATAGCCTTTTATATTTATAAAATCATTATAATACCTACTGCCAATATACGTTGTTAATAAAAATATTTGTTTATAATTTCTGTAATAGTTAATAGTAATACTTTTCATTGAAATAATTTGCCTAATAATTTATAATTACGTATTTCTCAAAATGTTCATGGTAAAATACAAATATTAGACTACTTGTAACGTCATATATGAATTTATATTGTATTGAAAAAAAAACCGTCTTGGAAATCAGTTGGTTGGTTAGTTCGACACTATTTTGTCGGAATACGATCAGCGATCGCGGGTAAAACAGTTCAGTATCTGCAGCTACTTTAACGTTCAAGACCACAGAACCCATAAGACTAAAGATGTTTTAGTTCTAAATAACCTCGGGTCAATATGACCCAGCGTCATCAACGCCGGGTGAAATGGTCGTGATAACAGGCATCCTCACAGGCAAAGCCACAGGCATAAACTAATAAATAATACGGTGGATCGCATTAATTCTGGATCACGCTATAATATGGGTATAATTAGAAAGATTGTTTCTTTAAGTATTTTGAGCACATCTATTGAACGTTAGTATCTACGCAATGGTTGAAACTATACACATAAAAACGAGAAAAAATAAATAATGAAGAATAGATGCAAATACTTACACCATAAACTTTATTTGTACTGCGCGGCGCCTGTTATTCATGTCCCTGAAGATAGTTTTTTTATTATTTTTACGACTTTTATCATTCTATTGTATTGTAAACCATCTAGATGGTTAAAACACATACTTAACTACTTAGGGGAGACCAAGTATGAAAGTAACGCGGGATGAACGTAACAAACAAGTTTATGACCAAATTATGTTCATTGCATTGATGGCTGTATCACCATCATATACAATTTAAACCCTCTTATACCATACAAGCGCTCACGGCACTATACCCTAAGTTTTTGGACCCACAAAGACGATGCCGCAAAAATACCTCCGAAGAATGATATGATTTTTGCCATAGTAGATTTAAGCTTGCGTTACAAGTGTCAGTAAAGTAGCATAACATTAAGCCTTAAAAACGATATATTTCTCACGTTTTTAAGGCTTAAACGAAACCCTTATAGTTTCGCCATGTCTGTCCGTCCGCAGTTTAGCTCAGAGACTGTTAGTGCTAGGAGGCTGTAATTTTGCATGGAAACACATATTACTTACGCCGACAAAGTGAAAGAATAAAATCTTTAAAAACATTTTTTTAGGGTACCTCCCCTACATGTATAGTGAGAATATGTTTTTTTTTCTCACCTACCCTATCGTGTGGGGTATTATTAGATAATTCTTTAAAATAAGAGAAGTTGTGAAGACCGTTTTTAGATTTAGGGATCCCTTTGTAATATATTAAGCTTCAAAGTGTAAATTTTTGTTAGATTGTTTTTAAACTTTCGCGATTTTTATACATATTAGATATATTTCGGGACTTAATCGCGTGAATTATTTAAAGGTACGAACCTTTTATTTACCCGACGTATCGCTGATTTGTTGGAATCAGGACCAAATTACTGGATAGAATTGCATAAGCCACAGGTACTTTCCACCGATCGCCACTATTATTCCAGGATAGTACGCGAGGCGGTTGAGATCAAGAAGTATAAGAACTTCAACCGAGAAGATGGATTCTGGCTCTCACCATCTTGGAACCCTGTTATCAGCAAATGCAATCGTAGCCGTAAAGATACCGCGCCTCAGTGTAAAGACGTTGTAAGTGTGGTGTGTAGAAGTACCGACAGTACAAATTATCAAAATTATCAAGACCAGGCGAGGGTAGTTGAAAAACCCCGCGCCTCACGGAGACATCGCTAAGCTTTCATCAGTCGACCCGTGACCACGATCGGTGCAATTCGATCGAAACGTCGGGTAAATAAAAGTTCATACCTTTAAATAATTCACGCTATTAAGTCCCGAAATATATCTAATATATTTGTTAGAGTCAAGTGTCCCCCTCCCTCCTGCCAGCTAAATGGTTGATGTTTACGAGTAACAGCAGATTAAATGAGAAGTAACCAAATTTTTGTACAAATTCATTAAAATATATTTAGGTAGATATAACGTTGTAAGTATGAAACAAAAGCAACAGAAAACACACTTCTTAAGCCACATGATTTGGATGGGGGGGAGTACGGAACCCTACATTGCGCGTGGCCAGACATGCACTTGCCTGGATTTTTTTTAAAGATAATGACTATGTGTTTATCGTATTCAGTATATTATAAAGATAAGGATAAAAGTAAAATATTGTTACTTTAACCCCGATAATCATAAAACCATATTATATTGTATTTTTTTTATATAAAAGTTAGACTAACTTTAGTTCTTCTTATCTTAGTGAGCGAATGCAGTATGTAGACATTAACGGAATAAGGTCGTCCGGATCAACAGTGAGTATGGGCGTGCCACAAGGATCAATTCTGGGTCCTTTTCTATTTTTGGTGTATATAAACGATCTGCCATTTTTTACCAGTAACTTATGCAATATTGTTCTATTTGCAGATGACACTTCTCTTATATTCAAAACCAATCGTAAAAATGATTACTCTGACGAAGTAAACAGGTCCCTCGCATTAGTTCTTGACTGGTTTACATCAAATAACTTGCTTTTAAATTCTAAAAAAACCAAATGTATTAAATTTAGCTTACCAAATGTAAGAAATATCAGTCCAAATCTTGATTTAAACAATGAAGTTATTCATTTTGTTGATTCAACGTTTTTTTTGGGAATTTAGATAGTAAGTTACAGTGGGGCGCCCAAATATCATGTCTCGCAGGGAAAATCAGTTCTGCAGCATATGCTGTCAGCAAAGACAGACAGCTTACGAACGTAGAAATAGCTCGACTAGTATATTTTGGTTATTTTCACAGCGTCATGTCCTACGGCATATTGCTTTGGGGCAAGGAGGCTGATATACAAACTATTTTTATTCTTCAAAAACGTGCAGTGCGTGCGATATATCAATTAGGAGCACGAGTTTCCCTTAGATAAAAGTTTAAAGAGATAGGCATTATGACAGTTGCATCACAATATATATATGCAAACGTTATGTTTGTAAAACAAAACTTACATTTATATAACAAAAATAGTGATATTCACTCTGTGAATACAAGAAATAAGCACAAATTGGTAGGTCATTATCATAGGCTTCATAAAACTCATAACTCATTCATGGTACTAGGTGTTAAATTTTTCAATAAAATCCCAGTTAGCATATCGAGTCTACCAGTTAATAAATTTAAGAATGTAGTCAAGAGACATCTTATACAAAGAGCTTACTATTGTATCGATGATTATTTAACTGATAAAGATAAATGGATGTAGTTCGTTGCTCCCTATTAATGTATTGTGTTGTATAGTTTATTGCATTTTACTAGGTGAAAATTGTTGTCACAGTTTGATGATTTTACTTAGGTACTGGTTAAGAAAACGATTTACTTTTCTAAGTAAAGATTCTGCGTGATAAATTACGGCCATTCTTTTCTTTTCTTTGAAAAACATGTATACTTATTCATTATGTAGCAGTAAATTGGCCAATATTTAAGCACATAAAGTTTTTACATCGTAAGTGGATGCTCCTACTATGTTGTGCCCATTGAGGCTGATGTATCCGATCTCGTGTACTCTTCTAATATGACCTCTTTTTTTTGCATCAGTCCTCTAATATGGTGTATAATATAATGGTGACAGCACCTTACCTGCATATACAGTTTATAAACAGAGAAACATTGTAAACATTGGCAATTTGAAAAGAGTGGCCACGAGTTTTTATTGCCTGTTCTTTTCTCGGGCTTTACCTATTGTTTGCGAACAGGCATTACCAGTAAATGTAGAATCGACTTTTCACAAGTGTAGTATTTTGCTTCCTAAGTGAATAAATCATTTTTATTTTATTTTATTTTGATAAATTACTTTCAAAATGCGTAAAATACATAAACCAGCGACTTGTAGAGATTTAGTTAGATACAGCAGAAACAATGAATTTGGCTGCAGAAAAAGTACCTACTTCTCAAAAATCTTTATTATTTCTTGACGTTACGATTTAGTTATTTTGTATTTTGTACATATTTTTGTAGTATCTATTATATTTAGGTACATATAATACACTAGCGGACGCCTCGCGGTTTCACCTGCGTACTTCCTGTTCCCGTGGGAATACAGGGATAAAAAATAGTCTATGTCGCTCGGGGTTAGTGTAGCTTCACAACGATGAAAGAATTTTTCAAATCCGTCCAGTAGTTTCGGAGCCTATTCAAATACAAACAAACAATCAAATCTTTCCTCTTTATAATATTATTATAGACATAGATATAATAACATAAACGAAAAATATAAATAAAATTTATTACAGACCTATATCAATGATCTTGTCTTCAATGGTAAACTGGGATGAAGATTTCAATTCAATTTATTTATTCCATATACAGAAGATAACAAGATATTACAATTATTACAAATGTTTACTTAAATATCTAGCTTAATACTTATGCCTGAACTAGGAAAACCTGTGTTTCAGGCGATTAGTGCCTAAAAACAACTATAATCACATTTTAAAACATTTAAAAGTAAAAATTAACTATGAGTGAGTTTTAAAGAATAAAGATATAATATTTAGACAACACTATATGTACATATAAATCAATGAAACGCAAGCTGTAAATAATTAGTTTCTTAATTAAATTAATTAATATTAATATAATAAAAACTATATTTATTTGAGTACAATTAATAATTTCTCTGTATCTTCGTAAGACATATTTTGGAGGACTTCCTTAAGCTTCTTCTTACAATTTCCTAGGGTCATGGAATAAATATTTGCAATCGCATTTAGCCTATTATAAAGAAGCGGTCCTAGGAAGATGAAGAACTTGGCAGTGAAAGCATGTTTTATTGCTATTTCTCTATTGCAAACTATATCTTTTCTTCGTTTATTAATGTATGCCGTGCTGAAGGGGAGACAAGTGTGCTGCTTTGTTACTATGTCCATAATAAATAATTGTCCAACTGTTAGTACTTCACAAGATTGGTAGAGTAGGTTAGTGGGATAAAGAAAAGGGCGGAACGTAGAAACTTTGAGGATAGCTCTCTGTGCTCTCTCAATTGTTAATAACAATGTTTTACCAGCGCCACCCCATGTGGTAATACAGTAAGTTAATAGTGACTGGCATAGGGCAAAATAAACTTGTTTAGTTAGTTGAGAATCTGCAATATAACGCAACTTTTTAAAAACAAATATTAACTTACGGATTCTGTTATTTAAAGCTTCTATGTGGTATTTAAATGTAAGGGTTTCATCTAAAATAACACCCAGGTATTTTATTTTATTTGTACTTTTAATGGCGGGACAAGTGCATTCAGTCTCAGTGGTGATTCTGCAATAATGAGCAAATAATGTTGGGGTAGTTTGTGTTTTCGGGACTTTGCGCATTGAAAAACAGATAAAATTAAGATGTAACGATTCTATCGACAACTCCCCTGACAGCTTACACATTCCATCTACTCTCTCAGCTAGTGTTCAGGACGACATTGTTTAGAACTTACGAAGATAAACCCCTACTAGAGGCCACTCTTTTAAGTGGAACTAGGAATTAATAACTATATAATATAATATAAATATATAATATATTGGGACAACTCACACAACTCTATCTGATCCCAAACTAAGCAGAGCTTGTACTATGGTAACTAGACAACTGATAAACATACTTATATATTTCTAAATACATACATACATATTATAGATAATTTACACCCAGACACAGAATAAACCATCGTGCTCATCATACAAAGTTTTATCCTGGGTGAGGATCGAACCTACGACCTCTTGCGTAGCAGTCGGATACACTCCCACCGCGCCACAGAGGCAGTATAAAGTCAAATCCATACTAATATTATAAATATGAAAGTAACTCTGTCTGTCTGTCTGTTACACTTTCACGCTCAAACAGCTTAACCGATTTAGATGAAATTTGGTATGGAGATAGTTTGAGTCCCGCGAAAGGACATGAGATAGTTATTATCGCGATAACCGACAGCCACGCGGGCGGAGCCGCGGGCGAAAGCATTGTAAATTATTTATGTTGTTTTGCTAGTAACTGTATTTTTTTAGGGTTCCGTAGCCAAAATAGCAATAAATTAACCTTTATAGTATCGTCATGTCTATCCGTCTGTCTGTCTGCCCGTCCGTATGTCACAAGCATTTTACTCCAAAACTACACAATGTACATAGATAAAATTTGGAATGTAGGTGTCTTGTGTAAGCCGCTACTTAGTTCGATAGTTAAATAATAAAAAATATATTTCTAGAAAGGCACATGTGACAGAAGCTGTTAATTTTTTTTAGCGAAAACCTACTTGTTTTCTAAGAAACCTTTTTGATTATGTGAATATTTTCGGAATTAATCGCATCGAAAATTGCAATAATCTTCCTTTTAACCTTTAAACCATATGAAGAAAAAGACGAAAAAAATAAAAAAAGATAACGTTTAATACGTCCCACTAAAATTATTTTTAACATAATAGGATATACCGTCTTCAAGTTATCGCCGAAAAACTGCGCTTTTCAACAAAAGGACATAAGTGCCATGTGGAAACGCTCTTTTGCTGGTGCAACTATTCAATTAGGATTTTATCATTGCCGGAACCCTACACTGAGCATTTTCCGACATTCTCTTATCCAGTTTTTTTTAAACTGCTATTTTTATGTCTTTGTCGCTTTATGCTGTTGCATGTGCATTACAAACGCGGCTTTCGGACAATAAACTGATGTGCTGCATTAAACCGACGACGCTCAATTTCCCAAAGGTGCTATAAAGCATCAGGTGATTTATTCGAAGAACTTGCATTCACCTGATTACGTAGTCTATTCACGAGCCACGTAGCACAGAATATATACCTACGTACAGAAAGCCGGCTCACAGCTCAGTAAAATATCCACACACCCAAAGACACCGCACATAGGTAATTCTCAACGTCCGCTGTCTCGGTAGATGATTCGACCGAGTTCGACCGAGATCTGTATACGTATGCGTCTATGTGCACGTGAGCCTGTTTCCCTTGTTGTAGAAAGCCTTTGCGAAGTGAAAATAAGGAGATTTATTGACCCGTCACTGAGGGCTACGGTGTATTATTTTTAACGGACCCAGGAAAGGTCGCTACCGATGACAGCGCTCTTTATATTCAAAATGTTGACATGCATTGTACTTGGCAGTGTTCAATCATATTCTTAATGCATGTGTTATGATTGTTTTTGATTATTCATACTAAAATTATAAGGCTGAAGAGTTTGTTTGTTTGTTGAACGCGGTAATCTCAGGAACTACTGTTTCGAATGGAAAAAATAATTATGTTGGATAGCCCATTTATCAAGGAAGGCTATAAGTTATATAACGTCACGCTACGACCAATAGGAGCGGAGCAGCAATGAAAAATATATGTTCGTAAACTTTCGCGACATATTCGTAAACGTCGGGCAATAAACAAAGGTATTTAGCCTTAAATTATAATATTTACGCGATTAAGACCCGTAGCTTATAAAATTCTATAAAACAATGAAAAATGTTGCAAAAACAGGGAAAATTGACGCATACGTCATAGTTGCGCGGATCAGCTAGTAATAATATAATAATAATAATGTTTATTTATCTGTCAGAAAGCTTTTTCCTAATGAATTACAGACGACAATACACAATTTCTTTTGTGAAAGACTGGTGTCTGCAGTAGGTGAATATGTGTCACATCCCACATCTCAGGCTCTGTTGATCAAGAATGCGTACTCCGCTTCTGTAACTTCCTAGGTTGCGCTACGAAATACGACATGAATGCGACTACTCAGTTCATTAGGTCTGTAAGTGGATAAACTACCAAACAATACTGTGATGCGTGCCTCGGAAGTAAGAAAAACCTATCACATTCATCATTAGTGAATTATTTACAAGTTAAAGAGAGACTAACCATAATAGAACCAACAAACAAGACGACATGTAAAGTTCACCTCTGGGTCCTTATTCACTATGTTTTTTTACGTATTCGCGTTAAGCCCTCGCGAACTGCGCGATGCGTTTCTAAGCGCAGCTCTACCCGTATATGTTTATAATCTATAGCGCAGCTCTCTATATACCATTATGACAAGATTTTGACAGTTAGAAGGGCGGGCTTGACGCGAAATCAAAAGAAAAGATAGTGAATAAGGACCTTGTAATAGTCATTATTGCCCACGTAACAGCACTGCTCCGGGATAGCACATAAATGCAATTATACCTACCTAATCTATTAATTTTTACAAAGAAAATCGCATTCAAAATAACAAACTGACTTAACTCTTTCAACCAAAATAATTTAAGCACTTCATAATTATGCCAAACACGACAAAAACATACGTCATCTCTCGAATAAAACAAACGTAAGTTTGGTGAAAATATCACGTAACTCGCATAAATTATCTTTAATACGATGATCTTTCCGTTTGCTTAAACAAGATCCAGCTTGCGAACAAACCATTGTTCACCCAACATGGTCATGAAAACGATGTTAAGTTAAGACAAATAGGCATCTTCTGAGACGTACACCCGCGCGCGCAAATCATTATGTAGATTTGCGAGAATTTCGGCGTTATGTACAAAGTTTGTTTTGTAAAGCCGCAATATGAAGGCTTACGGAGAGCAGAGAATATTAAGACGTGATGTAAGGCGCCTTGTTATTTACAGTCATCTTTTGTAAGTTTATGCAGCTTCAAATAGTCATGGGTGATTTGATTTCACCTGTCGGAGAAAATTGGTATACCAGTAACTCATGCTTATTGGGATACGTAGAAGTATGTCGAAACAAAATGATGGAAAATATTGCCCAGTAAAAGTATTACTACTACTACTACTACTAGTAATACCTAGTTAAATGGTTTGAAGACAACTTGTTTATAAAATTGGAAGTATCTAGCGATGATATTTTAATACTAGCAGACCCGCGCAACTTCGTTAGCGTCATTTTTCCCCGTTTTTGCAACATTTTTCTTTGATACTCAAAAAACCGTGGCTTTCTATTGATAAAAGAATTTTCAGAATCGGTTCAGTAGATCCAGGGATTATCCCCTACAATCTCACAAACTTTATTTCTATAAAACACCTATTACTATAAATTTCAAACGTTATAGAATACAATAATAGTACGAACACTCATTTACGACAATGACATAAACGTAATAATAATAGTACGAACACTCATTTACGACAATGACATAAACGTAATGTCATTTTATACGTTGTTTAAAGCAGGAATTAATAAATATTAAATTAATATCAGAAGGAATAGAATTTATTTTAAAGACCTGTCCGTGCGTCTCTCCGCAACTTATCTGAGAAACACTTTTTAATTTTATTTATTTGCGAGTATTTATTTATTAGGGACAAAAATAAATACATGTTGGCATTTGACAGAAAAAAGTAGTCTTAACAAAATATACAAAGTAAACAACCTACTTAAAACATTTGTTGTACAGATTAAGTGGTGGAAAAGAGAAGTTCCTTGACCATTTGTTTAAACTTAAAATTAGATAAGGAAAATATATCCAAGTCCATGAAGCACATGTCTTCAACAAGGCGACGCAGAGGTACATAACACACCTGCGTTAGTTTTGCAAGTGTCTAAGTAAAACAAACGAGATGAGCACACTTTTCGCCTGAACACCGTCCTTGGCACCACGTAACACAGTTTATTAGTAATCTCCATACAATGAAATCTATTGTTACATATACTAAATAACATAGTGGTACCTAGAAGCAGCCGTCTGGACTCTAAACTAAGAATTATGTATTTTTTAAGTAAATCATCGTAGGAAATTTTAGTCCGATAGCATTCATAGTTAATGGCACGACAAAATGTTTTTTGAACCTTTTTAATTCTGCTTGTGTATTTATGATAGAAAGGATTCTATATTGGAGTCGCAAATTCTAACTAAAAACGTATCAGAGTCTTTTATGAGAGCAAAAGGTAGAGGGACGCACAAAGTCAGCCGAGGATCTTATGACGAAACCATACATACGAAACGCTTTACTTACAATAGTGTCAATGTGTATGTCAAAGTATATAAATCCATCATCAAAACCAAGTCTGGAACTACTTGAACCCGATTAAGACTCACAGTGTACTCGTATATAGCACAGCTAAAATTGATTTTATTTTTATTTTTGGTGAATGATATTGTGTGTCATTTTGGAAGACTGAGGAGTTTATTATTATTGGAGTATGTATGATTTGAATTTATGAAACACTCATTTATGTCATTAATCAATAGGTTGAAGAGTAAGGGGCCTAAAATAGATCCCTGAGAAACTCCTAACTCCACAACTATGGGTCGTAATTAAAATCCATTGACGACCAATTTTTGGGTTCTGTTATGAATGTACGACATAAACCATCTCAACAAACTGCCACGGATACCTTAAAAGCATTTGTTGCAACCTTGTCGAATGCCTTTTGAAAGTCAGTGTAGACGGCATCCACTTGAAATTTACGATTCATATTCTCAAATAAATAATTCGTAAATATCATAAGATTTGTTTTGGACCGTCTCTGAACGAAGCCGTGTTACTCAGGCACAATCAGTCGATGTATATATGGATAAATTGTTCCATGTACAAGACTCACAAAATTCTTTATTCACTTAGAATGCAAAACATTTCTTGTGATACGTCGGGATTCTACATGTACATGTGAAGAATTTAATAATTTGAGACCACTGTGAATAGCATCTACAGTTATGTGAATGTCAGTTAAAAGAGTTCTTCGGAGTTTTGGAGTCAAGTGTGGAAGACTCGTAAACAGAAGGAAAGAAAGCAGAAAATAGATTGCATATGTTGCTCGGAACAATAGACGAGATGTTTTTATAGTACATATTCGCTGAATTACTATGCTTATTTGAAAGATAAGTCCAAAAAATATATATTTTATATATAAGGGTATACTGTCCTCAATTGAGGCGACGTATTTCCAATAATTACGGGAGTATTATTCGTAATCCGTAGGGTTCTGGTACTTTTTTCATTAGGTCCAAGTTCTTTACATTTAAAAATACGAACTTAAGAAAGTGAAAACCAAGTGGGGAATTTAGTATTTAATTTTCGAGCTAATGCAACGTGTCATTTGTAACTTTGTGCAATTTGTTGTAGAAGATTGCAACAGCCTACTCCGAGGGGAGATGGGAGAGATTTGTATGCCAGTCTATTTTTACCCAACTGTAAGAAAGGGTTGTTTTTCGCGCGTATCTTGTATGTATGTAATATTCTTTATTACCACATATCTCACAAACCACCGAACGAATTTATACAAATAAGACGTCGTTACATTCCTCTTGACCACCCAAGTGTTCTTAGATAGGTGACGTTTAAAAAAAAACAAAAATGGCGGCTGTGATGTACATCCTGCAACTACTCAAAAGTATTAAATGAAAAAATAATTTTAAGAAATATTAAAACCCACCTGCACCAAAAAGATGGAAACAAGATCCCCTACATAATTATATAATTTCGTGCAGTCGGAGGTACTTTACTAAGTTCATTGGGATTCATTAATGCCTCCGATTGCATGAAATTATATAATTATATAAGGGATCTGTTTCCACTTTTTGGTGCAGGCGGCTTTTTTTATTTTTTCTTCATTCGTCAATAATTTCATCATACTTGGCTTTGTTGTAGTTAAATCTGTGAAAAAATGCGGCATTTCATATGCGTATGTATACAACATACGCATTTAAAGTAGTTGTAACAGAAAAGTGGGGATGGTGGCTATCTGGACTCAGAACTGCGTCGCAAGTTTGGGCCTGACAATTCGTGTTTGAAATCAATGGATCTAGTATACGTCTTGGGCTATTTTTTGTATGTATTGAACTGTAGACTGTTGGTCAGAGACATAAAATTTAATAAAGTCGGCCAAGGGAGTTCAAAACATGAGAAGTTGCGTGGTTACCTTCGTCCTGCCAGTCTATATCGGGGAGATTAAAATTACCGACAATACACCATTTTATTAGGTTACTAAATACAACTTGATAATAGGCCAGTACATAATCTTTTAGTAATCTTTCTATCTCCCATAAGAGCTTCTAATCTAGGGCTCTCTCTAATCGGCCTTAATTCATCAACTTCGGGGTTAACTACTGAATTTGCGTTCTAAGTAGTAATTAGGTGCTAATTGGCACGGTTGCCGAATTAAATACGAATAGTATAGTAACCTTTTGGTAATCCTCTAAAGCGTTAATTAGTGTAAGTTAAGTCACAATTTGTGTTAAAATTTCTAAACAACATATTTTATTATGACAAAAATAGTGTGACTTTTAGCCAACATATGTCATCTATACTTTAATATTATAAAGCTGAAGAGTTTGTTTATTTGAACGCGATAATTTCAGGAACTGCAGGTCCAAGTTGAAAAAATCTTATTCTGTTAGATAGCCCATTTATCGAGAAAGGCTATAGGCTATATAACATCACGCTATGACTAAAGGAGCGAAGCAGCAATAAAACACGCAAAAACGGGGAAAATTTACGCAGACGAAGTTGCATGGGTCAGCTAGTATTTTTAAAATCGGTCCAGTAGTTTCGGGGCCAATTCAATGCAAACAAAAAATCAAATCTTTCCTCTTTATAATATTATTAATATAGATTAATATAATAATTTTAACTTAGGTATAATACGAACGAATGTGAATGGCTAAGAACCTATGGGCGCCTGACGCTAAGCGCTGAGCCACTTACAGACAAACATTTATACGTTAATAATAAGCAGTAATTGGGCCAATATTTAAGCACATATAGTTTTTACATTGTAAGTAAATGATCCTACTATGTTGTACCCATTGACGTTGTCTAATGTACTCTTATTATCTCTTGTTTTTGCATCAGATCTCTAATATAGTGTATTTAATATATTGAGCAGCATAAACAGCTTATAAACATAGAAACATTGTAAACATTGCATTCAGTCAGCAGCATCACTTGTAATAAGTCATTGACAATATTGACTACAACAAATTCACCAAGTTCACAAAACAAAAGTTATACAGGAGAAAAGAAAAAAGTATAAAAACTCACGGATACTTTTTTCAGTTGCTGGTTCTGGAATGGTTTTTTTTTCAAGAATTATTTGAAGGTAAAACCATGAAACAATATTACATAATTAAGTAGGACATCTATCTCAAAGAACTTACCGAAACCAAACTTCTTTCAATTAAATATATTTTAATTATACCAGCTTCACAAACAACAATATTCACGAATGTTGCTCTCAGAATCTCTTGTGCAGACGTGCAAAGTTTCATACGAAAGCCTCTTATGAGAAGGCAACGCCATCCTGAAGTTTTGACTAACAAACGAGTCTATTGACAAAGCAAGTTATTATTGCCTTGTCGCTAAATATACTCTAACTTTAGACTAGCTTTGTGTTTACTAGAATAACAATCAATTTCTGACAGGTTTGTTGAAGTAAAAATTAAGTAACTAAATTTCAAATTCAATGGCGGATGTAGGGTGCGCGGTGCGGAGGGTTACGAGACCAGAAACTGTATACTAGTCCTCCCGTGTTAGTTATATAACAATGTGTGGTTTTTGTGGGTTTCAGACTCAGTGACGACCGAGCAGACCGAGAAATCGGCGAGGTTAAACAACGTTACCATTTTCGGTCCGTCGATGACTGTTTTTTGACTGTTTTCGTAATTATGTCACACCATTACACACCCCTCTGTGCCTCGGAGACCACGTTAAGCCGTCGATCCTGTACTCAGTCTCTGGTCATGTCTGATTTGCATCTCATGAGGCTATTATACTAAAAGCAATATATTGCACTTGAGTCTGCGTATACATTTGTGCACTATAACATCACCTACGCAGTTGGCTAGTCTGCTGACATCGGTGAGGAATAAAAATTATCTTCCGTGAGGTCCGCCCTTGAAAACCACTTTCTTAGATTGCTCAGCGAGCTCAAGCCCTTCTCTCAAAACAAAATATTAGATTAATGGATCCTGAATTTTAGTTTTAAGGGAAGGACGGCATAGAGAAGATTAATAAAAAATATAAAAAACAGGCTAAGGGTAGTTGAAATATGCTCTTCCTCACGGAGACACTAAGCTGACATCAGTCGACCCATGACCACGATCGGTGCAATTTGGTCGAAACGTCGGGTAAATAGAAGATTCGTACCTACCTTTAAATATTTCACGTGAATACGTTCCGATATATATCTAATTAAAGAGAAGAGAGCTTGTCAGATCCAACTGATTTGACAACAGATTAATTGATGAGGGTTTCCAACTCACATCTTGGAAAAAACGGTATTGTAAATAAATGGTACACTTTAACTTCAATATGTAATTTTTTTTTCAATCATTTTATTTGCATGAAATGTGGTACAGGTAAAGATGTTACATAATAATTTTAATGCTCTAGGTACAGTGTAAATTGTAGTCAACCATTCCTTTTAATTATAAATAACATCACTCCTCCACCCACCGATCGAAACGCCTAGTCACAAAGCTTAGCAATAAAAACGAGCGATGAACATGAAAACGTTTATTAAATTATTGTGTATGAATATCCAAAAAGAAAAGAATCAATTCAAGTATACATATAAATCAGAGGAGTATATTATTATAGAAGCGCTTTCATGTTTGAAGTATTTAGTGACTCGAGTGTAGTAAGTACACTACAGTATTTAGTAAATTTGAAAGCATATTTGATCATATAGGCGTCTAACTTCTGTCTGACTAACTCTGTCTAACTGTTAAAGATTTGTTATATCATCCATAATAGAGTAGGTATGCCGCTTTGTTACTACCTGTTGCTAACCTCGTTTGCTTAGAAATTTTGAAAACACATCTATCCCATGGGAACTGTACATTTTTCCGGGGCAAAAGTCTATAAGCTATACTTGACTATATTCTATCTCTGTGCCAATTTTCACCCAGGTCCGTCATTTTGGCCTGATTGAATAACAATCATCCATCTATAAATCTAAACTTATGTATTTATAATGTTAGTACTAGTACATATAGCTAGTATTATTATCAGTCTTCTAGTGTAAAAAATGTTTTACTATTAAGACCGTAGGCACTTCTTATAATTTAAAATATCATGATTCCATACGAAAAATTCGAGTTTCCTCGGATAACGGAAGAACATAATTTTTTATTCAGTGCCCGCACAGTACATTTTAATTAAATTATTTCATAACAAATGAAATGTGAACGAAAACGAAAGATACATCCCGTTTTTATAAAATTGTGTAAAATATTATTCAGAAACATAAACGTTATTTATTTCCTGAATGTGTAATATCACAAAACAATGAATGGAAATAATCGAATCAGCACTGGTTTCACATAAAACGTAATAAAAAAAACTTAAATCGAAATAAGTATTATCAACTCTTTAAAATATAGGTATAAACTTAAAGTTTCGCTTCGTAAGTAATATCAGTACATAATTGTATTTTAAAACCCAAGTTGTCGATAGGTATACAAACATTACCCACCTTTTTATCGCAAAGACTTACTTGGCAGCCAATGTTTTACAAACATTTCGTAACAATAGTTTACACAATTTATTAGTATTTACGAGTTACCTGTGGTTCTGTGTCAAGCGAGATTTCACGCTATTCATGTTTCATATAACGCTAGCTTACCTCAGTTACACACGGTTGCTTTGTCATTCGTACACTCTCAGTCATTAAAACCAAACATTTTAAAGGAAATCATGATACGGTTTTGTTCTGCTCGTAAAAAAATAAGTTTGTGCTTCCTATTTATTTTTTTAATGATAAATGTAACGATTTTATTAAGACGTATTTTTAACACGAGGTCCTGGAACATTCTGCCAAGTGCACTGTTTACTGAAAAGCCTATTACTAAATTAAAGTACATACTACTTTGGACTGATCCAACACATATACCGTTTGCAGACTTTGGTGAAGGTCAAAAAGGGTTTATTTCTAGAAAATGTGATTTCACAAATTGTTTTGTCACTGCGGATAAAGCCCTTTTAAACGATATCGGGATGTACGATGTTATTGCTTTTCATGTACCAGAGATTGTTGAAGGCTATAAGAGACCAACGAAGAGACTGGCGCATCAGAAATACGTATTTGCAAGTATAGAATCGTCTGGTAATTATCCAATATGTTCGGACAAATTTAATGATTTTTTCAATTGGACGTGGACATATAAACTAGACTCAGATGTACGATGGGGTTATTTTGTAATTAGAAATAATAAAAGTGAAGTTGTAGGCCCAAGAAAACACATGAATTGGTTGGATCCATTGGAAATGGATAGTGTCAGTGATAAAATAAAAGGAGTGCTCAAACATAAAACCAAAGCTATAGCATGGTTTGTGTCGAATTGCGAGACCCCGAGTCGAAGACAAAAATTCGCAAAAGCCCTTGGTAGATATTTAATTAAATATAATCTCCACATAGACATTTATGGTGAATGTGGAACTTATCAATGCCCTCGAACTGAAGAAAAAGAGTGTAATAAACAGATAGAAAGGAATTATCATTTTTATTTATCGTTTGAGAATTCTTTTAGTGAAGATTATGTAACAGAGAAGTTGCTGATACCTTTACAATATAACGCTATACCCATTGTTTATGGGGGAGCTGACTATTCTAGGTAAGAAGCATCTCCGTTATTTACCTAATTTAAAGATAAGAATTACACCCATATTTTTAAGACGTTTCCTTGACAATTCTTCCACTCAGGTTTAAGGTTCATTTCCGTGCATCGCGGCCGATCGCGAGCCGCGCGCGGCTTACGACGAACGACTGACGCGCGCGGCCGATGCGACAATAGTCAGAGTATAAGAATGTATGGTGCCGTTTCCGAGGTAAGTGACAGACGCGCGCGGCCGACGACTGTCGTAAGCTGCGCGCGCACTGTAAATATTGTTGTATCGGCCGCGCGCGTCAGATGCTTGTCGTAAGCCGCTCGCGGCTCGCGATCGGCCGCGATGCACGGAAATGAACCTTTAAGGTGCGTCTCGATATAGCGTGAGTTTGTCATTTTTTAAAATGTTGACAATTGTTTCGACTGGCTGTAAGTGGAGGAAATTTTTAGCGACTAAGAATTCAGATTTTGTTTAAGTAAGGTTGAGTCGAGTTGAGAAATTTTCGAGGAAACGCCTTGGAATACGGGTGTTAATTTATATACATAGTTAGGGGCAGTGTCATGGTTCTTTTTATAGTAACTCCTTACCCTTTTTTAAATATAATACGATTGTTTCTTAATTTATACTTGAATCGAACATACACCGATAAATGTTAACATAGACGGTGGCGTTTTAGTAAACCTTAAATTAGCACATATTATAAAAAATATGTGCCAATGTGAACAAACGCCTGTAAATACTTCAGTACTGTATTACTGTTATGAATCGCATCTTCTCCAGCGCTGCGGGAAGTGTAGCCTCTTTACCGTTACGGCATGCTTTTGTTAAGGTGGCCATACTTCCATATGGACGTACGCAAGAAGCTTATACTAAACACTGCTCTCTACACTATAAATTTGTTTCAAAAGAAGTAAAGAAAACAAATTCCATATTTTGCGAGACCGTTTTTCTCTTTCGTGACTATGGTAACCATGGTTTGACACTATGGTCTAACCATAGTGTAAAACCAACCAAGAGAAAGTGGACCTCTTTCTAAGCAAGACAAAAGAATAAACCATAGACACAATTACTATAAGCTTCTTGATTTGCCTCCTCACTGACAATACGGATGCTTTTCAAATGGCGTGGCGTGATATGTTCATTTGGACTAGATGAACGTCATTTTTGAATTCCATAACCAAACGATGCGACGTCCATTTAAATGGATGTTACGTTTTTGAAATTAATGATAAGTTTTTGATAGACGTCCACGCCATTTGGATTGATGGAACGAATAGAATGAAAGATCTTCCTTCTCGCCCCCGGTTCTAAAAAAACCCTCGCGGTGTAACAATACCGCGTGAAGACGGGGTGGGCTAACTCGGTTCTATTAAGTCTTAAAACCTATTTACATTACTTCAATCAAGAAATCATAATTTCGCACATAACTTTTCTCATAATGAACATTCACTAAGTCGTCGTGTTCTTTGTTAGCAGTCACTGGTGAATGACCAAAATCGTCACATTAAAAATTAACCACCGACCTTGGAGATTGTTGATATAGGTATACCAGTGTGTCTCAAGACCTCTTATTCAAATTAAATCAATTAAATCAAATCAAATTTTCATCAAATCAAATTTTCGCATCGTAATGAAATGTAAAGAATCTGAGTTCAAAATAAATTATGATATTTTTCCCTACAGGTTCTTACCCCCTGGGTCATATTTGGATGCAAGAAAATTGGGTGTTGCTAAGTTAGGAGATAAAATCTACGAACTCATGAAGGACCCTGAAAAATACGCTGAGTATTTCAAATGGAAGAACCATTACTCTTACCACAAGATGTCAGAGAGTGCTGATACTAATGAATACTGCCAAATGTGTGCACTTATGAATAATGAAGAAAAAATGAGTCAAAAATCGGTATACGAAAATATTCAGAATTGGTGGGATCCTCCTGATCAGTGCGATATGAGTTCTTTATCGTCATGAAAAGCACTGAAAATTAATAATTGTACCTTGAACTATTGACTTTATAATATTTTGATACATATAACTGTCCCTTTCAATTTTGAATCCAATAGAGATACTGATGATTTCTATGTTTTGATTTTTAATAGATAATTCCGATAAATTAAGACATACTTTTTTTAATCCTGGCGTAATACTGTAATCGGATTTTACACTTAGAAATAACAAGTTCTTAGGTATGCCATATACTGTCTGCTGCTGAAATCTGACCACACGTCTCTGTTTCACGTTTTGTAAACATAGGTACTTAAGGACCGTCTCCACGGGCGAGAGAATCGCGACATATCCGCTCTACTATCGTCGGATACTCTCCACGAGCGAGCGATTATTTCGCCAGCGTATTGTCCTGACTCGCAACGGAATCGCCGCGTGTCCGCGACGAGGTGTTGTGTAAAGGGTTTGTTAAAAAAGTTCATTATGGCATAGACTATTCATGTGAGTGTCAAGATGGCGGGACCAAGTCTCGGATTTCAAAACAATTATTCGATCCCTATGTTCTAACTTTAGCTACCTCAAAATATATTTAGTAATTAAACAAAATAGTTGATAGCCTGCTTAGAGGCTTATCCTTCCTATGCACAAATACAATACTTTATTGCTACCTCACGATTTAAATTTGATTTTAATTTCTTTTTACTTTTACAAAGTTTCAAAACGTTAGCACTATATATTTGTGAAAAACACAAACTTTCTATCTTTTATAAAAACGTATAACAAATATTGTTAATTACAAATCCAAGTTGAGAATCGTCTATAGCGGAATCGCCCAGAAGCAATTTTTTTTCACCACTTAAGAGTTTCACAGTAACCTTAGAATATTTAAAACATAATGGAAGCTGCTGTTAAAAATATTCAAAGGCTACTGTGAAACATTTTCTTACCTTGTATTCTTAAATATGTCCCTAGTGCATTTATTTGTAATAATCATTACGGAACCCTACACTGACTATAGTCCGACATACTCTTATTTTCGACAATGAAAAAGAAATGATGTGTTTTTTAATTATTATTTTTTTGCTGTAGTTATCGTTATAGAACACATCTAACTAAAAAAAACGTTTATTAATATTTTTTCGCTAGTAGTACCTTATGCCAATTTTATTTAACCATTTTTTATTAAGGCACAAGATATATTTCGAATTTTAATCTGGCAACTCTTTGAAAAAAATATAGCGGCGGGAAATATATAAATGCTATTATTTTCTTTATTATAATATTATAAAGCTGAAGAGTGTGTTTGGTTAAACGAGAAAATCTCAGGAACTATATTTTGCATATATTATAGTCTGCTCAGAGGCATAACCTTCCAATAAGTCTCTGAGCAGGCTATCAACTTGGACCACGTATTTTGTTTAATTACTAAATATATTGAGCTAATAGTTGTATACTAGGTATGTACTTTTGAAATCCAAGACTTGGTACCGCCATCTTGACGCTCACACCATTCATGGGTATATTCCGATATACACTGCTACCATTGTTCAGTGCTTTTACTGGGGACAAATTCATTCCGTTAAGGACTGACAGTATACTACCGCAGCATTCCGGAGAAGTATGTGACGTCATAAACCGTCGCCATTTTTGTACTGCGAACGCTAGCGTTTTAAAGGTAAGGTGCTCTCAGTACCTTGATGAAGTGATCAACAACGTCAAGTAATTTAAATTAATTAAATTGATTCAGAAATTTTGCATTTTAATTATTAATTTGTATTATTATTACTACATTCAAACATTTATATAATAATGTTTGTAGTTGAACAAATAACTTACACATTGATAATAATTTTCAAGAGAGAACTGCGCCAAAAAACGTGAATGACAGTATATTAGACTATGTTTCGATTTAAACAGTAACCAGTATAGCTAACTATAAAGAAACGGCTTCGCAGGATACTGAATTGACGTCATACTTTACAGTGGTACCTATAAAAATGGCGTTATTATGTTTTTTAGTTTGTAACATTATTTATGGTCAGCGAGCTCGCCGCTTTCTAGTAGCGAGTCCGCGGCGCTCCCGATGCGAGAGCGCGGCGAGTGCGAGGCTACACTTTGACCTTTCACTCACTCTCAGCCACCCGTCGGAAAAATTGCCGTGTAGAGACACGTTCTAAAGGGGCGTCTAAACGGGCCATTTTTTACGGCAATTGGTGGCGTCACTATTGGCAACTAATTGCTTGGCAATATGTCATGTGTATGCAATTGTATAGCGCATGATTCTCCTCGCCAAGTCTTCTAAACAGGCTACACAACCCGGCAACAATTAAATAGAGAGCGATTGAAACACCAACAAAATTGTCCGGGCGACATCAAAACCGAAAAATCGATCGCTCAGCGATCGTCTGGCAACCATCAAATCAATATTGGAGAGTACTGCCGTTTTGCCGGCCACAGCATTGCCGAAAAAATGGCCCGTTTAGCCGCCCCTTAAGAGAGTGTATAAAAATAGGTGGCACAACGATAATATCGCCGCAATTCTCTCACCCGTGGAGACGGTCCCTTTCTTGACACCGATATTATTATTTTCTATTAAACTCGAATGATGAATGGAGTGATGATTTACGCAAAACGGCTGGCAGGAGCTGGATGCGAGAAGCCGAAGATAGAACAAAGTGGCGTGCAATTGGAGAGGCCTATGTCCAGCAGTGGACTGCGATAGGTTGATGATGATGATGATGATGATGATGAAACTCGAATGTCTCGTCGCCCACCTCTTAAACTCATCTTAGTAATAATTTAGCATTAGTTTTATAGCAAGACAAAAAAAAACGGGCAAGAGCATGTCAGACCATGCTCAGTGTAGGGTTCCTCAGCCATTCAGCAGAAGTGGGTATGTTCATGGTGCTTACGCCCTTTTGTTGAGAAATGCAGTTTAATTCGATCTTCAAGACACCTTTTCACCAAATTTTATCAATAATAATTAAATTATCAAATTCTTTATTTGCTTAGGATGCAAAACAACACTGTGATACGTCGGGATTCTACACGTACATGTAATACCAAGTTCGCAAACAATAGGTAGAGCCAGAGAAAAGAATCTGGCAATAAAAGCTCGCGGCCACTCTTTTCAAAATGCCAATTTTACAATATTTGAATGTTTATATACTTGATGTAGGGGTAAGGTGCTGCGACTAATATACTATACACCATGTTAAAGGACTGATGCAAATTATAATATCAAAAAGTTGAAACATGAGATTGATTGTTGAAAGATACTCAGCCAACTGTTCCATACACAACATGTTAAGGATCAGTTTGGTAACTAAATGTTCCTGGTATTATCTAAGTTTTAAAACTAGGTATTTAGAAAACACGTTTCAGCAGCACTTTAGTCGGCTTATGAACGGAAGTACGTATAGTCTACATAATTATTCTGTAATTGTAGAAATACTCCCTTCCCCCTGTGTATTTCTCTAGATGTATTAAATCCAATAGATAAGAGCTAAGCCGTGAGATATGACTAAGTAGTAGGTATAATTCGTTTATGCCTTCGAACGTGTACAGAGTTTGATATCACAAGAATGAAGATTGCTATTAATATTAGTATCCCGTTTGTCAACTTCAGAACAGAACAATGAAACGATAAACCAATAAAAATAAATGTTCAAATCTTTTAAGAGATAGATGTTCCAATTTAATTAAAACTTTCAATGATTTATCGTCCAGCAGTTAATCCGAATTATTTATGACCCAAAACTTATTCCTAAAATTTTCATTAAAATATATTTAGCAAATTGTACGTAAATAGGAAGAATCGGCGTCGCTTTCGAAACTAATACTTTTATTATAAAATCAGGGTTCCCATGTGAAAGGTAAGGTGTTAAGTCCCTCCAACACAAAGGGAGGATCCTACAACCAGACGAGGTGATCGTGCCTGGCAGGCCGGGGCCCAACGGTTTACGTTGGGAACTTCTATAAATACTTAGTGCGAAAACTGTGAAAACTTCTTTAACACGATTCAGGATTTGACGTGATCTGTCAAGTGTCAATTTGTTTATCTTATACCTTTAAACGAGCAATTCTTGTATATATATACCTATATATATAATCTGAATCTCGGCAATTGCTCCAGCGATTTTCATGAAATTTAGTTTGCAGGGGCTTTCGGGGGAGATAAATCGATCTAGCTAGGTTTCATTTTTGGAAAACATCGTTTAAAAAAAATAACGAGCGAAGCTCGGTCATCCAGGTACTATTATTATAAATGGGTATGGCTATATTATCCGACTTATAAATTTTGTAGAAATTATTTAATTACAAGCTTTTGTCAGCGACTCCGCCGTCCAAAATAGGTTTTACCGTCACGCTGATTGCCGGCGAGGAAGCATCAGTATGCATGTAATTATGTGTAACGTATCTGAGTGATGCTGATGGATCCACGCCGACTTTCGTCGGTTCCACATACATATTGATGCATCAGCGCCGACGATCAATGTAACTGTTAAACCAGCCTTACTTGACTTCTCTAATATTCGGCGCTCCTTATAAAGCGGCGATAAAGCAATTAATGTAGCGATTCAAAAAAAAAACCAGCCGGCCCATGTTGTGCGCTTAGCAGCACATTTGGCGATTGGATTTCATATTTAAATAATATTAATATTGACAGTGTGACTTGGACTAGCACACATAGATTAGATTTCGTTTTGAGCCAATTTAAATTGTATTGTGTATCAAACCCTTTTTCACCCCCTTATAGAACCAAATTCCAAAAACCCTTCTATAGCAAGGGTGGGCGCGCATTAGGCAGCCAGTCTGCGGCAGCCAATTGAACATATGACGGTGTATGGGAGACCGCGCACTAGTCAACCAAGAAATCCTGGCTGCCGCTCCCAAATTGCCAAATTGAAAAATTGCCACATCCAAAGTTGTCTACACGGCAGCCAGATGGCTGCACGCAGCCAGAGCGAGTAGGGGATTGTCGAGTCGCACTTGTCATAGCAGCCAGGCGTGTTTTGTGTTCGAAAACTGACGAAATGGTCACGTGTGACGTCAGTGGCTGTCGATTGGCTGCTGTAAACTGACTGCTCAAATATTTCGATCGCTGCAGACAGACCGCGCCGTCTGACTGTATAGTGCGCGCTTAGCCTAAATGCCTACGATATAAAACGCGTTAACTGCCATATTTTCAGGTTTGTTGCCGCTGCAGCCCTGCCTTGATGAGTCATTCAGTCAATCAGACAACAATAACAAAATGTGTATAGATAACACATTTTAATATCGTTGTCTTATTTTTTTATTTATCTTGAAATTGAATCATGCGATTATTCATTTGCAATGTTGATACTATTATTGGTAGGTATCTTTCATAGTTTAAAGCACTAACAAGTTGCTGTTGTTGCTTGATATAATTATACTTATCATGATATAAGATAGGTAACAATACAGCATTGCTATATTTCAAAAATATGTTTATACCATAGATTTAGGTATCCTAAATCTATAGTTTATACAATTAGTAGTAGTAACTTTGAGTTTATTGTATAAACTATATAGAAAAACGAATCACCAAAATGTGTCGAAATAAACTTAATATAAAATACTACTTAACTGTCAAACCCACTCTGATCTCGAACGAAATAATATAATGAACGAAAATAATATAATTTTAACGATATCATAAAATAACGAGGCTTAAATAATAATAATAATAAAACCGCAGGGCAGCTTTGTGGCGAGCTGAATGTGCGTGGCGACACTGCGGTCCCGATGCCTCAGAGAGTCGGTTAGGGCCTCGTCTCCCGCTTTTGGGCGCTCTTGGTGTTTCACTTCCGGCGGCCAGTGAAGGACTGGCCGGCGGGAGCACCAAGAGCGCCCGCAGGACTCTCAACTCTGTCTTGTCTTAATCGGTCGGCCAGAGGGAGGTCGCCAGAGCTTGTATGCTCGGGGGAGGAAGTGTCATTTTCAAGGGTATAACTACGGGGAAACCCGCTCACGGGCCTTCTTCGTGATGGTGAAACCGGCGCCGCACCGCTCGAAACCCCAAGCTGCTCACACCCATGTTGCTCCCTGTCGCCTGTTGGGCTGTACGCCTGTGGCGGCCAGAAGGGGGCCCATCTAGTGAGTGGCGAGTCACCGCCTGCCCATTTGTCCGTGTGTTTGCAGGGCAGGCGCCATAGTCCTTCAATAGTACCAGCCAACCATTCCACTAACACATCACCTCCATAACCCAGTTTCTTAGCTACCACTCTTTGACAATAGTTTTTACACTAACCGGGGAATGTCGTTAGGTACATTTATAGGTATAGTGTATACAACGATATTCGCCGGTTTGTGTCACATAGCCTTTAGATTAAAGTGTCTATCGGGCCTCTACGTGTTGGCTTCGGTCCCACGCACGCCTCCCAAATGACCGGGACTCCATAGTCCCGTGATATGGAAACGACATACCTACTTAATAATAAAAAAAAAACTCTTTTAAATGTATGTAAAACCTACATATTTTACATACAGTCAAAAGCATTTATATTTTTTTTCTTGTGTATAAGGTCTATTAAAGGCTATTAAGTACTTAGGAGAATATCGAGAAACACTGACCTATATGTTACTAGGAGTCATTGACCGAGAAATCAGTAAAATTAAACCCAGCGCAAGCCGTTTTTTGTGCACTTTTGTGGAGCTATCTGCTCCATTATCCAAAAAGAAATATCAAGTAATAAAAATACATTCGATTTCTACATCCAAAATGGTAGATTTTGTTTTTGTTAAAGGAGTATAATGTTTATTTAATATCCTCACAACGAAACCACAGAGAAATAATTATTGATAAAATGCATCTCCTCGTAAAGTACAATTTTCTTTGATTTGCTACTTACTCTAATGGATAGGCAATTTAAAAAAAAACACTATGCTAGAAACATTTTTTTTAAACGATCAAAATTTATTTTATAAAGATTTTATTCCAAAAACTTAGCACATTTGCTACGGTGCGGCGAACAGGGAACGAATGCTCAAGGTTACTTGGTCAGGGTACGGCCTTAATTTTATATTATAAAAGGTCCTCTAAAGAATTCACAGCATCCATATATTGCAATATTACTATTCAGTAAGCGGCATTAAATGGAAAAATAAATGTTGCATTTCATTTTATAAATGGCTCTTACCATTTTACGTTCAGTTTGTGGGATCCAATTTTATTATTCTCTTATAGTTTGTATTCCTATAAATGTGTATCAATACATCAAAAATACTGATGGTATTGGTACTGATGCATTTATTGTTATAGTCTTACACTCTTGCAATCATTAATTTGGCTGTTGCCATAGCACTTTCAAAGACAATGTTAAACTTTTTTTCGAATTCTTCATAGATGAATTCGTAGACAGTTTCCCAACCATCTCGTTGGGCAGCCTTATAAGAGCCGGGCGATGTCATAATAGCTGATAACAAAGACACCCCATGTTCTTTGCACACAAGTCGTCTGAAAGCAAAAGATAAACGAAAGGACGTATTAGTTTTCGGAGATAACATTTTAAACCATTAAATCCATTCGATGTGTCATAGCGATAATAACCAACAAGAATATAATTAAAATGTTTAAAAATATATCCACTATTTTTTAATTTGTTACTCATTTTAATTTTACCAAGGTACGGTTGCTTAATTTATTACTAACCTCACTTTATACAGTTCCTGCGCAATGCTCAATCCTCTGTAGCTCGGATGTACTACAATACCTTTCGATTGATAATATATGTTAACTTTCTGTTCTGCCATTACATCATATTTACCGGCAGCATCAATTTCTATTTCAAATAACTTTTGTAATTCTTTCGTTTTTGGCTGGAAGCATCCAATCACGTTATTAAAGATAGCCATTTAAAATTTGCTGAAAGTACATTGATTTAAAAAGTTACATTATACTTATATTTACCTGATAACGGAAATGTAAGTCTTTGCTTGTTAATGACATAAACGACCCTCCAATAATATCATCTATTTCTCCATCTCCGTAATCAAGACAACATACCAATGTATTGGTTGATTTATCTGTTAGTATTCCTTTGTACATTTCTTTGTATTCTTTCATTGCTTCTTCATTATCGGGTATTCCTAAGATATTAAATGTTGAATCAATTAATGTGGATTTAGATATTTCTTGATTACATTTTAATATATTTAAATGGTTGGAATGTTTAAACTTACCTACTGCTCTAAAAGTACATTCCTCTGTAGCAAAGTAATCACCAATAAGTTCCACAACATCATTAAGACATTCCTGTGGTGGTTCTACTATACACAGTTTTACAGCAACAGTTTGTTTTATCACTGAGAATCTAGACCAGACTTTTAGAGGCCGCGACATTTTTTGTTTTTCTGAAGTTTTTTTTAAACGTATTTCTTCTTTGAACGTCAACTACTTAATTGATGCTAACATCATTGTTACGACCATGCCAATTTTTCTCCTTGTGATTATTAAGATAAATATAATGCAGATAAAGGTTTTTATGATGACTATAAAGGAAAATGATATGCACTGGTGACGTTATTGATATCACAGAGGGAATGCATGTTCCTATAATAAAACTCTTGAGTTCTGAGTTATATTTTTTCGCTTATACCTCATTCTGTAAGAAGGAGATATAGTATATATATCTTTGTTATTTAAGAGATCGATAGTAATCATCTCAGTAGATTTGTGAAGTAATTGCTAAGAAATACTTCAGAAAATAAAAAATCCTAACAGAGGTTGGGCACTTCTTTTTTAATTGATAGCTCCTGTACCAGGAGATAAACTCGTGTCGCGGGAAAACCAAAAAACGTGCAAATAACAATCAGAAAATCCACCCACACTTGCAAGTTGCAGCAAATATTTATAAATCACACGTTTGTCCTGTGTTAGAATCGAACCCACTAACCCCTAAAACATCTTGCAGAGCAGTCGTAGGTGCTGTCATTACAACACGGAGATAGGCAAATTAATTGATTGGATTTTTAGAATGCAAAATTTGGCTATCATAGTAGTTCGATCATTAATGACAATGCAAATACATTTTCATAACAACAAATAGATAAAATAAAACCGAAATTCGGTACCATCCCAGACTAGGGGACAAGTAAGTACGTTGTCACAATATATATATCTATTAATAAGTTTATAACGCTAATAACATATCGCTAAAAATGTGCCCATGGAATAAAATGCTCTGTTGGTGTCATTTTAGTTTCTTGAGGTCAATTGATGAATTGAGCAATTTTTGAAGTGAAATGAATGAACTAATTGACAAATAAAATACGTATAGTGACTATATACAATTTTATAAATTTTAGCTATGAAAATAAATAAAAAAGTACAAACATTATTTCCATTTGATTTGTGTATGTTTACACTCTAGCAATCATAAATTTGGCATTATTGTCGAAAGTGAGTCCATATTTTTTTTCGTATTCTTCGGAGTTGAACTCATAGACAGTTTCCCAGCCATCACGTTGGGCAGCCTTCTGAGAACCGCGTGACGTCATTATCGCTGATATCAAAGTTACACCATCTCTTATAGATACAAGTCGTCTGAAAGCAAAAAGTAGGATAAGTATGTTTTTTGTAGACAACAAAATATAATTACCGGTGATAAGTCTAAGCCATAGACCGTTTTGTGGTCCACCCCAGTCAGTCACTTATTCTGCTGTGAAAAGTAATGTTTATACACCACTGTGTTGATAGGCACTGTAATTACTGTGCAAATTAGTCTTACAAACTAATGTTTTAAGTGCGCCCTGCGGTGATATTCAGAACTTTGGCAAATAAGATTTGGGTGTTCGTGGAATTTAAAAAACAAAGCAATCTATACTTATAATAAATCTGTAGAGAGGTCAATTCTGTACATTAAATATATTTCCAAAATAACTATCAGGGGGTGATTAGGGATCGATACTGATGCCAAAAATGCAATCAGTAAAATTTTTGTCTGTCTGCCTGTCTGTCTGTATAACCGTTATAGAAACAAAAACTACTAGACGGATTTTAACGAAACTTGGTACAATTATTTTTCATACTCCTGAGGTGGTTATAGTATACTTTTCATCACGCTACAATTAATAGGAGCAGAGCAGTGAAGGGAAAACGGGAGAAGTTACTCCATTTTTTAAGCTTCTGTCGCGTGAGCCACCTTAATGGTTAAAGCTACACAGAAATCTTGTATGACGGAAATGTTCTCCTTAAAATTATATAAAAAATATCCCACGACAGCATATGTCTATCTTTTATGGTTGACTCACAATATCACGTGTAACTCCCGATAGCTTAGCAGTTGGAAGCTTTCTGATTATATTTGTCTACTCTTACGTTTATAACACTCTCAGTCATCCCTAATTAAAAAAGTTAACATTATTAACTATTCCATAAAAAAGAATCATAGAAATCGGTATATAAACACCAAAGTTATACATGAAATACGCTAATAATAAGCCATCGCGCTTGAATACTGAATCATGCTATCTATCTATATCTATACATATAATAAAATTGTAAATTTCACATGTCTGTACATGGCCGAACTTAGTGAAAAAAAGCGAGCGAAAAGAGTATTTAAACACTTTGCTGCATTTTTAGAAATGTCTGTCTGTCTGTTTGTTTGAACACGAATCACGCAAAAACTACCAGACAGATTCGGTTGAAATTTTGCACGTGCAATATAATAGATGCAGATTAACATTTAGGCTATAAATTATCACGCTTTTTCCCATAGGAGCTAAGCAGTGAGGGATAATGTCTGTAGCTATTTTTCGTTATAAAACAGTAACTACTTGACGGATCTTTATGAAAATTTACAGTTTTATAGTAAATACTATACTTAGGACATTATTTACACTCTGAATCATTACGCTAACGTCTATGGAGAACGAGTAGTAACGTATTTTTTGTCGCACCATAATGGTTTATCACAATTTTTTCCACAATTAGACATTATCTATAATTGTAACCCATGGAATACATAACTTCATGCTAAAACTATACACTACATTTTTAAGTTTCATAAGAACAGTTATTTTGACGTGGTATGTAGCGAACAGTATAGCCTCGAAGCTATGCTAGCGGTGTTTGACGACGACGAAGTCTCAGGCTCAAATCTGATATCTGATTATGTTCTTTTTGTATTTTTTTTAAATTGTCTTTGTCCTTTTTTAATATTTTTCTCAATGTTATAGTTATTTTTTCGACCATAGGTAACTTATTTGCTTTGGTTAATATTTTTTTATATTAAAAATCAAGTGCACTTATGTAAGATATCTATAGGTATTGCATGCACTGCAGAGAGTAATTAATTAATCGTAGTAGAAATGAAAAATAATATTACATTCCAATTTAACAAGTATTCGATATTTTCCAGAATTGATGTGTTCGTGCTCAAAAAAAAGGTCAATTTGATTTCATAGATGGCGCTACACGTTTTTTTTACGTGTGTAATGTACACGTAAAAAAAACGTGTAGCGCCATCTATGAAATCAAATTGGTCACCGTGATCAAACAATTCCTTATTTGTGAAAACATTTATTAGGGTATAGGTGCTTACGATGACGGATTCATTTTTTGCTGAGTGGCAACATTCTCCTATTTATTAAATTAAATTGCTTAAATTAATAAAAAAACATTAAGTATTAGAAGAAACTTCACTGGTTTTGAAAGTAGATGGCGTTGTATTCAATAATGTTCTATACTTAGTAAAAGAAGTTTTAAAATAGTATTAAAAATAAACATATTGCTATCATTTTTAGAAATGTTTGTCTGTCTGTCCGTTTGTTTGACCACGCATCACACAGGTGCATCGAGGATCATGTTTTGGGGTTATGGTTGGATATCAAGTGTTCATCAATTCAACGATAATGAATGACTCATCGGCCAAGTGTGAGTAGTTCGGGTGACGGGAGGAGGGAGGTGGGGGGTCATTGTCTGTCAACGCGGAGTCTGGGGGAGGGGGAGTCCATGTCTTTTTTTCTTACTTGCATCATTGTAACATATAAGAGAGGCACTCTCTTATATGTAAAGTGGGGATGTGATTTTTTTCTCACCTACCCCATCGTGTGGGGTATCATTAGATAGGTCTTTTAAAAAGCGTTTAGGGTTTGTGAAGACTATTTTTAGATTTAAGGATTCCTTTGTGTAATATTAGGATTTATAGTGAACATTTTTGTTAGAGTCAAGTGTTCCCCTGCCAACTAAATGGTTGATGTTGGGTATGTGAAAAAATTCAAAGTAGTAGTATAAATACTAAAATTATAAAGAAAACTATCACAGTTAAGTACTTAGGCTTTACAAGTTTACGATAAACATCTGATCAAATGGGAAGTACCAAAATTTTAGTACAAATTCTATTGAATATTATTAGGTATTAAGTAGGTATAACGTTGAAAGAATGAAACAAAAGAAAACCCACTTCTTAAGCCGCACACCAAATTAACTATATAAAATAATAGAATAGAACGATTTTTATTTAGTACACAGAAGACACACATGTATAGACATTATTATAATTTAACAGGAAAAGTCATGCAGAAGATAAAATAAGCAATAAATAAAACAGTAAAATAATAAAAATAACAATAGACAAAAAGAAAAGAGACACAAATAACACATATTAATGACAGAAAAACACAGTAAACGAATACCTAAAGAGTCTGTGTTTGGTACTTATTCATTTTTACACAGCTTTTGGGTGTTGAAGCTATCAATAGATGACTATATGATGATTCTCCGCTGCTGAATCATATTTCGGCTCACCCGACAGGACTGTTTCCAACATATTTACACAGAAGTTATTTCGTAACATAAACTACCTTAATTTAAACCCGACTTTCACGCGAACAAAGTCGCGGGCAGAGCTAGTTTTATAATAATTTCTCATTTTGAATAAAAGTAGAAGAGCTAAATTTTACTTAATACATGGTTATGCATAAAAATAAATTGTTCATAATACTAACCTTACTTCATATAGTTTCTGCGCAATACCCAATTTTCTATAGTCCGGATGTACTACAACAGCTGAGCCATGATAATATTTATCAACTCCCTGTTCAGCCTTCACGTCATATTTACCCATAGCGTAGTTTTTAAGTTCAAACCACTTTCGTAATTCTTTTGTTTGTGGCTAAAAGTAGGTATATCATCACAGTATTAAAATATTTCAGATTTCCAATTTAGCTTAAAATTATGTATTAGTATATTTACCTCAAATTTCATTGTTTTATCCTCTCCTTTCATTGACATAAGTGATACTCCTACCACTAATTTGTTAATTTCATTGTCTCCATTATCAACGCAACACGCTAGTACAATTAGTGCTTCATCTTTTAATAGCTCCATAAATTCTTTCATTGCTTCTTCGTTTTTAATTACTCCTAAAATATTAAATAGTAATTAGGTTTTAAAGTTATTTTTTTTGGCATACCTTAATATGAGTAGGTACAACCTACCAACCTACATGAACACCAAATTAAAGAATAATGTTCAACAACCATTTATTCTTATTATTTCAATTGTTTAGAGTAGTGTAGTTTGAAATCATAGCGGCGATAACCTAATGGCAAAGACACTCAATCAGAAATCACTCGGATCTCAATCGTGATCTCACGGGGGTTCGAATCCTACAGATTCTACTATCGACGAGAACCCACTCCTTTTTTTTTTGATATGGCAGGAAAAAATTCTTACCAACACCCCCACCGTCCGGGGAAGACGGTGGAGGTAGTGTGGGGTTTGCACCCACTAAAAATCCCGCCATGTATCGCCCGCCACCTTTGCGAACGGGCCGCCAGAATTTGTAATACTGTCGGCGGCCCGCCCAGTGGCAATGCCCGGAAGCGATGTTACATGAACCCACTAATAACACAAGCCATTAAGCTTAGCTGGAGGGGTTAACAGGATTGCTAGTAATGTGGGACCCGAAATTCCTAATTGCTAGTTACCTTTATAAAAAATACCCTTGACCAGAAAAGTGTCCGCAATACCATTCAGTGACTTTAACGAATTAATAACAATCAATGTATTCCATACTTAATTAACACTACATCTGCAAATATAATAAAATAACAAAGTAAAGACAATAATAAAATTATTGTAAAATAGATTTTGTCCTTAATAATGATTTTAATAATTAACTAACCTGCTACTCTTAGGGAAGTTTCGGCTCGTGCAAAATAACTGAAAATAAGTTCTGCAACATCATTAAGAAGTTCCGGTGGTGCTTCAACTATACAAAGTGTTATATCATTTGTGTCCTTCGTCACTGAGAATTTAGACCATACCTTCAAAGGTTGTGACATTTTGAATCTATAAAAAGAATTTTATAAAACGTATGTTCCCAATGAACGTCGATTATCTACTTCAGGTGTGTGATCGATATCACAATCGCAATAACTGCAACAAAAATAATATTGTTATCTTCTCTTCTCTTATTTATTACGATTAGACTAAAGCATTATGAGTTTTTGTGTGGTGATTAAGAAAAAAAGAATTCAGCAGTAACTCAATAAATAAGACTAAAATCCACATCTGATCAATTTAAATCCTCAATAACGAAATTGAAGTTTTCACAGCTAGCTTAAAGTAGAACGTGTATTTAACACGTTCTCAACGTTAACCGCAGGTGGGTCGCAGCCTGGCAGGCACGATTTTTTCGCTTGTCGCGCAGGATGCTTCCTTTGTGTTGAAGGGACGAATCCCTTGTCCATTATAATTCGATAAACCAACCCACTAAAAAGTGAGAAATAAATACTTTTTTGACAAAAAATTATATCAACTATAAAAAATAAATTCAAGGTAACTAAAAAGCAAAAAATTATATTGAATAACAAAAAATAAACATTTTGAAGTTCCAAAATAAAACATCCAAAATCGAATATTTTGTGGCATAACTTCAAAATATTTTTATTTATCCTATGAATTAGGTAATCATGCTATTATTAGGTAATGATGATGCCATTTTCCCTTTTTTTAAAACTGTTATAGATATAAATATACTTCATATTATAGATAATAAATTAA
The DNA here is from genome assembly GCA_945859575.2 of Herminia tarsipennalis. Taxonomy (NCBI): domain Eukaryota; kingdom Metazoa; phylum Arthropoda; class Insecta; order Lepidoptera; family Erebidae; genus Herminia; species Herminia tarsipennalis. The sequence continues at coordinate 19,929,594 of OX243839.2, forward strand.
AGGAAAAACATTTTTAAAGAAAAACATTTTTAAAGACAATGTTTTTACATAAAAGCTTGATATATAAAAATATTTGACCTAGCAAAAGATAAACGAATTGACTTATTACTTTTAAGAAATTACATTTTAACCCATTAATTCCGTCATTAAAGAATATGAAATATGATTATAATTATTCTAATGCCTTTAAATGAGCAATTCTTGTATATATTTTGTTACGAATGAACGAGCTCGAATGTTCGAGAAGCTCGTAGAATACGCGCGAGTACATCAATAAACAAAAACAATTATGTATGTGTGCATGAGACGAACGTGCTTGACGTTCCCGAATCTGACTACTAGTCTGTGGTCGACTTTCCTGGATCGTGGAATTTTAGTACAGTTTGAAGTACGTTCTCAAAGAGTTCAAAGTTCGAGGTGATAATTGGTGACTAGCGTCACAGAGCGTACAGTGATTTAGTGTTACTAATATTGTTGATCAGTGGACATTGTAGTAGTGTGTTGTGAAATAGTGGTAATAAGTACGTTATTGCGGAATTTGGCATTTTATTTGAACATCCTGACACATAATAATATAATCTGAATCTTGGCAACGGCTCCAATGATTTTCATGAAATTTAGTATGCAGGGGCGATACTTCAATCTAACTAGGCTTCATTTTTAGAAAACATCGTTTAAAAAAAGAAATACCATGCAAAGCTCGTTCATCCAGGTACTTATATTAAATGCATAGGCGGGTACCTACTAATGATTATAATTATTGACGATGGTGGCGGTGATGGTTTTGGTGGCGGTGTTAGTGGTGATTATGAAGGTGGTGATGATGGTAGTGGAGGAAAAAAAATCTCTTTGATAGATGAGTTGGAAATTCAACACGACCGAAATGAGATTAGGCGGCGCCGATTCTGTGCAGCGTCTTAAAGGTCTTGCATGATTAATATCTACAGACAGGGAGATAATTAGCTGCCTAGCTAGCTATCTAGGTTTCTATATATATTTTTTTTTTTAAAAGATAATTAGCAATGTGGAATTTACGTTCCACATTACTAGCAATCCTGTTAACCCCTCCAGCTAAGCTCAATGGCTTGTAATATCTAATTTTATCAAAAACGTCAATCTTTCTTCTCAATGGCTTGCGATAGGTAAGTATTTGGTTAGAAATAAATTAGATATACTATAATAATGTGTAGTAGTACAGTATTAAATTTATGATGAGTTTCAACATGTTTTGACATATAAACAGCATTCAAAATTAAAGATAAAATCATTCAAATAAAGGCAATTATCATTTTTCTAAAAAAACAATTTATAATCATGCGAAAATAACATAATTCAAATACCAATAATTAAAAATTAATACAGCGCAGTCATACAGATTTATTTTAACTGTCAATCAAAATGTCTATATTAATAATGTCAAGTCAAAGATATAGAAATGAATAGTAAATAATTAAATTAAATTTCAATAATATTTAAGTCATTCATAAAATCGGAAACGCTGTAGTAACATTTCATAATTAGTATTTTTTCAACTTATTCATAAAGATATCAATATAACAATTTTTAATAGACAGGCATACGTAATCTACAAGTATCCTTTTGACTACATACGTGTGGCACGATCAGACAATTTGGAAAATAATTCCGTAGCGCAAGATTGATGCGACCAATCCGTGGTAGGCGTAGTATAAGAGCAACAATTGGAGAAAGCTTGTAGAGAGCATATAGCAGTAGCCGAGCTACTGACCCTTCTATTAATTTCATCAATAAGTGCTTTCCAGTTCAATCTGTGTTCAATGTTAAGACAGATATTTTGCAGTGTTTGCTTCTGATATGTCCTGATTATTGTAATTAATTTTATATTACGTATGTTGGAATTCCGGTAACTGAAATGCATTATTTAAAGTCAGACAGCTTAACGATGTGGAAACAGTAAGGCTAGTTTATTTCGGTTATTTCCACATGTCGTATGGCATACTGCTTTGGGGCAAGGCGGCTGATATTCAATCAATTTTTATTCTTCAAAAACGTGCAGTGCGTGCGATATACAAACTAGGTGCACGAGTTTCCCTTAGAGAAAAGTTTAAAGAGATAGGTATTATGACAGTTGCATCTCAATATATATTTGCAAACATTATGTTTGTTGAACAAAATATCCATTTATATCACAAAAATAGTGACGTTCACCCGGTGAACACGAGAAATAAGCACAAATTAGTAGGTCATTATCATAGGCTACATAAAACTCATAATTCATTTATGGGTCTTTCTGTTAGAGTATTTAACAAGATACCAGCTAGTATTATGAGTCTATCAGTGATTAAGTTCAAAAATGTAGTCAAAAATCATCTTATATGTAGAGGTTGTTATACAGTAGATCTAGTTGCTTGCTCCTTGTTACTTTAATATGCTTGGGTGAATTTTGTTATCAGTTTGTTTTAATTGTCACATTGATAAAGAGCATGATTTGACTTTTGTAAGTAAAGATTCTGCATGACGAATAAAGGCCATTCTTTTCTTCCTTTTGATATCATAATTAATATTTTATATTTAATCATTCGTTACAAGTATTTTGGCCAATATTTAAGCACATATAGTTTTTACCTTTGTTGTAAATAGATGCTCCTACTATAATGTACAGAAGGTCGGATTTGTTAATTAATCCTGCAATATTTTGCTGAATTAAATTTATTACACTCTTAGTTACGAAAAAACTCATTCTTCATCACAAAACGACACATCACGAAACATCTAATCGAATATTATGTTCTTGCAGCTTGTTACAGTACAATATCTTTGTGCTGTATCTACAATCTACATCACAATCTTATGTTCCTTATCGCACGTTCAGTATCTATTAAATGTTTCTACTATCTGTTATCAACACGAAGTCGTTAGTATATAAGATGCACCTTTGGATAATTATAACCAGACTATACTACATCTTTTGTCTCATTTATACCTAATCATATACTGCCAAGAAGTTTGGCAAATTGGTGACCCCGACGAACGAATACGCAGCAAGAAACATGGCACAATCACCGTGCAAGGCGAACATAAATCAGCAAGGAACACTTGAAGTAGCTGCTGGCACCTCGGTTTTATCCCGCATTCCGGAATTTTGGAAAGACCAACCAAGATTATGGTTCACGCAACTAGAAGCCATATTAGCACAACAGAAGCAAGGAGACGAATACAAATACTGTACAGTAATAGCAAAGTTATCCAAGGAAGAAATACTACAAGTTAGTGACCTAATCACTTCACCACCAACTACAGATAAATACAAAAACATCAAGGAACGTTTAATTGATTGTTACGAAGAAACAGAACAGCGACAGTTTCAAAAATTAATATCAGAGACAGAACTCGGTGATCAAAAACCTTCGCAGTTATTACGTCAAATGCGAGTCCTCGGGAGAGGAAAAATCAGTGACGAAACAATTAAACTACTATGGTTCAGGCTTTTACCAACATCAGTTACTACGGTTCTAGCAGTTACGGAAGACATGGAAATTGACAAACTGAGCCAAATTGCAGACAAAATAATAATGAATTCAAAAGTAACCGAAATATCAGCTGTTAGCAACGACACTTCAAACGACAACAATACAGCATGCATTTTAGCCCAGCTAGCAAAATTACAGATAGATATTGACGCAATTCAGCAAGGTCAATATGGCTATCGACCCAACACGCACAATCATTTCAAGAAACGTCAACAATTCCCGATTATGAGGCCGAGAACAAACTATAGAGGAGCAAATCGATTTTGTTACTACCACGAAAGATTCGGAAAATATGCAAAGAACTGCATTAAACCATGCGGTTGGAAACCAATGACTTACGTACGGAACCAGGGAAACGAATAAGAGCACAGACAACGGCGAAACTCTGTGCAATCCACCCATCCAATCGCCTCACCATTACCGACCGAAAAAGTGGTATGAAGTTTTTGATTGACACGGGCGCAAATATTTCAGTCATTAGCAAGCAACAGAGACATTCAATTTTACAAAATGAAAAATACACACTATACGCTGCAAATGGGACTAAAATTAGGACTTACGGCGAGAAGACGCTTACCTTGAATTTAGGACTACAACGATGTTATAAATGGAATTTTGTAATCGCCGATGTTACACAACCAATAATTGGAGCAGATTTTCTAGAGCACTATAAACTATTAGTCGACATAGCAGGTCGCAAACTTATCGACAAAGTTACAGAGCTGACAACGCATGTAACTTCGGAAAAAGCGACACAACAAACAATTCGTACTATCGCAGTGGGAACGAATCCACGTATTACGCAACTTTTAAACAAATACGAAGACATCACGAAAGGGTCCTCAACATAAGATTGAACATCACATTATCACTACAGGACCACCCGTCGCAGCTCGGGCAAGACCATTACCTCCAGAAAAATACGACATAGCCAAAAAGGAATTTCAAAATATGATAGAACTCGGAATTTGCCGACCGTCAGATAGCCCATGGGCAAGCCCATTACATATGGTAAAAAAGAAAAATGGCGAATGGAGACCGTGCGGAGACTATCGAATGCTCAATAGCACGACAGTACCGGACAAATACCCACTACCAAGATTAACTGACTTTACATACATATTAGAAAATAAGAAGATACTAAGCAAGATAGATATACTTAAAGCATACCATTGTATTCCTGTTAAAGATATAGAAAAAACAGCCATCATCACACCTTTTGGACTTTTTGAGTACTTAAGAATGCCTTTCGGATTACGCAATGCGGCACAAACATTTCAACGATTCATGGATTCCTTATTTAGAGATTTAAACTTCGTATTTATATTTGTAGACGACTGTCTCATCGCATCGGACAACGAAGATTTGCATTATCAGCATTTAGAAACGGTTTTCAAACGTTTACACGAGAATGGAATAACCATTAATCTCGACAAATGCGAATTTCTCAGAAGGGAAATAGATTTCTTAGGTTATCATATAACGAGCCAAGGAATACACCCTACCGAAGAAAATTACAAAGCAATCATGGAATTTCCCAAACCGAAAACAATTCAAGAATTAAGAAGATTTTTGGGCATGGTCAATTTCAACAGAAGTAATACTCCACGCGCAGCGGAAAATCAAAGAATTTTAAACGAATATCTACATGGTTCAAAAAAGAACGATAATTCACCTGTTCCTTGGACAACGGAAGCAGACAAAGCTTACGAAAAATGCAAGGAAAGCATGAAAAACGCAGTGTTAACAGCGCATCCTTCCCGCAACGCATCACTAGCGCTCATGACCGACGCTAGTGCTACTTGCGTTGGTGGAGTTTTACAACAAAAATCCGGACGCAATTGGGAACCATTAGGATTTTTTTCACAAAAATTGAGCGAAACTCAACAAAAATATTCTACGTTTGACAGAGAGCTGTTAGGAATATACATGGCCGTCAAACATTTTCACAGATTAATCGAGGGAAGAGAATTTACAATATTTACGGATCACCGACCTTTGACATACGCATTCTCCCAAAAACCATCATCAAACGATACACCGCGACGGGTCCGGCAGTTAGATTTCATTTCACAATACAGTACCAACATTCAACACATAAGCGGACGTGACAATATTACCGCCGATGCCTTATCTCGAATAGAGGAAATATACGTGCCATCACCTATCGATTACGCTGAATTGGAAAAATGTCAATCAACAGATAATGAACTAAGTAAATTACATGACAATAAAAGATTAAAATTCAAAAACATTACGCTTCCGGGTTCCACAATAAACATCACCTGCGACACGTCTACTGGAAAAAGCCGCCCCTACTTACCAAAGCATTTTCGCAAACAAATTTTCGATACCATTCATGGTATGAGCCATCCAGGAAAAAGAACTACGAGAAAAATGATAACCCAAAGGTATTTATGGCCGTATATGAACAAAGATATCAATAATTGGTGTAGATCATGTATAGCCTGCCAAAAATCAAAAATACAACGACATACGATATCACCTCCTGGTACATTTATGACAGCGCAACGTTTTGAACATTTACATATTGACATCGTCGGACCACTTCCGATTTCACAAGGGAAGAGATATTTAATCACAATCATAGATCGTTGTACGTCATGGCCCGAAATATTTCCGGTAGAAGATATAACTGCAGAAACAGTAGCCAAGACACTTTTCGAAGGATGGATTACTCGTTTTGGATGTCCATTGCGCATTACTACGGATCAAGGCCGACAGTTTGAATCAAGAATATTTGAGTCACTCTCACAATTTTTGGGAATCCATAAAATTAGGACAACACCTTATCATCCACAATCCAATGGAATGATAGAGAGATTTCATAGAACTTTAAAGGCGGCGTTAATGACAAGAGAATCCAACGAAAATTGGTTAAAAGAAATTCCAACAGTTTTACTCGGGTTGCGGAGTAGCTTGCGAGAAGACACAGGTTATAGTTCAGCAGAGATGACATATGGAACGCCAATACGACTCCCTGGAGGATTTTTTGAGTCATCAGCAGCACAGTTATCAACGTACGAAGAGTTTGTAAAACAAATTCAAAAGGACATCACACAAATGACATCAATTCCGAAAAGAAAAAAACACAATCAAGCTATATTTGTGCATCCCGAACTCAAAGAATGCTCACACGTATTTATTCGGTGTGATAGAATTAAGAAAGCCCTGACACCGCCGTATGAAGGACCCTACCCAGTAATTAGTAAAACAGATAAAACATTTTGCATTAGAATTAGGGATAAAGAGACAGTGATATCAATTGATAGATTGAAACCAGCTTTCATGATCAATGACGAATCAAACTACGTGCCAGATTCAAAGGATTGCGACAGGCATTCACACACGTACACTACACGATCGGGACGTAAAGTAAAGCCGTCTAAGTAAGTAGTACGTCTATAAAAAATCGCTGATATAAGCAAGCTATTCGTATATATATTAACATAGATCTTAACATATACCATTAATTCACAACTACTCGTAACAACAAGACATCTAAAATGGGAAATCAAAGTTCTAAGGACCAGATAACATACAATACGGACAATTGCCTCAATCAAAACGAAGCGGACCAACTCCGTAACCTGATCCAGGAGGACTTACGGTGGACAAGAAATGTTGCAATGGGACAGATTATTTTAACAATCGGCGTGATCCTAATTTACGGCATAATGAAAACACTGGACAGAAGAATGAAGAGTTTAACGGAAAAAAATAATAAACACTCGTGCAACAGCTAAGTCAAAATTACAGACGTCAGCAAATCACACCACAACAGGCGTCATCAAATTCCACCGCGTACAATAGCATTATTATTTATATACATCAGCAAATAACTAGTAAGGTCTAGGTCAAATTTATATTGTAAACACTATTACCATAATTTTTTTTAAAGGAGGGTGTACTGTTACAGTACAATATCTTTGTGCTGTATTTACAATCTACATCACAATCTTATGTTCCTTATCGCACGTTCAGTATCTATTAAATGTTTCTACTATCTGTTATCAACACGAAGTCGTTAGTATATAAGATGCACCTTTGGATAATTATAACCAGACTATACTACATCTTTTGTCTCATTTATACCTAATCATATACTGCCAAGAAGTTTGGCAAACAGCTGTTGTATATATATGTTTATATCATAAAATATTGTGCGCATTCCTGTCTTATTCATTTTGCTGCTTTTCTTATTGAGCATTATGTAGTCACAAGTTAAGTTTTATTATTGCTGTACCTATTACAGCAGCATTTTTATTATGCAAATTTAATAATACATGTTTCAACGAAAAACTATCAAAGGCCATAATCGCAGTCGGATTCACTATCAGTTAACATTGACATATAAAAATCACAAGTTTTTTTTTAATTAGTTTCATGAGATTCTGGTACACCTACCGTGAAGCATAGGTAAGCCTATTGCATTAATAATAAACTTATTTTGATAAAATGAAGCAGAAATGCACCTGTTAAACAAACAGTACATCCGCCATAAGGTAATAGCCGGAGCTACACATAACCAGTCATAAATAATAACATCTATAAATTGTATCTAAAACTATCGTCGAGACACCAATCAACGACCTACAACATTGTTATACAACCAATTGTAGCTTTCAACCATGACGCGATAACGTATTGGCCAATCACAGTATCCATATTGACCTAATCATCTTTTTTATTAATAGAATCTCACCGACCGGCGCGCAGTGAAGAGACGTGAGTAAAAATTTATAGAGACCAATTTTTAATTTTATTCGCTGTTTAACAACAAAACTCTTGTCTTAATTCCATAATAACACAAATACGAAATTATCGAGACTTAACAGATTCTACTATATTTGCTAAATAATTCACCTGGACCAATAATATATTAAAAAATTGTCTTATTTGCTTTTTATTATCATACTGCTTAATGTAGGTCGTCTTATTAAGCAACAGTTCAATGCTTCGCTTCTTGGTTTCACACAAAAAATCATTACACTCTATTCTTATCATAGTTAATAGAAGATAACATTAATTTTGTTGCAGCGTTTACGATTGTTATATCAACACTTGTAGTAGACAATTGACGTATATTGGGAGCATATGTTTTATGAAATACTTTTTAAAGATTAAAAATGTCACAGACTTTGAAAGTGTGGTCTAAATTCTCAGTGACGAAAGAAACCAATGATATAAAACTTTGTATAGTTGAAGCACCATGGGAACGTCTAAACGATGTTGCAGAACTTATTTTTAGTTATTTTGCGCCAGAAGAGACTTCCTTAAGAGCAGCAGGTTAGTACTTTTGTTAAAATGAATATTATATACAACGTGTGACAGAAAGGTGTAGTCATATTCAAGGGTTCATGATTCTAAATGCCTAATTTGGAAGAAACCAAAATTTTTTTTTTTCAATCGTTTATTTATGAATGAAAAAGTTATAAATTAATAAAAGTATGCCTCAAAAAGTTCTAAGCCTGATAATCCATTCGAATTTTGCACATGGGGAGGCTATTGCACGTAAGTGCAATATTGACAACATACACTACCAGTTGCTGAAATTTGATCACACCTTTCTCTTACACGTTGTATGTGTTATAATTATTTTTATTCATTACTATTGTCATTAGTACTAAATGGAAAGAACGGAATGCATTGTATGTAATGTTAAGTAATGGATGTTAAAAGTCACGGGACAATAAAGAAAATACATTTTTTAAACGAAATCTAACTTTTACTATTTCTAAATGCCATTGTCCTTTGCTATTGATACTAATGTACGTAATGTATCAATTACACATGATATTAAATTAGAAGCATACACTTAAATTGATTGTTCATTTAATATTTAAGGAATCTTTACAAATGAAGATGCAATGGAAGAATACAAAGCAGTGTTTAGAGAACTATTAAAAGATAAAGCATTAATTTCACTAGCGTGTTGCCTAGATAATGGAAATGATGAGATTGGCAATATTGTTGGAGTATCACTTATGTCAATAAAACCGGATGATAAATCAATGGATTATGAGGTAAATATGCTACATGGTAACTATAATAAGTTGCGCTGCCATGAAGGTAAATTGCAAATATACATACGTATATGAATACTGTTTTATATACTACGAAATGAGGAGACGAGCAGGTCGTGCGTCTGATGGTAACCGTCACGCTAACGCATTACAGTATCAGTGCCACCCAAATCCTTGTTTGGCAAAGATCTGAATGTCACCGTACCACGCTCCTCATTTGAGACATTAGTTCATAAGTCTCATTTGCCCAGTAGCACACTTGTTATAGTGCCGTTCAACCGAAACGCAGGGTTGTATTAACATCACTGTTTCACGGAAGAACACACTGTCGTAGTACTTGTCCTGTAGTTTAGACCTACCACTGGTAATATAATATATAATAATAATAATACTGCGATTGTATACTTTCAGCCACAAACAGAACAATTGCGAACGTGGTTTAAATTAAAATCTGATGCTATGGGTAAATATGACGTGAAGGCTGAACAGGGAGTTGATAAATATTATCATGGTGTAGCTGTTGTAGTTCATCCGGATTATAGAAGATTGGGTATTGCACAGAAACTATATGAAGTGAGGTTAGTAGGTTTTAAAATTAACAATTATTTTTAATTGAAATATTTAATGAATGATTTACTGATATGCAATAGCTAAGATTTTTTTAATTGATGTTATTTTTAAGTAAGGTTTTTAAAGTTATAGTTGTTTTTAATTATGAGTCTGCAGAAAGTATTATGCCGGCTTCACACGTTGGCTCCAATATCGGTCCCAACGCAACTCGTCCAACGTGTGGATCTAGAATAACGCTCATTCCATCGTTGACGCCAATGCTATTAGTTAAATCCACACGTTGAGCAACTGGCGTTGGGACCGATATTGGAGCCAACATGGGGAGCCAGTGTGTGGAGCCAATGTTAGACTAAAAAACATGTAGGTATACCTACTACTTTTATTGCTTTCAGGCGTCTTGTATCCAAAAGAGATGGTGTACCTTTGTTATCAGCGATAATGACATCACCCGGTTCTCAGAAGGCTGCCCAACGTGATGGCTGGGAAACTGTCTATGAGTTCAACTCTGAAGAATACGCAAAAAAATATGGACTCCAATTTGATAGTACCTCAACATCAGTGAAATTAATGGTTGTGAGAGTGTAAAACGTAATCTAATTTAAAATAATATTTTCAGAAGCGACAGTATTTTTAAAGATGTTAAAAAAAGAAAAGAAAAACAGAAGTAGTTGCTACACATATTTTAATTTTGTTTATTTGACTAAAATTGCAAATAAAGATGCAATGGCATCCTCTAAAAAATAAATTTCTATTAAATGAGCCTTTTATTTTATTGGTACCTACCGCTTCAGTCACTTGGTGAATTCACATAAATAAATATAAATCAATAAATAATAAATAATCTTGGGACAACTCACACAACGCTATCTAATCCCAAACTAAGCAAAGCTTGTAGTATGGAAACCAGACAACTGATAAACATACTTATATATTTCTAAACACATACATATCATCACGACCTCTTGCGTAGCAGTCGGATATACTCCTACTGCGCCACAGAGCGCGTTATCGTTAATTTAAACAATAGGTACAACATTCAACCCTACAAACATATTAAATGACAGATAATGTGACAAATTTTGTTGCACACTTACATTTTTATGTATGTTAAAATCTCCACGAATCCCAAACCGTCGAGGGGACGACAAAGGCAGGTATATCAGACTTGAACTGGCTAAAAAATTATACGATGTTCCGTCTTGTAGGTCTATAGCCGGAGATGAAGGAGTCCCTAGCGGAATAGTTTCCATCACTTCCGGCGAACTTTAGTTCACGTCATCCACTGCTCTATCAGGCAATGACTTGATTAATAAAAATAATAATATTTTGGGGCAACAAATTACTTACATACTTACTTCTTTTTAACGGTACTTGTACTAAGTAAGAAGTAGAAACGTGTCCCTTTCGTTTTTTTATTAATATATTTCTGTGATTTTTACTTAAAGTCGTATAATGACACAGTTCACACAATACTAATTCATACGAGATTTCGAGCTACAGTTATTATTATTAATAGTCAACAACAATTCTTTACAAGTCACTTTGGCAAATAGTAACCGTATAAGCGTTGTCATTAATGATATCATTATTGACCAAACTGGTAAAACAATCAAATGAAATTTAAGTAATTAATCAATTTGCCTATTTCCGTGGCTGGCATAGTGAGAGTACGTACTAGTGATGTTCCAGATAGCCGTATCCGTATCCGCGGAAGAAAAAGTTCCGTATCCGTATCTCTTGGTAATTTGATAATAGATGAAGAGCTGTTGGCAAAAGCCCAATTTAGGCTATAGTAATTTAAACGAATTGCGAGCAGACACATTAAAAAGCAAGAAATCAAAACTTAAAAAAAAAAACTCACTGACTTCAAATTAAAAAGCACACGAGTTGGTGCCAAATGAAACATTACTAAACAACCAAGCAACAATACACCTGTACAACAAAAAAAACAATACAACTTCAAGGCACCAACATAAAAATATTTTAAAATAAAAATATCTTTTTGTGCTCTATAATTTGAAGTCGGTGATATTTTTTTCTAAAAAGGATTTTATTTGTAGTCATGATACTGTTGCGCTATGATACTGATTCGAACAATAACGCACGCCACAATATATTGATTGTGTGCACGCACGCACTATCGGTATATTGTGGCACATACATTTTTAGTGTCAGTTTAACAATAATAATTACAATATTTTAGGACAACTCACACAACTCTATCTGATCCCAAACTAAGCAGAGCTGGTTTTTGTACTATGGAAACCAGACAACTGATGAATGTTCCAGTTTTTACTGCAAGCAGCGAATTTTGAACATATATTTTTCTGAAAATAAAGGGTTTTTTCGACCAAGGTAGAACAATCATACCACTTTGTTACCAATCAAAATATTTTTGTTGAGCAGCTTTAGTCACTATTTACTATAAAAAATATTAACAAAACCTTTAATTAAAATTATCATTTACGAAGTCTTATAATATAAAATTTAAAAGACAACTGTGTTACTGTTGTGATCTTTTGTATCAAAAATTTTGACATAACATGTACACGTGTAAAAATATCTTAGAAAAGTATTGAACATTAATAAAAAATAGTATTACCTTGCATCTGATATACTTGTATTATAATTAAAAACCTATTATACAACTGAAATCGAAAAACCTCTACGTAGAAAAGAGGAAATAATGGTAAAACAGTTGTTCAACAGTAACAAAGTTGTTTGAATAGAACAATTTTCTTTATTAAAAATTGGTAATCAGTCTCTTAGTTAAATGTTGAAGATAATAATTTAATTATTGTTACTATAATCTTTTTGCAAAATAACAGCACTCCCACAGGCTAGTACCTGAAAATTAATTAATAACTGCAATTATTGTTAGAACACTTCTAAAGGATTAGGATATTCGTTGTATTTGTGTTTTTCTCTAAAACTCTTGTCTGGTGCAGGAACTAATTCAGCAATTTAATCATAATGCTTACAACTAATGTATGTTTCGGCAGCTTTAAATAGTTTGCCAGTACCATTTGCACCTCTGTAAAACATGACTTTTATCATAACATGATTTCTATCTTTACCAACGTAACTCAGTGCTCGCAAAATTTTGGTAATGATTTTACAGCGATTCAGATTTTCTTTCTAAAGCAGTTAATCGCTTTGTTCTGAAGTAGGTGCGGTGCAAATTGCGCTTGTTAATGTTGGAAATATTTTTAAACGTAGAAAGAGGTATAATATCGTCACTGCTGTCGGAGTCTGAGAATTAAAAATGATGGAATAAAGATTAGCGTGGTTTTTAAGTCAGCTTATGAAGTGGCGTTTTAATTGCATCAGGTCATCGCTGTCATCGATGGCAGCATTTGAAGCATATACTTTTGGTTTCAGGCAAGAACATAATCCCGGTACATAGTTTGCCCGGACTTTCAGAAAAAAAATAGTAAACTATCTGCCAAACAAAATCTCGTATTTTCTTTTCTGTAAGAGCAACTTCTTCATTAATTATCAGGAATGTTGGATCTTGGTTATATCACTTTCCCTTAAGTTTTCGACAAGCAGTTTTGCTTTATGTACTTTTCCAAAGCCTTTCTTCTTGCTTGCTCTTCTCTATAAGGGTAATTTTCGTTTGTGTCCAGCCGGCATTGATTTTTGGCAGGTAAGCGATAAAAACATCGCATTATTATACTAATTTAATCTTCAGAAATTATTGTAAGCCTGTATTATAGAACAATAAAAACATAGGTCGATACGAACAAATCAAGTTTCATAAGATTGGAATAAATCAACGACAGGGTGTATGTACAACTGTGTTACCATATTTACAACTGCGTTACCACAGCGAAGTAGCGAAGTTGTAGGGTAATACAGATGTTAAATAACATTATGTTACCTGATATTTACGAAATTACCTTGTCATTTGCAAATCTTATAATAGAACACAATTGTGTTACATATATTCCACATCTCAATATTTAAAACGTAAAGTAAAAATTCAAAAACTTACTTTTTTTCCGAGTTACAAAGTGCACACAAAATAAACATGTCTGTGCATTCTGTGCGACCGCGTTATTATGAAAAACGACTATGTTACCATGCAGGTCAACTTTGTGACCCTACATATCTTAAAATATATTAAAGATTTAAATTTCAGTGTTTTAGTGTCTTTCATATTACGTACATTTTTATTTTATTTTATAAATCAAATGACAGTTTCAGATTTTCTTTCCCGGGGGACACAAAAACCTGCAGTAAAAAGTAGAATGACCCAAATATACTTATATATTTCTTAATACATACATATATTATAGATTAGTAACATCCAGACACAGAATAAACCATCATGCTCATCAAAAAAATAATATCCTTGGGTGGAGATCGAACCCACGACCTCCGGCTTAGCACTCAGCGTCACTAACCTCTAAGCTAACAGACCAGTATGAGGATCAGTTTAGTATAAATAACACTGACTCTTAAAACTCGCAAAGTGCTACCCCCCTTCCCCTCCTGGGTATGCCCATGCCTACCTTACCTTATACAAGTGGTTGGTACAGCAATAAAATATTTTATAGATACCAACAAACTCCGAGACCATAAAAAGTGTCTGGGATAACGTTGTATAAAAATAAAACGCTGGTCAGCTATTATTTATTTAAGGCGACAATTAAACGGTGGTATTGGTATCAGTGGCCGTTAACGGCCATCTGCCGGCCCGCAAGGAAAACAACATTACATTGGAACGCACCCACCAGAAGGGTGACCAATAAACAAGGTATTTTTAATTGAATACTCAGGACATAAGATTGTGTCACTGTTCTTCGACATTCGTTTTTTCGATGAAAGGATCACCGACAGGAAAGGAAAGGATGAACAACGAAAGATTCACCGACACAACTGTTCGCCGCTGAGTGTTTTGCCGATAAAAGTTTTCAACTACGAAAGATTCGCCGAACGAATGTTCAAGAACCGTTAGACAATCGGAAACAAAGCTATTACGTCATCTGCAATGCATCTGCTGTTATACTGTCAGACAAATTCTTAGTTAGATGCGCCTTTTTGACAATTTTACTTTTATATTGTTTGAAATAAATCGTAATAATGTACCTACTTTTAGCTATCTTTTATTTTGAACTTTCTTTTTAAGTTTATTCAATTTTGAATTTCTATTGTAATCAATAGTAGGTAAATTACGAGATAATGTATTTTGTATTTAGGTTATCATGATGTGGCCAGTTTGAGATAAAGAACAATTCAAATTGTAATCAAACGACCTAATTGAGTTAAGTACGCATATGACGAGTTAATGTATTTTGTATTTAAGTTATCATACGCGGTCAGTTTGATATAAAAGAATCATTAAAACGTGTACATTAAATTAGATATCGCAAAATTTCTGTTTTTCGAAATTTTAACTGTGTTATTAAAATTCTAATCAATTTACGTTCTCAAACAAAGTCTGAAATATAATTTATAATCCATTGAAATGTCATGCTCTTTATCAATAAATAACTGAGAAATTAAAAAATAGTATTTTTTTCATGAGATAGACTAGCTTGACATTATTTCATAACGCGTTGTTGCCCTAATCTTGAAATCGTTTCAGGAACCGTAAAAAGCAAACTCGGTTCCGTTGTTTAAATATTTCAATTTCTTGTTTTTCTCTTGCATTATTTAGGTACTTTTATATGTGACAACTTGAATCTTCTATTAAATAAAACCTATTTAAGTAACCTTAATTCATAAATTGATTGTAACTTTTCCGTTTTACTATAATTATCTCTAATGAGTCTACAAAGTAACGATTGTATAGAACTCACTAACATAATTGAAACTTTGGACGACATCGTCAATGTTGACGAAGTTCCTTTAAATAAAGATAAAAAAAAATTGAAACTTTAAATTATGATGTTTAAAATATGACTAGAAATAAATCTATGCGTGAGGACCGTAGGTATAATCCCACCAAAAACATTGTCATCTAAATTGACGCCACCTTTTGACCGCCACGTCAATAACAAAAAAAACCGTATTCCCTACGCCACGTTAGGTAAAAATGTACTATTTTTGACGTGTCATACCGTCGGTGGCGTTGTGAGGACTTTTTTATTTGACGCCCATACACGTTATAAAAGTTATTAGATCTTATGGAAAGCCAAGCTACTAACTCTACACGCCCTAACCTAATACTTGTAATTCTCATAATAACGTATATCGTTCTGCGTGAATCCTAACCTTAAGTTCTCTACAAACCCTACACCACTTGTGGCTACAGATCCTTGAGTAATGGAACAGCCAAGCCACACCTTTTTACAACGGTATAGGATTTGTAAAGTAGTTTAAGTGTACAAGATGTAAAGATAATTTTTCATGACAAGAAGTTGGTCAAAATAGAGGTTTGTCTTACGTTTAATAAGACATGCGTTTCGTCATTGTTAAATATTTTTGATTAAAATATCCTAACATGAAAAAATATTGAACTAACATGAAGATATTACGACGTTAATGATACAATAAACTCATACTTCTATTAATCAAAATAGATATTACTCTTAAATATGTACATCAAATTTATTCATTTAAAAATGAAACGTATAAATGAAATTATTTAATTGTTCCGGGAACAGCAGAGTATTATACGAATTTTTGTTTGTGTTTAGCAAACAACATAAAAATTAATACCAAATTTCAGCTCTTTTCAGCCTAACAGTTTCGGTGATGATCAGTCAGTGACAAAATGTGGGTTTTTTAGGTATTATTAATTTATAAAGTATAATAGCTATATCTTAGAAACTTAGCATATTTATTAAGTACTGACCTATTGACATTATATCCTGAGAATTTAAACTTTCTAACACAGTCCAGACCAAATCTGTAAAAGTACAAAAATAAGACGAAACGTTTCGAGAAAAGCTAAGTGGACTGCGCCGTCGTTGTCTCGTCAAATTATAATAATTGAGATGTAGCAGGTGTAGTATCGGCAACAATATGCAGCCTTGAGGGACCCCTTTCATAATAAGGGTCTAGAACGTCGTTTTAAATAATGCGATCGTGCTTTGGTCAATCTGTGCGACCAAAGCACGATCGCACTACACCGTCAAGAACGATATTATTATTTCCGTAGGACAAAAAACTAGCGAACCATTAGTACACCAATCTGTCAGGCTCTTTGTATGCTGATAGCTTAAAATCTCTGATGCTAGATGAAATGGAACGCCTTATGAAGAAAAATTCGTAAAACGTGCACGTCTTGAACATTAATTGGACTGTAAAATGCTACGCAATGTTGGTAGTAGTGTCTAATAGTTCCTAACATAGTAATTTACATTTATTTATACTCATTGATAGTCATGATTCCTAATGCAATCAATTATTAAAGTAAGTAAAGCATTAAAAAATAAATCTTGGAAACAACGTGATCTATTAATATGAACAATTCGTAATAATAGGATTAAGTGTTGTGTTTCATAATAAAGAAATATCAAATTTTATTAATCACTAGCGGACGCCTCGCGGCCACGGTTCCCGTGGGAATACAGGGATAAAAAATAGCCTATGTCGCCCGGGGTTAGTATAGCTTGACAACGATAAAAGAATTTTTCAAATCCGTCCAGTAGTTTCGAAGCCTATTCAATACAAACATACAATCAAACAAACAATCAAATCTTGCCTCTTTATAATATTGGTATAGACGAGCATTACATAACTTTTCTTATGCATTCGTTCTATCTTATTTCTAAGTTTGGACTTAAATCTCATTTAATTCATGTCTCGAAAATATACGTGGTAATTTATCTTTTTTCAATAATAATATTTAAGTGGGTATGCTGTGATTTAGTTTACCTTTAGATACCTGATGACCGAGGTAATTTTAGCTGTGCTCCTCGATATATATTTTTTTTATATCATAAGGTCTAAAAAAACGTCCTCCTAATCTTAATAAGGTCTTAATATCATGCCTCTACCACATAAGTTTTTAACTTGGAGAGGATGATCGAGTATCTTATACAGTAAAAAAACGATTCCTTTTATTACGACTGTTTTATACCACGTTATCGTAATCCTCCTGCTTTGTAATCTTTATATTAACATCTCATCTATGCGTTAAAACTTGTTTAACTGCGCGATGTTATCCATCAGTCATAAGGTACTTTTAGCCGGTCGTTTAATTACCGCAAACCACTACGACACGTGCTTATACTTCATACAAAAATAATATAAAACAGTGGCAACAGTCCGCTGTTTCATTTTATTAGAGCTGTCGATAGGGAAACAAACAGTCTTAAACTTAATGAAGAATGGGCATATCCAAAAAGAGAGAGCCTCTAAAAGTGTGGTCAAAAATCTCGGTGGTTAAGGAAGCAAGCCCAATAAATATTTGTATAGGGGAAGCACCATTGGAGCGGTTGAGTGATGTTGCTGAACTAGTTTTCAACTACTTTATAAAAGAAGAACCTTCGTTAAAAGCAGCGGGTATGTTACTATTTTCAGTGTCTCCTTAAACTAATTTACAAACGGCGGTAGTCTAATAGCCCTAAGGCATCGAGGTTGCAATCGTGAGGTCGTGGATTCGAATCCTACCCATTATTTTTCTAACGTGAACACAAGCTATTAAGCTGAACTGAAGGGGCTAGCAGGATTGCTAGTAATATGGGACCCACAATCCAATGTCTGACCTACCAAAATCCTTTTTTCAAATATACCTTCATTACAAAATTAATTCAATTAGTGGTAACAGTAAACCCGCTTACAACTTAAAACGTGTTACTGATTTGATACTTCTATATCTATACTTCTATACTAATATTATAAAGAGGATTGTTTATTTGGTTGTTTGTTTGAATTGAATAGGCTCCGAAACTACTGGACGTATTTAAAAAAATCTTTCACCGTTGTGAAGCTACTCTAACCCCGGGTGACATAGGCTATTTTTTATCCCTGTATTCCCACGGGAACGGGAACTACGCGGTAAAAGCGCAAGGAGTCCGTTAGTATTAAGGAATTTACTTTTTTTATCTTGCAGGAATTCTCGAAAACAAAAAAGCATTGGAAGAATACAAAGGAGTTTTCAGAGAATTATTGAAAAATGAACAGATGTGTGTATTAATATGCTATCTAGATAATGAACATGGTGAGATTGGCAAGATTATTGGAGGATCATTTATGTTACTAAATGGACTAGATGGACCCTCACATTATGAGGTAAATATATATTCGGGGCAGGCCCGTCCATAGGGCGAACAGAGCGGCCGCTCTAGGCGCCATAGGTCAGGGGGCGCCGAAAGCGTCCTCCGGCTAAGGAATCTAGGGCGTTAAATGTTATCAAGAAGACTAAATTAATTTGCAAAGGGCGCTAAATTTATTTGCTAGGGGCACTTAATTCATTTGCAAAGGGCGCTAATCTAATTCGCAAAGGGCGGTAAATTTATATGCAAAGGGCGATAAATTTATTTGCAAGGGGCACTAAATTAATTTGCAAAGGGCGCTAATCTAATTTGCAAAGGGCGCTAAATTAATTTGCAAAGGGTGCTAAATTTGCAAAGGGCGTTAAATTAATTTGCAAAGGGCGCTAAATTTATTAGCAAGGGGCGCTAAATTGATTTGTACCGCCCTCTCGTCGCGTGATGTACTTAGGCGGGCGGTATCGCCTTACATTTCCCCCCCTCTCAATAACATTCAGGGGGCCAAAATTTGATCTCGCTCCAACCAAAATCCGGCCTCGGGCCTACGCTTTATATATTGACACAAGATATTGTAATGCCGCATTTAAGAAGAGAGAATTAATTATCTTCAACAATTATACGTGCTATCGCGTATACGAGTTTTTTTTTCAAGTTTAATTTTTGGCAATCTAGTATAATAATATTTAAAGGCTAATTTCTGCCAGGGTAACAACATACTTTATCTGCATGTACAAAGTATTTTTACATGATAAACGTTGAGCTGTAAAAATAACGACAGGTTAGTCTGCCGCCATTTTTACAATTCATGGTGTATACTTGCGGCCAGTCTCAATAATCTACCTATCGATGAACGAGGATGGATGGAGGATCGACAAAATTCTATTAAAAATTTTGACATATTTTGTATGGAGCTTATATACCTCTAGTAGCCAAATCCATCGATAGTTAGATCATTGAGATCAGACGTTAGTAATAGTGCTTTACTACTAATTATTTGACAGCTATCAAAAGGGTCTTGAAGTCGTCAATTGAAAGGAGTATAGGTTGGGAATATTTGAAGGCAACTATTCCCAGCTGCACTGTATAACTAATCAATACAATATAATTTCAGCCAAAAACCAAAGAATTACAGAAGTTGTTTGAGATACGATTCGATCTTAATGAAGTTTATGACGTAAGAACTGATCAGAAAGTTGATCAATATTATTTTGGAAAAGGCATGGTAATACATCCAAACTATAGAAGATTGGGTATCGCACGAGAGTTTTACAAAGTTAGGTAAGAATTAGAAACAATCACAACTGTTTTATTATCATATATCTATTTAACTCCACAACTACAGTCTGTTGCAGTCATAACTGCCTCTGTGGCGCGGTGGGAGTGTATCCGACTGCTACGCAAGAGGTCGTGGGTTCGATTCCCACACGGGATAACACTTTGTGTGATCCACAAATTGTTAGTCCGAGTCTGGGTGTAGGTACTTTGTGTCCGTAACTTGTATGTTTGTAAAGTCCCCCACGACACAGGGCTTGTATCATACTGCGGGAGTCGTGTTTAAAAAAATATCGTCGTGTTTATAAGACGTTTTTTTTTTAACATTTGTCAAAATCAGCACGGATGCCAACCCGTCGAGGGCACGACAGGTGGGAATGTCGGACTCGAACCGACAAAAAAATCACACGTTGTTACATACCAACATATTAATTTACTTTTTTCAGACGATTAGTATGTAGAGAACATGGCGTGCCTTTAATAGTAGCAATGATGTCAACCTACGGGTCTCAGATAGCTGCCGAACGGGATGGTTGGAAAACTGTACATGAGATCAATTTTAAAGAATACGAAAAAAGGTTTGGTGTTAGTTTTGCTGGTGCTGTTTCGGCAGGAAAATTGATGGTTGCCAGAGTATAAAAAATAAATTGCTTATTTGTATTATTTTTGAAGTGGATTATAATTGGTAACGTTATATTTATGTAAGTACCTAAGTATAATATTTTTTTAATAAATTATTTTTATCTGTAGCAGGCTTTTTATTAATAGCTAGCTTAGACCGCAACTTCGCCCGCGTGAGTGTGTAATGCTGCACACTCCCTACTGACGTTAGCCTAATGATAAAAATACTCATCTAAGTTACCTACTCCTTACATCATCAGTAGTCTAACAGTGAAAGTGCTGTCAAAATCCGTCCAACTGTTTTGGAGATTAACAAAAAGACATACAGACACAAATATTAAAAATTGTGTTATTGTCCATTTAGCAAAAAACAATATTTTGACATTACAAACAGACACACTTCAATTTTATTTTTTTGTATAGCTTGATTCTGAAGCCTTTTATTTTAATTTGTTTTTAAAGTTTTAAAAAAACATCCATCTTTTTTTATGTCAACGCTGTCGTTGTCAACAATTCTGTCAATGTCAGATGTGCGATGGAGGAACTCGTAATATTGTATTAATTTTTAATGTTGAACTAAACCGCAATCTTATTACATCTTTACATCTTTCTATTGTTATTTGTAAAATTATATCACGTTGTATGTCAATTACACGCAAAATTCGTATCCACTTGGCACATTTATATTACCTATTTTTTCTTATTTTCGCCTGTTTTCCAGCCAGTGTCAAGTCCATTTCACGCAAAAATTCGGTATTCCTGATTTTATCTACACGTATTTCATATATTTTCACACATCAAATACGATACTGACCCGCGCAACTTCGTATGCGTAAATTTTCCCCGTATTGGCAACATTTTTCATTGATGCTCGGCTCCTATTGGTGGTAGCGTGTTGTGATATAGCCTACATAGCCTTCCTCGTTAAACGGGTTATCCAACAGTAAAACATTTTTTTAATTCGGACCTGAGAATTCGGTTCCTGAGATTATCGCGTTCGAAAAAACAAACAAACACACTCTTCATCTTTATAATATTAGTATAGATTACATAGTTAGGGTACGTAGTAATAGTAAGTATTCTTTGGTTATGGACTGCGTTTTCTTTTTGTCAAGTTTCAGTAGCGAACGGCATATAGCATAGGTATTATACCTCCCCTGATGCGAAATTAGATTGGATTATCATGGCATAGAACTTTTTAAGTCATACTTTTTTAAATCCATAACTAAATAAAGGAATGAAAAAAATTATGAAAGAAATGTTAGGTTAGATTTGACAAAATAAAATATGCACCCAGTATCATGGGAACAAAACAACCCTCGAATTTGACCACACTTTACTGTTATACGTTGTTTAATTTTTAAACTATTTTATTATACTACCTAACGAAGAGACGGACAGGTCGTGCGCTTGATGGTAAGTGAATCCTTTTTTGGCAAAGATCTGAAAGTCCCCGCACCGCGCTTCTCATTTGAGACAGTAGTTCATAAGTCTCATTTGCCCATAACACTTGCTCTTGCCCTTCAACCGAAATACAGTGATGCATTATCATCACTATTCCGCGGAAGAATAACTGATACTGTAGTGGTACCCACCTTGACGACCTATAGTCACAGAATAAATAGTC
Source organism: Herminia tarsipennalis (assembly GCA_945859575.2). Classification (NCBI taxonomy): domain Eukaryota; kingdom Metazoa; phylum Arthropoda; class Insecta; order Lepidoptera; family Erebidae; genus Herminia; species Herminia tarsipennalis. Next base: position 19,952,410 of record OX243839.2, read on the forward strand.
TATAGTCTCGACCTATAGTCACAGAATAAATAGTCTATAGTCTAAATCTACAAAAAAGAGCTTAGTAAATAAATCGATCAAAAAGGCCAAAGCCGCGATACTGGAGCCTCGCTCTGGATGAGGGTTTAACGATATCATGCAGACTGTTTGTTTTCAATTAATCTGAAATCTGCGAAACTCGTAAACATAAGCGAGTCGGCTTATACAAGATTTTTAGCCTCAGACAGTTTACTTAGGTAATATTGTTGGTATGTCTACGTCTCTCAATAAATTGTCAAGTATTTGTCTTTGTAGCGTTGGTCCCGTACCTATGTGTCTGTTTGTGTCATCGTTGAGAGTGGTGCGGTGGAAATATGTACAACTGCGGCGCAAGAAGTAACGGCTGTGGGTTCGAATCCCACACAGGACACCATTTTGTATGATACACAAATTGTTGTTCCGAGTCTTGGTGTCCGTGATTTGTATGTTTTGTTAAGATTCCTGCTACACAAGGCTTGTGCCCTAGTCCAGAGTTGTTTTATAAGAAAAAAAAAACCGGCCAAGTGCGACTGGGACTTTTTTTTTTTTTTTTTTTTTGTTTTTTTTTTGGTCTGGCGGGAAAAATTCCTGACGAACACCCCCACCGTCCGGGGAAGACGGTGGGGGTAGTGTGGGGTTTGCACCCACTAAAAAACCCGCCGTGTATCGCTCGCCACACTCGCGAACGGGCCGCCGGAATGTGTTATACCGTCGGCGGCCCGCCCTGTGGCAATGCCCGGACGCGATGTTGTTGCGTTCCGGGCATCTTACACCCACGCGGCCCCTGGATACACACAGGGCGCCGCGCCTCCACGGAAGGCCGCGGGTGGGGCAGATTACCCCGTACGCCCGCCCGCAGCCCCACCTAAGGCGGCATCAGGCTCAGATATGCGCGCCGACGCCGCCCGGTTTGCCGGCGACGGAGCGGATCCGCCAGGGAGCTCTCTTCCCTGACGCGCTCCGCCGCCTCCTTCTGCGAGATAATGTCCTCGCAGAAAGATGCGACCGCATTCCACGACCCCTAGCTCCGGACCATGGACAGAACCACGGCCGGCATCGAGAGGTCACTTCCGACCACTGCGGTGAGAATTCGACGTTGCCCCTCCCAAGCTGGACAATGCTGGAGGGTCACAGTTCTAACCTAACCTATTAGATATATTTCGGGACTTAATCGCGTGAATTATTTAAAAGGTACGAACCTTTTATTTACCCGACGTTTCGATCGAATTGCACCGATCGTGGTCACACACTGAAATTTTAAAAACAATAACCTAACCTAATTTGCTTTGGGCGAAACGTTATTGGTTTATAGATTCTGTGGGCAAAACGTTCATGAGCAACAGAAAACTCACTTCATAAGCCGCATTATTCGGATTGTGGGGGGGGGGGGGTTGGATTACGGACCCTACATTTTGCGTGGCCCAACATGCACTTACTCGGTTTTGGGTTTGGCTTTAACCCTAAAAAGCGATGTTGTTTTTAGACAGCTATTTTCCATTTCATGTTACGAATGATTGATTTTGCGATCATTTCCTCTTTCCAAATATTACGAACACCACACGTAAGTTCATTATAAATTACACTTTTTATAGTAGTAGTGTACTTTAGTCTCGTATAAAATTAATACAGCAAATATAAGACAAACCACCACTTTACCACAAAATGGAACACTAAAATTTTAGCACATACAAGTACAACAGTATACATATAGAAGAAGGTTAAAGGCTAAACTACTATGTATTCATGGAGACCATAATCTCGTTTTACCAATGTGTTCATATTTGTACCTACCTGTACAGTATGATTATAACTTTTAGGCAAAATGTTAACAAAACAATAACTCTTTCTAAAAATAAATAGCACTTCCAACAGAAACAGATTTGGAATACTTGAGCTATATTTGAATCAACATCAATTTGAAAAAAAATATTTTATCACAAAAACAATGACGAATTACTGAAGTTTCTTAATACTAGCACTTTTTTTTTAACTGAGGACAGTTTCATTTTTAGGATTCAGTAGCCAAAATGGCAAAAATGAAAACATTACAGTTTCGTTAAATATTATGGGCATAGGTGTTTTGTATTAGCTGCTACATAGTTTGATAGTTAATTAAGGAACAACATCTACGTGTGATAGGTATATCATTCGAGAGGTCTTTTAAAAACATTACATAGTTTCTAGAAAACTTTTTTTATTAGGTGAATATTTTTGAAAATAATTGCTCTGAAAGTCGTCGACCGACTTTGAGTTGTTGGCGAAAAACTGCGCTTCTCAATAATAGGATGTAAGTGCCATTAAGATACACTCTTTTGCTGGTGCACTTTTGGGATCGCATTTTTTCATATGTAGTGCATTTCTTTGTAAAAACAGCTGCGGGACCCTACCTGATCATGGTCCAACACACTCTTGCCCGGTTTTGATCATTAGATAATAATATAAAGGACCATTTCAAAATGTTTGTACAAAAAACCAAGAGCAAACATACACAGGTTGTTGCTTAGATATAAAGACATATCATTCTAAAAAACTGCTATTGAAGTGATTATTTTTTTAGTGGCGTTGTGCACTTTTTTTGGTATGGGTTTAAAATGTTAAACTCGCGTCAGGGTCACGTTACCGGATTACGTGACCGTAAGATTCTTAGAATACGAAGGTAAATTTCGCCGCAATCTACAATGTTATAATAGCTCAGGAGGGAAAACGGGCGGTTTAGAAACCAGAACACCCCGGTTCGAGTCCAAATGATGTGATGTTTTTTTAATTTGTGAAATATTCAAAAATGCACAACGTTAATGTTCAAGTTTTCATTTCTGCCGGCACTCCCGGAGTGCAACCCGTTTTTTTTTTAGTTTTTGATTTAATGGCAAGTTGCTATTTATTTTTTTAAGGAATATTTTTTACGAGTTTAAAATAACTTTGATCTTGGTTTATCAGGTGATGTTACCCTTTTATTTTACAATATATTCTAATAGTAGTATCTAAAACTAGGCATTCACGCTTATAACAGTATAGTACCATATAATTAAAACACATAAAATGTTTTTTTTGTAACTAATTGTTATAACAAAAGTTTATTAACGCCAATCGATCTTATTTCTTAAGACAATCATAATATTGAATTTGAGGTTTTTTTGAGGCAATTGAGCCCTGTCTGCGAAATGTATTATCGCCATTTCTGACGTTTATAGTACCCGAAGCTCAGATGGTCCCATAAACTCTTTTTTTTTGTCATAAGAAACATTTGGCATAGTTAGCAGAAATTAATGGCATCTAAAAACATAAAAAAGCAGTCTTTAAGAAAAATCGATAGTGAAAACACACACTTAGCCATCGAATATTCGAATCATCGAAAAACAATCAAATCTTAAACTGAAATTATCTTTAAAAAAAAAATATCTCTTTATACCACTATCAATCCTAGATAATCCTGTGTTTGATCGCTATGGATTTTTTTGAACATTACCGTTTATTACTCCAATTAAAAACGCAGATTTACAAAGAATATATGTTTGTATTCATTAGTCCATCAGTATATATAAATTACTTATGTTATAATTAACATTTTAATATAGTTAGAAGTACTTTGACGTCCGTCGTTTTTATAGGTACTTATTACAAATGTAGAATTTAACATTGTGTTGTAATCTGAATACGGTTACATACCTCTTAAAGTACTTACCATTGGTTAAAGTGCCAAAGTTAATCAAGCTCGACTGGTTTCCATCATAATTTTTATGTTGTTGATTGTTGTTTATGAGATTTGAATGTCAAGGATATGGAACATGTGTATTTGGTGTGAATATGGTGTATTTTTCAATAAAAATCACGAATAAATTATATTCGATATAAGCGAGAATATTCGAAATTTATTATTTCTAATTAATTTCGAATGTTAGGTTACTATTTTACTAATTGTATACTGATCTCGAAACATAATCATGTTTGTGACTAGAAAACTAAACTAGAAATCCAATAGTAAACAAAATTGAAAGATTTTACACAAAATATTTTATATAGCAATATCGCGATATATCTATTATTTTTATGTGGAAAAAGTTTCCTCTGTGTTTTTTATCAGGCGCTATGATTAGTCTTTTAAATCGAAGTAGTAATAGTAAAAGCAATAAGTACAGTTTTATAACTATTTATTAAACGGGAATTAACGCGCATTGTTCTAAGTAACGCAAATGTTAGTACAGTTTTCGTCAGTCGTAGGATCAAAACCCAGGTAAGTAAGACTTTTCAGTGGCAATTCTCAACTGAACCCATGGCTTATTCCTAACCTGATCCGGAATCTTCACCCGATACCGGGTTTGGTCAGGAATTGGGTATTTGACGACTATCAAAATAATAATAATAATTATTATCTTGGGAGAACTCACACAAAGCTATCAGATCCCAAACTAAGCAGAGCTTGTACTATAGAAACCAGCTAACCGATAAACATACTTATATATTTCCAAACACATACATAATATAGATAAATAACACCCAGACACAGAATAAACCATCGTGCTCATCACACAAAATTTTATACTTGGTGGGGATCGAACCCACGACCTCTTGCGTAGCAGTCGGATTCACTCCCACCACGTCACAGAGGCAGTCAAAAATAAAATATTTTTTTCTAACCATAGACTTAAGATATAGTATATCCTAAGTTTATGATACTAACCATGCAATAATATGTCAATAAGTGTTCTGAAAAAATATGTTCATCTATAATTTAACGTGTTTTTTAATTTTTAATTATAATAAGGAACCCTAAAAGTAAGAAAACGTTTCATATGCTAGTATTTCATACAAATTTGTAGAGTAAAACGTAGAGCGGGTACATTGTTTTTGACGATTTCTAAAAAGAGGCTGATTTGACTGCAGACAAATATTCTATTGCAAGTTGTTATTAAAATTTGTTCCTAGCCTGATCATTTTCTAACCTAACCCACGACCACTGATTTATCAATTTGAGTCACTAACAACTAGAATAGAATAGGCCAGGCTATTCTTCCACAGTCAAAATTAAAACGTACCAAAAGGAATAAACCTGTTACAGTGTAAATAACTTTTTAGAGTGACACATTATTTTCTTTTTAAGGTGTTTCACAACTACAACTGCAGGATTTATGTGTCACATTTTGAATCCTGTAATATCTCAAAAGGTATCGTATCTCAGGTAATCCTATTATGTAGATGAGGCACCTCTTGGTCGCACTTCAACCTCCGAGGGCGTAGCTTGCCGCAACTTGACAGCGTCAAAGCCAACGAGCTTCCCCTGTTAGTGTTTCATCGTAGAGTCGGATAAACAGGAATCTAGCATTATTATTACGATGAATTCCATGTCGTATATGCCTTCAAGATTCCTAAATAATTGATTATACAGAATGTTCCTATGTTTGATTATAAACATGTCTAATATACATTGCTAAACCTCATGTTTAAGTGATTACATATCTTGATAGATATTGCTCATTACATATACAGCGTGTTAAGGTATGGTTTGGTCAATTTAAGGTTAGGTTAATGAGAGATTGTAGCTGTATTTGTCAAAAATTCACCTACCTTTAGTCCGCGGTAGGTCGACATGGAATTAGGATATGATGTCAAGTGGGGAAGACCAAGATAGTCCCTACGCATCCTAGGTCCGACCAGCACCCGTGCCGGTAGCAATCTAGTGCAGAGTGCAGTCAGCACTCTGCACCAGATTGCCTTGATCTTCCCCATTTGTTCCTTTTTCATTGCGTTTTTGTACGAAAATTGCGGATTATTGTACTTATACTCGTAGTCCACGAGAAGTCAATTGTATTATATTGTATTTTTTGAGTTATCTTCTTCGTAGCATTAAATATTACAGCTTTCCACAATGGTAAATACTAGAGCTGGCGTTAGAGCTGCACTAACAGCTCGGATATATATATATCGGATCATGTCCAAAATAATTTTATTTTAAATTATTTATTAAGCGCTACTTTTGCGATTTAATTCAATTTTTTTGGTCACACAGTTTAAAAGTTAAGGAGGGACAAAATTTATGCAAATTTCGGAGCGATTATTTCAAAAAATATTCACTCAACCAAAAAAAACATTTAGACACAATAAAACCGTACCTGTCGAATGATGTGCCACACGTTGATGTTTGCTGAAAAAAAATATTTTTCAACTTCTGTTACATGTATAGAGTGCCCCCCTTAAAAATATTAATTTTTATTATTTAGCTATCAACTTAAGTATGTAGCGACTAATACAAGACACCTTTTCACCAAATTTCTTTAATATTCATTGAGTAGTCTTTGAGTAAAATTCCTGTGATATACGGACAGACGGACTTAGCGAAACTATATGGGTTCCGTTTTTGCCATTTTGACTACGGAACCCTAATAAGGTAAACTCAAACTCAAATATCTTTATTTCGTAAAGTGAAATTAATAATCGTTTGAAACGTCAAATTAATATACTAAAAGATAAATTAGAAAATATTTAAAAATGAGAAGACGCTGCCAAGAAACTCATGGGCCACTCTTTTAAATTCATCAAATTTTTCTTTACAAAAATAATTTTATTGTTTTGGTAAAAAAACACTTCACGTCTCATCATTAAAAAATCCATTTTACTAATTAAGGTGTCCGTTGTTTATACTTGACCACACAAAAGTGTGCACCAAATGCTGTTTTATGAAGTCATTAACGATTTATTAAAGAATTTAAAAAAAACAAAATACGTTATCCTATTCAATTAATATATCAGCATTCATTTTCAATTAAAACGAGCCAGAAGAAGCGAAATCGTTTATAATGCTAATTCAATCCGGGCTATAGATAAAAGATTAAAATACAATGCACACCTGCGCAGGTTCGCTGCTCATAAATTACGGATGGGATAAAATTTTGACATATTGAATATGTTTGAGTATTGACAAGCGATACACATGAACATGCTTTAGTGTAACATTGTGAACCTATTAGGGAAATTAACAAACACAATCGATGTGACGATTAAATTGCGACTCAAATTAAAATCACTTTTGTAAGTATGTTTGTTGCATAACTGCCTGAAACATAAGAGTAGCGCTAAGTGTACACAAAAATATATATTAGGAGAAGTAGGTACCCTTTCATGCATTTTTATTGACGACTACACAACAGTTACTAACTCTGCCCCAACCGCAATAACAAACCGCACAAAAAATATATAGAAGATGGAAAAGTTCATTGCAAGAAAAAAAATAAAAACACTCGCTTATAAGTTTATAGAAAAATTCCATCAATTCCCGCGAAAGCCTCGAGCAATATCTTGCAAAGTATTTGAGGAGTGGTCGATAGATATTCAGAAAGTTGAATCTGTGGAAGCAACAGGCGAATCCTGGGAAGACGGCACAAAGTACAAAGTTTCCTCCGTCTTTATTTATTGCTGGCAGAAAACGCCCGGTGATGGAGTAGCTACGCTGCAACTGAATGAGATTTATGCGAATGGAAGTGAATTGAATAATCCGCTTTCAATGAAAACAAAACTATTGGCAAATATTGCAGCGAATATGTTATTTTGATCATAAAAACATTGAAACGTACTGTATTAGATGAAACGCGAAACAGGGTTCGGGTCTGTCAAATAATTCTTTCGGTCTGTAAAACTTAAATATTAAGACACGAAGTGTGACATGCTAGACAAAGAGTTCATCTAAGATGATCAAAAGAAATAAAATCCGTAAAAAATCTTGAAGCTATGAATTTTCTTATTGTCATAGTTATAGCGTTCGTAATATGTACGAATGAATATTCGACTTTATTTTGTCGTGCGCTCCTGCGCACTGTGAAGTAATGGTTGTATACGGGAAAGCTAGGGGACGGCCGTATCGTTGTGTGCGTAGCCGTAAATGAATAATTCGCTCGGCGTAATTATACATAATCTATACATATAATAAAACTGTAAATTTCACGTGTCTGTACATGGCCGAACTTAGTGAAAAAAAATATTAGGAAATGTTCGAAAAGAGTATTTAAATACTTTGCTGCATTTTTAGAAATGTCTGTCTGTCTGTCTGTCTGTCTGTTTGTTTGAACACGCATCACGCAAAAACTACCGTACAGATTCGGTTGAAATTTTGCACGTGCAATCTAATAGATGCAGATTAACATTTAGGCTATAAATTATCACGCTTTTCCCCACAGGAGCTAAGCAGTAAGGGATAATGTCTGTAGCTATTTTTCGTTATAAATCAGTAACTACTAGACGGATCTTTATGAAAATTTGCAGTTTTATAGTAAATACCATAGGACATTATTTACACTATGAATCATTACGCTAACGTCTATGGGGAACGAGTAGCAACGTATTTTTTGTCGCACCATAATGGTTTATCACAAAATTTTCCAGAATTAGACATTATCTATAATTGTAACCCATGGAATACATAACTTCACGCTAAAACTAAAAGGAGCTAAACACAACATTGTTGAGTTTCATAAGAACAGTTATTTTGACGTGGCAAGTAGCGAACAGTATAGCCTCGAAGCTATGCTAGCGGACTTAGACGACGAAGTCCCGGGCTCGAATCCGATGTCTGATTATGTTCTTTAAGTATTTTTTTTAATTGTCTTTATCCTTTTTTAATATTTTTCTCAATGTTTTAGTTATTTTTTCGACCGTAAGTAACTTATTTACTTTGGTTATTATTTTTTTATATTAAAAATCAAGTAAATTATGCACGTAGGTTAGTTAATTATAGGTATTGCATGCACTGCTGAGAGTAATTAATTAATCGTAGTAGAAATGAAAAACAATATTACATTATAATTAAAAAGTATTCGACATTTTCCAGAAATTATGTGTTCGTCTAAAAAAAGACATTACACACGTGAAAAAAAAAACATGTAGCGCCATCTATGAAATCAAATTGTTCACCGTGATCAAATAATTCCTTATTTGTGAAAACATTTATTAGGGTATAGGTGCTTGAGATGCTGAGTGGCAACATTCTTGAAAGTAGATGGCGTTGTATTCAATAACGTTCTATACTTAGTAAAAGAAGTTTTAAAAAGAAACACATTGCAATGATTTTTAGAAATGTTTGTCTGTCTGTCCGTTTGTTTGACCACGCATCACACAGGTGCATCGAGGATCATGTTTTGGGGTTATGGTTGGAGATTACGTGTTCATTAATTCAACGATAATGAATGGCTTAACATCGGTCAAGTGTGAGTACTTCGGGTGACGGGAGGAGGGGGGTCGTTGTTTGTCAACCGTACCTTTAGGGATATCTGACATTTTCGCGGGCATGACACACATAACACGCTCTGTGTTTGCTTACTAAAGTGTTACAGCAGTTTTATTATTAGTATTGCGTTGTAACACTATATGAAATACACCCCATTTTTAGCCAAAATGGCAAAACAGAACCCTTATAGTTCCGTAGTCCGCAGCTTAGCTCAGAGACTGTTAGTGCTAGAAGGTTGCAACTTTTGCATGAATAAATTACTAACGCCGATAAAGTGAAAGAACAAAATCTTGAAAATCATTATTTTTTTAAGGGTACCTCTCTTATATGTAAAGTGGGGATGTGATTTTTTTCTCACCTACCTACTCCATCGTGTGTGGTATCATTAGATAGGTCTTTTAAAAAGCGTTTAGGGTTTGTGAAGACTATTTTTAGATTTAAGGATTCCTTTGTGTATAATATTAGGCTTTATAGTGAACATTTTTGTTAGAGTCAAGTGTCCCCCTGCCAGCTAAATGGTTGATGTTGGGTATGTGAAAAAATTCAGGGTAGTAGTATAAACACTAAAATTATAAGGAAAACTATCACAGTTAAGTACTTAGGCTTTACATGTTTACGATCACATGAGAAGTAACAACATTTTCGTAAAAATTCTATTAAAAATTATTAGGTAATAAGTAGGTATAACGTTGAAAGAATAAAACAAAAACAACAGAAAACCCACTTCTTAAGCCGCACACCAAACTAACTATCTAAAAGAATAGAACAGATCGATTTTTATTTAGTAAGTATTTAGTCAACAGGACTGTTCCCAACATATTTACACAGAAGTTATTTCGTTACCTAAACTACCTTAATTTAAACCCGACTTTCACGCGAACGAAGTCGCGGGCACAGCTATTATGAATATATATATATTACGGGTCTTAATCGCGTGAATAATTTTAGGTTAAATACCTTGCTTACCTACGTTTAATATGCATGATAGTTTAAGTATAATTTAATTTAAAGTCATCAAGTATTAAAATAAACTTATCCAGTTTTGAAAATAGATGGCGTTTAAATACAAATGAAACAGAATCAGGTAAATTGATTTAAAAAATAAATCTGAAATTCTTACGTAGAGGGATATGAATTTATGATGATCTTAATTAACGACAGGTTCATCATCATCATCATCATCAGTCTATCGCAGTCCACTGCTGGACATAGGCCTCTCTAATTGCACGCCACTTTGTTCTATCCTCGGCTACGACAGGTTGACACACCTATTTTTTAATTCACCAATGTAGACATTTTAAAGAAATAAGTTTAGTATTTAAACTAAACGTTTCTAAAAGATATACTAATTCAGTATATCTTTTAGAAACGTTTGAATGTTGTCTGTTTGTTTGAACACGCATCACAGTACCGCGGGAATGCAATGTTTTAAAAACAGGATATTTTTTTTAAAACCTATCTCACACTAGCCCTATTTCGCGCGAGTACTTGGGCGGTTTCGGGCTTCATTTAACCCGAAACCGATAATAGTAATATTTGATGTGATGCAAATCATTTTGGTAAAATACTATTATAATTTGTCTTCTAACCGTCTGGCGCCATAAACTTTGTCGCCCTTCATTTTGCTGCACTGGGCATTTGCTTGGCTTGCCTTGCCATAGGTCGGGCCCTGATTAGAGCTAGGCCCTAATATCCATAGATGCCACAGAGCATTGTGGAGCATGTTTCCAATATGTTTTACACAGAAGTTAAATTGTAACATAAACTACCTTAATATAAACCCAACTTCCACGCGAACGAAGTCGCGGGCACAGCTAGTACATACTAAGTTTATCAAATATTAACTTATTCGGTCTAATAAATTCGGAGAAAATTAGCTGTGACAGACAGAAACACGAGTGATACTATAAGGGTTCCGTTTTTAGGGTTCCGTTGCCAAAATGGCAAAACGGAACCCTTATAGTTTCGCCATCTCCGTCGTTCGCAGCTTAGCTCAGAGACTAATAGTGCTAGGAGGCTGTAAATTGCATGGATACACATATTACTAACGCCGACAAAGTGGAAGAATAAAACCTTGAAAAACATTATTTTTGAGGATACCTCCCCTATGTGTAAAGTGGGGATGTGATGTTTTTTTCTCACCTACCCCATCTAATGGGGAATCGTAAGATAGGTCTTTTAAAAACGTTTAGGGTTTGTGAAGACCATTTTTAGATTCAGGGATCTGTTTGTGAAATATTGAGCTATTAAGTGCAATTTTTTGTTAGATTTGTGTGCGTGTGTCCCCTACCAGCTAAATGGTTGATGTTGGGTATGTGAAACAATTCACAGTAGTATATATAGTGCAATTAAAAGGAAAACTATTACAGCTAAGTAAGCTTTACAAGTTTACGAGTAACAGCTCATCAAATTAAGAGTAACAAAATATTCGTACAAATTTCATTAAAAATTATAATTTAGTAGGTATAATGTTGTAAGTATGAAACAAAAGAGTCTGTAACGACATTCCCAAATTTATTTGACCCATGAACGTTTCGCCCAAAGAATTTTTAGACCACTAACTTTATATCCAAAGAACGTTTTGCCCAGAGAATCATTAAACTAATAACGTTTTGCCCAGAGAACGTTTTGCCAATAGAATCTTGAGTGACAAAATAAAACGAAAGAAAAGAAAATATCTTTGAGATGGAGATGTTTCTGCGGCCGCTGCCGCGGCAAGCACGCTCCCCTCGAACGTAGGGGTCACAGTTCTAACCTTTTTTTTTTTTGTTTGGCGGGAAAAATTCCTGACGAACACCCCCACCGTCCGGGGAAGACGGTGGGGATAGTGTGGGGTTTGCCCCCACTAAAAAACCCGCCATGTATCGCTCGCCACCCTCGCGAACGGGCCTCCGGAATGTGTTATACGGTCGGCCCGTGGCAATGCCCGGACGCGATGTTGTTGCGTTCCGGGCATCTCACACCCACGCGGCCCCTGGATACACACAGGGCGCCGCGCCTCCACGGAAGGCCGCGCGTGGGACAGATTACCCCGTACGCCCGCCCGCAGCCCCACCTAAGCCGGCATCAGGCGCAGATATGCGCGCCGACGCCGCCCGGTTCGCCGGCGACGGAGCGGATCCGCCAGGGAGCTCTCTTCCCTGACGCGCTCCGCCGCCTCCTTCTGCGAGATGATGTCCTCGCAGTAAGATGCGACCGCATTCCACGACCCCTCGCTCCGGACCATGGACAGAACCACGGCCGGCATCGAGAGGTCACTTCCGACCACTGCGGTGAGAATTCGACGTTGCCCCTCCCAAGCTGGACAATGCTGGAGGGTCACAGTTCTAACCTAACCTATTAGATATATTTCGGGACTTAATCGCGTGAATTATTTAAAAGGTACGAACCTTTTATTTACCCGACGTTTCGATCGAATTGCACCGATCGTGGTCACACACTGAAATTTTAAAAACAATAACCTAACCTAATTTGCTTTGGGCGAAACGTTATTGGTTTATAGATTCTGTGGGCAAAACGTTCATGAGCAACAGAAAACTCACTTTGTAAGCCGCATTATTCGGATTATGGGGGGGGGGGGGGGGGGGTGTGGGTTACGGAATAAAAAATTTTAGCACATACAAGTACAACAGTATACATATAGAAGAAGGTTAAAGGCTAAACTACTATGTATTCATGGAGACCATAATCTCGTTTTACCAATGTGTTCATATTTGTACCTACCTGTACTGTATGATGATAACTTTTAGGCAAAATGTTAACTTAACAATAACTACTCTTTCTAATAATAAATAGCACTTCAAGCAGAAAGAGATTTGGAATACTTAAGCTATATTTGAATCAAGAAAGAGAAAAAACATTTTATTACAAAATAATTGAATTAATTTTTCTTTGAGGACTATTTTATTTTTAGGGTTCCGTAGCCAAAATGGCAAAAATGAAACATTCACAGTTAGAAACTGAAAACTTTTTTTTTTAGCAAACATCTACATTTAGGTTACGGTTACGGTTTAGGTACATCATTCGAAAGATCTTTTAAAAAGATTTTAAAGTTTCTAGGAAACTTTTTTATTATGTGAATATTGAATTGCTCTGAAAGTCGTCGACCGTCTTTGAGTTGTTGGCGAAAAACTGCGCTCCTTAACAAAAGGATGTAAGTGCCATTAAGATACACTCTTTAGCTGGTGCACTTTTTCAGATCGCATTTTTTTTTAAATGTGGTGCATTTCTTTGTAGAAACAGCTGCGGAACCCTATCTGATGAAGGTCCGACATACTCTTGCCCGGTTTTTATTATTAGATCATAATACAAAGGACCATCTCAAAATGTTTGTACAAAAAACTAAGAGCAAACAGACACAGGTTGTTGCTTAGATATAAAGACATGTCAATCTAAAAATATTGAAGTGAAAACTTTTTTAGCGGCGTTGTGCACTTTTTTTGGTATGGGTTTAAAATGTTAAACTCGCGTCAGGGTCACGTTACCGGATCACGTGACCGTAAGATTCTTAGAATACGAAGGTAAATTTCGCCGCAATCTACAATGTTATAATAGCTCAGGAGGGAAAACGGGCGGTTTAGAAACCAGAACACCCCGGTTCGAGTCCAAATGATGTGATGTTTTTTTAATTTGTGAAATATTCAAAAATGCACAACGTTAATGTTCAAGTTTTACACTTCTGCCGGCACTCCCGGAGTGCAACCCGTTTTATTTTTTAGTTTTTGATTCAATGGCAAGTTGTTATTTGTTTTTTCTTAGGAATATTTTTTACGAGTTTAAAATAACTTTGATCTTGGTTTATCAGGTGATGTTACCCTATTATTTAACAACATATTCTAATAGTAGTATCTAAAACCAGGCATTCACGCTTATAACAGTATAGTACTATATAATAAAAACACATAAAATGTTTTTTTTTGTAACTAATTGTTATAACAAAAGTTTATTAACGCCAATCGATCTTATTTCTTATGACAATCATAATATTGAATTTGAGGTACTAGAAAAGTCAGAAATCGTAAAATAGATGCCAATTGAGCCCTGTCTGCGAAATGTATTATCGCCATTTCTGACGTTTATAGTACCCGAAACTCAGTTGGTCCCATAAAGTCTTTTTTTATAGGTAGTAAGAAACATAAATGATTAGCTGAAATTAATGGCACCTAAAAACATAAAAAGCACTCTTTAAAAAAACGATAGTGAAATTACTCACTTAGCCATCTTAAACTGAAATTATTACAGAATTATATCTTTTTATATCACTAACAATCCTAGATAATCGTGTGTTTGATCGCTATGGATTTTTTTGAACATTATCGTTTATTACTCCAATTAAAAACGCAGATTTATTTGTTGTTTATGAGATTTGAATGTCAAGGACATGGAACATGTCCTTGACATTCAAATCTTCTTCTTCTTATAGAACATGTGTATTTAGTGTGAATATGGTGTATTTTTCAATAAAAATCACGAATAAATTATATTCTATATAGGTAAGCGAGAATATTCGAAATTTATTATTTCTAATTAATTTCGAATGTTTAGTTTACTGCTTTACTAATGTATGTGTATGTAATGCTCTCGAAACATAATCATGTTTGTGTAAATTAGAAACCTAATAGTAAACAAAATTGAAAGATTTTACACAAAATATTTTTTATAGCAATATCGCCATATCTATTATTTTTATGTGGAAAAAGTTTCATCTGTATTTTTTATCAGGCGCTATGATTAGTCTTTTAAATCGAAGTAGTAATAGTAAAAGCAAAAAGTACACTTTTCGTCAGTGGTAGGATCAAAACCCAGGTAAGTAAGACTTTTCAGTGGCAATGCTCAACTGAACCCACGGTTTATTCCTAACCTGATTCAGAATCCTAACCCGACACCGGGTTTGGTCAGAAATTGGGTATTTGACGACTATCAAAATAATAATAATAATAATAATAATAAATCTTGGGACAGCACACACAAAGCTATCTGATCCCAAACTAAGCATAGCTTGTACTATAGAAACCAGCTAACCGATAAACATACTTATATATTTCCAAACACATACATAATATAGATAAATAACACCCAGACACGGAATAAACCATCGTGCTCATCACACAAAATTTTATCCTGGGTGGGGATCGAACCCACAACCTCTTGCGTAGCAGTCAGATACACTCCCACCGCGCCACAGAGGCAGTCAAAAATAAAATATTTTATACTAACCAGAGACTTAAGATATAGTATATCCTAAGTTTATGATACTAACCATGCAATAATATGTCAATAAGTGTTCTGAAAAAATATGTTCATCTATAATTTAACGTGTTTATTAATTTTTAATTATGATAAGGAACCCTAAAAGTAAATGATTTGATCATGAAAAACATTTCATATGCTAGCATTTCATACAAATTTGTAGAGTAAAGCGTAGAGCGGGTACATTGTTTTTGACGATTCCTAAAAAGAGGCTGATTTGACTTCAGACAAATAGTCTATTGCAAGTTGTTATTAAAATTTGTTCCTAGCCTGCTCATTTTCTAACCTAGCCCACTGATTTATCAATTTGAGTGACTAACAACTAGAACAGAAGGCCTGGCTATTCTACTACAGTCAAAATTAAAAAGTACCAAAAGGAATAAACCTGTTACAGTGTAAATAACATTTTAGAGTGACACATTATTTTCTTTTTAAGGTGTTTCACAACTACAACTGCAGGATTTATGTGTCACATTTTGAATCCTGTAATATCTCAAAAGGTATCGTATCTCAGGTAATCCTATTATGTAGATGAGGCACCTCTTGGTCGCACTTCAACCTCCGAGGGCGTAGCTTGCCGCAACTTGACAGCGTCAAAGCCAACGAGCTTCCCGTGTTAGTGTTTCATCGTAGAGTCGGATAAACAGGAATCTAGCATTATTATTACGATGAATTCCATATCGTGTATCCTAAATAATTGATTATACAGAATGTTCCTATGTTTGATTATAAACATGTCTAATATATGTACATTGCTAAAGGTCATGTTTAAGTCATTACATCTTGATAGATATTGCTCATTACATATACAGCGTGTTAAGGTATGGTTTGGTCAATTTAAGGTTAGGTTAATGAGAGATTTTACCTGTCTTTGTCAAAATATTCACCTACCTTTAGTCCGCGGTAGGTCGAAAAATATTAACCCAATCAAAAAAATAATTGTAAAAACCTTAAAACGTGTTTGAAAGACCTGTCGAATGATGTGCCACACGTTGATGTTTGCTAAAAAAAATTTTTTTAACTTCTGTTACATGTATGTAGTGCCCCCTTAAAACAATTTATTTTTAATATTTAGCTATGTTTGATAGCTAAATAATAAAAATAAATTGTTTTAAGGGGGCACTACATACAATAAGTAGCAGCTACTACAAGACACCTTTTCGCCAAATTTCTTTAATATTCATTGAGTAGTCTTAGAGTAAAATGCCTGTGACATACGGACAGACAGACGGACATGACGAAACTATAAGGGTTCCGTTTAGGCTATTTTGGCTACGGAACCCTAATAAGGTAAGCTCAAACTCAAATGTCTTTATTTCGTAAAATTAAATTAATGATTGTTTGAAATGTCAAATTAATATATACTAAAAGATAAAATTAAGATACATATGTTTGAAAAAAAAATGAGAAGACGCTGCCAAGAAACTCATGGGCCACTCTTATAAGTTCATCATATTTTTCTTTACAAAAATAATTTTATTGTTTTTGTAAAGAAAATGCTTGACGTTTCATCATTAAAAGTTCAATTTTACTAAAGATCCGTTGTTCATACTTGACCAGCAAATGCTGTTTTATGAAGTCTTTAACGATTTATTAAGGAATTAAAAAAAACAAAATACGTTATCCTATTCAATTAATACATCAGCATTCATTTTCAATTAAAACGAGCTAGAAGAAGAGAAATCGTTTATAATGATAATTCAATCCGGGCTATAGATAATAGATTAAAATACAATGCACACCTGCGCAGGTTCGCTGCTCATAAATTACGGATGGGATAAAATTTTGACATATTGAATATGTATGAGTATTGACAAGCGATACACATGAACATGCTTTAGTGTAACATTGTGAACCTATTAGGGAAATTAACAAACACAATCGATGTGACGATTAAATTGCGACTCACATTAAAATCACTTTTGTAAGTATGTTTGTTGCTTAACTACCTAAAGCGCAAGAGTAGCGCTAAGTGTACACAAAAATATATATTAGGAGAAGTAGGTACCCTTTCATGCATTTTTATTGACGACTACACAACAGTTACTAACTCTGCCCTAACCGCAATAACAAACCGCACAAAAAATATATAGAAGATGGAAAAGTTCATTGCAAGAAAAAAAATAAAAACACTCGCTTATAAGTTTATAGAAAAATTCCATCAATTCCCGCGAAAGCCTCGAGCAATATCTTGCAAAGTATTTGAGGAGTGGTCGATAGATATTCAGAAAGTTGAATCTGTGGAAGCAACAGGCGAATCCTGGGAAGACGGCACAAAGTACAAAGTTTGCTCCGTCTTTATTTATTGCTGGCAGAAAACGCCCGGTGATGGAATAGCTACGCTGCAACTGAATGAGATTTATGCGAATGGAAGTGAATTGAATAATCCGCTTTCAATGAAAACAAAACTATTGGCAAATATTGCAGCGAATATGTTATTTTGATCATAAAAGCATTGAAACGTACATTATTAGATGAAACGCGAAACAGGGTTCGGGTCTGTCAAATAATTAAATAGAAAACTTAAATATTAAGACGCGAAGTGTGACAAGCTAGACAAAGAGTTCATCTAGTAGATTATGAAAAGAAATTGAAATCCGTAAAAATTCTCGAATCTTTGAATTTTCGTATTGCATAGTTACAGCGTTCGTAGGTAATCTAACTTAAGTACGAATGAATATTCGACTTTATTTTGTCAGGAAAGCTAGGGGGCGGCCGTATCGTTGTGGGCGTAGCCGTAAATGAATAATTCGCTCGGCGTAGTGCCTTAATGATTTGGTTAAAAAAAATTACTTATTATTGAAAAAGTTTCTTTTTTCTCCGTACGTCGACAGAATGAGGATTATGTTTTCGAGCGTATATGTATTATTTATAATATAACTAGCTGTCCCGCGCAACTTCGTCTGCGTAATTTTTCCCCTTTTTTTTATAATCCTATGTTACTTCTAACACCTCCAAGAATATGTGTACAAAGTTTCATGATGATCGGTTGAGTAGTTTTTGCGTGAAAGCGTAACAAACAAACTTACATTCACATTTATATATTAGTACTAGCTGTTCCGCGCAACTTCGTCTGCGTAAATTTTCCCTCCTTTTTTTTATAATCCTTCTAATTCCTCCAAGAATATGTGTACAAAGTTTCATGATGATCGGTTGAGTAGTTTTCGCGTGAAAGCAACTTACAACAACAACAAACTTACATTCACATTTATATATTAAGTAGGGATATATAATATAATACATATACGTTTAATGTAATACATAGTACGCCCAAAAACATATTACGTCCACCATTTTTTGGCACGCTCTAAAGCTCAAACAGTTTGACAAATTTCACCATGTGATGTGGGTTTTCTTCGTTGAATTAACGGCATTTGTGGGATTGATATAGTAGGCTATATAATTTTCAACTCGGTGGCAACTAAGCCAATCGAAATATCTGAGAGGTTAGACAACGTTACCACTGTCGATCGAAAACGTTTTAGAAAAATATCACACCCCTTCGTGCCTTGGAGAGCACGTTAAGCTGTCGGTCCTGCGTCCAATCTCACTCCGGTAGTGTCGGATTTTCGTCCCACCGGGCTATGAAAGTGAAGGAATAGAGATGCGCTTGAGCACTACTATACCTCTTGCCTAGTTAGCTAGTCTCAGATGAGATTGCTAGTCGTAGCGTGTTGTTATATAGTCTATAGCCTTCCTCGATAAATAGGCTGAATGAGATTTTTTTTAATATTATTATTATTATTGCGTTCAAACAAACAAACTCTTCAGCTTTATAATTATTATATTTTAGATTTTGAACAGTCAGGTTTTCGTTTTTATAGTTGTAATTATGTTATTGATATACATAAATACCTTGATAAAACATTATTAATATCATCCTAAACATATAACAGAATTCCCTTTAGCCAATAAACTTGTTTAATACCTTTGATCTAATAATCTTAAGCATGAAAGTGGCAAAATCACAGTCATTGGCTCCATCAGCCTATATCCGTTGCCAAATGAACACGAACGCCTAGATTGGCAATTATAGTTTCATTTCCATGTCCACCGACTAAATGCCCTTGGCACTACTGCCCACGTATGTCGCTAATGCAACAAAAAATAAACAGTCTGACATTCCAACATTTCTGAATTTCAAAGTTTTAGGAGCTAACTAACGCTGGCTTTAATACAAACTTTGGAGGGTTTCTTAGAGAGTCGTAAATCGTGATTGGGAAACTTTAGCGGACCTCTTTCTGCAACTTACATATCTGCAGATACCTACAGCATTATTTAGGATTATATTTCCTTTTATAAATCACTTTTGAGTCTCTAATATGAGGTTTTTGATCCACTCGGTTTTTTTATTTCTTAATTAAACTTAAAATTAACAAAGCGCTCATCCTGTTAGAAAAACAGTAGCATTGTTCGACAACGTTATACTACACGCCTTAAAAAATGTTAGCAAGAGGTCGTGGATTCGATCCCCACCCAGGATAAAACTTTGTGTGATGAGCACGATGGCTTATTCTGTGTCTGGGTGTTATTTATCTATAATATGTATGTATTTATAGATATATATGTACGTTTATCAGTAGTCTGGTTTTCATAGTACAATCTCTACTTAGTTTGGGATCAGATAGCGTTGTGTGAGTTATCCCAAGATATATATATATATAACTACTTTGAAATAAGTCCCCTTTCAGAAGATGAAATTCTACTCGTGTATTTAGCCTCCTGGGCGAATATTTTCTTGACTAAATAAAAACAAGACTAGCATAATTGGTAGATTAAATATTCGTAGAAATAGAATCAATCCAAAACAACATTGCTACTGAAATACCAATGTCAATATTGTAGTTTCTGAAAATCTACAGGTAAACAATAAACAAACAGGTACTGTCGCACCAGTCACCTAGTCTACGTTAATTGGAGTTAGTCAGAACGCTCCAGGGCATTAAAGCGTAAAGGCCATCGCCAATTTAGCGATTCAGATGGCTTTGATTCTGCCCCTAGTGTGCAAGAGCGACTGTTTACCGGATGACATCAAGTTCGGCCAGGTGATTTGATTAGAAGTTGGCCCGAGGGAAATATAGATTGTTGACTTTGAATAATCACACTTTGGCCCTTTGTGGTTGTATAACTTATACTATAGATCCAAAAGTTTTGGATTCGTAGGGTTGAACAAACGAAGACAATAGAAATAACAAAAATAAAATTCACTTTTAAAATTTTGTTAAAAAAATAATAGAACAATAAGCTGAACCTTATTTAAATTCATACAAAGAACTAGTTATACATTTGAAGTAAGTAACAACTATTTTTCATGTGGAGACATTCTTCAGTTACACTTCAAAAAATAAAAAATTAATTGACATAATTTTTAATAGAAATTATAATTAAACTATGCGAGAAAGTACGGTTCTTTATCATGTTTCTGAAATTACTGTACTATAACATGAAATCAGTGACTAACTAATTACCTTGTATATTAAAAATAACGGTAAAATATTCATTCCGTATCGGACCTGCAATAGAAAAACATGAATACATAATAACTTGAACGGTCATGTCTTCTGCTCTAACATGTAAGTTTAAAATAGCCATTATCTTTACAGGATCATTAGGCACTGATATCGAATATAATTATGTTAAAAACTATGTTGCCTTTGCTAGCAATACAATTATTTGAACAGTCAAATACAACTAAATATATATTTTGTTTCAGTCATTTGGTGGATTCTTCTTCTGCAATCTTGTATAGATTTTTGCATTTCAAAACATTGGTACAAGTCAAATGATCGTCCAGGATTAATTATAGAATTCAGTGTACGTTCTCCTAAGTGGACAAGGTCTGGGCAACAGAGATCAGCTAACTATCACACTCAAACTCGCTCATCCGTTTATGTTACCTGGAATGACAAGTGTGGCTGTTACGTTAAGTCATCATTAAAGGATCCTGCATCATCAACATCACTATTACCAAACCAAACTATAGCTAATGAAACACTATCAAATCTCCGAAAGAAGACGGCAAAAAACAGATGTAATTGTTGGAATTTGGAAAACGCTAAATCCGAACATAAAAAACGTTCACATGGAAAATATAAAAGAAGATTACGGAAACATAGATCCAAAAAGGCTAAAGGATTTCGTAACAAAAATCCTCGGACAAACCGTGATATGAGGCGGGAGGAAAGACGACGGAGAATGATAATGCAAAAGAAGATTTATAAAGCTTTAACTGAATATCTCACATCAATAGATACATTTTTTCAGATATAAATTTCAAACAAAATTTATTAATAGAAGGCAAAACATCGGAAAGCAGAAATGGCAGTTGGTATTAAAAAGTGTACTTATTTTTAAAAATAAATAATTCATTAGTAAATCCTTTCCTTAGGTTATTGTATTGTATATTAATTTACAAGTTTATTTTTATTACACGCTGCAAATTATTAAAGCATAAGTCACAGACTGTTTATTGGCTAAAATAAGATAATAATAATAAAGTTATGACCTCGTTCCATATTTAAATCAATAATATGGCTTAAAAAAATCGGGCAAATGCATTTCGGGCCACGAACACTGTAGGGTTCCGTAGTCGCCATCCGAAAAATGCGGCTTAAGAAGTGGGTTTTCTGTTGTTTTTGTTTCAACAACGTTAAATAAGTATGTTTCAATGAAATCTGTACGATTTTTTTTTTGCTTTTACTCGTTAAGTTGTAAAGCCTACATAGCCGTGATAATTTTCTTTTTAATGTCACAAAAATACGGTTAATTTTTTCACATACTCAGAGTAGTTAAATCTTACAAAAAAATGTATTTCAAAGCTTATATTTCGCAAAAGGGTCCTTGAACCTAACTGTATTAACCTTTAAACGTTTTTAAAAGACCTATCTAATGAACACGATGGAGTAGGTGAGAAAAAAAACATATCCCGACTTTACATATAGGAAGGTACCCTCAAAAAAAATGTTTTTTAAGATTTACTTTCACTTTAACGACGTACGTAATATGTGTATCCATGCAAAATTACAGCCTTCTATCACTAACAGCGCAGAGAGCGCTAAGCGGCGGACGTACGGACGGACGGACATGGCGAAACTATAACGGTTCCGTTTTGCCATTTTGGCTACGGAACTCTAAAAATGAAACAAGGAACACAAATAGAGGACATTGTTTGAAATGACTGAACCAAAACTTTACATTGGTAGGTAGAACTTATTATTTTTTTTGTGGCAAGGGGTCTCAATAACCTTGTCAGTGAAATAAAATCTATAATAATATTATAAAGCTTAAGAGTTTGTTTGAACGCGATAATCTCAGGAACTACTGGCCCGAATTGAAAAATTATTTACTGATGAATAGCCCATTTATCGAGGAAGGTTTTAGGCTATATAACATCACGCTACGACTAATAGGAGCGGGTCAGCTAGTCATTTATATACAACAAGTACTGTACGATCAAGTTAAATGAACCAAAAGTACGTTCAAATTTCATTAAGGTAGAATTTTCATATTAAATTAAAAATAAGCGGGTACCCTAATTAGAAGCCGGGATCACATTTCTATAGGAACATAAAACAATGGAGCTCATTGTTGATGCTCACTTGAATGGACTCGCATTTACAAAAAAAATATGCATTTATTTGAGCCATTGTATAAATAGGAGGATTAATTTTTTGCTTAGCACTTGCGTTAAGATTTTTCAATGATCATAAAAAAAAATATGAATTAAACTAGTATCGGCAAAATGCTCCATTGAAATAATTGGGATACATTTTATTACTTAACGTTGGTCCTTGATAAAACACCGTTTTCATCTGTTTTTATGAACAACTAGCTGAACTCGGCCAAGCTTCGCTGTGACTTTTAAAGCCAGAAACACTCGCCGACCTTCCCAGAACATTCTGCTAAAGTTTCATTACAATCTGATCAATGGTTTAGGAACGCATAGAGAACATACAGGCAAACATTGTTTTTTATATATATTCTAATATATAAAACTAGCTGTCCCGCGCAACTTCGTATGCGTAATTTCTCCCCGTTTTGAAACATTTCTCGTCGCTTCTCCGCTCCTATTAGTCGTAGCGCGATGTTATATAGACTATAGCCTTCCTCGATAAATGGGCTATCCAACAAAAAGAGAGTTTTTCAAATCGGACCCGTAGATCCTGAGATTAGCGCGTTTAAACAAACAAACAAACAAACAAACTCTTCCGCTTTATAATATTAGTATAGATTCTCGTGTCACGGTGTTTGTAATTTAACTCCTCCGAAACGGCTCGACCGATTCTCATGAAATTTTGTGTGCATATTGGGTAGGTCTGCGAATCGGACAACATCTATTTTTCTTCCCCCTAAATGTTAAGGGTAGTCCACCCCTAATTATTTTTTTTTTATTTTAAGGTAAATTTTTATTTTTTTATTTTTTTATGATACCGGATTCGAAAATATATACAACCCTAAATTTTCACTCTTCTACGATCAACCCCTATTTTTTTATTACCCCTATTTTGCAAAAACGGGTTAATTTGACGCAGACAAAGTTGCGAGGGTTAGCTAGTAGATTATAAAATAGTTGTCTTGATTGCGTGAATAATTTAAGGTAAAATACATTGTTAATTGCCCGACGTTTCGACCGTATGCTGAAGGCTGTGGTCTCGGGTACCTACCCGAAGACCCGTATATATAATAATTGTATAATGTTTACAAATCGCGAAAGTAACAATGTCTACTCTGTAGTTTAAGAATAAAAATATTCTTATTCTCATTTTTACAAACTATTATAATAACTTGCCCTTTATGTATATTAGATAGTTTGCTTGTAAATTTGTGTGGGTCAAACCTCGGAAGCTAAATTAGTACCACTTCCTAACGTTCGATTGGGCTCAAACTTGGTACACTAGTGTATCTATGACAACACACTATTAAGATACCAGTCAGTATCAAACAATGTGCAATTCGATCGAAACGTCGGGTAAATAAAAGGTTCGTACCTTTAAATAATTCACGCGATTAAGTCCCGAAATATATCTAATATGAAACAATGTGGATAAATAAAATATTAAATACAAATGAACAGACTCAAAAACATGTCCAGTAAAAACTAAAGAGTAAAAATAAATAAATAGTTAAAAAATCATTTTTATAAACTACCTTTTAATTAAATGCTCTAACTAAAAGGAAAGAAATAATACTTAAATTTAAACAAACACATCAATTTGTTACAAAAAAAGAAAAAGTTTTGTAAAAGCTTGCCGCGAGATTTCTTATTCCTGTGCTGCACATTACACAAAATGCAGTACCTTAATAAGATAGTACTGTCAATCATTGCCTTGCCATAAGTAGAGTGAAATCGCTTGGTATCGACCTCGCAACAAGCTTTTATGTCATATAAATGGTATATTGTAACAAATTGATGGGTTTGTTTTAATTTAAAAAGTATTAGTCATGAGTACACATTGTGTGTACACACGTGAGTACTTACCACAATGGTTAGGTTAATAATTATATTAACCATTTGTTACCTAACCATTTTAGTAAGTACTCACACTGAAAAGCCAAAATATATCTACTCTTATTTTACAGCAATAAGTCACAGTAATACGTAGGTAATACATTTACGTGCAATATCTAGAACTATTTTTTTTAATTTATAACTATGAGCAAGAGCTCGTAGCATTATAGGATTGTAGGTCTCACATTACTAGCAATCATGTTAACCCCTCAAGTTAAGCTTAATAGCTTATGTTAAGAGTGGGTTGACGTCGGTAGTATAATAGGTAGGATTCAAACCTTTTAGCTTAGTGCAACTACCGCTCTTCTTATTTCTTCCAAGCTGTATCGTGAAGATTTTTTTGTTCTACTTACCTAAATGTCACAATCTTCCTACATAGCTCAGCTGTAGATATAATACCTATTAAAATTTACTCAAACACTAATAAATACATTAGTAGTATTAATAGAAGCAAGTAAATCCCTCACAACTTGGATATAGCTGAACAATAATGAGCCTCACCTGATTGTTGGCCCAACTTCCACTAACTTGCCTTGTTAAATGTTAAGAAACTTATTTTTCTGAGCCAACCAATTTATTGAGTTTATAAATGTTTCAATAGCGATGCTTTCAAACTTTGGACCAACCTACGTAGGTACCAACTTATTAATGTAACGTCGGCTCCACACGTTGGCCCCAACGTTGGTTGTAACTCCCAACGCCACTCGTCCAAAGTGTGGATCTAGAAAATAGCAGTGGCGCCAACGTTGGGACGAGCGTTAAGGCGGAAACGTACTATTGTGGTGTGGAGTGTCGTGATGGGTCAGTAAAAGCGTGATGTGGCGTGTTGTGGCGCGTTTACATTTTTTTCTGAACATTGTCAATTGAAATAATGCACCGATTGCACTTTTAGAAAGGTACATTCAATTTTTATTGTGGATGCCACTTTTTTATTACTTTTAGCTTTACCTACTTTTAAATGTTTTTAGATATTTCTTATACAACGCTTGCATGTGCGTTGCGTAAATAGAAAATAATATAATGTGTTGTGTATATATACCTACCTACCTATATAACCTACCTGAAAAATAAAAAATATGCCTATGAAAATAACATTTTATATCATATCAATTTATCAGACATTTTAAATAAACAAAATAGGTGGGTAGGAGTAATTACCTACCTATTTTGTTTATTTAAAATGTAGTGCGCACACTCTACACTATGCTAGAAATACATTAATATGGTGTGTTGTGACGCGTCACCCCTCACCACTGTTCTGGCGCGGTCGCCTGCGAGCGGTCCACGTTACCACAGATCGCGCTGCAACACACCCCAATTCAATAATGTAGCTATAGAAAATGAATGGAATCGATAGGCTTCTAACGCGTCATAACACACTACCCCACAGTACTATATTTCCACGCGTTGGACGAGTGGCGTTGGAACTGACGTTGGGGCCAACGTGAGAAGCCGACGTAAGGCAAACAAATTTAAACTAGATCTGAATGTAGTGGTGTTAGTGAAAGATTTTATTTTGTATTTAGTTTATTTAACTTATAAATTACGACAAATATTTATATTTTAACTTTGGAAAGCCACTATTTTTAAATTTTGTACACAAGACATTTTGTGTTAAAGTCAAAATATTTTCTCGAGATTTGGCAGTAGTTTTATTTTATTTGTTTTTAAGAACCTTACAGACTAATAGCATACATACTTATTATAACTTATCGAATAATAGCAAATAGCTAATTAAAAACATCCACCGATAGGTACCAAATTTAATTCCAAAAAAACACAAATGTTTAACAAATTATAAAAGTATAATAACATAATAAGTAGGTAGGGGCTAAAGTATTTTCGTATTTTTAATGTATTGTTAGTAGTCAAAACTCTTTGGTTGTACTGAGTGTAACTAGCTTGTTTTAATATTATTAAATGTTGACATTCTGAAGACGCAATAAATTAAAAAAACTAGTTCCGGCCATTATTCGATTGATTTTCAAGCAAGTAAAATTCAACGTATACGTATGTGACGAAGAAATTCACTACATTTTACAGTTTTATTACATAAAAGGTGAAAATGCGACGAACGCCGCGAGTAAAATTTGTGCGGTTTACGGACCTAATGCGGTATCAATACGAGTAGCACAAATGTGGTTAAAGCGTTTCAAATCTGGAAATTTTATTGTGAAGGATGAGGCTCGCTCTGGACGATGGATTATGGCACTACCCACAAGATGGCAACAAGTCAAAGGGCACAAACATTTATATAGGTACATTACGTTATAATTAAATAGAAAATAATGCTTTTTTTTTTTTCTTTTTGTATGTAAAGTACGAAAATACTTTTGCCCGGGCCTTATACTATACATGGCCATGGCATAGTGAAGTTTCCTATTTTCTCACATATGAGCGAACGCAGGGTTCACACCCCCCCCCCCCCTCTTCCAAAATGGGCAGTATAAGTGACGAAGCGGGGTGGTATTGTAAAGGCACTATGACGAATATTTTGGTACTGCTCAAAGTGCACAACTGCCGGTCACATGAAACAGGCATATTTCGCATATAACAGTTCCCTATGCTAATTCGAATACCCGAATGCTAATTTTAATAAATACCCTTATCATTATTTCATCAATCAAAAACTTAAACATTTTTTCCGTTTTAACTATGGATTACTAAACATTGTGTAGCCACATCCATGTCTGATGGATTATTCTGCAATTAATAAGTGGCCAGCATGAAGATAAAATGTAAGTAGAGGAACTCACGAACCTACAACACGACAGAAGACCTACAAGAATAAAAAAAACTTTATATTCTATTGAAAAGGTACAACCACGTATCAATAACTTAGTTACAATTAAACAATGGCATATTACAATAAAATATGTTGCGAAGCGAAACACGTAGCGAACAGGGTCGCTTCCTTGACCTGTTGCTCTATCCGGGCTAAGGTCAAACAAGGCCCGCTAATATCTCTGAATATTTTATCACTTGTATGTGTGTATTCTGAATACGACCCTGATGTTTTCATTGTTCAAGAAAAAAAAAGTAACCATCAACTAAATAAAAAAAAATGTATTGTATTTTAATCCCTCTATTCTAAAACCAAACTTTCTAATGGCGCATTTCTCATAGTAAGCGTTGAAATCTTTTAAAAGGGTTTGCAGTTTTCATCCCTAGCTTGACTAATAGCAATCTCCTCGAACTAAAGATCGTATCAAAGATCTACTCTTTCTCGTCTCCGTATCGATTTTTACAATACTACACAAGCTAAACCTTAAAATTGTTGAGTGCGCCCGGATAACGGGTAAGTTAATCTTTGATCTGAATCTATCAGATTTCGGTTGTACGTCGCAGCTTACAGTCAAAATGTATGAACTCTTGTATACGAAATGTCATACCAATATAGATACTAGATAACACTTTGTGTATTTACGGAGTACCTACCTATACAAATAACTGCTGTTTAGCAAAAAAAAATCTATGAATTACATGATGAGGAGACAATCATGAAGAAAAAAAGGTATTAGACGGGGTCAATTTATAACAAATCACATTTGACAGTTCATCAAAATTCTATAATGTGACCTTGTAACGGCGGGCACACGATTTATTATTTTCTCCAAAATTAGAAATGCGCAATTGCCTAACATTTTTGAGTTTAAATATAATATATTTATTGTATTAATAACCAAAATAGCAACTCACGGTTTACTTCGACCACAGATAATATAATACAATACTAGTACTTCGACTAATAAACCATACATACATTAACAATGAAAGAAACACGAGTATTTTAACCTATTGACCATTATAGACAAGATATATCCATCAGAATGCTTATTTCATGATATACAACTTTTGCGATGACGAGAAAAAAGTTATCGCTGCTTACAGGCAGCGCAAATGGCTAGATTAAGTATGGTAAGGCTAAATGGTTCCCCTCGCTCTAAGACGCAAAACAGCCGACATTGTTTTCCTACATACAATCTTACACGGGAACATAGAACGCCCTGAGATACTCTCAAAACTACAACCTTAGCGTACCTCGAAATAGAAGTCGTCTTCATACCCGCAAATCATTCAGTCTACCTTTTTGTCGTACCATCTACGGGCAACACTCATCACAATATTGCATGTGCTCTACATATACCTAAAGATATCTGTCATGACTTTGTTCATGCATCGACCAATGTGATTAAACCATTTTTATATTTTAATTCGTAATCCCCTTTCATTGACTGTCTTTTTAGGGTTCCATAGCAAACACGAAATAAATAGTGTCGATATCACTTACTGAATAAAAGCTTCGGTTAAGTCGATTTTAATGGATTTTCGTCCTGAGTCCAATAGGACTGTCACTAGTCACAAAACTAATTGGTCGATCTTCAGTCATGTCACTTTTGATGCATTTTCGTACTATATGATTGTGACTAGGCACAAAACCGATTCATCGATCCTGCGAATGTGGAATTGTGTCCCACATTACTAGCAATCTTGTTAACCCCTCCAGCTAAGCTCAATGGCTTGTGTTAGGAGTGGGTTCACGTCGGTAGTATAATGGGTAGGATACGAAACTTATTTTGTTTTGATGGTTTTTCGTCCTAGGACTGTAACTAGGCGCAGGTGAATCGGTCATGTAGATGACCCTGATCACAATCTGAACATACTTGCATTTACACTAATGTTAGATAATATAATGTAGGTAAAGTATAAAGTATGAAATATCGATTTTTATTTTAAAAACCGGCCAAGTACGAGTGAAACTCACGCACTAAGGGTTCCGTACAAACTTCTAGGTGAGTAAATAGTTCGGGAATCTATATAAACACACCACACTCTGTCGACAAGGTTGCCAAGTGGTGACTCACTAGCCGTGGTTGCACAAAGCATTTCAGGCCCCAGTAATGTATGACCCATACAGCTTATACAAATCGTTTAAAAATAATGGAATGCGTCATGTATGATAGGAGAAAACGTATTATTGACTAATGCTCGCAATCAAGTTGTTATCAGACAGTTTGCTATTGTTTATCTGGCGAATGCCTAAGGTGATCACTGTGTGTCAAATACTTACTTAATTTAACCTGGAAAGATTTCCGGGAGTTCTGAAAAT
This sequence comes from Herminia tarsipennalis, assembly GCA_945859575.2. Taxonomy (NCBI): domain Eukaryota; kingdom Metazoa; phylum Arthropoda; class Insecta; order Lepidoptera; family Erebidae; genus Herminia; species Herminia tarsipennalis. The sequence continues at coordinate 19,982,506 of OX243839.2, forward strand.
TCGTGATTCAATAGATTTTGGCGTGCTCTTTCCGAATTTAAACTTTGCCTTCTCGTAACATTGCCGCTTGCGCCGCCATTAAGGAGAAATCGAGGGAATTATATGTCCTGGCCTCGTGCTCTAACAACTGTCAAGTACTGTTAAGTGGAAAAAGTTTATTTTATCTATTATCCACCTGCGAAGAAGATGGTAAACAATCAAAAACTAAAACTTCGGATGACAGCTTTCAATATTTATATTTGAAATAATCACATTTAAAAAAATATATATATTTAATAATTATTTATCTTCTAAGAGTGGACTTAGAGATTTTAACAGCTAAAAATGCATGTTGTCTATAAAATTGTGGTAGATTCGTAGTATAAAGATAACGATTATGTAATGACTTCTCTCAATGAGTGTAGAACAATATCATCAGTTGGAGCATGAGAACATATAATCCACGAGGTGGAGCTCGAGTAAGTACCTACCCAAAATGACACCTAAGATCAGTTTTTTGGCCATAGCTCTTTTCCGACTCATTTAACGACAATAATATGTAATACCAAATGAAATTTAATAGTTTCGGCGTACGAGCGCTGCAATGTCTACACTAACCAAAAATATTTTTTCATGCCACCATTTGGTAGATTAAGTGGTACATCACGGCGATGGAATTTCATATTTGTTGCAATTCTTGCTATTTATTACTAATTTATTATTCCCATTTCTTGAGTGTTCCTGCTGCCACAGTTACTACAGAGTATCAGCTATGGATTTTAAACTGGAAACGGGAACTCAAAGAAAGTACTGATACAACATTTCCTAAGTGTGTGGTGTCCACAATCGAAGTTTGCGACGATGGTCTCTACCCAAAATATAAAGACTTTTAGACGGTGTGACATCAGAGAGATCACTTTCATCGTGTAAGAACTTGAATGAGAGATAGCCCCAGATGTCTCAAATATTATCAACCGATTTGCCAATAAAAATGGAAGTCTTCCGATTTATTGTAAACCTATTGTGTGCAATAAAATTGTGTATTGTGCAATAAAGTCTAATTTACTCGAGATATTATGTTAATTAACCGATCGAATTAGGCGTAACATGGCGGAAATTTATCTTAAGTAGATTATAAGGGAGGGATCCCACCACCCACCCTCGATCTGTGAATCACCACGATTGAAGTAGTAAAGAAATGCCCTTAATACAACAATCGAAATAGATTGACAGACCGCACTCAAAAAGAGAGACCTGCAACAAAGAAAATCAGTGACAAGTACTCTTACCAAGTCGAGTGGTAGGCACCTCCAGACCCTTGACTTGCAATATTCCGCTTCCACGAAGTGAAACTACACGAGGCATCCTCAGGACAGTTTGGCACCGAGGCTCAGTCGGTGCCAAACTGTCCTGAGGATGCCTGTCACTAATTTTCTTTGTATAAGTAAATTTAAACGGCATTAATATTTCGTATTAAAATAAATAATTTGAATAACAAATGATAAAAAAATATGATCCAAAATTAATATACCCCTCGTCCATGTCAGTGTCTTTGGATAGAACTATATAGTTTTCTACCTTGTATCTTTTGGACAAGATAAATATAAAACAAATATCACTATTGTTTGACACTTAATAAGCTAGAAACAAAGTTAAAATTTGAAATGCCTCATTTCAAATTTAGTCTAGCAATAAAGTCTTAACTTCGATGAAATCTTGTTTCTTTGAAACAAATGAAAATTTCTAAATAACTCTTACAAAGGGTTGTTTGATGTTTTTATACTTACCTCATGATTCAAACTTTTCTTAAAGGTTCATGTAAGTTAGCAACCGTCTTTTGAAATCTTCTTATTGTTCTCATTTGCTATTGTGATTCTACATGAAATATTTGCTAAATTTTAGTTACGAACAAGGAAAATAAATAATTATTTTATGTTGTTTAGAACAACATAAAATAATTATTTATTTTTCTTACAAGTAGGTAGGGACAGTAAGTATCGAAAGTATCTACTTATCGTACTTTATAATATTTTAGTCTATTAAAGACTGTATGTCAGTAATTTCTCTAAATTTAAAGTTAGACAAAATAAATAAAAACTTTACTTTTTTTTGTTTAAAATTCAAAAAAATATACTTAGTCGACCCGTGAGCGCGATCGGTGTAATTTGATCGAAACGTCGGGTAAATAAAAGGTTCGTAGCTTTGAATAATTCACGCGATTAAGTCCCGAAATATATCTAATAAATATACTTGCCTAGGTATAAATAAAATTGATACATAAATGTAATATTTTTTAAGTATTTTTATGTATTGATATTCATAAAACAATGCCATCAAAATATTTTTTCGGAATCACTTAATTTCAACAACATGTCTAGTGAATGCCAACGCCATCTAGGCGTTTACGCCAGAACGAGAGTAGAAGACACCATGCATGATTCCCAACAAACGTTTTAGATAGGACATCTAAAACGTTTGTTGGGAATTATGTCACTGAGGACAACATACATCTATACTCCAAAATGAAATCTAATCATCAAATAAGAATTGACCAAAATCAGGCCCATGTTGATTTTAGCTTCTGGAGGCATGGTTCGATGTACAAATTGAAACGTATTTTCCGCCCTCTATGTTAAAACTCTTTCACCTATGAAACAACGGTACTATAACGTGAATAGATCCTTCCATTTGGTACCTACTACCTACTGCTGTGAACTTCATTCCTACCACTAATAACAATGTTAATAAATAAGCAGACCAGTACGGAGCATGATTTATCGTTTGGGGCCTCACAAAGCCTTCAACCGAGACCGTGAGCATCCGCGCCAAATTATTTTTTAATTTTTAATTACTCCACTTTAAAAGGCCTGGTATATTCATAACCTCTATTCTAGAAAATTATTATAAAGATTTGAAGTGGCGGGTAAATAACTATACATATTATTTAAATATAATGTACCTATTGCTTGTTGCTTTAGATAATTTGCGATTCCACATCATCAAATGAAATAAATACAATCTTAGCTAACCACTCATTTCTACATTCATAGTACTTACCTATTCTTTTTATTATTAGAATACGATAAATAATATCAAATAAATAAATATTTAACTGCTTATCTACTTATTGCCATTGCTAATGCGTACTTGAAAATATAGAAGTTACCGAGCACATAGAGACGAAAAAGGTCATTTTCACATGTTCCGGTTTAATTCCAGCGCATGCTACCCTGCGGTAAATGTATAGTGACCAGAACGGACGGATGCTGGAACATGTGAAAGCCATCGTATATCGCCATACACTGTTAGCATGTTTTTTGATAAATAAATTGAGTGAGCCTTTACTAAGTTATTATTTTAAATCCTTTACTTGTTATCAGTTAAAAGTGGATAGGCAATATTGATGAGTGAAGTAAATAAAGGGTGCGAATGCAATAGAACCAACTAATTACGTAGGATCATTCACTGTGGAGATCATCGCTGGACAGTTTTGTCGAATTGTAATATGGCTAAAATAAATTAATTGGTCTTGTTCCTTTCATTATCAAAAATTTCAATATGTTAAATGACACAATATCTCCATGATGAAATTGTTGAAGATCGAAATTAACGAGATCAATTAAATCCCGATCCGAAGAATGCACAATATTAAAACTTCTTAACCGTATACGGTCAATAAATTATTTTTCCAATCCAAAAAAATAAAAGGCATAATACATAAAAGTTTCTTCTACTTAGATTGTTTTTTTTTATCGAAGTGATATGAAGCATTTTTCCTTCTTTATTTTAAATTTGATTTAGTATTTAAATTAATTTTTCCCTCTAATTTTTAAGGAGATTTGGTGAATTAATTGTTTGAGCTTTCAAGTTTTTTTCTCGATGGTCTATGAAGTGATTTTCCCGGCCCCTTCTTCTTTAATTATTGACCTCAATTAATTTAAATTAAATACCAAATATAGAGCACAAGGAATTGATCTGCTCACAAAATTTTTAAAAAAATAAGAATGTTTATAAATAATAAGTTATAATATTTTTTCAAAACTTTAAACTTTAAACACCTCTCACCTCAATAATTGGCCAAATTTGTTTTTCCTTTCCACCGTCGATATACTCCGAAAGTTTTGCGAAAAATTTGGTAATTTAAAAGTAAAAAAAAAGTTAATACCAAGTAATACTTGTTCGAATTTCGAATTTCGCTCCACATTTTTTCTAGAGAATTAAATTGGCGTTTCTCATTTAAGAATAAATCTACATCGAGAACATTTTTGTGCGATTTTAAATGTGGCCTAAAACCTGATAAGTCATTTGACCTGACCTAAAATGGCTTTTAAGAATGAAGGACCTTCAAAAGCAACCATCAATCGTTGGCATTGCGAGTTCAAGCGCGGTCCCCTTACTTTGGAGGATGAACAAAGGAGTAGTCGTCCTACGACGGCTGTCACGGAAGAAAGTGTGCTGGCAGAAAAACTGGAATTCTTGAAAACAGGCGAATTACATACGAACAGATTCAGCATACACTGTAGATTCACACGCGGTTCGGGAAGCGTTACAAGGTTCTACACGAGCACCTCCACGTGAGGATGATAGTTTCGCGCTAGGTCCCCCTCAACCTCACCGAAGCTTAGAAGCAGGCCCGTATGGAGTGGTGCCGTGATATGATTCATAAATTTGAAGCAGGCTCGTCTTGACGCGTTTACGACATTGCGGTAGGTGACGAATCCTAGATTTATCATGCGTCAGTCGACAGTTTGGCTGTTTCAAAACGAACCAACGCCTAGAAAGTGAAGCGATCGAGAAGCGCAGGGAAAATTTTGATCGCTAATTTCTTCCATTTTAAGGGGTATCTGGTTTCAATTCCATTATGAAATTGATTTCATAATGGCAGCAGCAACGCCGAATGGTATACCACAAAATGCCTGCCAGAAGTTTTCTTGTCTGCAATGAGCAACAAGCGACCGAACAGCGGGCTCCACGGGGTACTGCTTCACCATAACAACGCGCCTAAAATGAGGGACTTCCTGGACACCACACTGGTCAGTCTTGGGTCACCCTCCTTGTAGTCCTGATCTGGCACCATGTGATTTGTTTTTACCCGACTGTAAGAAAGGGTTATGTTTTTCGCGCGTATCTTGTATGTATGTATTTAATAACTTTATTACATCATATCTCACAAACCACTGGACGGATTTATACAATTAAGACGTCGTTAGATTAGTTTTGACCGCCCAAGTGTTCTTAGATAAGTGATGTTTGAAAAAAAAACATGGTGGCTGTGAGATGTCTAAATAATGAGGTGTGAAAAATAAAGTTTTGTTGAATACTAATCAGCCCTCTTTAGGTAAGCTTGAACAGTATATTGTTATTTGTGTATACCGATACACAAATAACAATATACTGTTCAAGCTTACCTAAAGAGGGCTTTAGAAAACCTGTTCGCTATAATAGTCGACCTATTCTAATCGATTAACAATAGATCGATTGATTGACTGAGACACCTGTTAAACTGTTCCATGGCATTCTCGAAAGCGCTGCTAGCGCATCTGCCGGCGATAAAAACTGTATCCCTTTCAGCTGAATATTTATTTTAGGGAATAATAAATAATAAAAAACCCACCTGCACAAAAAAGATGGAAACAAGATTTTTTTATTTAATACTTTTGAGTAGTTGTGGGATATAACATCTAACTTTTTTCACAGCTATTGTCAAGTATTGAATATTGAAAAAAAGACTGGTATAGTATTACAGGCATATTCATGTTATACCTTTTTGAAATGCTTAGGATGAGCCCTTTAATTTGATACCCATATTGCAGTATTCAACAAAACTTTATTTTTCACACCTCATTATTTAGACATCTCACAGCCACCATGTTTTTTTTTCAAACATCACTTATCTAAGAACACTTGGGCGGTCAAAACTAATCTAACGACGTCTTAATTGTATAAATCCGTCCAGTGGTTTGTGAGATATGATGTAATAAAGTTATTAAATACATACATACAAGATACGCGCGAAAAACATAACCCTTTCTTACAGTCGGGTAAAAACAAATCACATGGTGCCAGATCAGGACTACAAGGAGGGTGACCCAAGACTGACCAGTGTGGTGTCCAGGAAGTCCCTCATTTTAGGCGCGTTGTTATGGTGAAGCAGTACCCCGTGGAGCCCGCTGTTCGGTCGCTTGTTGCTCATTGCAGACAAGAAAACTTCTGGCAGGCATTTTGTGGTATACCATTCGGCGTTGCTGCTGCCATTATGAAATCAATTTCATAATGGAATTGAAACCAGATACCCCTTAAAATGGAAGAAATTAGCGATCAAAATTTTCCCTGCGCTTCTCGATCGCTTCACTTTCTAGGCGTTGGTTCGTTTTGAAACAGCCAAACTGTCGACTGACGCATGATAAATCTAGGATTCGTCACCTACCGCAATGTCGTAAACGCGTCAAGACGAGCCTACTTCAAATTTATGAATCATATCACGGCACCACTCCATACGGGCCTGCTTCTAAGCTTCGGTGAGGTTGAGCGGGACCTAGCGCGAAACTATCATCCTCACGTGGAGGTGCTCGTGTAGAACCTTGTAACGCTTCCCGAACCGCGTGTGAATCTACAGTGTATGCTGAATCTGTTCGTATGTAATTCGCCTGTTTTCAAGAATTCCAGTTTTTCTGCCAGCACACTTTCTTCCGTGACAGCCGTCGTAGGACGACTACTCCTTTGTTCATCCTCCAAAGTAAGGGGACCGCGCTTGAACTCGCAATGCCAACGATTGATGGTTGCTTTTGAAGGTCCTTCATTCTTAAAAGCCATTTTAGGTCAGGTCAAATGACTTATCAGGTTTTAGGCCACATTTAAAATCGCACAAAAATGTTCTCGATGTAGATTTATTCTTAAATGAGAAACGCCAATTTAATTCTCTAGAAAAAATGTGGAGCGAAATTCGAAATTCGAACAAGTATTACTTGGTATTAACTTTTTTTTTACTTTTAAATTACCAAATTTTTCGCAAAACTTTCGGAGTATATCGACGGTGGAAAGGAAAAACAAATTTGGCCAATTATTGAGGTGAGAGGTGTTTAAAGTTTAAAGTTTTGAAAAAATATTATAACTTATTATTTATAAACATTCTTATTTTTTTTTTAATTTTGTGAGCAGATCAATTTCTTGTGCTCTATATTTGGTATTTAATTTAAATTAATTGAGGTCAATAATTAAAGAAGAAGGGGCCGGGAAAATCACTTCATAGACCATCGAGAAAAAAACTTGAAAGCTCAAACAATTAATTCACCAAAGTTTTGCTGAATACTGCAATATGGGTATCAAATTAAAGGGCTCATCCTAAGCATTTCAAAAAGGTATAACATGAATATGCCTGTAATACTATACCAGTCTTTTTTTCAATATTCAATACTTGACAATAGCTGTGAAAAAAGTTAGATGTTATATCCCACAACTACTCAAAAGTATTAAATAAAAAAATCTTGTTTCCATCTTTTTTGTGCAGGTGGGTTTTTTATTATTTATTATTCCCTAAAATAAATATTCAGCTGAAAGGGATACAGTTTTTATCGCCGGCAGATGCGCTAGCAGCGCTTTCGAGAATGCCATGGAACAGTTTAACAGGTGTCTCAGTCAATCAATCGATCGATTGTTAATCGATTAAAATAGGTCGACTATTATAGCGAACAGGTTTTCTAAAGCCCTCTTTAGGTAAGCTTGAACAGTATATTGTTATTTGTGTATACCGATACACAAATAACAATATACTGTTCAAGCTCAACACAGGATAACTTAGCAGAACGCTCTATAGATAAACGTGTAAGGTCTTTGCGTTCCTTACATGTAATATTTATCCTAACAAGTATTAGTGACCCACCATGCATGGCTTCTTTTCTTACAAAAGTGTAATTTTGAGTATTTCTAAAACTAACTTCTTGAGCTTTTAGCTAATGTTCAATAATGCACATGACATGTACATTGTGCGTCTCTAAGATCAAACTTAATTTTAACTCTTTGCCGGACAGTCAAGCTTATTATTGTATTCCTTACTATCGTCTTAAGTCGCAAAAGGTACATAGCTCATTTATGGGACTTGGTATCCGTTTTTACAATAAAGTACCTGTTCAAATTCTAATTTATCATTTGATTCATTCAAATCTAAAATGAAGAGCGTTTTCATTCAAAAAGCTTATTATTGTTTAGATGATTATTATTGACCATAACCCATGGTCGTAATCGTAATGGTAAACGCAGGAGTTATGAATGTTATATTTATAAATAAGAATTTTCGTACAATAAATCTAATTTAATAACACAAATAAAAAAAGCATTCTTTTTTTTATAAACTTATGGTCGTAGTATTCTTTATTCACAGAGTACCTTAATTTAAATTGTTAGTAACGGCAACTAGCAATCGTACTTCATTTAATTATTTTAAGTTATTTTCGTTTCTATGAGTTGTAATGTCAGGGATCATCATGCTCACTAAAATGTCATTGCTTGTGGTGGCGGTGTGGGCCGGGTCATCTTCCTTTCCTCCAATATGGCAAAAGGGATGATAGCTAACCCATGCGTCATACTTGTGAACGGGTGCCTTTACCCTGTTATGTAATTTTTCTAACTAGACTATATCATTTAAAACTTGATTATACCCACTTCACCATGCTATGGTTACTGCTTACGTGAGTTTCATGGTGTAATACGGTTACAACACCTTACTGGCATAACTGTGTATATACAAATATATTGTAATAATTGTCATTTTAAAAAAGTGGCCATGAGTTTTTATTGCTAAGTTTATTTCTCATGGCTTTACTCTTGCGAACTTGTCATTAAATGTACAATCATTCTATTACAAATTTTGTCTGATGTTCATAAATGCTGCATTCCGTAACCTAAGTGAAGAAAGTACTTTTGACTTTGATCTATTAATAACGTACTTTAATATACCTGCAGTTAATTGTTTGTGTGTGTTTTCATGTCGAAAATAACCGAGTCGATCACAAACATCACCCACACAAATCAAACTAAAATAATCACCTCAATGTTTCAAAATAAACACTTAACACGATCCTGGTGGATTCCACCATTTACGAAAGTCTTTTATTATAGTGGTCTTTTTCACCATTTCTTCGTCGTTCAGAATTGTACAAAATAAACAATAAGGCTCAGTTTCAACGCTTGTGTGCTGTCTATGATAACTGTAATGATTTTTCCATTTAAAGTATTCTAAATATTTATCTTGATCGTTGATGAGTTCATTCATTTTCTTTGCCAAATCCTCAACGCTCGACTTTCTTGCATCCAGATATGAGCCATCTGGCAAAAACCTGAAACACAATATTTCTATAATTTAGAATTGTCTCACTAGAAATTTGAGCAAAAGAACAATTCAATAAACATATATTTTTGTTGAATGTAAGTATATGTTTTATTATCCTATAAAAAAATCATTGTACCTACATTGGGTCTTGTAACTCTGACTGCGTGAGTTTGATTATTGTCCAGGATAAATTGTTTAGTTCACAGTAAAAAAAATGATAAATGTTATACTCAGAAATAAATAAGTAGTTTATCACTTATCTGTCAGTGTTGTTTGGAACCCAGATAGTTGTCTTAATATAATAAACTAGCGGATGCCTCGCGGTTCCCATTGGAATACAGGGATAAAAAATAGCCTATGTCACCCGGGGTTAGTGTAGCTTCCCAACGATGAAATATTTTTTCAAATCCATCCAGTAGTTTAGTAGCCTATTCAATATAAACAAACAATCAAATCTTTCCTCTTTATAATATTAGTATAGATAGATAAAAAAACAATATTTTCATATTCACCTAGAATAGTTAGCACCTCCATAAACAATAGGGATAGCATCATTCTCTACGGCATGTAATAGTTTCTCCGTCACATAATCTTCACTAAATGCGTTTTCCAATGCTAAGTAAAAGTAATATTTATCTTTGATCATCTTATCACATATACTTTCATCGCCACGTGAACATTGTAATGTTCCGCACCTACCATAAACATCAATATCTAATTTGTATTTGCCTAATTCTTTTTTTAACGTGTCAACAAATGTCTCTCTTTTACTTTTACTACGGCAGTTGGACACAAACCACGCTGCTGCTTTAGTTTTTGTACTAAGCTGTTTCTTTAGTTCATCAGTTACAGGGTCCATGTCTTCCAATTTAATCCAATGCATTTCTTTATTTGGTCCCACTATAGCATTATGTTGGTCTCTAATGTACATATAACCCCATCGTACTTCAGAGTCTAACCTATATGTCCATGTCCAATTAAAATATCCATCAAATTGTGTTTTACAAACAGGGTAGTTATGCGCAGACTCTATAGTTGCAAAGACAAATTTTTGATGGGGAGATCTTTCTTTAGGTAAATCATATAAATGAGGTACTTTTTGTCCGACAAATGCAATAACGTCATACTTTGAATGATCTTTCAATAATCTTCTGTCAGAAGTCACTACACAGTTAGTATAAGGGCATTTTCTGTCAATAAATCCTTGTTGACCGTTGCCCATGTATTGAAATGGTACGTCACGTCCTCCTGTCCATTGTAAAATATATTTTAGATCACTTTTACTATTTTTCACATTATTAACGATTTCACTTTCAGCTAGTTCACTCTTCACCACTTCACTTTCCACTACTTTTTGTTTCAATAACGTCTGTTGAGTGTCAGGAATATTTTCAGACTCTGCTACACGTCGACTTTCATGTTCTAATTTCATCATATTGTATATTAACATAAAAAATATTAATAATGCGATAAAATATAACGCTTTTCTAGAGTAGTAGATTCGCATTATAAATGTATCGAGGCAGGACTACTGCGGACAATTTTTTTGTGTGGTGTACCACGAGCGACATACAATTAATAACTAATCGCAGATGTGTGATATTATCATACTAATAGTCAATATCAGGAACGATAACCCAAAATACAATGACAGAATATCAAGGACGATATATATACACGATGCGTCATATAAACGCGCATACGCTGTCTGTGGGAATAAGGTTAAACCTAAATCCAAAGAATTAAAAAAATGAATAAGGAGCTACTATTAGTAACAATGTGTGAAACTCGAAATCAACCAGACTTTAGCACCTAGTAGTCACGATAAGAATGCTGTTTATTTATTAAGGTTCGACACTACACCAATCAGTTTAGAAAACTGCTAAAATTAGTCAGGAAGTCCCTAAATCTTCCATGCATAATAAACAACATTGGAACGAGACACAGCTGTGCTGTATTAAAGACGATGAAGATAAAAAAAATCAAGGTCCTTTTGATTTGTAAAAAATAGAATCGTCTCTATCATATATTAAGGATTATGTTCTCCAGATATATTTAGTAAACAGGATATTTAGGTACTAGACCTACATAGTTAGTAAAAATGGTATTAAACATGTGACGGTATTATACGTATGTAAATGTATTAAACCAAAAGGTTCACGTGAATTACTGAACAATATGTGCCTGGGATTCGACCGTAAGTATTTGAAACACGTAATGATTACCTTGGCATTCGCCAGATAAACAATAGCAAACTGTCTGATAACATCGTGATTGCGAGCTTTAGTCAACAATACGTTTTAGCGATCCGTCTTTCTACAAACACAGCTACAATGTTGGCTTCAACGGCCCCTCCAACGTGAGTCTAGAAAATGCTCATATTAATATTATAGCCAATAATCCACGAGTAGTGTTAGGCCAATATTAAGTTTGAGCAATGTATAAAGATGACCCGAAGAATTTTATTACGTAAGGTATTGTCGACTAATGATGATGTACCGACCAATACGATAATACCTCAAAAAAACATATATAAAAGGGAATCGTTACTAGCCAGTAACGATTGACTTTTACCAGAAGCGCAATCGATGTGTGTTGATAGATCAGTCAGTAGACTGATCTATCAACACACATCGATTGCGCTTAAATTTGTCATGCATATAGCCATTACGACATAGGCATCCGTTAAGAAAAGATTTCCGAAAATTCACTCTCTTATGGAGTGAATTTTGGAAATCCTGGGGATGAAACGGGGTCCAAAGTCCACGCGAGCAGAGATTATGAGTTATGAGTTATGAGTTACTACCATATGTGTAACTACTACTAACAGTGAGTCAACTCCTTTGAAGTAGCACAAAACGCCGACACGCGGCGACTCGTTGAGATTACGCTAGGGTTGTCACAAAAAACAATAAAAATAAATATTGAAAACTTTATTGATTAAATATTTGTTTTAGTTACAAAATACGTTTGTCCTTATGTAACACGCATCGGCTTACGCTTTTTTTAATCTAGCATCTACCCTTCATTCTACGCGTCCTTATTCGCACACTGCGTCGCAGTCGCTGCCTCTACTTGGTACCTACCTACCTACTTATACTGGAGCAAACTTCGATATCATTATAGTGTGATCTATAACGTGCGCCACGGACGAACATAGCAGATGTGAGTGTAATGTATAATAAAGGAAATCTTATAATTTATCCTGCCTGCCTAATACAGATATATTTCATACCAAATCTGTACTAATATTATAAAGCTGAAGAGTTTTTTGTTTGTTTGAACGCGATAATCTCAGGAACTACTGGTGCGAATTAAAAAAACCCTTTTACTGTTAGGTAGCCCATTTATCGGAGAAGGCTATATAACATCATGCTACGACTAAAAGGAGCGGAGCAGCAATGAAAAATGTTGCAAAGACGGTCAAAATTAACACAGACGAAGTTGCGCTGGACAGCTATACAGATATACCCAAAAACTAAAACCTTACATGCATATCTGGCTCTGTGGCGCAGTGGGAGTGTGTCCGACTGCTACGCAAGGTTCGATTCCCACACGGGACACCACTTTGTGTGATCCACAAATTGTTGTTCCTAGTCTGGGCGTACTTTGTGTCCGTGACTTGTATGTTTGTAAAGTCCCCCGCGACACAGGGCTTGTACCCTACTGCGGGAGTTGTCAATATACAAAAAAAAAAAAAATTACTATCTAATACACTAACCTCTATACTGCGTACTAGTAGTATAGATATAAACTACATTTAAACGGATGCCTATGTCGTACATTATACACTGTCGCACATATAATGTTAATAGAGAAATTCTAAACAGATATCTAGGATACTAATAACTAAAGAATGATATTTAATTCCCGTCTTTCGAAACATGGTGAAACCGAAAATCTGCCAAACTGAAATGGCTCCCTATTCACTAGCGTCGTAGTTTGCGCGCTCTCACTACACTGTATTCAATCCTTAATTCTCCTACTGCACCCTTATACTTGAATTCTAACTTCCAGTACTTGCACTCCTCTCATAGTAGATATCTACGATCTACCAATAATCTGCTTCTTCTATGTCCCTCTCATTCTTCTGGATTCGTTGGTACCTCTTTCCTTGTTCAGTCTGTTTCCCTCTGAAAATTCGCTGTCCCCCGAGATTAGACTGGCATCTAATCGTCTTCATTTTAAATAGAATGTACGTACTCTGTTCCTGGATGAACAAGTTGAATCAGCTCTACATTTGTAACTATATGTAATTTATGTAGGTATATATGTATTTATGGTATGCAAAGTATTTATGTAAGTATATATGTATTTATGGTATGTATTTATGTAGGTATATTATATATTTATGTAAGTATGTTTAATTGGGATTTGTTATACTATTCTTTTTATTTAGTTTTATTTGTTTGATTATATGTAATATCTACAGGTTTACTTTACTGCACCTACATACTAAATTTCTACATCGCCCTAAGGTAGACTGGCAGAGAAAAGAAGTCCGGCTCTGTACAATTTTGTGCATAAAGTTTTAAATAAATAAAATACATATTTTTATTATATTATTATAATAATTTCAAATGTTCAAATCCAACACATCCAAACAAAACTTTCTGCGGAACCATTTCCTTAGTCATTTTCATTATGAGTAAAGACGCAATTGCTACTGCATGCAACATCCGTGGTTCCGCGAATCATCACAGTATTACCGGTTGGTATGTCTACTTGAAGTTTTGTTAGTACCTCCTTAGATTTAGAGTAGAATTTTGCATACACATCAAAATAAATCTGTGAGGATGAATAATATGTACTTTGAATGTCACTTCGAGTTGCAATTTCAGGTCATATAATTTAAAAACCACCACCTGTATAAAGGTAACAAAGTACTTACTTTGATACCTTTATACAGGTGGTGGTTTATACCTACATAATTACCGCTTTTAATTATTATAAAATTGCACTTTTGTCACCACTGTGCCAACTGTCCAGAATATGCTTCGTGTAGAGACGAAAGTTTCATTTCGTGGTAGCAGAATATTGCAAGTCAAGGGTCCGGAGGTACCTACCACTCGACTTGGTGAGTGTACCTGTCACTAATTTTCTTTGTTGCAGGTCTCTCTTTTTGAGTGCAGTCTGTTAATCTATTTCGATTGTTGTATTATGATCATTTCCTTAATACTTCAATCGTTGTGATTCACAGATCGATGGTGGGTGGTGGGATCCCTCCCTTATAATCTACTTAAGATGGATTTCCACCATGTGACGCCTGATTCAATCAGTTATATTTTATATTGTCAATGTTCCGCCAAAGCTTTCTAGTTCCAAAAGTGATCATTATTATATTATTGGTAGGTATTACTGTGGTGTTACTATTACACTTAAGCATCAATTGTTTGCGATGATAGAGTTATTTAATATACTTACTTACATAATTAACATATTAAAGTGAATGTTGCAATAATGCAGATCGATAGATGAACATGGCTTAACCAAGATTTGGTCTATACGATGTGAAATGTGTTATTGTGTACGGCAGTCTTAAAACCCATTCCTGGGCCCTAAATTTCAGAGAGAATATGAGGCCCAATGAGCAATGCCGGAACTAGGATTGAAAAATAATATAAAGCGGGATAATTAATATTTTACGCCAAAAGTCCCACAAAATTCCTCTAAAAAAAGTAATGAGACCCGAAACTATCATCGGACAAAGAAATTAGGATGTGCATAAGGAAATTGGAAATTTGCTATGGAAATTATATCAAAAACACAAAACGCAACGTCTTTGACTAACTGGGCTAAAGCAGTAGGGTCCCTAACTCAGTGGCAGCCGAACAGATCGAGATAGTTGCGAGGTTAAGCAAAGTTACCATTGTACCGACAATGGTAACTTTGCTTAACCTCGCAACCATAGATGGGTGACCGTTATCGAAAAATATCACACCCCTCCGTGTTTCTGATAGCACATTAAGGCGTCGGTCCTGCTGCAATTTACGTTCGATCGGGCTATAAGAGTGAAGGAATAGAAAGTGTACTTTCGTCTGCGCATACACATTGTGCACTATAATATCTCCTGCGTAATTGGTTAGTCTCTCTCTGAGATTAGGCACCGTAACCGGCTTAGGCTAGGATACGGTATTAAAGATAATATTACCGTGGTCAGGAGACCAGTTTATAGCAGTGCAATGAGTTGTATAGTGTCCGTAGTAGCGTAGTTCCTATCTATACTAATAATACAAAGCTGAAGAGTTTATTTGAATGCGGTTCTTAGTGGCGTAGTACCTATCTATACTAATAATACAAAGCTGAAGAGTTTGTTTGAACGCGGTTCTTAGTAGCGTAGTGCCTATCTATACTAATAATACAAAGCTGAAGAGTTTGTTTGAACGCGGTTCTTAGTAGCGTAGTACCTATCTATAATACAAAGCTGAAGAGTTTGTTTGAACGCGGTTCTTAGTAGCGTAGTACCTATCTATAATAATAATACAAAGCTGAAGAGTTTGTTTGAACGAGGTTCTTAGTAGCGTAGTACCTATCTATACTAATAATACAAAGCTGAAGAGTTTGTTTGAACGCGGTTCTTAGTAGCGTAGTACCTATCTATAATACAAAGCTGAAGAGTTTGTTTGAACGCGGTTCTTAGTAGCGTAGTACCTATCTATAATACAAAGCTGAAGAGTTTGTTTGAACGCGGTTCTTAGTAGCGTAGTACCTATCTATACTAATAATACAAAGCTGAAGAGTTTGTTTGAACGAGGTTCTTAGTAGCGTAGTACCTATCTATACTAATAATACAAAGCTGAAGAGTTTATTTGAACGCGGTTATCTCAGGAACTACTGGTCCGAATTAAAAAAATATTATATATTTTCTTCTGGGTAGTCCATTTATCGAGGAAGGCTATAAGCTATATAACATCACGCTACGATCAATAGGATCGGAGCAGCATTGAATAATGTTGCAAAAACGGGGAAAATTGACGCATACAAAGTTGCGCGGGTCGGCTAGTGGGTTATATGAATACTACGTATGTATGTTTATGAGGATGGGTGTTTGATGGAATCATGGTTGTTTATTACAATGTCACCAATGTTTTCTTATGACGTTAGCACGTAAAATGATCTTCCGTAAACCGAATTTACTGACATTTTTTGACGTGATAACGTCTTATAAACTGGAGGCATGAAAAAGTGTCACGGTCCGTTACGTTCCACCTGCGGATAGGCAGAAGTTATTGCGCCCACTAAAGCTGTCACAGGCATGGTACTTTACTACAATGTCATCAATGTTTTGGCGATTGCAGTGACATGCGATACAACCCGAAATTAAAACAAAATGTCCTCACAGGCTTCTTTATTCTAATGTCATCAATGTTTTCTTATGACGTTATCACGTAAAATAGACGTTCGTAAACCGAGATTACGGATAACGATTTTTGACGTGATAACGTCTTTTAAATCGATGAAAGGCTACACGCACGAAAAACTATCACGTTACCGCCCGCTGATAGGCTTAGATATAGATAGGTATTAGACTATCAGCAAATGGCGATTGCAGCGACATACGATAATTAGACCTAAAGCTGTCACAGGCATGGTTGTTTATTACAATCACATCAATGTTTTCTTCTGACGGACGTCATCACGTAAAATTATCGTCGGTGAACCGACTTTGCAGACAACCATTTTTTTAAATAATTTTAAGTGGCAAAAATATTTCAAAAGTACGAGTATGTACAAGTAGTATATAGTAGGTACTGAATCTCTCCTATCAATTTGTCAACTGATTTCAAAATCACTTTGTATGATCAAAAATGCCAAATTAAACATAAAAACTACTAGGCAGGGCACCAACTTCTAAATGTTTAATTTCTAGTTATTCAATATTATTGCCTTGTAAGTATTTGTTTTTGAAATCGGTAACACTTTTTGAAAAAAGATTTTGAAGTGAAAACTTCTTTAGGGGCGTTGTGCACTTTTTTTGGTATGAGTAAAACCACGTGACCCTGATAAAAAAATCGTAAGACGGAGGGAGAGCAATGAAAAACTGCTACAATATTAATAGAATGCGAAGGTAAATTTCCAGAAAGCTAAAAACGGGCGTTCCAGAAACTAGAAGACCCTTTTCCCTTTTTTATTTTAATTTTGGTTTTTTGATTTGTGATTTATCATTTCACATTTTTTCTTATTATGTGAGTAAAATCGAATTATAAATCATTTATTCTTTGCAAATATGGGTGTTAGTAATGTGATGATTTTTAATAATTTATATTAATTTCTAGCAATTTTTAGTTTGAAATCATTTAAATTATGTTTTAAACTGGCAACACCGTCACTAGCACGTGATTTGCAGGTTTGAATTGGCCAATCAGATACGATTGCTACTGACCAATCAGAGCGTTCCTGTGTGAATCAATTGAGTGAGGTTACCTGTAACGGATTTTGTTCAGAGAGTATTCATTCTAGTGCTGGATGGAAGACGAAAAGGTTGTCTGCCATATTTCGTACTGTGTATATTATAAGTACCGATTATGCGAATAATGCAAAGTGTTGTGTAAAAAGAAATAAAAGTGATCTGTACAACAAGTGAGTTTTATTGAGTTATCAAATCTCAGAAGTTGGATATACAACGCCTACAGCTCGATAAGGTACGTTCAAAAGTATTGATTTGACAATATTTGATTGGAATTGGCATTTATTTTTTTCATTGCTATACGTTGACTGGACTTTTAAATTTGATGCAGTATATTAAACGAGATTAACACGGCTTAGTTAAAGTCGTGATATAGTTTATGGCTGAATTAGTTCAGGTAGCAGCTGGAATAGCATTTTGATCAAGGCTACTCTTTGATAATGTTATTCTCGTAAGTTGGGTGTAGCGGTAACGTGAGCCGTTTGGTCAAGGCTACTCCTTGATAATGTTGCTGCGTGGCTGCACACCTAACGCTTCCTTGGCCTAGTAAGAGGCTAATTATTTATCTGCTTGTTAATCTCGCGGTATAGCATGGAGGATCGAATGCTTGTTCCACATAGTATTTTATAGTAGCAGTGCCATGTGTGTGCTGCTTTAGGCATGTCCAGTGGAACTATGTACGTTCTACATTACTAGATATGTACTACAGAGCTATTTATGTTCTGCGGTATAGTGGGCTATGTATGCCATAGACTATGTATGTCTACAGTACAAGACCCAGAGCTATGTATGTTCTGCGGTATAGTGGGCTATGTATGCCATAGACTATGTATGTCTACTGTACAAGACCCAGAGCTATGTATGTTCTGCGGTATAGTGGGCTATGTATGCCATGGACTATGTATGTCTACAGTACAAGACCCAGAGCTATGTATGTTCTGCGGAATAGTGGGCTATGTATGCCATAGGTTATGTATGTCTACTGTACAAGACACAGAGCTATGTATGTTCTGCAGTACAGTGGGCTATGTATGTCTACTGTACATGCCGCAGAGCTATGTATGTTCTGCGGTATGGTGGGCTATGTATGCCATAGACTATGTATGTCTACTCTACCAATGTACAGTTCTGTCATTGACACAACTACGTATGTTCCAGATCCGCTTTTATGGCTATGTACGTTTTGATTAAATAATAAACTACGCAACTAAGCTTTTTAAGTAACTTGGAAGTAAAGTATAGTATTGTGAATAATGTGCTATGTTAAAATTATAGTATATTAGTAGCAGCACCTTACCTGCGTATACAGTTTATAAACATATAAACATACAAATTTAAGAATTTCAATAGTTACTTCGTTTCTTCTTATGCTGTGAACTTTTATAAATATATATGGACACAGGATTATGACGCATCACGATTATTAGTTTGATTTCTAAGTGAATAATTAATTGAATTTGAATTTGGTCGACTTAATATTCATCAGTCGAAATCGGCTTCTAAGCACATCAGATAATATTTATTTGAGCAACAATACTAATCTTTATTTTTCTTTTACCGAGACTATGGAGTCCAACAAGGAAGACTTTGGGCAAAACCGAATGAGTCGCGAACGAAACAGACGTGACGGTAAGAGACTACGAAATCGGTCGCCGTCTCCGTCAGTAGCGAGACGTGCTCGCAAGGCGCCAAGAAAAGCAGAGTGGGTGATAGAAGAAATACAACCAAGTGAACATTTAGCGTCACCATTGCTGACACCTGTTCAACCCGAGCCGCTTCGGGATCAACCCAAGGACAATCATGCAAGTTTTACTGTAGATGAGGTACTTCAACTCTTATCCTCTTTTAAAAAGGTGGAAGGGGCCAAACCTCTCCACCTTAATAATAACCATGTTAATAATGTAGTACCAGAGTTCGATCCATCTAGTAAAGCTCAAAATGTAGACAGTTGGCTAAGGAAGGTAAACGAATGTGCCTGTATTTATGGCTGGGATCAGAGGCAAACCATACATTTTGCCCTCCAGAAGTTATCGGGCCTTGCGAAGAAGTGGTTTGAAGCTTTGCCTTCAGTAAATTTTAATTGGGACGAGTGGCAGGCGCGACTGCGTAGGGCTTTTCCTAACGAGCAGAATTATGGTCGGCTTCTTGAGGAAATGCTTGCGCGCACCACGCGTCATAATGAAAATTTTAGAGAATATTTCTACGACAAACTTACTTTATTGAACCGATGTGAAATTATAGGTCAAAAGGCGGTAGACTGCATTATTCACGGTATCCTTGATAAGTCTGTTAGGAATGGTGCGCAAGCATTAAATGGTACGGAGCCGGAAGATCTCTTATGTTTTCTCAATTCGCAGCGGCCCACTGATTTGACTTACACCAGAAAGCGTAATGACAATTTCCAATCCAATCGTCCCACAAATTCCGCTTCCAACTCAAACGAACCACTTGTGACTTGTTTTAATTGTCGTTCGAAGGGGCATACTTTTCATAAATGCCCGAATCCGATAATTAAATGCCACAAGTGTTCTAGAGTAGGACACGATCTAGCAACTTGCAAACTAACTCCCCTGACCCTTCGACAGGCGTTTGAAGGTAAAACTATAACCGAAGATCGCAAGATTCTGACTATTTCAACTATTAGTAATACCAATGACAAATATTTTAAGAAAGTTATTGTTAATAATCATGACTTTGTGTCTTTCATAGACTTTGGCAGTGAGTGCACTTTAATGCATGAAACTGAGGCGCGAAAATTAAATTTACCTAAATTTATCAATGAACTGCCAGCTATTAGAGGTTTTGGAAACTCTTCTGTAGTACCTACCTACAGGAGTTTTATCACATTAAAACTTGATGATGTCGAGGCTTATGTCGAAGTTCTTGTAGTACATGACGAGTTCTTACGAACTCCTCTCCTTATTGGCCAAGATTTCACAGAATTACCGTTCGTGACTGTTTTAAAGGACTCTAATAAACTCCTCTTTTACAAAAGTCCAGTTGTCAAAGACCTCTCCCACTCCGACAAATGCATAAAGCTTATGACGGCAGACTCTGTAGAAGATATATATAAGGTTGGGATAGTTGAGGTGTATGTTGAGGACCCTGGTTTCTGTGGCGACGTTTACATGGAGGGTTACACTTGTGCTGAACCGGGCAAAGAGTATCATTTACATCAGGGCGTTTATCGAATTAACCAAGGCAAGGGCCATATAGTGATTACCAATTTGAAATCGGAAAAGTTAGTCTTTCCCTCAAATACGTTGCTAGCTCGGGCTTTACCTTTTGTAGAAAATAAAATGCTTAACGTCAGTAGGATTCATAAAAATTCATCAACCATGGAACCGTTAGAGCGAACCGAAATCAAAGTCTGCGAAGGTATTAGTGATGGGGATACCAATAAATTATATAACTTGCTACAGTCGTACCGGGACTGTTTTGCTATGAACCTTTCAGAAATAGGCCTTGCAAAGGACGTAGAAATGAATATAGATTTAAACGATGACAGGCCAGTAGTTTATAGACCTTATCGCATGTCTTATTCCGAAAGAGAGCAAGTGCGTGTTTTAGTAGAAGAACTATTACAAAACAACATAATCCAAGAGTCTGAATCTGAATTTGCGAGTCCTATTTTGATGGTAAAGAAAAAGACAGGGGAACAACGTCTATGCATAGACTTTAGAGCATTAAATAATAAAACTAGAAAAGACTGTTTCCCTCTTCCCCTTATAGAAGATCAGTTAAGTAACCTCAGCGGCAATCGTTTCTTTACATCGTTAGACCTCGCTTCAGGCTACTACCAGATTCCCATGGCACGAGACAGTCGCCGGTATACGGGGTTTGTGACACCGGATGGACATTTTGAATTCAAAAGAATGCCATTCGGCCTCGCCAATGCACCAGCTGTATTTCAGAGGTTTATTAATAAAATGCTTGGTTCAAAACGCTTTGGCTCTGCGTTAGCTTACCTAGATGACATTCTTGTCCCATCGGAAAATCTGGAACAGGGCTTTCAGAGACTTGAGGATGTCCTTGAGCTCTTACGTAAATACGGATTAACTCTAAAGTTGTCAAAATGTAGGTTTTTCGATAACGTAATAGATTACCTTGGTTACGAAATTTCACTTGAAGGGATACGACCTAATGAACAAAAAATTTTAGCCGTAAAAGAATTCCCCGTGCCTAAAACTGTTCATGAAGTTCGTCAGTTCTTAGGATTAGCGGGATACTTTCGAAAATTTATCAAGGGGTTCGGTGAAATCGCACGGTCTCTAACGAATTTGTTAAAGAAAGATGTCCCCTTTCAATGGTCTGAAAAGGAATCTAGGGCGTTTATTCAACTAAAAGATAAATTAGTAGAGCGTCCGATCCTGTCTCTTTATAATCCTAAGTTAGATACCGAACTCCACACAGACGCCAGTGCTTTAGGGGTAGGAGGTATATTATTACAATGGCAAGAAAATCCACGAGTACTAAAACCCGTCGCCTATTTTAGTAGGCAAACTACGCCTGAAGAACGTTACTTGCATTCCTATGAGTTAGAAACTCTGGCTATTGTCTGTTCACTCAGAAAGTTTAGAGTATATTTATTAGGTATTACTTTCAAGGTAGTGACAGATTGTCATGCTATAAGGACAACGCTTACGAAACGTGACCTCGTACCTCGCATTGCCAGGTGGTGGCTTCAGATAAGCGAATTCACTTTTAGTATAGAATATAGACCTGGTTCCCAAATGGCCCATGTAGACGCCTTAAGTCGCAATACTAAATTGACTGACCTAACTGCTGAGTTTACAGTTTATAACATTGAGACTGACGATTGGCTTTTGACTTTACAAATGACTGACCCTGACATTGCAAGGATAGTTAAGATTTTAAAGCCTGAAAACGACGAGGAATCAAAAGATATAAAGAAAAATTTTGTTGTTAAGGATCATAAAGTTTATAAAAAAGTAGATGATAAGTTGTGCCTTGTGGTTCCTCGTAGTGCACGATTTCAGGTTTGCCAATCAAATCACGACGAAATCGGGCACTTAGGTGAAACTAAAACGATCGAGAAGATTCAGGCTCTGTATTGGTTCCCTAAGTTACGCAAATTTGTAAAAAAATATGTACGATCCTGTATTCAGTGCGCGTACAATAAGGATAATGCTAAAAATCGGAAATCTGGTCAATTATACCCAATTCAAAAGGTGAACATTCCCTTTCATACTGTCCACATTGATCATCTGGGTCCATTCACAAAAAGCAAGAAGGGGAACTGCTATATTTTGACCATAGTTGATGGCTTTACAAAATATGTGTTTGTGAAACCTGTGAAGGATACAAAGACTAAAAGCACCCTAAAGGTTCTGGAGAGCATATTTTATGATTTTGGTCCTCCATCTAGAATAATATCAGATCGCGGTACATCTTTCACTTCAGGGGCTTTTAAAAACTTTTGTGACCTTCACGGTATTAAACATATATTAAATGCAGTGGCTTGTCCTAGGGCCAACGGTCAAGCTGAACGCTTTAATCAGACTATTCTAAATTCCCTAACAAAGTATAGTATAGGTAAAAATGAACGTGGTTGGGACACTCACTTAGGCAAAATACAATGGGGTATTAATAATACTGTAAATACTTCCACTCGAAAAACGGCATCAGAGGCTCTATTTGGTTGTAGGCTTCGTGACGGTCTAGCCAATAAACTTGGAATCGCTACTGATGGCACATCAGAAAGCATTACGTCAATTAGAGACGACATTAGTGCTAATATAGAATCCGTTCAAAAAAAACAAAAACAACGTTATGACAGTAGACGAGCGCCTGCAGCCGTTTATAAAGTAGGAGATTTAGTTAAGATAACCAGAACCAATTTTTATAACAAAGGAAATAGCAGTAAGCTGTTGTCCAAATTTATAGGCCCCTATAAAGTTATAAAAATTCTCGGTAATGACAGATACAAGATAAGTAATATTCCTGGTTTCAACAGGAAGAGGAAGTCGTTTGAGACCGTTGTTGCTGCAGACAGAGTAAGACCTTGGATAAATTTAAATAATCTAGGTTCTAATACCAAAAATCCTGATTATGAATCAGACTACGACAGTGAAGATAACCTGCCTTTGTCTGAATTGCAGCGACGGCCACAAGCGACTGCAACTGCAAACGTTCATTGAAACCGAATGTGATGAAATATGGTTAATACAAATACTTATACTGTCACTGCTATCACTTTGTTGTTTTGTTACAAATCAACAATTGTTTATTTATATTCTACATACTTTTATGCCCTTAAACTGATTTTGAGCTTGTCGATTACTATAATGCTATTTCATTATTTGTTATTTGTTATACTTTTATTTGTTCTAGAGATAAAGCGCAGGTATTGTGTAATAATAATTTTCCGTAAACTAGCTGTAGTAGATGACGTGCACCAGGAGGTAGCACTTGTACGGATGGCCGAATGTGATGATTTTTAATAATTTATATTAATTTCTAGCAATTTTTAGTTTGAAATCATTTAAATTATGTTTTAAACTGGCAACACCGTCACTAGCACGTGATTTGCAGGTTTGAATTGGCCAATCAGATACGATTGCTACTGACCAATCAGAGCGTTCCTGTGTGAATCAATTGAGTGAGGTTACCTGTAACGGATTTTGTTCAGAGAGTATTCATTCTAGTGCTGGATGGAAGACGAAAAGGTTGTCTGCCATATTTCGTACTGTGTATATTATAAGTACCGATTATGCGAATAATGCAAAGTGTTGTGTAAAAAGAAATAAAAGTGATCTGTACAACAAGTGAGTTTTATTGAGTTATCAAAGTAATATTCTTTATTCTTCTTTTAATAGTCATAGTTCTCTTTATTCTACCGTCACATGGGCATGCAAATCCTATTCAACTAGAGACACAGTATTAATTTTAGCTTTTTTACTATATTATAAAATCTTTTTCATGTATTTTAATGTCAAGTTTTACAATTGGAATTAGAGTGATGAAATTATTCAAATTTCATCAGTATGTATTTTTTTCTGAGAGAAACTTTTTAATTTTCATATCGTTGTCGTAGTCATTTTTTTAAATAAGAACTTTTATACTGTTACCAAGTACCATGTAACCGCTCGACAGTCGTCGTAACAATTATAGTAATCAAATCATATTGCCATATATTTATGTATAATCATGCATATAATTTATTATTATTAATTGCTAAATGAATTACTACATTAATTTTGAATCATAAAATGTACCTAATTATTATCAAGTACTAAGTAATGGTCTAACGGCCGTCATGACGTCATTCATATTATATTGTTACTAAATTGCATTATATTTACATGTAATCATTCTTATAATTCCTTATACATTTTTCTATGAAACACTACATTGATTTTGGATCAAAATATGTTATTATTAAAAAGAACTAAGTAAAGGCCCAACGGCTATCGTAATTGTTCATGTTATATTGTTACTAAACTACATTATATTTACTTTAAAACATTCACATAATTCATTATTAATTTAGCTATTAATTAATTCACTAAGCTTGAATTAATTATTATATCATTAATGTGTTGATCAATATTTAACTTCTGATTTGATGCACCGGTAGAAAAGTATAAAATACGGTAGGAGAATAATTTTAAGTTAGTATACTTTTGAAACTTGTAAAAATCGTTACGCTGTTCAAATATAGTCCGAGTGTGAAAAGTTGTTTTGATTGTGCAAAACCCCACTAGTGCGTCCCTAATATTCCTAATATTGTCAGAAGTGGGATGGCGGATCAAATGTCGGGACCATATTTCGCTGGTTTAGGACAATGCAAACGAAAGTGCAGTGAATCGGGTAGCTCGAATGGTGAAAATAGTGATTTTTTTTTCTCTGACGATTTGCATCCGAACAAGAAACGACACGTTGCGCCCCGGGATGCCGAAGTTATTCCCAAATTTCGGCCGGAAGATAACGGTAGCAACGTTATCGGTTGGCTTCACAAAATAGACCAATTAGGAGATGTCTACGGGTGGGATCATACCGATCGAACCTTTATTATGCAACTACGACTACGCGGAGCCGCTCGAGAGTGGTACGATGATCTCGAAAACTACGACCTAACATGGGACGAATGGAAGGAGACGCTGCAAATGGCTTTTCCACGAGCGACTGACTACGTGGACAAGTTGGAACGCATGTTGGCAAGAATGAAAGAAGATAAGGAAACTATGACAAAGTATTATCACGAGAAATTATCGTTACTAAAAAAATGTAACATCACTGGTGAAGATGCTATCTCGTGTATAATAAGAGGACTGCCCCACGAATTGAGAGCCAACGCTAAAGCATATAGTTGTGATACTCCTGAACAACTATACTTTGGCTACCTATCGTCGCTAGAAAATTTCAAACGTGTAGAAGCATATACGGTCCGGAGATCTACGTGGAGGAGAGGTGCCGCCAATGGTACACCAGGTCCATCGTCAAGCCTTCAGCCAAAGATATGCTACATGTGTAAGCGGTCGGGTCACGAAGCACGGGATTGCAGACAACAACAGCGCTGCGAGAACTGCCAGCGCAACGGGCATACGACAGCATCTTGCTGGTTTGGCGCTGGGAACGCCGGGACATCGCGATACCAGCACCAACATCAAAAGGTTAGTCAAGTATTGCATATAACATATGATATTTATGCTGATATTTACAAAAAAACAGTGATGGTTAACGGACGACCACTTAGAGCATTTATAGATACTGGCAGTAAAATTAATATACTTTGTATCTCGCCTGCTAAAAACTTGCAACTTGAAATAAAGCCCAGCACGACTGTAATGAAAGGTTTTGGTGGAGCATGTGTCAAATCACTCGGTTCTTGTTGCTTGAGTGTCTTTATAGATAATGTACAATTGATCGGAATAGTTGAATTAACTAATTACATAACATCTGATATTGATTTACTGATTGGTCAAACTATGATTAATAGTAAAAATGTAAGTTTAGTAACTTCAGCTTCTTGTATACGATTTGTTCATAGTGAAATGGTGCAGGATCTTTTTTCAGACATAAGTTTGCATACATCTGATTTTATTATAAAGTTTCCAGTCTATTTAAAACATAAGGTGTTAATACCAAAGCAAAATCAAGTATATGTAGAAGTTTATGTTGATTGCTATAATAATATTAGAAAAGAGCAGCACACATTTTTAACAAACACTGTATGGATGCAATTAGGAAATGAAAGTTTTATGATACCTGCGGCTATTATTAAACAATGTCACTCGCATTTAAAAGTTATTAATTTGGGCTATACAGATATAGTATGGGAAGCAAATAGGCTAGTAGCTAGAGCGGAGTTAGTAACTATACCAGTGTGTGACAGTGATTCTAAAACATTAGCTATTGATTGTACAGAAACAGGCAGTATACAGATTAACTTATGTGATATTGAGAAAGGTCAGCTTAGTAATTCCGAAGACGAACAATTATTATCACTTTTGAATAGGTACACTTCTTCATTTGCTAGAAGTACCAGGGATTTAGGTTGTACTGATCTCATTAAAATGCACATTCGCACAACCAATAACCACCCCGTCTATTATAAGCCATATAGATTATCGCATAAGGAAAATGAAATAGTAAACTGTAAAATCAAGGACTTGTTAGAAGCAGGTATCATTAGAGAGTCAATGTCTGATTATGCTAGCCCCGTGGTTCTCGTAAAGAAGAAGGGTGGCGATTATAGGCTCTGTGTTGACTATAGGGCATTAAATGCTATTACTATTAAAGATCGATATCCTTGGCCACATATCGAAGATCAGGTTAATAAGCTGTCAGGTAAATTCTTTTTCACGACCCTTGACCTCGCTCAGGGCTATTACCAGGTCGGTCTTCATGAAGAGTCAATACCTAAGACTGCGTTCGTAACACCATCTGGTCAATACGAATTTATGAAAATGCCTTTCGGATTAGCTAATGCCCCAGCTGTATTCTCTC
The DNA here is from genome assembly GCA_945859575.2 of Herminia tarsipennalis. Lineage (NCBI taxonomy): Eukaryota > Metazoa > Arthropoda > Insecta > Lepidoptera > Erebidae > Herminia > Herminia tarsipennalis. The sequence goes on from OX243839.2 coordinate 20,010,189, forward strand.
GATTAATACAAATGACGCTAGGTAAAGTCGATCAAAATATTGCTCTATATTTAGATGATGTCATGTTGCCTACAACAACGGTCCAGGAAGGTTTAGTACTATTGGAAAAGGTATTACAATTACTAACACGGGCAAATTTAAAATTAAATCTTGGTAAATGTTCTTTTCTAAAGCGTACTGCAACTTACTTAGGCCATGAAATTTCAGCTGGTACAATACAACCGGGCCAAGCTAAAATAAAATGTGTTGCAGAATATAAAAAGCCGCGAAACGTACACGAGATTAGGCAGTTCATAGGATTAACGTCATATTTCAGAAAATTTGTTCAAAATTTTGCTCAAATTGCACGCCCTCTTACTTTGCTTACCAAGAAAGATGTAAAATGGTACTGGGGTTCTGACCAAGAAAATGCGTTTAAAACCCTTAAGCAGCGTTTGATTGAAAAACCACTGTTAGCCATTTACAACCCCGATGCACGAACAGAATTGCACACTGACGCCAGCAAAATTGGTTTAGGCGGAATTTTTATGCAGTACCAAACTGATAATAGTTTAAAACCAATCGCTTATTTTAGTAGAGTGACCAGCAACGAAGAGAAACATTATCATAGTTACGAACTTGAAACACTCGCAGTCGTTGAATCTCTCAAACGCTTTAGAATCTATTTAACGGGGATCAAAGTTAAAGTTGTCACAGATTGCTCAGCCTTAAGAACCACTCTTGTAAAACGCGATTTAATTCCCCGTATAGCTCGTTGGTGGCTCACAATACAGGAATTTGATCTTGAGATTGAGTATAGGCCAGGTGAACGCATGAGGCATGTAGACGCGCTGAGTAGAAATCCTGCGACTAATTTAGTACTTATGATCGATAATTCCGATTGGTTAATAACCTTACAGTTAGGAGACGACAAAATACAAAGTATTATTACTAGAATTCGTGATAACACTGACCCAAACTTAGCTTCCAATTTCATTGTTAAAGATAATATACTTTATAGGAAAACTGTAGCTGGTGAACGATTTGTGATTCCAAAATTAGCCAAATACGGTTTACTACAAAAACTACACGATCAAATTGGTCATCCGGGTTTTGAAAAATGTGAAAGTTCGATTAAAGCTCAGTTCTGGTTCGAAAGTATGACAAGATTTATAAGAAAATATGTAAAGTCTTGTCTACAATGTGCATTTAACAAGGGAAACCATGGTAGATTAGAAGGTGAATTATATCCAATTAACAAACCTGCTATACCCATGCATACATTGCATGCTGACCACTTAGGCCCTTTTGCAAAAACTCGTAAGGGTAACGCGTATATCCTTGTAGTAATTGACGCTTTTACTAAATTTGTATTCGCCAGGCCAGCTAAAAATTGTAGCTCGGTAGAGACAATTCGTTTGCTAAAAGAAATCATTATGCAGTTTGGTTACCCAGTAAGAATAATAACAGATAGAGGCAAAGCTTTTACGAGTAGGTACTTTAAGCAATTTTCGGAAGAAAATCAATTTAAACACATATTAAACGCAATAGCTAGCCCTCGCTCTAATGGCCAAGTTGAACGAGTTAATCGCACATTGTTAAATGGTCTTAATACTATGTCAGAAAGCGAATGTACATGGGATAATAAGTTAGATGATATAGTCTGGGGAATCAACAATACTTCTAACGCGACGACGGGCTTTTCGCCATTTAACCTCATGTTTGGTCATAAAAACTCCAGATATCCGTCCTTCCCTTCAGACGCGCCCTCAACCTCTGAAACTCAAATTAATGAGCTGCGAGCTAATAGAGAAACTGCCAAGCTCCGTATCGATAGAAATATGACTACCATGAAGAGGCAATTTGATAAAAAGCACAAAAAATGTATCAAGTATACTGTAGGTCAATTAGTTCTTTGGAAAGGTGGTTTAGCTAGAGATGCAGTTACCGGGGTTACTAAAAAACTAAACGGGCGATACACAGGTCCCTATAAAGTATGCAAGGCGGAAACCTCTTTAGACCGATATACAATCACGAGTATAAAGGGTATGAAAGGGTATAGAAAGTTTAGTGCAGTAGTACGGGGCGAAACTCTACGGCCATACAAACCAACGATGTCCGAAGATGACAGTTCAGGCAGTGACAGAGAAGTAGATAGGGACGATTTGATCGATCTTCTTGAAAGTTGAAAATACAGAATCATTAGTGGTCGCCTCATTTATTCATTGGCTCGCCTACAATTGTTTACCTCGTATAGTTATAATTATAAACTTCAATCAAGTATTAATTAAAATTAAATGTATTACTTTATCACTGATCGTTACAGATGTCTCTTCATTAATCGATATAATTACCTGTGTAAAAGTTATAGATGTAAGAGTTTAAAATTAGTTATAAATAATAAATGCTTATATTAATACACAGTAAGTCATTATTACCTTACCTATTAGAATTCTGTATTAACGTGGTTACCTGGGATTCAATGCATATAAATAGGGACGGCTAAGTGATCAAGTCCATATAAGCAGGGACGGCTAAGTGATCAAGTCCATATAAGCAGGGACGGCTAAGTGATCAAGTCCATATCAGCAGGGACGGCTAAGTGATCAAGTCCATATAAGCAGGGACGGCTAAGTGATCAAGTCCATATAAGCAGGGATGGCTAAGTGATCAAGTCCATATAAGCAGGGACGGCTAAGTGATCAAGTCCATATAAGCAGGGACGGCTAAGTGATCAAGTCCGTAAAAGCAGGAACAGCTATGTGATCAAATCCATATTTGTAGAATCTGTTATATAATCAAAACAGTGATTCATTCAAATGTGATGCTTTAGTAAAATGGTCAGTTCATGAGTTCCGAGAAATGTCTGAAATATGAAAATATATTCTACCTGTGTGACATAGTTATTCAGTAAATAATTGCAAAAAGGTATAAAAACAAACAATGAAGTAACACCTGTAATAATTCTAAAACATTTCTATTTATAGAACATAAGTTACTGCTGTATAATTTTTCATTTCAGGAGGTCGGATTTGGTACTACAGAACAGCAAAGCGTAGGCCGCGGTACACGCGGGTTCAAAGCTGAAGAACAGCAGAGTGCAGGCCGTGGGACGCGGATCCAGCACTGAAGAACAGCAGAGCGCAGGCCGTGAGACGCGGATCTAGCACCGAAGTATAAAGCTCAGGCCGTGGGACACGGCATACACAGGATGGCCGAGTGTTACCAAGTACCATGTAACCGCTCGACAGTCGTCGTAACAATTATAGTAATCAAATCATATTGCCATATATTTATGTATAATCATGCATATAATTTATTATTATTAATTGCTAAATGAATTACTACATTAATTTTGAATCATAAAATGTACCTAATTATTATCAAGTACTAAGTAATGGTCTAACGGCCGTCATGACGTCATTCATATTATATTGTTACTAAATTGCATTATATTTACATGTAATCATTCTTATAATTCCTTATACATTTTTCTATGAAACACTACATTGATTTTGGATCAAAATATGTTATTATTAAAAAGAACTAAGTAAAGGCCCAACGGCTATCGTAATTGTTCATGTTATATTGTTACTAAACTACATTATATTTACTTTAAAACATTCACATAATTCATTATTAATTTAGCTATTAATTAATTCACTAAGCTTGAATTAATTATTATATCATTAATGTGTTGATCAATATTTAACTTCTGATTTGATGCACCGGTAGAAAAGTATAAAATACGGTAGGAGAATAATTTTAAGTTAGTATACTTTTGAAACTTGTAAAAATCGTTACGCTGTTCAAATATAGTCCGAGTGTGAAAAGTTGTTTTGATTGTGCAAAACCCCACTAGTGCGTCCCTAATATTCCTAATAATACTGATAACAAAAATATTTCCTAACCATTCCAAAATATTAAAAAATGCACAACGTTAATGTTCAAGTTTTCACTTCTGCCGGCACTCCCGGAGTGCAACCCTTTTTTTATTTCTCTCATTTTAGTGGGTTGGTTTGTAATTCACCTAAGTTACAACTGCTCTAATTATTTTAGAAAAAAATACCTTTCTCGATGCAGGGCCGTTAATTGTTGAGGAGTTCACATGATAGTTCATCATCAGCTCTATTACATGATGTAATAGTAGTATGACGAGAGTCCTACTCAATACCATGTTTAAGTATTATAAAATAATCGCAAATAGTGAAATATTGTATAGTTCCGCTCGCCATTCGTGGTCTTCATCATCAGTTCCAATTCACCAATTAGTGCTTTTTAAGAATAAATGCACAAATCACTATGAAATATACCTGAATTGCTATAAGAAAATACATAAATTAATATTTAAAGAGTTTCCTCGATTCCTCCAGAATCTGATCATCAGATCCTGATCTGATGACAACAGATTCGAACACATTTCGATTACACAAGTGCTACTACAACCCTGCAACAACGCTAGCACCTTGCACATATGACTATAAAATAGCGACAATTCTATCGGAAAACGTGTTGTCGCTTCGACCGCTCGATTAAGACTGCCAAATTAGACACACTGTCCCACTACCGGCACTTCAAATGTAATTGTAAACATCAAAATTAAGGCCGAAAATCGTTGGAGTTCTTGATGAGTTATGAGCGGACATAGGATCATTACAAGCATAGATACATACATACATACAACCAACGTCAAACAACCAACTGCGGAGCAGGGTTATGCCCTGCTCCGCAGTTGGTTAAAAGGTATACATTTTTCACTTATGGTTTTCAAGTGATAAGATAATTTTTACTAAACTTTTATCAACTGATATATTTTCACAATATACTTAGGTAAGGTGTTATCAGAACTTGATACCATTTATCTTTATTCGACATTATAGCTTTATCTTTACTGTTTCCGTGCATTAGTGCGTGCACGTTGTAGGCTATAAGTTATAAAAAAAAATACATACGTACATGAACATAGAACTAAAAGTCTATCAAAATGAAGGTTAATAATTTAATAATTAGATCTCTTGATTCTCCAGAGAGTTCTTGCAATCGTTTTCACTTCTTTGGAAGGCCAGCCTACACTGCGTCTTTCAAGACGTGGACGCCACTCTAGAACATTATTCATTTAATAAAGCAGTTCTTTTATGAGGAACCTATACTATTACTAGCTGTAGCACATGAGAGATATGGCTACAGAAGTAAACATATCTATAAGTAATAATTGTGTCCTAAGTAACTCGAACAATGTTTATAATACAGAATGGTTTACGACAGAGTAAATTGATCTAGTGTTCCGACAAGCGATTGCCTGAGAACTGAAAACTGAGGGATAGCGACCTGCCAAAAGAGTACATTGTTCTATTAAGTAACTGTTTAGAGGGTAACTACTTCCTCTACCGTGGACAACATTACCTCCAGATCGACGGAGTGGCTATGGGTAGTCCAGTAGCACCGGTAATGGCCAACATCTGGATGGAGCATATAGAAGACGTTGTCGACCTGCACGCGTTTCACGTCAAGCTCTAGAAGAGATACGTTGATGACGTATCCTGTATCATGAAGGGCGACAGTGGCACAGTAGAACAATTTGTAAAACAGCTAAACTCGATCCACCGTAACATCAAATTCACGTTTGATATGGAGGCAGGTAGGTTGCTGCCTCTTCTTGATGTCAAGGTATCGGCGAGACAAAATGGTACCCTCGGACACACAGTATACCGAAAATCTGCACACACGGATAGGTATTTACATGCTTTATCGCCCCATCATCCGCGCCACTCACAGTCCGTTGCATCTTCTTTAACAAACAGAGCATATGACCTTTGCGACCCCGAACAGTTGCATGTTGGGTGAACTTGCACACGTTCGGGAGGTACTAAGAAGCAACGGATACAAGCATAACCTTCAACGTCCAAAGAGCAGAAAATCAGAGGTAAATGCCGACAGCGTGCCAGCTTTCATGCCGTAGTACATCAAAGGAGTTACGGACAAAATGGGAACAGTATTGAAGAATTACTCCATTAAGACTGTACATAGTCCGCACTCCAAGGTTTTGAAGCTTTGATGGTATTCAAAGCAAAGTTCTGCGCCCAATCTCTCTCCGGTAAGTCGGATTGCCGTCCCATCGAGCTATAAGAGTAAGGGAATTGTGAGTGCAGTTGTGTCTGCGGATATACTTGTGCACTATAATATCTCCTGCGCAGTTGGTTAGTCTCTGATGAGATTGACCGCCGTAACCGAAATCGGTTAGGAGACCATTATGTAGCAAAACCAAAACTAAACTATATATTACCCTTACATATTATTATTTCAATAATATTTTAGATCTCATTATTTTATAACACAGGAGGGATCAAGAGCCCGAGTACAGAAAACAGGTGATACCAATGTCGTAAATCAAAAATTTTTTTTTGGGGGTATCATCAAAGCGCCCGACAGCAGTCGCCACAAGTTGTCTTCCATGGATGAGCTGGACCTATTGATTGAGAAGCACCCTGTTTCCACGTCTAAATCTGATAAGCGGGCAGCCACCGGCGACACGGGGTTGAAGCAGCCTTCCTCACGTAAATAACTCCCATGGCCTTTAATGTGCATGATCTTTTGTGTCGTGTAAAGTTTTGTTTTGTTTTGTTTTGTTGTTGCTCAGTGACGTAAGTTAATCGCAACCAATTGGTACCCCATAACGATTTAATTATCTAGTTTGTACACTGTCCTTTATTATGTAGGTTTTAACATGTTTATTTTTGATACCCACTATTTTATTTTTTAGGAATTTATTTTCTTGTGTTTGATTGACAGCATCAATTTGACACATGACACAACAGTCCAATGGGTTGCGTTCAGAAATGCTCTGTTCATTTAGTTTGTTGCGTTTAGTTTATTAATTGTTTAAAATGTATTGTATTTAGTTAAATAGTTATATTTAATATTATTATTTTGTGAGTGTCGGCTGGCGGGTGGTGCAGAAAAGTATTCGGAATAGATACGAGTTTAGTAGTAGTAGTAAATTCATATATTTACATTAATATTTATTTAAATCATTTATATATTTATATATATTTAAATATCCTTTTTTTTATATATAATCTATAATTATTAGTATTAATGTCTGATAATGATTCATTTTATTCAGCAAACGAATCTGTTGATTCATCGAATAATAATAGTTTCAGCTCGGTTTCAGATTCACTTAGTGATTTTTTGCGAAAAACATTTGATGAGCAACACAAATGTTTATTTAATGTCTGTCACATCAACGCTCAAAGTATTCCTAGTCACTACAGCGACTTGGTTGATGCTTTCGCTAATTCCAACGTACATGCCATCTTAGTTTCGGAGACTTGGCTCAAGCCCCACCTTCTTTCTACTTCATACGCTCTCCCTGGCTTCGTTCTCATTAGGAACGATCTAGTCGATAGGAGAGGAGGTGGAGTCGCTATTTATCTGCGTAGTAACTTTTCTTACAAAATATTATCATTTCCTACTTCCAGTAACTGTACTACTGCGGAATTTATTTTCCTAGAGGTGTGTTTCAGGGGGGCTAGAGCCATTCTAGGTGTTGTTTATTCTCCTCCAGCAGCGGATTATTTCTCCAGTTTCGAAATGATTCTGGAATCTATAGGGTCAGAGTATACTCACCATATCATCATGGGCGATTTTAATACCGATCTCCTCTCGAGTAACTCCCTCCGTTCCCGTAAGTTACTCCAGATCGTTGAGTCCACTAGCTTCCATATCTTACCACTGCAAGCTACTCATCACAACTTGGATGGAATGGATACTTGGTTAGACATCATTCTTACCTCGGCTCCTTCTCTAGTCCGTCATCATGGGCAATCTTTAGCTTCGGGGTTTTCTCATCACGATTTAATTTTTCTCTCCTACAAGCTAAAACCACCAAAACCTTGTCCTAAAGTTGTGTACGTACGTTGCTTTGGTCAGATGAATGAAGATAAACTCCGTGAGGATGCGTCGGGATTAGATTGGGAACCGGTATTTGAGGCCCCTACGTTAAATGATAAAGTTGACGTTTTCAATGATATGGTCGTGGGGTTGTACGACATTCATGCGCCTGTTAAAAAAGTTAAAATTAAGCGGCCTCCGGCTCCCTGGATGACGAATGGAATCAGGATGGCTATGCGCCGCAGAGACCGAGCTTTTCGCAAATTTAAGAAAGACCGGGACGATGATAACTGGGCCCTTTATAAAACTGCAAGGAATCGGTGTAATCAGATGATTCGCAACGCTAAACGCCGTCATATTCTTATTCATATTAATTCATGTTCTCCCAAGGGTATTTGGCAGTTCTTGGGGACTCTAGGAATTGGCAAACATGGAAGTGTTGATCCTCCGTTGGCGGTTGGTTTAGATGAAATCAATACTCATTTCACCTCCTTCGTACCTATTGATCATCTAACCAAGCGTAGTACCTGTGAGTACTTAGCTAACCTTCCTCGCCCCAACATAGACTTCTTTCACTTTTCTTCAGTTGAACCTGGCGAGATCAATAAGATAATTATTTCTATCAAATCTAATGCTGTTGGTAATGATGGTATTAGCCGTCGCATGATTATACCCATTCTTGATCACCTTCTTCCTGCTTTAACACACATCATAAATTTTTCTTTAGATTCAGGGACTTACCCGTCTTCGTGGCGTAATGCTTTTGTTATTCCTCTGCCTAAAATTACAAATCCCACTCTTCCTAATAATTTTCGACCTATCTCTATTCTTCCTTTTTTATCTAAAGTGCTGGAGGCTTGCGTGCATAAACAAATGGCACATTTTGTGCATCGAAACAATTTGTTGAGCCAGTTTCAATCAGGCTTCAGGCCAGGACATAGCACCACCACAGCTCTTCTCAAAGTAACTGGCGACATTAGAACTGGCATGGATGATACCAAAGTTACGGTTTTAGTTTTGGTTGATTTTTCTAATGCTTTCAATTCTGTCAGCCATGATATCTTACTCTCTATCCTATCTCATTTGATGTTCTCGGCAGGTTCTTTAAACTGGTTCTCATCTTATCTTCGGGGACGCCAGCAGTCCGTGCGCGTAGGTGATACTTTATCGAGGTGGCGCGATCTTGACGCTGGTGTTCCTCAAGGCGGTATTCTTTCTCCTCTATTATTTTCTATTTTTATCGATCTCATTACTAATGTCCTTCAGTGTGCGTTCCATCTTTACGCAGATGACTTGCAGTTATATGCCCAGGCCAGTGTGAATAACATATCTGAGGCCATCACTAAGCTTAATGGGGACCTTAATGCTATCAAGACCTGGTCAGACAAGTTTGGCTTGACTATAAATCCGTCTAAGTGTCAGGCCATTGTGATAGGGAGTCAACGCCTCTTAACTCGATTGAACACCGACACATTACCACCTGTCATATTTAACGGCTCCATTATCGCGTTACATTCTTCGGTTAAGAATCTCGGGATTTTCCTTGATACCACCCTCAACTGGCATACTCAAATAACAAATGTAAGTCAAAAGGTTACGGGTACTTTGCGGGCTTTATATCGTCTCAAGAACTTTCTTCCGTATAAAACTAAAGTAATGCTTGTCCAAACGCTAATATTCCCCTTGATTGATTATGGTGATGTATGCTATCTTGACCTGAATGCAGAGTTCCTTAATAAACTTGACCGACTTCTAAATAACTGCATTCGATTCATTTTCAATCTTCGTAAGTTTGACCATGTTTCTTCCTACCGTTCCGAACTTAAATGGCTCCCGATTCGCCAGCGACATAGTTTACGCGCTCTCACTACACTCTATTCTATTCTTAATTCTCCTACTGCCCCTTCTTACTTGACTTCCTACTTTCAGTACCTGCACTCAAATCACAGTAGAGATCTTCGATCTTCCGACAATCTACTTCTTTTATGCCCTGCTCATTCTTCTGGATTCGTCGGATGCTCTTTTATAGTTCAATCTGTTTCTCTCTGGAATGCCCTGCCCCCCGAAATTAGGATGGCACCCAATCGCCTTAATTTTAAATGGAAGGTACGCACTTTGTTCCTTGATGGATCAGCTGAATCATGACAACATTAGTAACATAAATATTTGTCTGTATCTATGTATGTATGTATGTATGTATGTATTGTTGTAAGTATGTATACTATTGTATAGTTATGTAAGTAGGTATATATGTATGTATGTATTTTTGTAAGTATGTATTTTAGTATTTATTTTATATTCTCTATCTAGCTATTTTTATTTGTGTATTATGTAAGAATAATAGGAAGTTTTTTTTATTTTACAATTAGGTTACTGCACCTACACATTCCATTTCTACATCACCCTAAGGTAGACTGGCAGAGAATGCTCTTAGCATTAAGTCCACCTTTGTACAACTTTGTGCATAAAGTTTTAAATAAATAAATAAATAAATAAATCAAGACTTAGAAAACAGGGAGACGTTGACAACGCGCGAATGCTAATTGCAACTAAAAAAAATCCCGATTCTTGCTTCTTCGCAAGGAAGGGGTTGATTGGCTGAGCCGAATTGTGGGCGGGGTCGGCGCTACGAAGCTTGAGCGAAAGCATTCAAATGAACATTTTGTTAAAGGTAACACCGCCGAGCATCGTGATATTACATAACCATATTGACATGATAGATCCAAGGGAATCTCGGAAAGTTAGGCTGGATGGTCTTGTACCAGATGCCTTTGATCAAAATATTCTGACCACAACTGCAAACATTGGTTCCTAACAATATATAGAAGGTCTGAAAAATATAGAAGGCACGTAAATTTCACGCCGTCAACTAAAGCCTCCCTAGCCAACTGATCCGTTCTTTCGTTTTCAATTAAGCCAATATGAGCAGGCACTAACTGTAATATGACATGTTTATTACTCTTATGGAGATCAAAAATACATCTTAATACAATATATGCTATTGGAGTTCCTCGAGTTTTTGTAGAACAATGAGCTAGGTGTTGTAGGGCGCTCATTGAATTCGAAAAAAATACATAATCGCCGCTGTCAAGTGATACGACCCCTCCGGTTCATAAAGCCCAAATACCGAAACGCCTGAATCTCCGATTGGTCTTCGACATATGATAAAGCCTCAGCAATTGCAATTAATTCAGCGTACATTATACTTATATTAGATTTTAAATTTAAGAGGTATCTGTGGGTCAAAGCCGCAGCAACGTTACAACCATCTTTTGATCCGTCTGTAAATAATTTGTAAAAATAGTTGTATTTATTATTTATATATACAGTATATAAATAATAAATAGTCGTATAGTAGTAGTTAGTATTTAGTCTTAATATGATGTAATTCGTAATATCTTTTTGCCTTAGGTATATGTTCTATATCAGCTTTGATAATTTCTGAAAGATCCACATTGATTGATGTGATTCATTCAACGTAAACATTTCCAATTGGGGACTAATATTTGAATGATGTTGATGTTTTGATGATGTTCATGAATGGTTATAAGCAGTGGTTACCTTTTTTATCTCCAGACATTGCATATCATCCAATTACGACAACATTTGGTTTTTGCTTATCAATTTCGATGCAAGCCAATATTTACCTGCCAAAAAATGTCTTCGGATGTGTGAGGTTGAAGACAATGCTCGTTTTCTATTAATTAATGGCTAATTCTATTAATTAATTATATGAATGGCTGTACTTTTTATAAATCCTCCTATAAGTCTCATAAATATGTTTTACACTTTGTCTAGTTTACTTCAATGCGTTTGCGCTGCATTATCATCTAATAAACTAGCATAATCGAGTCTTACTAATGATATATACAGCCGCCATAGTTTTTTTTTTTCCATAAACCACTCTAATCTTTAATAGAATTATATGAAAAATTTTGCAAATGCAGGAGATCATAGAAATTAGTCTCAAAGCTGTTATACTGTTTGGATCTTGGCGTGCTTTCGGAATCGGCACAATAGTTATATCTCGCCATTGTTTACGTACAAATCCTAGCACATAAAACTCGTTAAATAATGAAACTAATGTCTGTTTTGCAATATATGGCAGATTTTTTTTTCCTCGAGTTGGAAATGTTATCGTGACCCGGTGATACATCTTTTGAACGGATGGCTTTCTCGAACTCATGCATTGTAATGGTTATCGCTAGTTCAAAGTTACAGGACGAAAACGTTTGATCAGAATGTGGTACGAAGTCTGGCGCTAAGTTACGAAGTAGTTCATTGGCTTTATTTTTATCTACATAGTCGATGTGAGACTTGTACCCTTTTAACCATTTCATTTTGTTCCAAACATTATTCAGTGAGGATGTTTCGTTTAGGGAAGAACAAAATGACTGCGAAGCTGTACTTTTAGCATTACGTATCGCTTCTGAGCAATTCTCACTTTGTCTTCACGGCTGGACATAGGCCTCTCCAATTGCACGCCACTTTGTTTTATTCTCGGCTTCTCGCATCCAGCTCCTGCCAGCCGTTTTGCGTAGATCATCACTCCACCTGGCCTGAGGGCGTCCTACACTACGTTTGCCGAGACGCGGTCTCCACTCAAGAACTCGTTTACCCCAACGGTTATCGGTTTTTCGGCTAATATGGCCAGCCCACTGCCACTTCAGCATGCTAATCCTGTAGGCTATATCGATAACTTTGGTTCTTTGCCGAATCACATCATTTCTGATTTTGTCCCTAAGAGAAACTCCGAGCATAGCCCTTTCCATAGCCCGCTGAGTTTCCGTCTGTGTCCACGTTTCAGCTCCGTATGTCATGACGGGTAGGACGCATTGATTGAAGACTTTAGTCTTAAGGCATTGTGGGATCGACGATGAGAAGACTTGACGTAGCTTACCAAACGCTGCCCAACCCAACCGAATTCTCCTATTCACCTCATCCTCGAAGTTGTTTCTACTTAACTGCAATGACTGCCCGAGGTACACATATTTTTGAACAACTTCGAGAACGGCGCCGTGCACCGCTATCGGTTCCGGTTGTACATGTTCATTGAACATGACCTTGGTTTTATCCAAGTTCATCCGTAGGCCGATGCGTACAGATTTGCCATTTTTCAGCTGTTTAAGAGCCAGCACGATTTCGTCAATGTTGACTTCTGGCAGGTCTTCGGTGTAGTGGTGTGGTAGAGTGGGTCTAGGACCCTCATTTTCAGGATCTGGTCGAGATGCATGCGAAGCGTATAACCGGCCATAGAAACTTTCCACTTCGGAGAGGACTGCCGGCTTCGAAGAAACGACTTCTCCACTTTTTGTAGTCAACTTTGTCAGGTGGCTTCTTCCAAGAGATTGTACGAACACTTTTGACCCCCGGTTCTGCTCGATTCCTCTTTTAATCGAGAGAGTGTTGGAGTGCCGAAGGTCGTATCGTATAAGTTTATTGATCTCTTGGTTTAGAGCGCGCTTTTCCGACGAAGTGACGGGTGGGTTTTCACGTCGTTTCTTCATTAGCTCTAAAGTCTTTTCCGAAAGCTTTGACTTCTTGCCCTTAAACTGCATTTCAGAAAATCTCGTACCTTCTTCCCTGAGTATTCGAACCACATTTACGAGCTTCTAGTTTACGTCTGTTGTGGTTTCCATGGCAGCAAATCGGTTATCCAGGTTTGACTGGCACGCTTCGGATCCTATCATGGTTTGGAGCAAAGTAGGTCGGAGCCTGGACCTCATCAGACGGGCACGTTCCGCCTTGAAGTTGATATTCAGAGAGCCTCGGACAAGTCGGTGATCACTACCGGTATTAAACCTGTTGATCACGGTGACGTCTCTGAATATATGCTTTTTGTGTTTTTTGTGCCGTCATGATGAAGTCAATTTAATTTCTCGTCATTGTGTCGGCTTTGCCACGTCCACTTCCTTTGGGGTTGTTTCTTAAAAAAGGAGTTCATCAAGAAGAGCCCCTCCCGTTCGAGGAAGTTGACCAGCATTTGCCCCCTATGATTTCTGCTTCCAAATCCATGGGATCCTACTACCAATTCGCTGCAATTCTGTACTCCCACTTTAGCGTTGAAGTCCCCCATAACAACGTTGTAGTGGGTCTTAGTGGTGGGGTGAAAGGCCCTCGATATGTCATCGAACATATCCTCCACTTCGTCGTCTGGATGTGCCGAGGTCGGTGCGTACAATTGCACCACCTTGAGGCTATACCTCTCGGTGAGCTTAATAATGAGGTACGCTACCCTGTACGACACGCTGGACATTACCACAACTTACCAGAAACCCAACACCACCTAATCTTCCCAAGTTCCACCTCAAGTTGTGCCAGATGCGAGTCTAGCCGTAGCGTGCGTCCGTTATACGCCGCCAGGGTCAGTCGGTTGTGGTGGCCTTTCATAGCCCGGAGATTCTTGTAAAAAAGATTTCAGTAAAAATAATCAATCTTAATATACTTTTTAGTATTGTAGATTTTTTTTTTGGAAGAATTTTGTGTTCAGCTAACACATTTTGAAGCGGCGGTAGCTTAATGGCTAAGGCATCGGCCTCGCAATAGTGAGGTCGCGGGTTCGAATCCTACACATTATACTACCGACGTGAACCCACTCCTAACACAAGCCACTGAGCTTAGCTGGAGGGGTTAACTGGATTGCTAGTAATGTGGGACCAAAAATCTCACATTGCTAGTTATCTTAAAAAAAAAATTAAGCCATTTTTTTTTTATCTTCCGGAATAAATTTAATTAATTAAACTCAATCGTATATAATGGTCGTCGCTATAAATTCAGTTGTCTGTGATGTGAATGAAACGATTAAGCAGTTGCCACCGCAAATCTAATCTTGATTAATAGTAATTATTACCTGTAAAAAATGATTACCAATACTTATCAAATAATCAAATTATCTTGTTCTTTTGTAGGTACTTACGAAATCTACTTCAATCATGACTACCGTTATAATGATTACATTAGCACCTTTCGGATCCGACAGGGATTTTTTAACCGACTGTAAGGAAGGGTTATGTTTTTCGCGCGTATCTTGTATGTATGTAATATTCTTTATTACCTGATATCTCACAATCCACTAAACGGATTTATACAATTTAGACGTCGTTAGATTCGTCTTGATAGCCCAAGTGTTCTTAGATATGTGACGTTTGAAAAAGGCAAACATGGCGGCTGTGAGACGTGAAAATAAAAAGGTGTGAAAAAAAAAGTTGTTTTCTAATACTGCAATATAGGTATCAAATTAAAGGGCTCATCTCAAGCATTTCAAAAAGGTATAACATTGTTATGACTGTAATACTAAAAAAAGTTAGTTAGGAACCATTCTTTTTTCCATCTTCAATACTTGACGATAGCTGTGATAAAAGTTAGTTGTTTCGCGGAACATACTCTGGGCGCAGTCATTCATGGCACTCGCGCCACGAAGGGCGATAAAAGGTCTTACTCAAACTGTCGTCCTTGGTTGGGACCAAGGACGACAGTTTGAGTAAGAAAAACCGGCCGAATCTTTTAACCTCATCAGTTGCTGACCGTAGAGGTCAGAACCGATAGTTTTACCCGGCTGCAAAAGTTCATAGTGGCCGATTCCTTTCCAATCCCATACACACAACATTACTTTGTTCCGAGTCAGGCCAGGCTTTGCCACGGTTTGGACACTTTGCACACTTTTTCGGACATTCTTATCGTAAGTGACCCATTTTTCATCACCCGTAATCAACCGTTTAAGAAATGGGTCGGAATCGTTAAGTTTCAACAAAGAATCGCAAATGGAAACACGTTGCATTATGTTTTTTTTCTCAGAGTAGGTAAGGTAGTTTTCTTGTAACTAGACTTTTGTTAGTGACGTAAAACTGTTTTGTGATCAATATCTAGTTCTTCAGTATTATCGTTACTACTAATATCTTGCTCCACTTTTTTATAAATGGCACTGATTTCGTCCGTTATAGAGCGTCCCGAGCGAGCCTCATCGTTAACTTAAAATTTCCAGACTTGAAACGCTTGAACCACATTTGTGCTACTCGTATTGATGCCACATTAGGTGCGTAAACCGCACAACTTTTATTCGCGGCGGTCGTCGTATTTTTACCTTTTTTGTAATAAGCTTTAAAATTTACCGAATTTCTTTGTCATATACGTTAATTTTGCTTGCTTGAAAAACAATTGAAAATGGCATTTTTGGCATCTTTCGAAAGTCAAAATTAAATGGTATTAAAACCAGCCAGTTACATTCAGTTCAACCTAAGAGTTTTAATTACTAACAATACATTCAAAATACGAAACTGCTTCTGCCCCTACCTATTATAATGGTGGCCTACCTATATATAAACAGTTTATGAACAAACAAACATTGTAAACATCGGCAATTTGATGAGTGGCCGCGAGTTTTTATTGCAATGTTCTTTTTGCTGGCTTTACCTGTTGCTTGCAAACAGGCATGTACATATATGAATTTTCGATTGATTTGATATACCTATGTATTTGGAATTATATAAGTGTGTTAACGAGAATCAGTTGCCTGGTTGCCATAGTAGAAAATCAGATGTCTGATATAAGTAAAATCTTTCAATATTGTTATAATACAGATATTCCGTTAAAAACAAAAATGTGTCAATATGCCAAGGTTTCGCTAATAACAGAAGTGAAATCTAACTGGAAATCAAATTCTTTTGAAGTTCTAAAAATCATACTTACTGACCAACGTCAAGTGGTTGGTGACTCTGACTGCTAAACCGGAGGTCGATCCCCAACCAGGATAAAACTTTGTGTGATGAGCACGATGGTTTATTCTGTGTCTGGGTGTTATTTATCTATATTAGTATGTATTTAGAAACATATAAGTATGTTTATCAGTTTTCTGGTTTCCATAGTACAAGCTCTGCTTAGTTTGGGATCAGATAGCGTTGTGTGAGTTGTCCCAAGATATTATTATTATTATACTTAGGTTCTATCATATATAACGTAAAATATTTTTTTGAAATAATTTGTTATTTGCGATTCAATAGAACAATTTAGCAACAACATGGAATTTATTTGGGTCAACGACTACATTTTACTATTTTATAAGCTGATTTTCAAGTAACATTTTCCACGCAATCTCAAGTGCGCTTATAGTTCGATATCTTATCAACATATAACTAGTTTATGGTAATATTTGTTACATTACACTAGCGGATTCAAAAGGGAGAGGCTCCTGTGTATGCGTGATTATCTTTGATAAAATCTGCCCTAAAAGGGGTCAAGCTTTCATTTTCATCCCCCTAAAACAATCCAAAAATCTTGGATGTATCGCTGCCAAAAAAGAAATGTGTTTCACTATTTTTTTTTATAAATGTTTCTAGGTTTCAACCAAAACTATTATCTCGGTTTTGTATAACCATTCCACGAGTACCAAATATTACTTTTTGTGCATCTGCCATAAATCCGTTCAAAATAATAATAAACATGAAGCCAAATCACCACAAAATAAAAACCCAATTACTCAAAATTAGTCACTTAACTGAAAAAAAATATAGCCTCACAATTAAGAACGAATCCAAACATCAGTCCCCCTAGACAAATGGCAATCTATTCGATTAAAGTTTACGCTAATCGAATAGAATGAGGTCGTGGCGCGTGTAACACTGAATTGTTAATATGGACGTCATTTTGACGTCATTCTATTCAGTTAGCGTAAACTCTAATCGAATAGAATGCCATTTGTCTAGAGGCCCAGATGTGTTTGGATTCGTTCTTATTTGTGAGGCTATAATTTTTTTCAGTTAAGTGGCTAATGCATCAGAGATACATTCACAGTAATGAGATCCGTCAAACTGTTTGGGCGGTAGAACGAGTGAAAATACCGTATGTCGGGTCACGCACAATGTAGGGTTCCGTAGCTACCTAGCACAATAATGCGGTATAAGAAGTGGGTATTCTGTTCATACCACCTACTAACAACGTTTTAAGTATAGGTATTTTTCAATGGAATTTTTACGAAAATTTTTTTACTTCTCAATTGGCCTGTTGTTACTTGTAAACTTGTAAAGCCTACTTAGCTGTGATAATTTTCCTTTTAATTTCATTATAAGACCAGAAGGCTGGCCATTTCTTTGCACAGAGAATAAGCATTGCCATACAATGTGGCAAGGCTGCCAGCCTTCTGGGCACTATACCGGTTGACTCCCTTTCTAAGTAATCCTTTTTTTTTAATTTCATTATATATGTTATGACCCTAAATAATTTAGCTGGTAAGGGGAGGGACACACTTGACTCTAACAATTTTTTTTTTTTTTTTTTTTTTTTTTTTTTTTTTTTTTTTTTTTTTTTTTTTTTTTTTTTTTTTTTTTTAAAGACAACTCCCGCAGTAGGGTACAAGCCCTGTGTCACGGGGGACTTTATAAACATACAAGTCACGGACACAAATTACACCCAGACCCGGAACAACAATTTTTGGATCACACAAAGTGGTGTCCCGTGTGGGGATCGAACCCACGACCTCTTGCGTAGCAGTCGGACACACTCCCACCGCGCCACAGAGGCAGTGATAAAAAATTGGTACTTGTAAGGCTTAATACACACATCAAAAGTGTCTAGGGATCAAGCATTTTTATGCGGATTTCTTGAGATTGAGATGTGGCTTTGTAATAAATTTATGATTTTATAAATTTATATGGATCCTTTTTGGTGCATTTCATAATTTGAATCAGGAACTGTGAATCAAATTCGAGTAAAAGATGAAAATCAGCTGTCAATATTTTCCCTATAAAAACATACAACGCATTGAAGACATTATTAGTGCTACTGTTTCCCTACTACTGATTAAAACCAACGTTATTATGGAGCGGCGACGTCATTTAAGCAGGGAAGAAATGCTCAGAGCCGTGGGAATGATAGAAGCTGGTTCCCGGCAACGTACTGTGGCTTTAGCTCTGAATACAAGTCAGAGTGTTATCAGTCGACTTTGGACACGTTACCGAAGCACTGGTACCGTGGCTGAGCGCCATGGAGGACGGTATCGCTGCACCATACGGAGACAAGACCGATACATTCAAATCTTAACTCGAAGAGGTCCAACAATAACCGCCATGATGTTAGCCGTGAGGCTTCATCACTCTTCAGGGAACTTAATTAGCGACCAAACAGTCAGAAACCGCTTGCATGAAGTGAACCTTCATTCCCGAAGACCGCTACGGGTACCACCTATAGCAATGCACAATCGTAGGATTCGATATCAATGGGCTCTTGAACACAGAAATTGGGCAGAAGAACAATGGCGTTTCGTGTGCTTTTCTGATGAGTCTCGTTTTGGTATGAGACCGGATACAAGACGTATACGACACTGGAGAACCCCTGGACGCCAACAGCGATTAAAATCCTGCCAGGAAGTCCATCCTTATAGTGGTGGAACCATCATGGTATGGGCGGGTATTTGGATCGGCGGAAGAACTGAGTTGATTTGGATCAGAGGCAACCTCAACGCTCAAATTTATGCTGAGACGATTGTATCAGACGTCATCGTTCCTCTACAAGTGCAAATCGGTCCCTTATTTCAGTTAATGCATGATAATGCACGACCGCACACCGCAAGAGTTGTAAGACAGACTCTCGCCGCAGCTAACATCAATGTCCTGCCCTGGCCTGCTCAGTCGCCAGACTTGAACCCGATTGAGCATGCATGGGATATGCTACAGAGAAGAGCTCTGCCGAATATGGAGGGTATCCAGTCGCAAGAAGACCTTTTTTTGTTGTTGCAACGAACATGGGCGGCCATTCCACAGCGTGATTTGGATGAACTCATTTTGAGTATGCCAAACCGATGTTCTTGTGTTGTTAGTGTTCGCGGTAGAAACACGGATTATTAATTGTTTAAGTTACCCAATAAAATTTTAAAGAAAACTGTTATTTCAGTCTTTTTTTCGAACTTTAATGTTAGTGGTTCAAATGTCAAAAATCCCTTTATTAGGAAAATGGCAAATTTCTTTATTAATGCAAAGGTGACTTGGTTTATCGTTACTGTGACAAACGAAAACACTTTATTTGATGAATCTTTAAAGAAATAAAAAAAAAAATCAATCAGGAGAAAAGTTATTGCAAAAATATATGTTGATCCCTAGACACTTTTGATGTGTGTATTTCATAAATATAAATAAAAATATTTTTAAAAGACCTATCCAACGACACCTCACGATGGGGTAAGTGAGAAAAAAAAAATAACACTCCCTCTTTACATGTAGGTAGGTAACTGAAAAAAAAAATATTTCGAAGATTTTATTCTACCATCTTTGTCTGCTGAACATTAGTTGTATATATATATATAGCATGTATATCCATGCCAAATAACAGCTTTCAAGTACTAAGGGTCTCTGAGCTAATCTGGGAACAGACGGACGGACGGACTAATCGAAACTATAAGGGTTCCTTGTTTACTACGGAACCCTAAAAATGTATATACCTAAATTTTAGTTTTAATAAAATTTAGAGTAATATAGCTTATGAGTTCATACATCAAAATTATATATAGGCACATAATAACTTACAGTACGCAAAACATTCTTAACAGCATAAACAGATTTACACCCTGCTCTAAGACACTGGACTAGTATTTTTAAGGCTTGGAGCGCGGCGACCGAATCAAGAAATTGCGTAACGAAAATAAAACCTAACACTCCGCCTACCATGTAGCTCGGCCGAGCGTTCGCTTAACGTACGAGTATATTTTTAAGATACGACTGTATGAAGCCTGCACGGATCGAGACGAGCTGCTCCGAAATGTAATGGGAAAAAAATATATATTTATTTTTTTATTTTAATTGCATAAGTTGATAAAAATGCTATGCAATCGCTTTTCCGCGGCGGCAGTCCCCGTGTGCCACACATTTTTTTTTTTCAAGAATAGTTTTGAAGTACCATGATATTTAGCATCGAATAAAAAAAGCATAAATAACCTCATTCCGCTTAATCTAGTGCAATTGTGTATAATCGTATCTATAAAACACAAGACAAATATGAAACAGATATTCTGTTGACACTAATAAAAAGTCAGTTTAGAATTTTGCATGTATACCTATTTGTCTATCTATGACATTAAAACAAGGATTTTATTTAGGTATTATAGGTATTCTTCTTAGTTTAAAATAGTGAAAATCAACGTCAACATTTGGTTTTTACCTTCGTTACTACCGGCTCTTTTTTTTTCTTGTTGGAATATCCCACGTGTTTTAATATCATTTATTGTAGTTTTCATGACATTTATGCAAATACAAAAAATATTTTGATGACGACGCACAGTGTTTTGAAGAGTTTTGGAGAAAATGCATTTTAAAATTTTTCCTTTTGAATTTTTTTTTCAAATTTGGTTG
Source organism: Herminia tarsipennalis (assembly GCA_945859575.2). NCBI lineage: Eukaryota > Metazoa > Arthropoda > Insecta > Lepidoptera > Erebidae > Herminia > Herminia tarsipennalis. The sequence continues at coordinate 20,031,392 of OX243839.2, forward strand.
TTTTGGCAATTGAAAATGACTTTATTATGTACATCAACATGTGGAAGGAGTAAGGAAATCATACTAATTTTATACCACGCGGCATTTTTTGGCAAATCATTTTTCAAGTTCCAAAAAAGAATGTACAATTTAAACTGTACTTGTGTATTGCTATTAATATTTTTTTAGGCACTTACGAGAGTCTAGTAAATTTGCGTGAGGATTATAACTAGCATTAGTAATTTGAAATAATTGATTTACTATATTGAATTCTGATATGTGTAATTCGACTGCAACGTGAGCTCTATTCCTATATTCAGTGTATGAAATGATTATTTTTGAATGATTCTAACAACACTTCAAAAAAAAGAGATTTATTTTCGTTTTTGATAACCTAAATAATACCTAACTTTGTTTTTTTTCTAATAAACAAAAAATATGAGCACACGGGTGTTTTACTCTCGTATTTGAAATAGAAGACCCAGAGATCCGTGGAATAAAACAGGCATGTCCGATTTTAAGGCTTTAGACATCACTGTGCGACGTCATAAAAGTACCTAAGAGTTAAGATCAAGATATGAATAAGATTGATATGACATATGTATATATGTAATTTCTTATGCTTAACATATGTATATATGTAGTTCTTTAATACCCCTCATATCTTTCAAATCACAAAACGGATTTATACAATTATGACGTCGTTAGAGTCATCTTGACCGCCGCCCAAGTGTTCTTAGATAAGTGACGTTTGAAAAAAACGAACATGGTGGCTGTGAGATGTCAAAATAAAGAGGTGTGAAAAAAAACTTTTTACTTATACTTAACTGCAATATGGGTATAAAATTAAAGGGCTCATTTCAAAAAAGTTATTAACATGATTATTAAAGTTAGTTAACAACTATTCAATTTTCAATACTTGACAATAGCTGTGATAAAAGTTAGTTGTCGCATCCTACAGCCACTTTTTGATTTTTTTACTTAATAGTTATAAAAATTTAAAAAATAAAAAATCCCGTCTTCGCAAAAATGATGGAAACAATATCCCCTACAAATATAATATCATGCACTTTACAAAGCTCATCGAGATTTGATATTAAATTTGTAGAGGATCTTGTTTCCATCTTTTTAGTGCAGGCGGGTTTTTAATTTTCTTATTGTATTATTTAGTATTTCATTATTCGTAAATGTTATCAATATTATAAACACATGACAGTTATTTATTTATCAAACACTTATACTTACAACTACTTCAATCGTACTAACAGGATCTATTAGACCAATTACAGATTCTGTCTAAAAGTATGGTGTTTTAAATTCTCGTCCGATAAACGCTACAAAACGCCAAATGTAACAAACTAACTAAAATTAAACTCTTTTAACATTTATTAGGGGTATTCCACCAATTACGAAAGTCTTTATATATCGTTGTGCTTTCTACCATTTCCTTGTTATTTAGTGTAGTACAGAATAAACAATATGGCTCAGTTTCAACACTTGTGTACAATCTGTGATAATTATAATATTTTTTCCATTTAAAATATTGTGAATATTTCTCTTTATCATTGATTAGTTCATTCATTTTTATTGCTAAATTCTCAACCCCCAGTTCCCTGGCATTTAGATAAATACCATCGGGCATAAACCTGAAATAGAAGAATTTAATTATTTGACATTCCAAGAAACGAAATATTCTAATCAAAATCTTGAAATAAACTTACCTGGTGTAGTTAGCACCTCCATATACTATAGGAATAGCATCGTTCTCTAAACCATGTAACAATTTCTCCGTCACATAATCTTCGTTAAATGAATTTTCAAAGGATAAGTAAAAATAATACGTATCTTTGATAAGCTTGTCACATTCTTCTTCATTATCACGAGAACACTGTAGTTTCCCGCATCTGCCATATACATCAATTTCTAATTTGTATTTGGCTAGTTCTGTTTTTAATGTGTTTACAAATTGTTCTCTCCTACTTAAAGTCAAACAATTAGATACGAACCAAGCCGCTGCTTTTGTTTTTGTACTAAGTTGCTTCTTGTAATCATCACTAACTGGATCCATGTCTTCCAATTTCATCCAATTCATTTGTTTACGCGGTCCAACAATGGAATTATTTTCATTTCTGATAACCATATAACCCCATCGTACTTCTGAGTCTAATTTAAACGTCCAAGTCCAATTAAAATATCCGTCAAACTTATTCGAACACACAGGGTAATTATGACCAGATTCAATACTTGCAAATACATATTTTTGATGCGGAGATCTTTTCTGGGGAAATTCATATATTCTGTTTAATTCTGGTCCAGCAAAAGCAATGACATCAAATTTCGTATAATCTCCGAGGTATGACCTATTAGAAGTCACTATGCAATTAGTATAAGGACATTTTCTATCAATAAATCCTTGTTGACCTACGTGTTACGCGTCGGTGTTATAGACGGACCGTCGACACCATTTATCTACGCTTTGGTGTAAGAGGCGGACCGTTGACACCATTTATCGAAGCAGTGCAGTTGCGGACCGGCACGAGGCGTCGAGTCAGCGCTACGTGATTTCCGCATCTCGCCACTTCGATTTCGCAACCGTCTTTCCATAGTTGTAGTTTTAGATTTTAATAAAGAACCTGCAACCTCCGGCTCCAGTTAACGTAATTTACGCCCATGTACACGAAAGGGACATTTTTAGGTGAAGTCCACTGTAAAATATATTTTAGTTCACTTTTTTCTACTTCCTTCACTGTTTCACTATTCACTGTGGCTTTCTCAAAGTCAGTGTTTTTTTCAATCCATGTAAAACGGTCGGATTCGCTTTCAACCCACGTTTGATAACTCTCATAATATAATGTCATTTTATGGTATAAAATTAATAAAACCAATAGTATAGCGGTTACATAAAATGTTTTTTTAGAACATAACACTCGCATTATATCGGATTGACGTTAAACAATGTATTTAATTTGCAATAGTGTGACATGCGTCCGCGCTTGGCTCTATTTACCAGATAAGTGCACCGTGACTAAATCATAAATAATCTTTACAACTAACGTGGACTATTGTCATACTATCATTCTATTTCAAGTACATTTCCCTATGTGTTTCTTTGTTATGTAAATCGTTATGATAGATTTTAAAGCAGCAGTAGCGGTGGTTAGCCATTAATGGCTAAGGAATTGGACTCCCAATCGTGAGATCACGGCTTTGAATCCTACCCATTATACGACCGACATTAACCCACTCCTAACACAAGTCATTGAGCTTAACTGGAGGGGTTAACAGGATTGCTAGTAATGTGGGACCCACAAGAACACACTGCTAGTTATCTTTAAAAAAAGGTATGTAGGTATGCAGTTATTAAATAAATACTGCTAACGACACAAAAGGAGAATTTTCCGATCAGGCAAAATGATCGTATCACTATCGGGGCCTGCCCGAAGTTCTTAGGCTAACAGTTGATAGTAGTTTCCCTTACCGCTTGCAGACAGACGGGTCACTGAGTGGACTTGTTTAAGTACCTACTCGTATAAACGATAAGAGTATATTGCTAATAGCTGTGTAAACAATACTCGCGCTATTGTCATATTATTGACTAACTGACCCGCGCAACTTCGTCTGCGTCAATTTTCCCCGTTTTTTGCAACATTTTTCATTGCTTCTCCGCTCCTATTGGTCGTAGCGTGATGTTATATATGTTTTGACTGCCTCTGTGGCGCGGTGGAAGTGTATCCGACTGCTACGCAAGAGATCGTGGGTTCGATCCCCACTCAGGATAGAACTTTGTATGATGAACACGATGGTTTATTCTGTGTTATATAACTACGTTTATCAGTTATCTGGTTTCCATAGTACAAGCTCTGCTTAGTTTGGGATCAGATAGTATTGTGTGAGTTGTCCCAAAATATTATTATTATTATACTGGGTGGCGCAAAAGTACTGGCACTAAAGAAAATACTTTTTTTTTTTTTATATGACATTTTCTGTCATTCTGTTGTTGAAAATTGTGTAGTGAACAAATGTAAAATACCTACACTGAAAATAAACATGGACCGTTTTACTCCCCAAGAACGTGGAATAATTGTGTCAATGTTCTTACGGAATAATTCATCAGTGATAAGAACACAACGTGAATTTCGTCGACGATTTCCCCACCGTCCGGCACCGATTGGTCGCACAATTCGACGCTTTGCCAGACGCCTTGAAGCAACTGGCTCAACATTGGATAGACCTAAGTCTGGGAGACCAAGAACAGGCCGTTCAGCTGAAAATATCGATGCTGTGCGCGAAGATGTGGAAGAGTGTCCAGAAACATCAACGAGGCGACGTGCCACGCAATTGGGCATTTCCAGACGGACCCTGCATCGTATTTTGGTGAAAGACTTAAAGATGTTCCCGTATAAAACTCAAATGACTCATCAGCTGCTGGCTGCTGACCACCGAGCTCGTCTAGATTACTGCCAGCGCGTCATAAACCTCAACCTTGAAGAGGATGATTTTCCTTCAAAATTGGTTATGAGTGACGAAGCGCATTTCCATCTCTCAGGGCATGTCAATAAGCAGAATACTCGGTTCTGGGGCACTGATAATCCGCGCATTATTCAAGAAACACCTCTACACCCACTAAAAGTTACTGTATGGTGTGGCATCTGTGTTGACAGAGTGATCGGACCCTATTTTTTCGAAGACGCTGGAGGCAATGCGATAACTGTCACTGGAGAACGCTACAGAACCATGTTACGTGAGTTTTTGATACCCAGTTTGGACGAATTGGGGCTGGAGCACATCTGGTTTCAACAAGACGGCGCTACGGCACACACAGCGCGCGACACTATGGACTTAGTGAGGGACGCTTTTCCAGGCCGAATTATCTCTCGTTTTGGCGATTTGCCTTGGCCTGCAAGATCACCCGATCTGACCAGTCCAGACTTCTTTCTTTGGGGTTTTTTGAAATCTCGGGTGTATGTGAACAAGCCACAGACTCTCGCAGCTCTAAAAGAAAACATTCGTCAAGAAATAACGAACATATCGCAGGAAGTGTTACGGCAAGTTATGCAAAATGTCATAAATAGGGCTCAAATGTGTATCAACTCTGGAGGTCACCATTTAAAAGACATCATCTTTAAATCCTAATGGTACGAAATTTAATGGCACAAATATACATTTAAAAAAATCTAAATCTAGTTTTCTAATTTAGAAAAAATGTTATAGCTGAACCAAATAGGGTCTTTACTTTTGCGCCACCCAGTATATAGCCTATAACTTTCTCGATAAATGGACTACCCAACAGAAAAATATTTTTCCAATTCGTACTAGTAGTTCCTGAGATTACTGCATTCAAACAAACTATTCAGTTTTATAATATTAGTATAAATGAGCCTGACCTGACGTTTGATATTATTTGCGTGAGTACCGCCACACAGATTTTGTAAAATTTAATAATTTTGAAAATATATGTGAAACGTACAAGCTTACTTCTTTAGTCATTTTCATCAGGGATCATAACGTCATTTTCATAACGTCTGGTGCTATATTACATAATGCACTTAATACATAAGTATGTTTCTATATCAATAAAGTTATGACTTATGAAGATAAAGTTATACTAGTATGTGTTGCATTGTATTGTGTTGTTTGCAGGAGCCCTATAGCCTATGCTGTAGGGCTCCTGCAAACAACACAATTTTATCTAACATAACTTACCTATAGAAATCGGCATGGTTGTCTACAACATAACGGCATAGCAAAATACTATCGGGAATAAACCTGCCTGTTTGCTTGCCTAGTGGTTAGTGACTCTGACTGCTAAGCCTGAGGTCGTGAATTTGATCCCCACCTAGGATAAAACTTTGTGTGATGAGCACGATGTTTTATTCTGTGTCTGGGTGTATTTATCTATGTATATAAATATATATAGAAGTTTAACAATCAGTTGCAAGAAAGTATCATAATGGCACCATTTACTAATCCTTCATTGAAATTAATGCTTCTGTTAAATTATAAGGTATTGCACAAAGCCACATTAGCGTTCCAGTCCACAATAATTAACTAATCTCAGATAATGGAACGGTTTCAGTAAAGAATGAATGATTTTAGTTCGTTACGTTTTGTTTCAAAAAATTATGGAGCTTTTGAGACAAACCTTATTGTTGAGATTCAAAAACGAAACGTTATAAGAAACCAAATTACATTTTTGACTTTTGTCTGTCAACATTAAATCAGCTGTCTGCGTCACCGACCGCTACCCAATATACTCACGTATTTAATATTTATCATCATCATCATCATCCTCCTCTCCATTTAATATTCAATTTGAATTAATTACGTTATATTGATAATACCTAAATAAAGATGTGTGTGCCACGACGACAGACAAGAAACACAAAACTCTTAGAACTTATGGAACAGTAAGTATAACCTTCGATTATTAATTGAACACCACATGCTGTGTTTGTTTTGTCCTCGTCCTAGCATGTTACTATATACACGTACGAGCATACGCGTTGAGGAACCCAAGATTTTGGTTCGGTTCGGCGAGGATAGGTTTTATCAGAAACCGGAAACAGCCAGACTCAGATACTTTGGTGGAGACCTGACTTGGTTTGCTCCTAGTCTACCCCTCTCCCCTCTAGATACGCTGATCCTATTATGTATAACAGTTTTCGATACTTTAGGCATGTATATAACGTTTTATAAAATATTTGTAAATTTAGTATGTCTGTTATTTAAACTTAATTAGTACCTAAAAGTATATTATTGTAATACTACTATTTCTTTTTAGCAGTTACATCAAGTTGTAGTGAATATAAGGGTCTACAATAAATGGTTATAATTATTTTGAAACAAAAAGCCAAAGCGCATATATGGAGACATGTATTTACTAAGAAATTCGTCTCCGACAAAAAGAGCACAATATGGCAGGAAAAACCAGATTAAAATAAAATACGAAGAGCGTAAACATTTTTTTTTTTAATTACTTTGTTGTTGTATTTATTGCCAAATGTAAAATAATATTAACCAGACAGTCCTCTCGAAAATCCGACCAACTCATAAAACCTTTCGACTATCGATATAATAATAATATAATATCTTGAGTCAACTCACGCAACACCATCTGACCCCAAACTAAGCAGAGCTTGTACTGTGGAAACCAGACACCTAATACATAAATATTTCTAAATACGTATAGGTATATTTATTATAGATAAATAACACCCAGAAGAGAGAGAGAGAGAGAAGTTTTATCCTGAGTGGGAACCTAGCAATCAAGGTCACTAACCGCTAGATCAACAGGCCAGTCGAGCAACAATGTAACATCTTGTAGGGTTTACTTTTTTTAGAGTCAAGTGTCCGAAACGGATACAGAGGAAGCACACGACGTACGAAGAGGAGAGACTCCCGACCGGGGGTTGACAGGGCTCCAGCTTTTCTATCGTACGTGAAAGGAGTGACGGACAAAGTTGGAACAGTACTGCAGAAATACTCCATTAAGACTGTTTATAGTCCGCACTCCAACATAGCTAAGCAGCTACATACTCCTAAGGATATAATTCCTCTACAGACACCTGGCGTCTACAAACTGGATTGCAGATTTGGTAGTTCCTACATCGGACAAACCAAGCGCATATTAGCGGAAAGGGTTAAGGTACATATCGCGGCTGTGAAAAACCGATAGACAAACTAGTCAGCATAGCGGAACACTTGCTGGATGCGGGAACCAACACACTGGATTGAACTACACAAACCACAGGTCCTCTCCACTGACTGTCACTATTACTCCAGGATGGCGAGGGAAGCGGTTGAAATCAAAAAACATGTCAATTTCAACCGAGAAGATGGATACCGTTTGTCAACATCGTGGAATCCCGTGATCAGCAAGTGTATACACCGCCGAACAAACATTACACGCCAGTGTGTAGATGTCTTTAGTGTTGTGTGTCGAAGTAAAAGTAAGTGATAAAAGCCAAGCGAGGGTAGTTTCGGAAACCCGCGCTTCACGGAGGTAACGCTGACCTGAATTAGTCTACCCGGGACCATGGCCGCTGCAATACGGTCGAAACGTCGGGCAATAGACAAGGTATTTTACCTTAAATTGTCCACACGATTAAGACCCGTAATATATATATTTTTATATACAAGTTTGTTCAACAGTTGTTTGGTTGCCATAGTATAAGCTCTGCTTAGTTATGGATCAGATGGCGTTGTGTTAGTTGTCCTAAGATAGTATTATTATTATTGTTATAGGAACATTGAAATAACTGACATCGTTACTAAGAAAAATAATACTCATACTACTCTATATCAACTTACCTTAGTTTTACTTATTACTAAAGACATTGAAAGATAGACACATTTAGTACGTAAATAGTCTTAGCCACTTTTTGCAGAGTAATTGTCGCATGATACAACCAATAAAAAAATCATGATACTTTCCACGATTGCTGCTTTCCCGCCAAACGTAGCTCCGTGTTTTGGATAATGATGTGGATGGATATGGATAATGGTTACCACTTAAATAAAAATAAAAAAAGGAAGAAATATAATTGGTTAACGAAGCCATCCTCCAGGCTAAACACAATGGTGGTCTATTTTAATCTAACGTTGTCTTTGCTTGTTTTTTAAAGAAGCGAAATACCTTATTTTTAACCAACTTCAAAAAAAGGAGGTTTTTAATGTTTTTTTTTTAATGTGTATTCACGATTACGCGAAGACGGCTGGACCGATTTGAAAAAATATTTTTGTGTTCTATAGGGTATACTTGTAAGTTGGTCCTATTGTCATTAGATCAGGACCTGATGATGGGATTTCGGAGAAATCGTGGGAACTCTTTAAATATTTAAGGCACACCTTTTACATACATTTGTACATTTATTCTCAGAATGCACCAATGGGTGAAGTAGAACAGATGATGAAGACCACAAATGGCGAGCGGAACTATTTAATATTTTACGGTTTACGATTCAACTCGTACTTTGATATGGTATTGAGTAGCACTTTATTCTCGTCATACTACTATCACACAATGTAATAGAGCTAGTAGTGAACTATTTTGTGAACTCCTCAACAATTAATGGCCCTGCATTGGAAAAAGGAATATTTTGTAAAAGGATTTAAGCAGTTGACATAAGGTTTATTGTAACCTAAGTGAATTTTAAACCAACCCACTAAAAAGGGAGAAATAAAAATCTTTTTTACAAAAAAATATTACCGGCTTCAAAATAAATACAAGGCAACTAAAAAGCAAAAAAAAATAATAAAGAGTAACAAAAAAAAAACATTTTGAAGTTGATGCCGAACAAAACATAAAAAACTACTATTTCATGGCACCTACTTCAAAATCTTTATTTTTTCTAGTTGCCTTGTATTTATTTCGAAATCGGTAATATTTTTTTGTGAAAAAGATTTTTTATTGCTATACTTAGGTAGGTACTTGAACATTCTAAGTCTTGACCTAAAAATAAAATCTAGATTGTCAATAACCACTCGACTTGTTTATTATTAGTAGCACTAAAGTCGTTATTCATTCCCTGCGTGTGTTTGCTTAAGGCTTTTTAATGCCTATCTGATAGCACGACGCGGATAAGTGGGTTGATAAGAACAAAATCTACGAAATTTACAAGTATTGTCTTCTTAATCGCCATTTAATTAATTGGTGTCAACCTAGGATGACTCATTGAAATATTACTTTTACGGTATAAAGAACATCAAAGTTCCAGTCCATTGCATACAATAACTAACTGCAATAAAATGCATTAAGATCTAATAGCATTACCATAATAGTGAACATAGTAGGCATAGTTTGTAGAAATTATAATGCAAGCGCGCTTTGTATATTTTCAGCTTTGGTCATTTTGAAATACTATTCTGGTCCGCACTTACTGGTTTCTACTCGGAATCAACTTAAGTTCATTTCTCACCACATTTTGTAGGGTTAAGTCCTGGTATACGACTATAGTGTGATTCCTTAACTCAATCTTTGTCTGTGTCGTTACAAGGGAGTGCGGGGAGGCGGGGGGAACGCGCAATATGCGGGCGGTAAGACATAGAATCTGTCCGCGCCCACACATCGCTCAATGCCGACAATCGTCACCACACGTTGCGGTCTTCTAACCGAAATGAGGACTGCGCTTGATAAAGGGTAAAGTTTTTTGAGCATTTGAAATGTCCTTATATTTGTCTCAATTGCTGGAGTGACGTAGGCTACATAATCTGTTCGCCGCCCGCACGCCAGTTAATCCGCTGTCATCACCACACATCGTAGTACCTATTTACCTGTCATCATCCACATAAATGTAGCCGCGGATTGAAACTAGAATTACCAACATGACAAATACATAAATAGAGATCTTATCATATAGCATCTTATCGTTAGATATATGATCTAAAATCAAATTCAAAAAAACATAATTTGAAAATTATGTAAGATGATAAGATCTACCTATCTTTAAAGTCAATTGTCATCATTTAGATTTATTATTTATTTTTACTGAATATCATAACTTAACTTTTGCGTGACTTAAAAAAAATACTTAGGAGACCACAGAGACAATCCAACAATCCAGTGAGTGAGGTAAGTGAGGCTTTCTTTTGCAGAAATTGTCAGACCTTTATGTTGAGCTTTTATCCCAAACATAAAGCGTCTTCTAGACGGTTGGAAACAAGGCTTCCCGCCAAGGTGACCTTGCTGGTTTCCAACAGTGTATGTATGTAATTTGGTTTGCAACAGCCGTCTACACTGTTGCAAACCAGCAAGGTCACCTTGGCGGGAAGCCTTGTTTCCAACCGTCTGGAACATGCTTAACCCAAAAGCTAGTGACGACACCAAATCTCTATTCTCCGAATTCGCGTTAAGCGTCTTCTAGACGGTTGGAAACAAGGCTTCCCGCCAAGGTGACCTTGCTGGTTTCCAACAGTGTAGACGGCTGTTGCAAACCAAGTACAATGTAATTTGGTTTACAACAGCCGTCTGCACGGTTGGAAACCAGCAAGGTCACCTTGGTTTGTTCGCTTGTTTCCAACCGTCTAGAAGACGCTTTACATTTCACGATAGAATACATTACGCGTTAAAGCGTCTTCTAGACGGTTGGAAACAAGCATACGAACAACAAACCAAACCACCGCACACATACAACAATACAATCAGTCGGGCTGCGGCAAGCGGCGCGTGCGTACGTGTCGGTGTACAAGACGCATCACCGACGCGGACGCGAAATTATTATGATTTAAATGAATAGATCTCTATACAGATTTCATTGCCTTTATATTATTTAGGTATTTTGTCAATTTATTGAATTGATACGATATTTATTGCAATGTACCAACAACTTCTTTTATAGTTTTGTTAAATTTGGAGTGTCATTCATAATCTTTTTGTAATATACACGTACTGATAAAATTAATATAAATGTAATGAATGATGATGAAATAATTATGTAACACTAACTACTAATTAATTAGAAGCTAACTTTTGGTCTATCGGTTAGTGACTCAAAGACGTCGCGGGTTCGATCCCTACGGTGATGAGCACGATTGTTTATTCTGTGTCTAGGCGTAATTTATCTATAATATGTTTATGTATTTAGAAGAAAAAAAAAAAAAAAGAAAAGAAAACGTTTATTTTGTTGCGAATTGGGCACAGACTACATAACAACAATTACATTGATATTCATTATCAGTAGGCAAAAATACAAATAAGTTGGCGCTCGCGCTTCTCTGTGAATGTCTATAGGTCTCGCCGTTTTTATGGCTTAGGGCTGCGGCGTGCGACCAATCAGACATGCAGGCGAGACGCGCTGAGAGGCTGCCGGGCGGCAATGCGGGGCGCGGGGCGGCGCAGCGGCTCGCTCCCGTACCAAAAGTCATTATTATTATATTACACATTATTATTCGCTATGCGCGTGAGCGAACCACTCGCGCTCCGCAGCGCCTTACTAAACACAACAATTGCCAAATCGTTTTACCGGTACGCACCATTCGTCCATGCAACAAGCAACGAACGAATTAAATACTTATATAATTCTGGAAGACATTTGACAGACATCAGACATTTGTGTATCCGGCGAGGACCCGTCAGCCATTTGATAAATGGAAATCACGATCGTGTTTGCCCGGCGAGACAGCAACACTTAACCTGTTTAGCCACACCAGAAAGGTATGTACATGTGTACCGATCACAAGGTTATGAGAGTAGTGTAACCTAATGATATAGAAGTAAGTATATAAGTATGTTTATCAGTTATCTGGTTGCCATAGTAGGTACAAGCCATAGATTATATACTTATACTGGTAGTACAAGCTATGCTCTGCTTAGGTAGATACTTTGAGATCGATGACGTTGTGTGAGTTGTCCCAAGATATTATACTATTATTATTATTATTATTATTTTTAAAGACGACTCCCACATTAGGGTACAAGCCCTGTGTTGCGGGGGACTTTACAAACATACAAGTCACGGACACAAATTACACCCAGACCCGGAACAACAATTTGTGGATGACACAAAGTGGTGTCCCGTGTGGGAATCGAACCCACGACCTCTTGCGTAGCAGTCGGACACACTCCCACCGCGCCACAGAGGCAGTCATCATACATATATGTATTAAGCATAATACAATAGCACACAAAACTGCCATACTGAAGCCCAGCTTCTGAAGTTTTGATAAATTAGGAGCCATTCCTACAACTATAAATACGTCATTTCACTATGACGAGCGCGGTCAGAATAAAAGTGTGTTTGTGTGGTTTGCAACCAACAATTGGTGGGCCCCGCAAGGTCGCGCGTGTTTGCGCGTGGTTTCCAACCGTTTGGACGAAAACACAAACGGTGGGCCACACAAAGCTCCCGCCAAAGTCACCTTGGTTTGCCCGCTTGTTTCCAACCGTCTAGAAGGCGCTTTACACTCGTCTGAACGCGGCCTTAAGCGTCTTCTAGACGGTTGGAAACAAGCGAACAAACCAAGGTGACCTTGCTGGTTTCCAACCGTGCAGACGGCTGTTGTAAACCAAATTACATTGTACTTGGTTTGCAACAGCCGTCTACACTGTTGGAAACCAGCAAGGTCACCTTGGTTTGTTCGCTTGTTTCCAACCGTCTAGAAGACGCTTTAAGCATGTTCCAGACGGTTGGAAACAAGGCTTCCCGCCAAGGTGACCTTGCTGGTTTGCAACAGTGTAGACGGCTGTTGCAAACCAATTTACATACATATTCTGTTGGAAACCAACAAGGTCACCTTGGCGGGAAGCCTTGTTTCCAACCGTCTAGAAGACGCTTTACAGAATAATTTTTCAAAACTTTGTATCTGTCTACTAAAATCCCGCCGAAAGCACGCGCAGATCTGTCACTTACTACATCCTGTAAATTCGCGTTCTATAGTCGTTCCTAGAGTTAAAACATCAATAGTGTAACTACTTTAAAACCAATTAAAATTAAGTACTGTTAACATTTATTTGGCGCATTCCACCAATTTCGAAAGTCTTTATAAATCGTTGTATTTTGCACCATTTCTTTGTTATTTAGAGTACTACAGAATAAACAATATGGATTCGTTTCAATACTTGCATACAATCTGTGATAATTATAATATTTTTTCCATTTAAAATATTCAAAATATTTCTTTTTATCAATGATTAAATCATTCATTTTTTTTGCTAAATTCTCAACTCCCAGTTCTCTGGCATTAAGATAAATACAATCGGGCATAAACCTGAAGTAGAATAAAATAATTTATTGACATTTCAAAAAACTAAATTTTGTAGGTAATTAAATTCTTGAAATTATTCACCTGGTGTAGTTAGCACCTCCATATACTATAGGAATAGCATCGTTCTGTAAGCTATGCAACAATTTCTCCGTCACATAATCTTCGTTAAACGAGTTTTCAAATGATAAATAAAAGTAATAAGTATTCTTGATTAGATTAAAACAATTTTCTTCATTATCACGAGAACATTGTAGGTTACTGCATTTTCCAAATATGTCAATTTCTAATTTATATTTAGCAAGTTCTTTTTTTAATGAACTTACAAATTGTTCTCTCCTACTTCTAGTGAAACAGTTGGACACGAACCAAGCTGCTGCCCTTGTTTTCGTACTAAGTTGCTCCTTAAATACATCACTTACAGGGTCCATGTCTTCCAATTTCATCCAATTCATTTGCTTACGCGGTCCAACAATGGAATTATTTTCATTTCGGACAACCATATAACCCCATCGTACTTCAGACTCTAATTTATACGTCCAGGTCCAATTAAAATATCCATCAAACTTACTTGCACACACAGGGTAATTATGACCAGATTCAATACTTGCAAACACAAATTTTTGGTGTGGTGATCTTTTCTGGGGAAATTCGTTTATTATGTTTAATTCCGGTCCAGCGAATGCAATAACATCAAATTTCGTATAATCTCCAAGGTATGACCTATTAGAAGTCACTATGCAATTAGTATAAGGACATTCTCTATCAATAAATCCTTGTTGTCCTACACCCATGTACACAAAAGGAACATTAGTAGGTGAAGTCCACTGTAAAATATACTTTAGTTCACTTTTATTATCTTCGTTCACTGTTTTACTATTCACTGGGGGTTTTTCGAAGTCAGATCTTCTTCCAATCCATGTAATATAACGTTTTGATTCACTTTTGACCCACGTTTGATAACTGTCATAAGATAGTTTTATTTTATCGTACATAATCAATAAAATCAAAAGTATTACGAATGTATAAAACAATTTTCTAGAAGACAGTTGCAGTCGCATTATACCTGATTGGCATAAAACAAAGTATCTTCTAAATATACAATAGTGTGACACGCGTCTGCACCTGCCTCTATTTTACAGCAAAGTGCACTATGAATAAATCACAATTAATTCCTTAACAACGGATGTGTACTATTGTCATACTAACATTGAATTTCAAATACAAAAACATTCGTTCTTGGGAATGTAAAATGTAACGGTGTTATAAGTATGCAAATGATGTTTATAAACACGACTTAATTGTGGTTAGGTGTTACACTAAATAGACTTCAGTTACTTAAGAAAACTTTGTTTTTAATTAATTACATAAATTTATTTCATTTCATCACTATTAATGTCAGCTATGGCGATGTCAGTCAGGGCTATGGCGAGCGCTACGGAGAAAGTTAAGAACCGCCACAAGCTCTTATTTAAAATCAATGGTATAATGAGTTTCATTTTAATATAAAGTGTATTTTCTTCCTTTTAGAACATTTAATAAACATAGGTGTTTAAAAATGTTTTTTTATATATTAATTAATTTACCTATCTCTTTCGTTTTACATGTAAGTTAACTTTATTTACCTTCAACTTATCCGTGGTTAATTCACTACTAATGTACTTCAAGTGCAACTCATAAGAGATAACTATATCTTTCTGTACTCGTATAATGCATTCCGTATTCACAATCATAATAGGTAGGTATCTATTGAAATAAATGTGTAAATGTGATCAGATAATGATGAAATTTTGGTGCGGTGTTCTGAGTACGCCTGCGAGAACTCAAAAAGCCATAGGACTCTAATCTTGTCGTTCAGTTTTTTCAACGGACGCCAGATGGAATTTTTACGTCGTTCTAACATTCGACGACACTCAGATCCGGTGACCAGTGAGTGTGAATACACTAATTGTAAGCCATAAAACACTGCACAGTCCGGCGAAAGAAATCATCAATCATCATTCATAAAAAGGGCCATAATACAGTCTATCTTTTCGAAAAAATACGCTTACGAATGAATTAGGTACTGTTCACTGCCAAAAAGCTTACAACTCTTTAATATTACATTAGATTACATCTTCATTACATTTATCTGGCACATTCCACCAATTACGAAAGTTTTTATAAATCGTTGTATTTTTCACCATTTCCTTGTTATTTAATATACTACAGATTGAACAATATGTGTTAGTTTCAACGCTCTCATACATTCTGTGATAACTGTAATATTTTTTCCATTTAAAATATTCTGAATATTTCTCTGGATTGTTGATTAATTCTTGCATTTTCTTTGCTAAATTCGCAGCCCCTAGGTCCAATGCATCCAAATAAATACCATCGGGCATAAACCTGAAACGGACAGATTTTATTAATTTACATGTCAAAAAATATCTAAACAGACAACTCGTGAGCAATTATTTTTTACCTGGTGTAGTTGGCTCCTCCATATACAATAGGAATAGCATCGTTCTGTAAGGCATGTAACACTTTCTCCGTCACATAATCCTCGCTAAATGAACTTTCAAATGCCAAATAAAAATAATATGTATCTTTGATTAGATTAAAACAATTGCCTGGACTATCACGAGGACATTGTAGATTGCCACATGTGCCGTATGCGTCAACTCCTAATTTGTATTTAGCTAGTTCTGTGTTCAATGAGTTCACAAACTCATCTCTCATACTTATAGCGAAACAGTGGGATTCGATCCAAACAGCTGCCCTTTTTTTGGTACTAAGCTGTTTCTTAAACTCGTCACTTACTGGATCCATGTCTTCCAATTTCATCCAGTGCATTTGTTTGCGTGGACCAATAATGGAATTGTTTTCATTTCTGATTACTATAGATCCCCACCGTACTTCAGAGTCTAATCTATACGTCCAGGTCCAATTGAAATACCCATCAAACTTTATCGAACACACAGGGTAATAATGACTAGTTTCAATACTTGCAAACACAAATTTCTGGTGTGGAGACCGTTTCTTGGGAAACTCATTCATTTCACTTAATGTTGGTCCATAAAATGCAATAACATCGAATTTCGTATAATCTTCAAGGTAAGACCTATTAGAAGTCACCATGCAGTTAGTATAAGGACATTTTCTATCAATAAATCCTTGTTGTCCTACGCCCATGTATACAAATGGTACATCGTTAGGTGAAGTCCACTGTAAAATATATTTTAGGTCAGTTCTTTCTTTTTTCTTCACTATTTCTTTATTCACTGGAGTTGTCTCAACGTTAATTTTTTTTGCAGCCCATGTTACCCGTTTTGATTGGCTAACGACCAACGTTGGATCAAAAGAAAGATAAGAATGCAAAACTATTAGAAACAATATCACAGTGATAATATAAAGTGATTTTCTCAAACACAGTGCTCTCATTATATCCGATTTAAATCCACCGTTTTACGGTATATCTTATATACAATAGTGTGACTTGCGTCCGCGCCTGGCTCTGTTCACCAGCTAAATCTTAGGAGATTATGTCACGAATAATCTTTAACAGCGGATGTATATTGTGATACTAAGACTGTATTTCAAATATGAGGGCACGTGGTCTTGAGAATGGAAATTCTTACGATGAAATAAGCATGCAGTTGATGTTGATAAACACGACTTCATTGTGAATAGGTGCTACACTAAAAATACTATAAGTATTAAAAAAAATGTGGTAATTACCCCCCGTACATGTAAAGTAGGGATGTGTTTTTTCCCTCTACCACATAATGTCGTTGGATCGTACTATTTACATAGCTTCAGTGTGCGAGTCTTACTCGCAATTGGCCGGTTTTTAGGGTTTCGTATCGAAAATGGCAAAGCGGAACCCTTATAGTTTTGCCGTGTCCGTCCGTCAGCAGCTTTGCTCAAAGACTGTTAGTGCTAGGAGGCTGTTACTTTGCATGGATATACATATTACTTACGCCAACAAAGTGAAAGAATAAAATCATGAACAACATTTTTTTTAGGGTCCCTTTTTTCTTTTAAATGTAAAGTAGAGATTTGAATTTTTTTTCTCACCTAACCCATCGTGTGGGGTATCATTAGATAGGTCTTTAAAAACAAACGTTTAGAGATTGTTAAGACCATTTTTGGATTTAAGGATCTGTTGGTGACATATTAAGATTTAAAGTGCATATTTTTGTTACATTCAAATGCCCCAAATGTTGGGTATGTGAAAAAAGAGTTTGAGTTTGTTCAGAGTAGTAATATATAAAGTGAAATAATAAGGAAAATTGACACAGCTAAGTAGGCTTTACACGTTCACGAGTAATCAAATGACAAGTAACAAAACGTTCGTACAATTTCTATTGAAAATTATTACTATGAAGGTATAACGTTGTAAGTATAAAACAAAAACAACAGAAAACCTACTTGTTAAGCCGCATCATTCAAATGGGGGGGGGGGGACTACGGAAACCTGCATTGTGCGTGGCCCGACATGCACTTACCCGGTTTTTTTTATTAACAAGAAGCTTATAGTGAAGACTGGAGACCGAACTCAAAATATGTAATTGTGCCTAGGGTTTAGCCTATCTTTCGTTTAAAAAAAAGAGACCCATTTTCTCTTTCTAAGTAGTGACAAGTTATAGTTACGTTACCGCAAATAATGAAAGTGAAAGACGGTCTCAAAAATTAATTCAAATTGTTCAAACCTTTCAAACTTTCACATTTATAATATTACCTATTGGTCTAGTGGTAAGTGATTCTGACTCCTAAGCCAGAGGTCGTGGATTCGATCTTCAGCCAGGATTAAATGTAGGTATGTCTCGTAACCACAATTGTTTATTATAAATGTCTGGGTGTCAGATAAATTATTTATCTAAAATATGTATGTAATTAAAATTATTTAAGCATGTTTATTAGCCATCTGGTTGCCACATGTGCTGCTGAGAACCCCCCCCCCCTCACTATGCAAATGTGCTAACGGTATCATATAGGTACCTGTCATATTTTACTTGTGTACAAATTAATTCATGTCACAAAGAATGCAGTTGCGATTTACTCATCAAAGGCCGTATAATAATCATGTATCTCTTACAAATTATATACCTACACCATTTTAACATATACATCAGCTTACAAAAGAATTATTAATCGACATTTTGTTAAATGGGCGGTATTATGGCCGTTTTTGCAACATTTTTCATTGCTGCTCCGCTCCTATTAGTCGTAGCGTAATATTATATAGCTTATAGCCTTCCTCGATAAATGGGATGGATTTTTCAAATTCATGCCAGTGGTTCCTTAGATTACCGCGTTCAAACAAACAAACTCTTTAGCTTTATAATATTAGTATAGATTACTACTATCAACATTTTGGTAAATGGAAGGTATTATACAAATACATAGACTAAGGCGGATATCGTTTTTTGTAAAACGGCTGCATTTATTTGGCAATATTTTTTCACTTTACTTTATTAAATAGGTACCGAAATTTTATATTTAAATCTGTAGTGAACAAAAAGACTAACAATGTTCATGATATTTGTAAGGATTGTGTGGTTTGGCATGACCCGTTTCTATCTGATAACCGCTTGTCACAAAGAGTTGAGAGATGACAAACGGATTAAACAGACAAAGGTAAAATACCTTCGTTAATTAAGTATAGGTAAAATACGGCACACTGTTCCATTTTAATACTTAATAGATAATGAAAGCGTTTGTGAAATGTAAGGTTTATTGTTTTACGTTTGAATCATGTAGAGCCAATCAAAAGATAACAAAACACTTCATAATAAACTTTGTGTTAAATTCTTCTTTTCTATCTACTAAAAGAAGCATCTGGTGATAATAAGTTACGCGTGATCATACTTATCATACATAAAAAAACCGGGCAAGTGAAAGAAAAGAAAAAAGAAAGAAAGAAATAAATTTATTTTGTCCTCAAAATAAAAAAAAATACAGTAAGTAGTACAAATTCAATTAAATAGTAGTATTGAGAGACAAAAATGGTCCTAGCTCAGCTAGATTGCAACTCCGCATAATGAGGAGCTGCGCTGGTATTCTGCTAAGACCAAAGTGATGACACGAACATTAACTTACTGTCAATATATAATAAGCAAGTAGTAAATAAATATAAACAGAAAAAATAAAGTTTATATAAGCAAGACTATATCTAAATGTGGTGAATAAAATATTAGTTAAGATATTAAAATATTAATTAAAATAAAATAATAAAAAAAAGCATGATTATATGGGTAATTTAAATGATAATATTATGTTGTAAAGTGTAATTCTTAAATAATTGAACGCAGCCAAATTGCGCGGTAAACGTTTGACAGATTTGACGTTAGACGTTGAATTTAAAGTTTTTACCAAGTACCCATTAGGCAAAATGCCTGAAAAAACCTAAACTATAATAAATAGTGCGTACTTATGCAAACTGCAGATGAGCATTACAATGTACAAAATTTACATGATTTATCATTGGAATGATAGCGAGGAACGCTCATTGAATAAACGGTATAATCTCAGGTATTATTAGGTATGTTGTTTCTGTAAGTCTAGCAATTGCTGTTTATATTTTTTGCTAAAAGGATGAACAGATTTCAGTGTACGTACAGGCGGCGGGAGATCGTTCCAACAACGAGTAGCGGCAAGCTTAAAACTCCCACGAAAGACTGCAGTACGATGTCTTGGTGTAACGAGAAGGTATATTAAAGCTCGTGTATTATGCTTGTTTAGATCACGACCTGAGCATGTCGGGCCACGCACAATGTCCTCGTGTCCCCCTCCACCCCCCACCCTCCCGGCCTATAATCCGGCTTAAGAAGTGGGTTTTCTGTTTTCAATGGAGTTTATACGATTATTTGACATTTGAATTTTGATACTTCTCATTTGATCAGCTTAATATTTAATAAACGGAACCCAAATTTAAAAATGAAATAACAAAGCATTTTTAAAATACCTATCTAATGATACCATCCACACGATGGGGTAAGTAAGGAAAAAAAATCACATCTCCACTTTACATATAACGGAGGAAGAAAAAATGTTATTTTTTCAAGATTTTATTGTGTCACTTTGGCGGCGTAAGTAATATGTGTATCCATGCAAAATCACAACCTTCTAGCATTAACCGTCTCTGAGCTAAACTGTGAACGAACGGATAGACATGGCGAAACAGTAAGGGGTTCCGTTTTGGCATTTAGGCTATGGAACCCTAAAATTTAGAGCTTGACTTCAGAAACTCCTCCGATGGTTTTCATCACGGGTTTTCATCGGTTAAAAATTGCCACTCTTCTTGCATAACTGACCCCTATATTTTTTTTATTTATTTATTTGTGGATCATAGGTAAGTTACAGATGGTATTAGTTACATGGTGTAGTGCACTATGTCCTACCGTTATGGTATACAAAATTAACTGATTTACATTTATCTAAGAATGTCAGAATTGAATACACCAAAATTTCAAATTATTTCAATTATTACAATTTCAATAGATTAAATTAATAAATAATAAAAATAAGGTTCAAATTAAACAATATTATATGCTGATATTATTATCCGACACATAAGCCTTAACTGTATAGTATGCCTTATTTAGTAAAAGATTAATTACATTATTCTTAAACAAATTTATATCACTATTTTCCAATATATATTTAGGTAATTTATTATATATTTTTGGTGCCATGCCTAAAAAGTTTTTATCGTATATTGCCTTTTTATGTTGTCTATGTCGAATTTTATAGCTATTCCTTGTAGGTACTGTTTAGTGTGTCATAATATTAGATACTAGCTGACCCGCTCTACTTCGTTTGCGTCATTTTTTCCCGTTTTCTACTCGATTGTAAGGAAGGGTTTCCAATATACCTAAACCACTATAGGTGTGTCTTTAAAGTTTGAAGAATTCCCTCGATTTCTCCAGAATCTCATCACCAGGTTCTGATCTGATGACAATGGGACCAACTTGGAAGTATCCCTACTAATATATAGATATGAATGTAAGTTTTATCATGAAACTTTGTACACATGTTCTTGGAGGTATTAGAAGTAACATAGGATTATAAAAAAAACCTATAAAACACAAAAAGATTTTTTCAAATTGGTGGAGCCGTCTATGCGTTGGTAATCAGTGAACAAACACAAATCAAATACAGTCGAATCAAGAACCTCCTCCTTTTTTGAAGTCGGTTGAAAATAAAGTAGTTCTTACTTTTCAGAAGATTCCAGTTTAAAATTGAATGCTTGAAGTAAACAAGATACAGTACTATGTATGAAATATTCTTTATTACCTCATATCTTTCAAACCACTAGATGGATTTATTCAATTAATACGTCATTAGATTTGTCTTGATTGCCCAAGTGTTCTTAGATAAGTGACGTTTGAAAAAACAAACATGGTGTCTGTGTTTCGAATACTGCAATAGGGGTATCAAATTAATGGGCTAAGCGTAAGCATTTCAAAAAGGTTAACCATGATTATGACTGTAATACTAAAAAAGTTAGTTAACCACTATTCTTTTTTCAATTTTCAATACTTAACAATCGCTGTGATAAAAGTTGTTATTACATCCTACATCAACTAAAAAGTATGAAATAAATTAATGATAAGATAGGATGGAGTTGGAGGCACTCTAAGATCATCGAGATCAATTAATGCCCCCGACTGCATAATATAATATATAATGTAGGCGATCTTATTTCCATCTTTTTTGTGCAGGCGGGTATTTTGTTTTTTTTTTTTTTATATTAAGTAACTACTTTCTCTGCTCTTATTGGGTGTTGCGTGATATTATATGTATAGCCTATGACACACAAATAACGTGGCTTTCTATTGGTTAAAGAATTATTTTCAAAATCGGTTTAGTAGATCCAGAGATTATCCTCCACAACCTCACAAAGTCACAAACTTTACCTCTTTATAGTATTAATATAGATATATGTAGGATTATACAGATTAGTACTAGTACAGATGACTGCCTCTGCGGCGCGGTGGGAATGTATCCGACTGCTACGCAAGAGGTCGTGGGTTCGATCCCCACCCAGGATAAAACTTTGTGTGATGAGCACGATGGTTTATTCTGTGTCTGGGTGTTATTTATCTATAATATGTATGTATTTAGAAATATATAAGTATGTTTATCAGTTGTCTGGTTTCCATAGTACAAGCTCTGCTTAGTTCAATTCAATTCAATTCAATCGTTTATTTGCATTCCACAATGTATACTTAGATGGTAGGCTTAAAATTAGACCATCGTGGACCCCGTTGGGCACAACAAAATAACATAAATAGGTAATTATACATTATTATAATTCATTTATATTTAAATCTAATTAGGAGAGAGGAGGATATTATCTGTGTAGTATAATTAGATAATTGTTTGTCATTTAGATAATCATTTACGGTGTAATAGCATTTTTGTAGTAAAAGGGTTTTTATTTTATTTATATAGCTGTTTAATTTAGGTTCGTTTCTAATTTTCTCGGGTAATTTATTATATATTTTTATGGACATTACGTAAGGGCTATTTGAGTGCATGCTTATATGTGAAGTTGGTAAGTTTAATCTGGTTTTGTGCCTTAGTGTGTATTTTGTTTGTTTATCTTCTCTTGTATTGAAAAATTCTTTGTGGTTACGTACAAATTTACACGTTTCTAAAATATATATACAAGGGAGAGTTAGTATATTAAATTTGACAATATGGGGCATGCAGCTATCCGTTTGTTGTATGTTAGCCAATATTCTTATAAGCCTTTTTTGTGTAATAAATAAATCTGTTGCATCAGTACTGTTTCCCCACAAGATAATGCCATAGCTCAGCCACGCGTATGCATAAGCGTAATAGGTGACGAGCCCAGTTTTGATGTCAGTGGTCATTTTCACTTCACGTAGAGCGTAGGAAAATTTAGAAAGCTTTGATTTAATTTTTTGGACATGTGATTTCCAATTTATATGTGTGTCAACAACTAGTCCTAACAGTGAGAACTTATTCACAGTTTCTATTTTTGTACCATTAAAACTAAAGTTTATTTGAAGAGGTGGTTTTTGATGTGGGTGAAAAGATATTATTTTTGTTTTTGAAAAGTTTACTTCAAGATTATTTTTTTCTAACCATGTTGTAGTTTGTTTGAGTAAATTATTGAGATTTTCGTTCAAGTTCGTAGCACATTTAGATGAGATTAGTAATGAAATATCATCTGCATAGAGAACACAAGGTCCATTTATGTTTTTCGGCAAGTCATTTATATAGAGGAGGAATAGCAGGCATCCAATAACACTGCCTTGAGGTATTGAAGCATTTATTATATTACTATCTGAGCGAATTTTTTGTATCTCGTTAGTTTTGTAGTTAAAGAATTCAATTTCAACCCAGTGTTCTCTGTTCCTTAAGTAGGAAGTAAACCAATCATGTGCTTTTCCTCTAATACCTACTCCATATAGTTTGTTAAGCAAAATATCGTATTGTACTTTGTCATAAGCTTTGGTCATGTCTAGTAGAATGCCAACTGCGTAATTTCTAGTATTTATTATATTAAGCGCTTCTTGGATAAACTTATAGACTGCTAAAGTAGTAGATCTGTTCTTGCGGAACCCATTTTGACACTCATCAAATACGTTATACTTTTCGCAAAAGGAATTGACACGAGTGCAGACGGCTTCTTCAAAGATTTTTGATGCCGTTGGCAGGAGTGCAATAGGGCGATAGTTGTTAGGATCTACTTTGGAGTTCTTTTTATGTATTGGTATTATTATTGCTTTTTTTAGCATTTCAGGAAATTCACCGTCATCAAAAGATTGATTTATTAGATTGCAAAACGGTAAGGTTAGTTCGTCCGCACATTGTCTTAATAGGATAGTTTGGGATCAGATGGCGTTGTGTGAGTTGTCCCAAGATATTATTATTATATTATTATTATTATATGGCTAGAGATCCATACGTGCACTCACTTTTTGTTATCAACCCTAAATTTAGACTAATCTTTATGTGCCAAGTATACCACTATTTACCACCTTCGATTGATTGATTCATTGAACACTAATGACGAATGTTTTGTCTTTGTTTTACATTATACTATTTTCAAAATAGAATTAAAAAAAGACAAAACATTTGTGTTTAAAAAACCGGACCCCGAAATCAGCCACCGAGGGTTCCGTACAAATTGGTAGGTACATTATTTATTATAAATAGTTTGAGTCTCGTAGTTTTTTAAATAAATGGCTGTATCTTTTTTTAAAAGTTATTTTACAAGTTTGATTTTTTCACAGCTTCAAGAGACTAAAGACCTGAGTATTTGGAGTAATTTCACCTTCACGCGTTGCCGAGAAAATGGGCCTTGACAGACAAACGGACGGACAACAAAGTGATCCAATAAATGTTCGGATGTTTTTTTCCTTTTAGCGCTAACTAGTAATGCAAAAAAAAGTGTCTTCGTAGGATTCGAACCCGCAACCTCACGACTGCGAGACCGATGACTTAGCCATTAGGCTACCGCCGCTTCGAAATCATCAGCTGTACAAACTATTAGACCAGAGTCAATAATTTTTGAAACATAAAAAATCATATTAAGATGAAACCTCATCGGAAATTTTTTAATTTAAATTTTCAAAATGAACTAAAATGAAATTAAAAGTAATTTACGGTCGATCTGGGTAAGGGTTTAAAACGGTTTAAATCTCGATTTTCAGTAAAACTACAAGTCCTATGGAAAAAAAGTTGAATGGCTATAACAATATTTTTATCGGTGGAAGGTTGTAAAATAAAGATACAAAAAGATCTACAACGTTTGTATTCGCACGTTTTTTACATAACTTCAAAATTTATTTAAAAAATAAAATAACCAATTAAAATATTTATTTTTTCACCTTATTTTGACTTAATATCGGAAAACACTCTAATTTTCAATTGAAAATCATCGCGTCAATATATTAGCTTTTTTAAAAAAGTCGGTGAGCTTTTTGTTCGTTGAAATCTCTACTTTTTAATGGTTTCCACCAAAACATACATTACTATAGAAAATGTTCTCAAAAAATGCAAAAATACTAAAAATACCTTTTGATGGGCTAATATTTTCCGTAGGTCACTAATATAAGGTATGTAAGTTATTTTGCACACAACAACAATAAATAACGCGTATTTATTGCTTTATTTTAAATAGCAATAAATACGTGTTATTTATTGTTGTCATGTGCAATAAATAGGTGTTTATTGTTGATGTTATTCAATCCTGCAACATAACGTACAGTAAAAATTGGAATAAAAAAAATGTTTAAGTGATTTTTAGAACAATTCGGTTCCTTTGATATCGATTCCTGTTCAGTTACATCACGCAACGACCAATAGGAGCAAAGCATCAATGAAATATGTTGCAAAAACGGGGGAAAATGACGCAAACGAAGTTGCGCGGGTCAGCTAGTTTTATATAAAGTAATATGAAGATAAGATCCCAAAAGTAAGGGCTTGAATTCATAGATAAGAGAATCAAATCCCTATCTACATATAAAATCGGTCCTGGACATTGGGTCTTAAAGTATCCTTTACATTCAAATCTGTCTGTTTTAGGAAAGTAAACAAAAATCAACAATTCTATCAGCAACACAAAGTCCTTTAAGGATTTACCTCTCATGTCAAATCCCTTTTTGGGACGGCTTCCTTTGTTCAAAAGGGTTTTTTGGCGAAATGTTTTGCGATTTCTTCGTTGAATCATATACTTAGGTACCTAACCATATTTTAGGTTTCCTTTTCAATTGTTGTTTTTATAAAGACAGGTTTTGAATAGTAATATAAGATATACAATTTTAAGTATCTAGTTCGTTATTTATCAAAGTAATATTGCGGCCCAATGTCATCCAAATTCTTTGTTTGTACAACGAACAGACAACAGTGTAGTTACACGAGTTTGTTAAGGGACACAGTAGATGGGGTGACGATTGCCTCAAATATATAGTAACAGGACAAATTCAACAACTAGGAAGAGGGAGGAGATCGCGGTTTCAAGTCCGAGCAATTTTTTTCTTCATAATAGGGTAGTTGACTACAATAAAAGTAAATTATTTTATACTAATCAGGTAATAGTAGATCTTAAAATGATATGAAAATAATCTTTTACAATTTAACATGTTTTTTAATTTAAAAGCATGAAAACTAATACTGAAAGTAATGATTTGACGATAGGAACTTATGACGTCATAGGTTGCTATACACATTTCTATAGAGTTAGTCGTTTTGACATTTTATAAAAGGAAACTAATTTGACTTGACAGTCAACATCCCCATTATGTGGACTTAATATTGATACAAAGTGTGAACGTATGACTACTTACTACTACCACTACTTTTCACTATTTGTATGCCGAAAGGTAGAATGTACAAGGATTCATGAACTGTTGTTACATCTTATTGTTACCTACATTCAGTACAAATAAAATCTTCTTATCACAGAAATAGAACAAAAAAACAACACAAAGCTACGCGATATTATCTTTCCAAATTAATCTAATCACAAACTCAGTATATAACCAATTTAGGTAGTCTATCAAAAACATTCCTTCACAATCAATCTAAATTTCGCAAACAAATGATAACATCAAAACGATAGTTTCAACCCGGTTCGGTGAATTCCAGTTAGCAAATTATCTGGAATTGAAACGGGTTGATAAAACTATACCACAAAATACAAAGAGTACAGAAGGTAATCTTTATACGTACCTTGCTTGAGCCACACATAAACAATGATCATGGACACCGAATTATAGACCACTCAAAACCACTGTCACACTGAATGGCTACCTGCATGTATTTCACCAAAGCTGTTATTTTACATAGAGAATCTGTTATGTCTACCATTCATTAAATGGGGGCTCATTAAGTCCGGACTGCTGCCTTCCAGGCGCGGTTCTAGAACTTTGTTCGGGGGGGGGGGGGGGGGCAACATGTGATTCAACCAGCCAAGTGTAAGTCGCTTGCATGACGAGTTGAGGGGCGGGGGCAATTGATTAAACACCGGTACATCAACATTGGGCAACATTTTCAAAAAAAGGTAATTTAGTCGATCCTGGAGGAGTCCTGTCCCCCCAAAACCCGCACCTGCTGCCTTCTACGATCCCTAGGCCAACAGGTACAAAAATTTAAGGGGTTTCAAAAGTATTTGACCAAGTCTGCCGTTTTGTAATTTTAAATCATATTAATAATTTATTACTTTAAATTTTGGGGAAAAAAACTAACAAAACTATTGTATTGCAGTATGAGACTCTTAAAAAGGCCTGATAAATTATCAATAGCAATACACCAGTAAGCACAAAAAGAGAAGACGTTTAAAAACTATTTTTTGGTGATTTCACAGTTGTCTCCTATGATCTTAGCCACATGAAAATTGTTTGCCGTTGTTATGTACATATAACATGCATTTTAATATATTTTGCATGCCTGGTGGTGGAATGTGATAGAATTACTACATTGTACAGAAGGTACCCATATTCGCAAAGATTTTTATTAAAGACGACTCCCGCAGTAAGCTACAAGCCCTGTGTCACGGGGTACTTCACAAACAAACAAGTCACGGATACAAAGTGCACCCAACCTCGGAACAACAATTTGTGAATCACACAAAGTGGTGTCCCGTGTGGAAATCGAACCCACGACCTCTTGCGTTGCAGTCGTACACACTCCCACTGCGCCACAGAAGCATTAGATTAGCTGCCCGCCACGGCTTCATACAGGCAATAAAATATAGCATATGCCACTTACAAATAACATAGCTTTCTATTGGTAAAATAATTTTCAAAATCGATCCAGTATATCCAGAAATTACCCCTACAACCTCAGAAACGTTATAAGTTCCAGGCATGGTAAAGTACATATAGGTAGGTGTGAAAATATTGTATGATAGAAAGTAAGTTTAAGACTGTGGCTATAATAAGGTAGGTAGGCACTTTTTGTTTATGGTTATCTTTTTTCTTTACCTCTTAGGACAAGGGGGGGGGGGGCTTAGCTTTTAAACAGTGTGACCAAAAAATTGTCTCTCAAACTACTTTCTGTTCTCTCTCGGTATTTTGTGACTATACCCAAATGCCCTCAGGTCGGAGTCAACTTGACATCTGACAACCTTAATCTATTCATCAATCTTTGTCCACCGCTGACGTAAAATAAATTTTGGAGAAACATAGAATAACTGATTCTTTTATTGTTATTACTAGTCTGAGCATGTAGTATCCCACTGTAGGGTCAAAGCCTTGTTACTCTCTCTACTTTTGTCTGTCAATCTTTATTAATAGACGGAGTCTTTCTTTCCTCGTCTCGCCATCTGCCATGAGACTAAGATAAACTGAGAATAGCGAAAATGTATTAGTATCTATAATCTACAAAGCGATCCTATTGCATCCATACATATCCTCGAAAATTAACTTAGATTAGCCGGCCAAATTTAAGTATACACACCCACGTTTAACCATACGACGAGTGCCGGCAGAAGTGAAAACTTGAACATTATATTACTTATTAATGAAATTTGAATTAAATTTTTCAATCTTGCTGACATAATAAAAAAAAAGAAAAAAAAATTATACATCACAAATCAAAATCCCAAATTCAAAAATTAAAAGATAAAAATTATCGTTACTCGGGCCCGAACTGGGGTCATCTGGACCGCCCAATTTCCCACCTGATCTATAAAAACATTGTAGATGGTGGCGAAATTTTCATTGCTCTCAGGTCGCGTGTCCTGATGCGAGTTTAACATTTTAACCCATTCCAAAAATTGCACCACGCTGCTAAAGAAGTTTTCACTTCAAAAATCAAAAGCCCGACTGCTTAAAAATAATAAATTGCAAACCTATACAGCACACCATACACGATTAGCTGGGCCCTCACCGACCGAGCATGGTTTTCAAGCAGAGAGAGGCAGTCTCGCGAGGCCATGCTCTGGAGCCCGGCTATTGAGAGCTCGAAACGAATCAGACGACACCTCGCATGGTGAAATCTGTCAAGTTCGTTGGCCTGTAGAGCGTGGCAAAGGAACGGACACACCCTACTTTTGGCACAGTCTAGTAGAAAAATAGAAACATTAACAGGTACGGTTTTTTTTTAAACCTAAAATGGTTCCTGCGCTGCGGTAAGAGGGGTAGATATCTGGTTTAGAAAAAAACATAATTTAGATCATCCAATTTAATGTCAGTACGGTACATAAAAATCAAGAATACTTCTTGCACACGGTCCTCGATTTATAAGATGTTATCACGTCCAAAATATTTAAGGACTTCTTCGTAAAAAAGGTATAACCAAAAGAACCAATTTTTAAAAGTAATATCTTGAAAGCCTTACCAAAAAGAGTAAAAAATGCTCACAAGAAAATGTGAAAATAAATCAAAGGGACCGAGACCAGCTGATCCATCATCTGTGCGAGCATCACGTACGAATGGTGGCAATATAGTGCGGTAATATTATAACATAGATTTTGCCGCAACATCGCTTGTAAGTATTATTATCTTAAAAAGTTGTAAATTATAATAATGATCTCCTAGACGCGTCCACATCATCATGTTCGAACACGGAATCTAGACGGACGGACGGCGAAAAGTCCGAATGTGTATAAAACTGTAGTGTAATGAAAAGGTAGGTTTAAGATAGGACTATATATTTACAAAAAGATCTTAAAAACTACTTAAAATTAAAGGAAATTTAGAAAACCGATGCAGTGCTGGTAGGTAGAGAACGGCGTCCAGGCGGAGATGCGGCACTCGTAGGTAGAGGCGCGGCACCGATAGGTAGAGGCGCGGCGCCGGTATGTAGGGGCGCGCCTTCGGACTTTTC
The DNA here is from genome assembly GCA_945859575.2 of Herminia tarsipennalis. NCBI lineage: Eukaryota > Metazoa > Arthropoda > Insecta > Lepidoptera > Erebidae > Herminia > Herminia tarsipennalis. The sequence continues at coordinate 20,061,863 of OX243839.2, forward strand.
GCCGTCCGTCCGTCTAGATTCCGTGTTCGAACAAAATTCCGTGGTATTACCAGTAAAAACCAGTTACGTCGTGATGTGATCTATCTCCCCAGACAAACAGTCCAACATCGAGACATGGGTGATTGTTACGAAGCGTGTCTTACTTGCCAAGTGTGGACGGTGATTTTGTATTAACATGGGCAAATTTTCGGTGCTACGAGCCGATCCATTTTTTTAACCGACCGATTTTCGTCACAGCAACCACTCTCATCAAAGACTAGCCTACTTCGAAGATATTATAGTGGTTTTTAAACTTTCTTGATTTTTGCACATAATATTAGAATAGTAACGCGTGAAATTTTTAAAGGTACGAATCTTTTATTTACCCGACGTTTCGATCGAATTGCACCGATCGTTTTCACGGATCAACTCAATCGACCCGTGACCACGAACGACGTCGGGTAAATAAAAGGTTCGTACCTTTAAATATTACACGCGGTTAATTCCCGTTGTTATTATGTTACTGATATTTACATTATAGTGCAGTTCCCTCACTCACAGTCCGATGGGACGAAAGTCACGGGGAACAGCTAGTATACCCCTAAATCTAAATGATTTCGATTAATTAAAATCCATCGCTTTAATATGTATATTTGTAAGTTTGGTATTCAAATAGTTAATTATGAATCTTAGCGATAGTGTAAGTACAGACATACAGACTTATTATATACTAGCTGTGCCCGCGACTTCGTTCGCGTGAAAGTCGGGTTTAAATTAAGGAAGTTTATGTTACGAAATAATTTGTTGGAATTAGTCCTGTCGGATGAACCGCGATATTCAGCAGCGAAGAATCGTCTTAAACTCATTTATTGATAGCTTCAACACCCAGAAGCTTTGTGAAAATAAATAAATACCAAATACAGACTCTTTAGGTATTCGTTTACTGTGTTTTTCTATTAATAATTTGTGTCTGTTTTCTTTTTTGTCTATTGTTATTTTTGTAATTTTACTGTTTTTTTTTTTATCTTCTTCATGACTTTTCCTGGTCAATTATAATAATGTTTAAGTGTCTTCTGTGTACTAAATATAAATCTTTCTATTCTCTTCTTTTAGATAGTTAGTTTGGAGTGCGGCTTAAGAAGTGGGTTTTCTGTTGTTTTTGTTTAATTTTTTCAACGTTATACCTAATAATTTTCAATAGAATTTGTACACGCTTTTTAAAAGACATATCTAATGATACCCCACACGATGGGGTAGGTGGGAAAAAAAATTACATCCCCACTTTACATATCCTACGTACCCATAAAAAAACGATTTTGTTCCTTCACTTTATCGGCGTAAGTAATATGTGTATTCATGCAAAGTTGCAGCCTTCTAGCACTAATAGTCTCTGAGCTAAGCTGCGGACGGACGGACATAAGGGTTCCGTTTTGCCATTTTGGCCAAAAATGGGGTGTAAAACGCAATATTTATAAAATGTGTTTTCAAGTTTTTCCTTTGTCTGCAAAGATATACAATTGAAATACTTATAAAACTGCTGTAACACTTTAGTAAACGCGAATATGGCAGCGTCAGATATCTCTATAGGTACGTACTAATGTATGGGTAGCGTTGAAATAGGTCAAACATTAGCGATGTTTTTAATAATTTTTTAAAGTTTGATCTCCAACCATAACCCCAGAACATGATCCTCGATGTACCTGTGTGATGCGTGGTCAAACAAATGGACAGACAGACAAACATTTCTAAAAATGATAGCAATGTGTTTCTTTTAAATACTATTTTAAAACTTCTTTTACTAATTATAGAACATTATTGAATACAACGCCATCTACTTTCAAAACCAGTGAAGTTTCTTCTAATACTTAAAGTTTTTTTATTAATATACGCAAGATGGTTTTAGTACAATAAAACTTTAATTAAATAAATAGGACAATGTTGCCACTCAGCAAGAAACGAATACGTGATCGCAAGCAGCCCTAATGAATGTTTTCACAATTAAGGAATTATAACACGGTGGGCAATTTGATTACATAGATGGCGCTACATGTTTAGCAATGAGCTCATCAATTCTAGAAAATGTCGAATACTTTTTAATTTTAATGTAATATTTTAAATTTCTACTACGATTAATTCATTACTCAGCAGTGCTTGCAATACCTATAAATATCTTACCTAGGTGCATTTTTCACTTGATTTGACACTTGATTTATATATAAAAAAAAATAATAACCACAGTGAATAAGTTACCTACGGTCGAAAAAATAACTATAACATTGAGAAAAATATTAAAAAAGGAAAAAGATAATTTAAAAAACTACAAAAAGAACATAACCACATGAGATTCGAGCTTGGGACTTCGTCGTTGAAGACCGCTAGCATAGCTTCGAGGCTATACTGCTCGCTACTCCGCATGTCAAAATAACTGTTCTTATGAAACTTAAAAAAGTTGTGTTTAGCTCCTTATAGTTTTAGCGTGAAGTTATGTATTCCATAGGTTACAATTATAGATAATGTCTAATTGTGGAAAATTTTGGGATAATCCATTATGGTGCGACAAAAAATACGTTTCTGCTCGTTTCCCATAGACGTTAGCGTAATGATTCATAGTGTAAATAATGTCCTATAGTATTTACTATAAAACTGCAAATTTTCATAAAGATCCGTCAAGTAGTTACTGTTTTATAACGAAAAATAGCTACAGACATTATCCCTTACTGCTTAGCTCCTATGGGAAAAAGCGTGATAATTTATAGCCTAAATGTTAATCCGCGTCTATTAGATAGCACATGCAAAATTTCAACCGAATCTGTCCGGTAGTTTTTGAGTGATGCGTGTTCAAACAAACAGACAGACAGACAGACAGACAGACAGACAGACAGACAGACAGACATTTCTAAAAATGCAGCAAAGTGTTTAAATACTCTTTTCGAACATTTCCTAATATTTTTTTTCACTAAGTTCGGCCATGTACAGACACGTGAAATTTACAGTTTTATTATATGTATAGATATCTAACGTTGGGGTGATTATTGTGGTTGAGTACCCGCACTGCAAACTGACGCTCCTGATCGATCCTTCAAATAAATAGATTGCATTTTGATAACATAAATAATACATCTATACTAATATTATAAAGCGGAAGAGTTTGTTTGTTTGTTTGTTTGTTTAAACGCGCTCATCTCAGGAACTACTGGTCCGATTTGAAAAATTATTTATTTGTTGGATAGCCCATTTATAGAGGAAGGCTATAGGCTATATAACATCGCGCTACGACTAATAGGAGTGGAGCAGCGACGAGAAATGTTGCAAAAACGGGGAAAATTTACGCATACGAAGTTGCGCGGGACAGCTAGTAATCAATAAAAATGTTTTATATCGTTACGTTGGAACGTGCAGCAAGCCAAAATGCTGAATGCCATGAATAATAGTGTAATGGATACCTACACATACAGTAGGCAACTTTGGTAGGCACACATAGAGGCACTAAGCTACGTTACGGTTACTATGAATGAGAGTTCTGAAGACAGAAAGTGCCCTGTAGACGATCAAATTGTTTGTCAAATTTTACGTGTTTGAACGTGTACGGCGTTGTTTGTCAAATAAGATTTCAATCACAAGCGACAGACATTTTAACCGTTGCTTTAAACGTTTTACTAGACCTATATATTTGACATAAGCTAATACAAAACATGTCAAAATTCTAACTCTGGTAGCGAAATCTATCAATAGATACAATATTGAGACTGGCCGTTAGCTATTGTTTGATGAACACGTTAAGTTTGTTTACATGGCCCTTGCAATTCGTCCGAACAAACAAACGTCGGTTTATAACCAACACGAATGACGAGATTGTAACAAATCTTTGTGCAAAGAAATTGCCCAGAAATCCAGATTGCCATCATCTTAAAAAACTCAGAATTATATTTTTCCTTGAATTGTACCTAATACAGAAAAATATCATTAGAAGACATGAATTTTAATTACTGAATTTCCTCCAAGCTCTAGAAGGTTGCATGCAAAGAGTATTGCGTTTTAATGAATGCAACATACATAACAAAATAAGCAAAATATTACAAGATACTCTATTTATAATAGTCTGTGGTGTGGAATGTCAAAGGATATCAAACAATGTCTTCTGCAAAGTGAAGTGTCACCGTGTCATCGATGGTGTCATCCTTCCACCCAGCTATTATTATGAGAAGTTCATTCTGTTAAAAATATTAGAAAAACCTAACATATTATGCGCCCTATTTTCGTTTACAGAAAGTATTCACAATACTTTAAAAATGTTAAACGGATCGCTTGGTGGGTACGACATTCTCAATCATTTATATTGTGATGTGAAAAAGCAGGAACTCCATTTCAACGACTGGTTCTTATAACACTTATACATGAAATCAGAATTTTAGTATGAAATGCATCTATTTTCTATTTTGTCCTATGACAGCGGAGCCTAAGCATTACCTGCGAAACGGTAGGTACGTAAGCAACAGATTCAATTTCTGGCAGAATCTCCTCAAAAGGATGGTGCAGTGTGTCGCACTACTGTGTATTTGAGCTATAGTAAATCGCATTTTAGTTTAGTCGCACATACGATCGGTAAGGTACGCCTATCCCTGATATTTTAAGTATTTATAGGCAGCAGGGATTACTTGTCATTGCCATCAAGCAAACAATTACGTGATAAACTCTGTTCTTTCCTCAGCACATGTTTGTTGTACATATCTGTGTTATAAATATTATTTTTTGCAGGTACATTTATTATACATTTTAGTTAAATAAAAATAAAAACAAAAAAATGAGTTCTCACAGTCAAAACGAAGCAGATTCTTTATCAGAATACCTGGATACCTTTTCAAATTGGTTCGAGTCATTTTCAGAAAAAACCTTTACTTTATTTTCTGTGGTATTGGGCAGTCTTGTTGTTATGGTAATATACTTTGTGTCAAGTAATAACCGACGACGCAGGTGCAGAGGCGCCGTCTCAGGTAATATAATAATTAAAAAATTAGGTTTAATACCGCTGAATAGTAAAATTACCTCTCTTACGAGGTACCAACAAGATTGATTTAACTAATTAGGATTCTGAATATCAGACAATGATATGTGTATATTAGTGTATCTTGTTGCGCAATAAGACGGGTAAGCGATCTTTCACTATAACTGAGTATTGATAGCAGAAGCGGTCATTCACCCTATCCATCAATTGACGCCGTTATGCCACAAAGCAGATTATCTCTCCTCTCCTCGGTATTTTACGCCTTATTTACAGACGAGATTCCGTATTTCTACCACACTATGCAAGTTCAAGATTTTAAAACATAAGCGCTCTCTCTTTCATGAAAGCAAGAGAGCACAGAATCGGTGAACAAGAACATCGGTGCACTTTTATTTAATTAATCAATTTCAAATTTCCGATTTTAATTTGACATATTGTATTAATTTAATAGCTTTACCGGAAATTAATTTAAAACCGTTGCTATTTAAAACCCTTGTTGTATCGGCTTAATGTGATGTCATAACGGTTATAACAATTACGCAAGAGATCGTGGGTTGGATCCCCACCCAGGATAAAACTATGTGTGATGAGCACGATGGTTTATTCTGTGTCTGGGTGTAATTTATCTATAATATGTATGTATTTAGAAATATATAAGTATGTTTATCAGTTGTCTGGTTGCCATAGTACAAGCTCTGCTTAGTTTGGGATCAGATGACTTTGTGCGAGTTGTCCCAAGATATAATTATTATCATTAATTGCGGAGTCAGTCGTTGTTCAGCTGTCGAAGTGTGAACATCAGAATTAAAAAGAGTTTTTTTTTTAATATAAGACGACACCCGCAGCAGGGTACAAGCCCTGTGTCGCGGGGGACTTTACAAACATACAAGTCACGGACACAAAGTACACCCAGACTCTGAACAACAATTTGTCTGATCACACAAAGCGGTGTCCCGTGTGGGAATCGAACCCACGACCTCTTGCGTAGCAGTCGTATATACTCACACTGCGCCACAGAGGCGTGAGAACAGAACAGAACGTATCGGAGTTTATTCTCTACAAAAGTGTTGTGTTTGTGCTGTGGTATCTTGAAATATTACACTTTGTTCAGAAGGCGTGCTCCGATTTCGCGCCCATATACGTCATGAGCATTTTCTATGTAGGCTAACTATCTCCTCTACATACTCTCTGTATTCTCTGAAGAGACGATTTTAACACAACAATTAATACCTATTTTAAAAATTGCAGTTGCACGTGTCCCCTCGTGTTGTAATGATAGTTCTTCATTACCAAGATTAGCAGACATCCCACGAAAACTCACTCCATGCAGTAGCCGACACCAACGCGGTACGTACCAAACACAAGGATTCAGAGAGACAAACACACAAGGTGGAACAGAAAGGTGTGGTCATATTCAAGAGTTGGTATGTGCCCATGATACTGAGCGCAACTTCCTAATTTTATCAAAATCGGAGTTACCCAAAAAAAATATTTATTATTTTTTCATTCGTTTATTTATGATTGGAAAAGTTAATAATTATAAAAATTCTATGCCATAATAATCCAATCGAATTTTGTACCAGGGGAGGTATAATTCTTATGCCATACGCCTTTCACTACTGAATTTTGACAAAAAGAATATGCTATAATAATAATAATGCAACCCGCTATGGCACGATGGTAGATGCAATATTGACAATATACAATATCCGCTGCTCAAATTTGACCACACCTTTCTGTTACAACCTGTATATTAATTACCCATAAAACATTTTCCATTTAGAGACACAATTTCCTTTCGGGTTTTACTCCGCTATACCCCTTGTTTTTACTACTGGTTACCACCAGTGGTATATTGTATTAGTTTAACCATGGAATATACTAAATTAAGCCGTCTCAGCACTAGTGCAATGTTACAAACCAGGGGTAGAGTGGAGCAACATCCTTCCTTTCTGAATGTTACTGGATGTTATCCAGTTATTTCCAGATTATGCCAGTTTCCTCGTGATATGTTTCGTTGTACCTATTACCTAATATTTTTACCTGACTGCAGAGGAGGGTTATGAGTTTGACGTGTATGTACGTATGTATACATCTAATGTCCCTATGCTCATAACTCCTCAAGGGCTCAACCGATTTCAATAAATTATACGTTATTAGATTCATCTTGATAACGTGAGTGTCACTAAGTATAATTCTTATAGAAATGAAATGGCTCATTTTATACGATTAAATGTGCAAGTCGAATAAAAAAAAATGCAAGTCTCTTGAGTGGGGTATTAAATCAAACCTTTATAAGGCGAGTACGAAAATATATTATAAGTACTAGCTGTCCCGCGCAACTTCGTCTGCGTAAATTTTCCCCGTTTTTGAAACATTTCTTATAGCTGCTCCGCTCCTATTAGTCGTAGCGCGATGTTATAAAGCCTATAGCCTTCCTCGATAAATGGGCTATCCAACAATAAGAGATTTTTTTAAAATCGGACCAGTAGTTCCTGAGATTAGCGCGTTTAAACAAACAAACAAACTCTTCCGCTTTATAATATTAACTAGCTGTCCCGCGCAACTTCGTATGCGTAAATTTTCCCCGTTTTTGCAACATTTCACGTCGCTACTCCGCTCCTATTAGTCGTAGCGCGATGTTATATAGCCTATAGCCTTCCTCGATAAATGGGCTATCCAACAAAAAAAGAATTTTTCAAATCGGACCGGTAGTTCCTGAGATTAGCGCGTTTAAACAAACAAACAAACAAACTCTTCCGCTTTATAATATTAGGATAGATATAGATTTTCGTACTCGCCTTGTACCTATAGATTATTTATTCAATATTATATAATCTATACGTTTAAAAATGTTTAAAGTGGACAACAACGATAATATTAAATCAAATTGTTCTTCTTAAAAACATTTAATATAGTGCCTCCGACTGCATGATATTTAATAATTATAGCAAAGAATCCTTTATACTGATTTAAAAGAATAGGAAATGCAGTATGTTTCTTGCACCTCGACGTATCAATGTTCACATGAGACCTCAGGGAAGACATTCTAGTTCACACGTACCTTGTAAGATCTACGAATTTTCAATAAATGACGCTTGCACGACACCAAAAAGTTAATCTGTTGTAAGGGAGTTGCCGAGTTTAGATGTTAGATAATATATAACAGAGTTTAGATAAAAACACGGCGAGAACGAAATTACAGTTTTAATGGTAGCATTTAAACTATAATTTCGTCCTCGTCGTGTATTTGTTAGCCCTGGGCCTTCAGTGAATATCTTATTTTCTAGATATACAACTGAATGAAATAATATTTTGAGTAGTCACAAAACCGAATTTGCCATTGAATGTATGCTAGTGGATCTCTTTAGTATGACTGCATCTATTTCGCAAATTATTATTTTTTTTGCTGTACCTATCTACCTTTATATAAATATCAGTAAATTATAAATGTCAGGACATCAGTGATTATTCTTCTCGGGAAGTGTGTGTGATTCTTGCATAATAGGTCGTAGATTCGATTTCCACACTACAAATCACAAATTGTTGTTCCATCCGAGTCTGAATATTCTTTGTGTTATTTGTATGATTGTAAAGTCCCCCGTAACACACACAGGCCTACTGTCTTTTGAATCATTGGAATGGTGTGTTACAGAAGGAAAGTAAAGGATTTAATGCCCACGTGGCGGTTTTAAAGTTTCTTAAGTCAAACATTTACATCGGTTCTAAACCGTTGCTTCTGGAATGTATGTTTGGCTTCTTCGTGTAGGTACTGCTACTTTGTAATATCAACATTATTATGAAAGTTGTTACGATTTTGGCAGTAAGTACCTCGTTGTAACTATAATACTCGTTACTACGAATTTCCGCTTCGCTATACTCTTGGTACATACTGGACTAGGGTGGCTCTTGATCGAGCACACTGGAGAGAATTAGAGGTGGCCTTTGCCAATAGGCACTCCGAAATTAGAGACACAATTTAGTTGCATTTTTGTAATTGAAATCATGGTTTTATTACTGTACATTTTTGGAGCAATAAAGGCTATTTTATTTTTTTATTTTATTTTACTACGAATTTAGTTAGAATTAGGTGTAGTATTTTTATAATGACCAAACTCATTGTTGGCAAATGAAAAAGTTGTTATAATTTTAGATTAAAAAATTGAGGCTGCGCGGTCGTTGGAACTATATTCACGAATTGTGTTTTGGCCGATTATTACACTACAAAACAGATACTGTAAAAATCCAACCTTAAGATAATGTAATCCTATGTCTAGATCGTAGCTTGTCATCACTGGAATAGCCTATGGTCTAATTGCCTCAGGAACTGTGGAGAAGTCAGTCTGTCGTCAAAGGTAGTAAACTTTTGTCTCTAGTAAAAAATAAGACACCATCTAAACTCGGCAACTCCTTTACAACAGGTTAAAGCATCACACTTTTTGGTGTCATGCAAGCGTCATTCATTGAGGATTCGTAGATCTTACAAGGTACGTGTGACCATCGGATGGAATGTCTTCCCTGAGGTCACACTGATACGTCGAGATGCAAGAAGCATACTGCATTCCCTATTCTTTAAAACCTGTTCAAAAGGCTACTTTGCTTTAATTAAAATAAATTTAAAATATTTTTTTTATTTAGTACTTTTTGGTTGTTATAAGATAATTACAAGGTGATTTAAAAATAACTATTAATATATTGTGATTTTCAACAACAAAAATATGACGAGGACGAAATTATAGTTTAAATATTACCATTTAAACGGTAATATCGTCTTCGTCGTATTGCGTGTGTTAGATTTTACATAAGGGTCGTAGCGATTTCTAATAAAATACTAAAGCTTTTATTGTAGAACTACGTAGAAAACCTACGACGCCTTCTTGTAGAAGTCCTTCGACTCATCGTAGTAGTACTACGACTCATTGTAGACCACTACGACTCATCGTAGAACTACACTTACTATTGTGTCAGGATATTTGGATCATATACCCAATCAGTTGCAATCTAACCTTATCAATCAGTATAGTATCAATAGGGAATAGAATAAATTAGGGAGGTAAATAATACAAAGGAATAAATGACAAGTATCATATATTTTCAACCTTGTTTGGTCTAGTTGTATCAAAGGTTTCATAATAGCCCGTCTCTTAATAAACATTTACCGTACTACATTTCATACATCCTAAATACAATATACCACAGATACTTTCTAACATAACCAATTCACAACATTATTGCAATGTACGACCATATCGCTGTATTATTATTATAGTATATTTGAACAGCTGATAAGTATCACACCAGGCAATATTCATCAAATCATATCACATTCCAATATATTGTTATTAGTCAATATCTATACATAATACACAATAATAGGATATCAGTACAAAAGAACCAGCAATAAGTATAATCTGAATCGGATCGTACCTGTATCCGCAAATGTTGCAATCAGACTGAGCCTCGATCACAATCTGTCAGTCCTTTTATAGAACAAATACACTGAATATTAAAGAACATGTGGGTACTTCGCAAATATTCCTAATTATTATACTTTAACGCATAAAATAATTTAATACACAAAATTATGTTATTTAAATAAAGGAATAACAATAAAACTATTACACAGATAAAACACCTACTACAACACACTACCTTTTAATTTTCAATAAAAGAAGTGAAATATCACAACAACAATATTTGACGTTTCAAGCAGTACCTACATTTGTGGCCAGTGGATATTTATTGTTTTAATTCATTTATAATACTGTGTGGTGCTTTTATAATGTGTTATAATCATCATAAGTAATTTACATGTTAATTACAACATAAACTGTAAGTACTTGTACTTTGTCATAACCTATTCCGTGATACAAATTGTTGTTCAGGTTACTAAAAATACAATTGACATAAAGACATGGCTACTTGCATATCCTATCGTAGCTACTTCTATAATGTCAATTTACTCTGCCATAACGTATTCTGTTATTCTAATGTACAAATACTGTCACATATTCTACAGTTAACAACATTACAGTGGTATTTAGGATTCCTTATTAAAGTGGTCATTATGTCTACGATTTATTGACAGGCTAAACAAATTCATCAAACATATTCATCCCATTGGCCATTAATATACCCCTTATCTATCACGTGCGACACATAGAACTCAAATCTGCGTGAATTTTGATAAGCCCAACTTCTAGAACTCCGTATCGACTTGAAACATTTAAATGCTAAATCTTGAAAAATAAATAATGTTTACTAGTTCTTTCATTAGTTTACATCAAATTACGAGAATAACGGAATTATTCCACATTTCTTTTGTACCTACAATTATTATGAAACTTGTTCACTTTATACTGATGTGTAAAGAACCTGCTAGTTGTTCCTAATATATATGTCGAAGAATTATTAAAACTCTAATTGATATCCGTTTACGTAGTATCTGTTTTGATTAAAAAGCAAGTCTATTGACGCATTTTAAACATGGCCGCCATTCGTCCATTGGCAGTCTTAATCGTGCGGTCGTAGCGACAACACGTCTTCTGATAGACGTCGCTATTTTTATATTGGTGTATGCAAAGTGTTAGTGTGGTTATAGGATAGGGACAGTGATGCAGTGGCATTTGTGTAATCGAAATGATTAGAACATTTTGCGGACTTTACCTTGCTCGAAGTATCCGCGTTCATATGATCTATTACCATTTCCCATAATGTTAATTCGAATATTGAGCCAATAAGGCCACCCTGACGCTTCGATATATATATATTATCAATATCATATGCTCAACAGATTCCTGTCACAAGTTTAATTTAAAGCGAATGTTTACTAAGAAGTGCCCAGCAGAAACAAGCTCCTGTGCTAATCCGCCCACCGTAAGTTCCTCACTACAATGTCATTTACACAAAATAACAGGAAAGTAAAAGAAAAAAAATGGCCTACTTTCTTTTTCTAATAAAAAGAAATTCAAAATATTTCATAGTCTTAAATTTTCGTAGCTTAATCGGTAATCTAATTAATTTTTGGATAAGCTCAAGAAGTCCGAACCATAGACGATTTTTGGGAATGATTAGATTAAAAATTATGTTGCTGGCTCTTTATATTACCACCTCATTTTTGATCGAACCTTCGTTTTTATTTAATTAGAGTAAGCCTCGAGCTCTTTTTGAGAAAACTCGAAACGGTACATTCAAAGGAAATTTATTTTCTGAAAAATAAATTGACAACGACACAAATACGTATTGTCAAATAATTCAATATAATTATAGTGATGATTTTAGAGTTACATATTAAATATTTTAGAGCACGTTACAAATTTTGTTTGTTTTTTTTTTGCAGAGTTCTAACCAGTGCTTGGATTGTTTAGACGGCTCATGTCGGGTGAGACTGTAAACCTCTTATGCCTAGGCCATACCTCAGGCCATACTATGCTCCTCGCGTTGCCCCTCAAGCTGCCTGTAGCGATGTTGCCCCGCAATCCGCACAATGGATGTTGTTCCTTTGACTCGGGAACGCGATGCAAGGGGCATGACGTGTGACATGATGAATAATGTTACCACACAACGTCTCTACCTACTTTCCTCTCTACTTCCCATGCCAGTCGACGAGTACGTGGCAAGGGTATTGTAATGTTGGTTTAGCGTGAACAGTAACTAGACTCAATCAATTGCTAAAACCTTTTTTTTTTTAAATTATTATGAAGGGTTTAATCATCCCTCCTTATTAATCTTTGTTAATCAATTTGGATTGATGAATTAGGGACATTTACATGGACATGTACAACACAGATCGAGGGTGTATAGTGGGCTTCTTCCTTAATTAGATTTAGATTAAGAATTTAAGATGGATTTCCACCTTAAGACGCCTGATGCCAATATGTGAATCGATAGTCATGTCTGATTATTACATAAATACATTATGGCATGGATGTACTACCGTTGCCTACTTTACGATTGAATACGCGACAGGTTTTCGATATCGAGACCTCGAAAACTGACCACAATATATGTAAGACTGTCGATATAAATAATGAAATTTATCATACTTGGTACTGGTAGTTATCGATAGTTTTACCCCATCTACAATCCAGGGCTAAAGTGCTGAAGCGACTCTCTTGCCCCCTCCAAATAATGAGAGTCTTTCTGTGTATGTATTGTCTATACTTTTGCTTTAATATACCATCAGCCGATTCAATCCAAATCAAAATCATGGATCTGCTTCTCGGTAAAATTGTTTCATAATAAACTCTCCTAAGACTTAAATCAAGTGACTGATTTAAAATTTCCAATTTTGTTCTTTTGTGTTTTTCTTATTTTAATTTTTTGGACCATAAATTGGTGAACAAAACAAAAAAGCGGTCTAGGCGTTTTCGAGCTTTTGCGAGACTAATGGACATCAATTGATTTCTATATATACTTATATAAGGTATTGTTTTTAGGCACATAGAAGAAAATCACGATGTAGCAATTCGTTCTTAAGGTTGGTTACTTAATATCTTATTCAATTGTTTTGTTACTCCAATCACATAGGTAATTGTTACGTATAGAGTAAAACCTGGTATTACTTAGTCTGTTCATTGGCTTAGTTCAAGCTTAGCATAAGTAGAACTTGGGCACAGATAATATAATACTATACTAGTTATTAGGGAAATAAGTAGACAAAGCTCCTAATAGAGGTCAGTTCTATTATAGAAGTCAGTGAATGAAATTGAAAAATATACTGTGTATACACAGTATATTTTTCAGGATCGTCATATATGACGATCCTCTATACTAATATTATAAAGCTGAAGAGTTTGTTTGTTTGAACGTAGTAATCTCAAGAACTACTGATCCGAATTTAAAAATTCTTTCACTGTTTGATAGCCCATTTATCGAGGAAGGCTATAGGCTATATAACATCACGCTACGACTAATAGGAGCGTAACAGCAATGAGAAATGTTGCAAAAACGGGAAAAATTTACGCAGACGAAGTTGCTCGGGCAGCTAGTTTGTCATAAGAGTCAAAAATGTTAACAGGACGCTCATTCGATTCGGCATAAAAATTGCTGTCACTTTGCACTGGGCAGAAAGTCTAGCGTCTAGCTCTATTCGTAAGTACCTACAATAGAGGTTTAGAGGTCATTGATCTGAATGTGTCAAATGAGCGTCCAAACGTCAAAATCAAATGGTACAAACGTCAAAGTCCTGTTGTTGTCGTTGGTACCCTATTCAGTGTACTAGTCCTATAGAGCAGGGTTTCCCAAACTGGGAACAGACAGTTACCAGGGTTCCAGAAATAATATTTTTTTGGAAATTTATAAAAAAAATCGGGCAAGAGCATGTCGGACCATGCTCAGTGTAGAGTTCCGCAGCCTTGAATAATTACATCATTAGAAGAGCGTTTGTTCATGGAACGCAATTTGAAACTTTTGTTAAGAAACGCAATTTTTCGGCAATAACTCAAGACGGTATATCTGATCATGTCCAAAATAATTTTAGTTTAAAGTATTTATTAAGCGTTATCTTTGCGATTTTTTGGTCACACGGTTCAAAAGATAAGAGGGGACATTTAATGAGATTTATGCAATTTCCGGAGCGATTGTTTCCCAAAATATTCTCTCAATCAAAAAAGTTTATTACCTTAAAATGTTTTTGAAAGACCTGTCGAATGATGTGTTACACGTTGATGTTTGCTAAAAAAAAACAGTTTCTGTTACATGTATGAAGTGCCCTGCCCCTGTTAAAAATATTTATTTTTATTATTTAGCTATCAAACTAAGTAGCGGCTACTACAAGACACCTTTTCATGAATTTTTATCAATATTCGTAGAGTAGTCTTTGAGTAAACCAACTATACCAGGCCACTCAGAAAGTTTTGCTAAAAAAGTTTTTATGTTTATGTGCTGGCCACTTGTAATTATTTTGAAAAATTTAGTTACCAATTTAAAAGTAAAAACAATTAAAAAAAAACAGTCGTACCAAGAACCTTCTCCTTTTTGTAGTCGGTTAAAATTACCATCCGCGGGCACTGCATCACCATGACAACGGACCCGCGCACTTAGCGCTCAAAACGAAGGACTTCCTAGACACCGCACCGGTCAGAGTCTCGGAGTCCACCCTCCTTACAGTCCTCATCAGGCACCGTGTGTCTTCTCTTTATTCCCTAAAATAAACAATCAGCTGAAAGGGATACAGTTTTTATCGCCGGAAGTCGCGCTACTAGCGTTCGAGAAGGTCGTGGAAGAGGTGCTTGCGGCGGACTGAAAAAAATGTTTAGAGAATTAGTTCAGACGCATGAAACTTTGTATAGAGACTGGTGGAGAGTTCTTTGAAAAAATTTAATTAAAATATTTAATCCATAGACGTTCGTTTTTTAGTTTATGAAAACTTTCTGAGTGTTCCATATGTATTTCGTCTGTACGGATATACGTCTTAGAAAGAGATAGATAGTACTCCAAGTCGTAATTATTATTTTCTAAGCATGTTTTCTTCAGTTTCATTTATTTGTTAAAATAGTTTAAAATTATCTAGGGGATTGATCATTGATATTATTTTATGCCTCGTTTTGTTAAAATGTAGATGTTGATAGGGTTCAAATTTTATTAGTTGGGTGTTGCTAGCGCTCTCACAAGTTTCCTAATGATATTCAAGTGCTACAGCAGTTGAATATCATTAGCTGTCATATGCTTGTTTGCCATCCTATAAACATTTGTTTTTTTTTAGAAAAATGGTGTCAAGTCTTTTGGGAAATTGTTCACCGTGTTCATCAATCAGTTTACGACCACCCTCTTGTAGACAATCAAGATCGTCTTGTGAAAATCGAGCTAGCAAACGACGATCATGTGAAAAACTGCCCTGTAAAAAACCATCCTGTGAAAAACGAATATGCAAAAAACCATCCTGTGAAAAACGAATATGCAAAAAGCCATCCTGTGAAAAACGAGTCTGTAAAAAACCATCCTATGAAAGTCGAATCTGCAAAAAACCATCTTGTGAAAAACGAGTCTGTAAAAAACCATCCTGTGAAAGTCGAGTCTGCAAAAAACCATCCTGTGAAAAACGAGTCTGTAAAAAACCATCCTGTGAAAGTCGAATCTGCAAAAAACCCTCCTGTGAAAAACGAATCAGTAGAAAATCATCCTGTGAAAGTCGAATCTGCAAAAAACCGTCTTGTGAAAAACGAGTGTGTAAAAATCCATCCTGTGAAAATCAGGCCGTTAAACGATCAAATGAAAACCTATTCGATAAACCATCAGCTTGTGAAAATCCAGATTGTAAACCACCACCTTGCGAAAATCCAGATTGTAAACAGCCGCCTTGCGAAAAACCAGATTGTAAACCACCAGCTTGCGAAAATCCAGATTGTAAACCTCCACCTTGCGAAAATCCAGACAGTAGACCACAATCTTGCGTAAATATACCATGTAAACCACCATCCTGTGAGAACATTGCATTTAAAAAACCATCCTGTGAAAATATTGGCTCCAGGCGACCATCCTGTGAAAATGTAACCTGTAAACCACCACCCTGTGAAAATCCACCACCTTGTAAAAAATCATCTTGTGTACAACTCATTGTAACATCAACAATGCAAAACCCACTTTGCAACATAAAACGTTAGTAGGTCTAAAATTGGTTGCTTACCTTACGAATACTCGAACGATACTTAAATTTATGACACTCTCTAAAGTATTTCTATTGATACTATTCACCTTAAAGTAACACCATTTACTACGAACGTTTTAATAACAGACTTCAAAAAGTATTTAATAAGTTGCATTTGAGTATTCTACTGATAACCCCTTTAAAACGTGCATGCCAAACCCACCAATAGAATCCTTGAAATGGGCATTTTGTTTGAGGTGCAGATACATCGCCATAATTCACTGGTGAGAACCGAGTTTGTTAGACGTGGTTTACTGAAACTCATGGCTTGCCAGTCTGCTTGCGAAACGGCGACATGGCAAGCCACGAGTTTTTCTGAAGCGTGTTATTTTGTAGCAGCCAACTCTGGGGCAATACTAGGATGCAAAAGTGGCTTAGTCTAATTTAGCATTGGTGGCTATTGGTGGATTGACACAACTTAGCAACAAAGCATACCTCGAGAAAAAGTCACAGGAATCAACATAAATCAATTCATTATTTCCCCACCAGTTATTGTGTTTTTAGATACCAATTCATGCTGCTCACTTTGTTGCGAGGAACAATATCCCGATAAAGCAAAAGAAGAATGTTTAAATTTGCCCGCATAAAGAAAGGTTTGAAAGTCTTGACTTCAAAATACCATCTGGAGCAGTTTACCAGATTGTAGCAGTACAAACCCGATCATTTGTTTAGGAAATTTTCAGAACGATAGACATAAGCGCCGAAGATGGGTGGGTAGGAGAGGAGTTATGTACTCCGGCCAGTGCCGAATCTAGGAATATTTAGAGGCAGGTGCCACTTACGCCTTCTGTGTTTTCTTTTGCAAGTGTACCTCACGCGACAGGGCGGAGGTTCGAATAATGTCATTTGACATATGAATTTGGCACCCCCTTCAACAAAGCATTTGTTTCCATTGCCATCAACATGGCACCCCGGGATAGGGCCGTGAATTTCCGCTTCCCTCTAGATTCGGCATTGACTCCAGTCTCAATAATAATAAGAGATATATCATTGAAATAGTTTTTCATTACTCAGGGGGGATCAAACGAATGCCCCTCAGAAAAAAGTACCCTGAATATTAGAGTTAATATCAAATTTTATTCTAAGATGAATGCAGTTATTTATTTTAAATAAAGAAATGTTTTCTTAATACAACTGCATTCCAGGATATTTTAAAAGTCACTTGCCAGATTTGGGCTTCTTACTACGCTAATTATAGACCATAAAGATTCATTATTTTTAACTGCCTTCAAAAAAAGGTAGTTCTCTGTTTGAACCGTACTATGTATGTATGTATGTTCGCGATTTTCTTGAAAGTTAATGATTCTATTTAGATAAGGTTTTCGCTTTTCGACTGCACATTTTTCTGGGAAGGTTTTAGTTGAATTCTTTTGTTATGTTAGCTCATAAAACACCAGAGATATTTGCATACGGTGATGTGCTCGATCATTTTTTATTGCCTTGATATTCATTTGATGGTCCTTCAAAAGTTATTGTGATACACCATCTTTGAATGCGGGTATTTTTATTTCTAATAATAGCTTTTTAAAGAAAAAATAATCCGCCCTCAAATTTATATCAAGGGAAAAAAAACAAGCACATCACCGAATGCAAAAATTCCCTGACTCCTCCTCCTCCTCTCCTCCCCTACATCTAAAGGGTGTTTTATAATTTCAGACAACATTTTAAATACTCAAACTTCCCAGAAAAATAGGCAGTCGAATATCAAAAACCCCATCTAAATCGGAACTCTCATAAAGCTTTCCACAAAAAACATACAACTATGTACTTTTTTTGTAAGGCGGTTAAATTAATGTATCCTTTAAATAAAATTTGCTAACTCAAATATTGAGGGTACTTTTCCTCCTTTCTACAACTTGTTTAGAAGAAGTTGTAGTTTATACCTAACGGCCTGTCTCAATAACTTATCTACCGTTAACTGTCTGTTAAAATAGCTTACTCTAGTAGTGATACCGACTCTTGATTAAAATAAATTGCTTTATTAACCGAGGCGCATAAGATGATATGTTTTTTATATTAATCTGTATTTGTTACCTATATTTAGTCATTTAACACTGAAATATTATTATTTAAATAAATTTAAAACACTGAAATGTTACAGTTCATTTATTTTTATTCATTGTCATAGCTCATCGTAGGTACCCAACTGGTTCTAACGGTACATCCTTACATAATATTACCTATTAATGTAAAAGTTTGTGAGGATGAATGTTAAATGTTTTTTTAATATTTCACGCAAAAACGACTGAACAGTTCTGAATGAAATTTGGCACAGATATAGATTAAAGTCTGGAATAGGACATATTCTGGGCTTCTATTCATCCCGTAAAAGCGAAGGAACTGTTCCCGTGAGATATTTTTTTTTCCGATTTCTACGCGAACGGAGTCGCGACAAAATTTCACTACATCACACTAGACAGTCGTAACTGTGGCGTTCACCTTAGTCGATTGGACGTACACACTCCGACAGTTTTTTTGCTGACCGTACCAAACCATATGCTTTAAAGATTAATCTATACTTCAGCTTTATAATATTTTATAAAGCTGAAGAGTTTGTTTGTTTGAACGCGGTAATCTCAGGAACTACGGGTCCGAATTGAACAATTCTGTTTTTGTTGGGTAGTCCATTTATCGAGGAAGGCTATAGGCTATATAACATCACGCTACGACTAATTAGAGCGAAGCGGCAACGAAAAATGTTGCAAAAATGGGGAAAATTTACGCATACGAATTGCGCGGGTCAGCTAGTACTTACGACTTGACAAACAACTGTCGGGTAATTGGTGTTGCCGACAGTTTTATTACAGTCTCCCTAAGGTGCTATTAAAATACTTAATATCCCAATTGTAGATAAGGGGGCGGGGGGGGGGGTGCAACGTGCCTCTGCCTCTGTGGCGCAGTGGGAGTGTGCCCGACTGCTACGCAAGAGGTCGTGGGTTCGATTCCCACACCTCCACCACTTTGTGTGATCCACAAATTGTTGTTCCTAGTCTGGGTGTACTTTGTGTCCGTGATTTGTATGTTTGTAAAGTCCCCCGCGACACAGGGCTTCTACCTTAATGCGGGAGATGTCTTTAAAAAAAAAACCGCCAAGTGTGAGTCGCACGCATGATGGTGGAGGGGAGAAAAAAGTCTTTCAGTTGTGCCTTGGTTATGAAAAAAAGCCTTAGGCTGCATTATCCTATACTCGCGCATCTTCCAAAGAGTTTATAATACTCCTTGCACGCACTTCTCCTCGGTCTACTAAATTCCGCAACATCGTGGAATCTGCCAGTCTCCATATACTCCCACTTCAAGCCACTCATCATAACATCAACGGAATTGACACCTGGCTGGATATTATGCTTACTTCTTCTCCTTCTCTTGTTTCTTCTCACGGCCAACTTTCTGCTCCTGGTTTCTCTCTTCATGATCTTATCTTCCTAACTTATATTTTAAACCCTCCCAAACTTAAACCAAAACTTTTACTCATGCGTTGTTTTGCTCGGATGGACGTTGATAAACTACGTGAAGATGCTTCTGCTATCGATTGGAAAGACCTAGTGATATCGAGTTCAGTAGATAATAAGGTTCGCATTTTTAATGAACTCATTATGAATGTATACAACGTCCACGCGCCCATTAAAGCAATTAAAGTAAAAAGGCCTCCGGCGCCCTGGATGTCAAAAGGTATTCAGATTGCTATTAAACGCCGTGACCGTGCCTTTAGAAGGTTTAAGACAAATCGATCTGATGTCAACTGGTCGTCATATAAAGCTGCAAGGAATCGGTGTAATCAAATGATACGTAACGCCAAACGCCGACATATTCTTGACAATATTTCTTTATCATCTCCTGCCGATATCTGGAAGTTCCTTAGAACCCTAGGTATCGGTAAAGAGCAACAATCCGATTTGCCTGCTACAGTTGGTTTAGATGATCTAAATGACCACTTTGTCACGTCTGTTTCGATAGATTATCTAACCAGATGTCGTACAATTAACTATATATCAAGCATAACTAAAGTCACTTATGATCCTTTTTATTTTTCTCCTGTTGCACCTGATGAGATCAAGAGAATTATACTCTCCATCAAGTCGAAGGCTGTAGGTTGTGACGGCATCAGCCGCCGTATGATCATTACCATCCTTGACCAGCTTCTTCCTGGAATTACGGATATTATTAACTTTTCTTTACAATCAGGACGTTTCCCCGACTTATGGAGTAAAGCATACGTGCGACCTCTGCCTAAGATCTCAAACCCTTTTCTTCCTAATCATTTCCGTCCAATATCTATTCTTCCTTTTCTGTCTAAAGTCCTTGAAACCTGTGTACACCGACAATTATCCGCATTTGTACAGCTTAATGGCATCTTATGTCCTTTCCAATCTGGTTTTAGGCCTGGACATAGTACTATCTCCGCATTGCTAAAAGTAACTGGCGATATCAGAGCCGGTGTGGAGGATGGAAAAGTTTCTGTCATGGTGTTGGTGGACTTCTCAAACGCCTTTAGCCACGATATACTCCTATCAATACTCTCGTATTATAATATTTCATCGGGTGCATTGGAATGGTTTTCTTCATATCTTCAGGGACGCCAGCAGTCGGTTCGCATCGATGATACATTCTCTAGTTGGCGTGATCTCGTTGCGGGCGTTCCTCAAGGCGGTATTCTTATCAATCTGTTAACTCAGGAACTTCGATGTACGTATCATTTGTATGCCGACGATCTTCAGCTATACTTTCAGACAAAATTAGACAATTTGAATGCAGCTATCGATAATGTGTCGGATGAGTTTGGTCTTTCGGTAAATCCTGAAAAATGTCAAGCAATTATTGTTGGCAGTCCTCACATGGTTAGCAGAATAGATTTTGATTCATTACCACCTATTATCTTCCACGGCACTGATATTCCTGTTAGCCATGATGTCAAGGATCTAGGTTTGCATATTGATTCCACCCTTAGCTGGCGGACTCAAATTGCTAACGTCAGTCAGAAGGTCACTGGCACTTTGCGGTGTCTTTATCGTCTCAAAAACTTCCTACCAGTTAATACAAAGGTAACGCTAGTGCAGACTTTAATATTTCCTATCATTGACTATGGTGATGTGTGCTATTTCGACCTGAATGCTGATCTGCTCCATAAAATTGACCGGCTTCTCAACAATTGCATTCGATTCGTCTTCAACCTTCGCAAGTATGATCATGTCTCGAACTATCGCTGTCAGCTTAATTAGCTTCCTATCCGGCAGCGCCGTAGTTTGCGTGCACTTACAACGCTATATTCAATTCTATTTTCTCCTCATGCCCCTACTTATCTAACGCCTCACTTTCAATTTCTCTGCTCTAGCCATGATCGGAATCTACGCTCCTCTAATAATCTGTTGCTTCTCTGTCCTGCTCACAGCTCCACTCTGGTGCATTCTTCCTTCTCTATTCAAGCTATTCTCCTTTGGAATGCACTCCCTCTCGTAATAAGAATGTCTACAACTCGTGTCACCTTTATGTTCCAAGTACGTAATTTCTATACGAAGTTATTGGCGGAATCATCACAATTATAGTAATCTATGGTTATATAAATTATATATTTATGTATAATATGTATGTATTTGTATAGTTATGAGTATGTATCATGTATGTATTGGTATGTTTATTGTTTTTATAATTATTTATTTATTATTATTACTTTTTTTTTTTTTTTTTAATCACTTGCTTGCTTATTTAGCATTAGAAATATAAGTCGATTAAGCACCCACCTTAAACAGTTCTCTGCATCACCCTAAGGTTAACTGGTAGATAATGCCTAAGGCATTAAGTCCGCCTTTGTACAAATTTTGTGTGCAAGAAGATAAATAAATAAATAAATAAATAATACTACGGACACCATCTTCCCCAACTTCCTTACGATTTTGCCTGCATTATTAACCTTTAAATATATATTTTGATTATAACTTGTTACCCGACTGACCCAGAAGGATGGGTAATGTTTTTCGTGCGTATGTATAAGTTTAAGTTAGTAAGTCACTTAAACTTATCGAACTTAAAAAATGAAAGGCTATTTATGTTGTATTTTTATTGTTTAAATACTTAAAACTTCACTATTTTAGAAAGTTGATTAAGCTTTTCATTAACATTTGAATCCCTTTAAAAAAATAAAATGGGAGTCTACCCTTGCATGGGTCAAGTGATGATTTTATCGTTATGGTACTATACGCCACAGTAGGCACCTATTCCTTTTTGAGAGGTCTTTAGAGGTCTTTTAAAGCAACTTAAAACCAATATTGAATATGTTTACTGACTGATAGTGAAGATGAAAAGACCTATTATTTGCTGATGATATATTCTTAGTGTGTTCATTAATATAATTTTTGAGGTTTTCTAAAAAGTGTGCCACCTATCGTATGTCGCGGACATTTAGGTTCTGCTTTCAATCCGGCGGGCGCCGAGTACCCGGTCGCCAGCTACACGACGGCAAATATATGGCGACCGGACCTGACGGACGACGGAACATGTGAAAGCTACCATACATCGCTATACACTTCGCGCTACAATCCGGCCCCGGGTAATTGAAAACGGAACGTGTGAAAACCTCTACTATAGAGGCCAGTGTCCAAAACAGTTTCACAAATGTTGCTCTATTCAATGGCCTTTTTTTTCCCCTTCCCGTTAATATTACTTACTCGGTAGGGAAGGCTCGCACATTCTGTGCATTCGCCAGTTTTAAAGTTTAGTTTTTTTTAGTTTCCAGTTTGTATTCCTTCAAGTTTTCTTCTTTGAATCACAAAGTCTTGTTGTCAGTTCCAAGTTCATTTCTTTTAGGATTTTTTTTTTGAATCACAAAGTCTCGATGTCAGTTCCAAGTTTATTTTCTTTCAAGTTTTCTTATTTGAATCACAAAGTCTCGATGTCATTTCCAAGTTTATTTTTTTTCTAGTCTTCTTATTT
This sequence comes from Herminia tarsipennalis, assembly GCA_945859575.2. NCBI lineage: Eukaryota > Metazoa > Arthropoda > Insecta > Lepidoptera > Erebidae > Herminia > Herminia tarsipennalis. The sequence goes on from OX243839.2 coordinate 20,085,415, forward strand.
GAATCACAAAGTCTCGATGTCATTTCCAAGTTTATTTTCTTTCAAGTTTTCTTTTTTGAATCACAAAGTCTCGATTTCAGTTCCAAGTTTATTTTCTTTCAAGTTTTCTTATTTGAATCACAAAGTCTCGATGTCAGTTCCAAGTTTATTTTCTCTCAAGTTTTCTTCTTTGAATCACAAAGTCTCGTTCTTATCCAGTTAACACGTATTTCAAGTATATTTTGCACTCGTAGAGGATATTTGTGTTATGTTTTTACACGATAAACGCGGATCTGTAAAAATAGCGACATGTTAGTTTGCCGTCAATATTTACTTTTTAATTTAAAGGGATGGCGCTGTCCAGTTCTATAAATAAATAATAAATAATAATGCTCACGATGAGCCCTTTAATTTGATACCCATATTGTAGTATTCGAAACGTCTTTTTTCACACCTCATTATTTTGACACCTTACTGCCTCCATATTTGTTTTTTTTTTCAACGACATTTTTCTAAAAACTCTTGAAGAATCAAGTCAAATGTAAGGACGTTTTTGTATAAATCCGTCTAGTGGTTTGAAAGATATGAGGTTATGAAGAATTTTACATACATACATAGAAGACACGCGCGAAAAACATAACTCTTTTTTACAGTCGGGTAAAAAAGGTTCTATCCTTTTTACTAACAAAGCGAACAAAAAAAACCTATCAAAACATGACATTTAATGTCAACAGTACATAAAATTGTCTTTATTTTCAGCTTCAAATCTATTTATTTTTTCCTGAAACTCCTCCAATTACTCCAAAATTATGGTATGAACTGTAACTACAAAAATTAAAATGTCTAACATGCAGTATAGAGGTAAAAATGACATTTTATTACAACACTAGATGTCCCACGCAACTTCGTCTGCGTAAATTTTCCCCGTTTTGGCAACATTTCTCATTGCTGCTCCGCTCCTATTGGTCGTAGCGTAATGTTATAAAACTTATAGCCTTCCTCGATAAATGGGCTATCGAATAGTGAAAGAATTTTTCAATTCGGATCTGTAGTTCCTGAGATTACCGCGTTCAAACAAACATCTTCAGCTTTATAATATTAGTTTAGATTTAACTAGTACAGGAGCCAAATAGCTATATTAAAATGTGTATAAGACAAATAAAAATTAAATATTTAGATTAAAGTTAAGACCCACATTAACTAAAGTTTGAAGACCGATATTCATTCATGTTACCGAGATAAATATGGATAACTATTTCGAAATATTTGAGTTCGATATTATGCCTACACATTATTATTTAAAAGCAAATGTTAATCTAGCTATATTATGCTGCAATATAGCATGCTGCTATATTATGTAAGCAGACTGTACTAAATTATTTTCTTCTTTTATGGCACCTGCGACAATTCTGCCAAGGACAGATAAGCAATGATCGCTGATACTGTACTCATTCATATATTTTTTTCTTTTTTAATTGACTGCCCTGTTGGTCTAGTGGTTAGTGACCCTAATTGCTGGCCAGAGGTTTTGGGTTCGATCCCCACCAGCCAGGATAAAACTTTGTGTGATGAGCACTATAGTTGCTATGTCTGGGTATAATTTAACTATAATTTGTATGTATTTAGAAATATGTAAGTATGTTTATCTGTGGTTTGGTTGCACAAGATCTGCCTAGTTCAACATCAGATGCATTGTGTGAGTTGTCCCAAGATATTATTATTAAAATATATTATTCCCAGGTTTCTACATGTCTGGCCGCGCAAGACCTATGCTTGGCCTCTGTCGCAAAATAAGATTTCCATCTGTAGTCAACGTCTCTAATGGCCATAACTATAAACAAATCATTAAAGACTGTCTAATAACTATGAGCCCAGCAATATGCAGCTTTTTTCTCTTTATGCTATGTGTGGTGTTAATAAATATTTATCAAAACCAAACGGAATCAGCGAAAGAAAATAGTGATGAAGGAATACTAAGCAAGGTAAAGGTTGTTTTACTCCATACTAGGTACCTATCGTTAGATTAAGAAGCCAAGGCGTCGAGCACACTGCCTGCGGTCAAATTTCTGAACAGACAGAACGTACGTTCTCTTTGCCTGTCGCGGTGTATTGGATTCTAGGCCACTAGCCCTACCTTTTGTAATATGTAAAGCATTTATATGCCAATTTTATGTATACTAAATGTATGGAGGAAAAGTCACTCAGTCAGATTGCCCTAAAATCATATCATATGGAGGCTAAATTCGACTTTAGCGGACATGTCTCGATGCCGGAGTTTTAACGGCTTAGGGCCGGCACCCCTAAGTTCGCCGGTTCAAGTCCCGTCTGAGACGAAATTTTCCTCCATACATTTAACACCTCATAGAGTACAGAGACCGCAAAACTATAGACCGCTGGCAGTGTACTCGGCACCTTAATTCACAGATGCACTACGGCCGGTCTCAATAATCTATTTATCGATGGATTTGACTACTACAGCTATACCTATATTTTACATAAGCTCCATACAAAATATGTCAAAATTCTAACTCTGGTAGCCAAATCCGTTGATAGTTAGATTATTGAGACCGGCCGTTAGTCTTTTTCATTCAGATGACGATTACAGCTTGTCATCTATCTTTGAAATGCGAGGGCCCAACTCGCGAGCATCAAAGGATAGAATAATTTGAGGTCTAGTAACATAGTCCAGATAGGTGGTTTGATTCCGGCCCCGGCTTGGCTACGGAAGTCTCGAGTTCGATTCCTGGGTCTGGACTTCAAAATTTTATATCTTTCTAAAATGCAATTATTGTATTTGTTTGTAATAGATATTTGTATAAAATAAATAAAAAAATCCTAGACTCAACAAATAATTAAGCGTAGTAAACATGCCATTTTGTGCAGTTGTGTTATCGCATAACCTTCCAACACACTACATAAAAAGGTGATCATCATTAAAACCATTGGCCTATACCATTCTGATCAGATGATCAAAACAGCGTCACAAGAGCCTCAGCATTTTCGCTGGACGCTGTATAGTTAGGGACGCGATTTATATGGCGCAAGCATGCCCAGAACTTGCCTGATGACTAGTCAATACCAAGACCTGACTCGTGTCTTACGGGAGGTACCATACCGGGTTTTGTTACAAGTTTCCCTCTCTTCGCACTGTTTGTGTTTGATGACATTTTGTATTCTTACTCCGTCACCAATCGGTTGAATGGATACTACTAACAAAATAAAAAATATCTTATTACGTCGTGCTTACCGTGGCCTATTCATACTCCTAGCTATTTTATACATCACAAACATATTGGTACCTACCTGTTCTGTTACAAAATTCAAAGTACATCCACCTTATTAATCTGTCCTAACATGTCAACCTGGCCTCCAGAAGAACAATAACTTCGTCAACTTCACACGGGCGTTCTAACAGATATGCGACTCTATCGTGGAGACTTAGAACCTTAACATACTTACTTAGAATCTTAACCTAGGTATTTGGCCATCGAAATACGGGTAGAATCGAAAGATGATATTTGCATCTAGTTATTTATCTTTATTCAATTAAGTACTTTCATAATTAAGGTTTATTATTCACGCGTAAATTCCTTTTTAAATTATTCAAATCGGACCTTTTGTTTAGAAGTTACGACGGGTATAAAAATGTAAAAGTAAAAAAAACCGGGCAAGAACATGTCGGACCATGCTCCAGTGGCGGAGAGTTCTTAGAACACCATAATTTTCGGTTTCCCTTTGAATTCCAGTTATTTAATATGATAGATACAAAGAACCGTCTCCAGCAAGATATATTTTTGTATCGGGTTACCTCAGAAAAAAAAAAATTAACCCTTCGCCTCTGCTGGCTTCAACTAACAATTTTATTATAATAAACTATATTTTGTTTTTTTTTACAGTACATTCAGTTCCACTGTAACTGTAAAGAAGACACTTAAGATGAAGATTTTTTAATTGAATGAATTGCATCTGCTAAGACAATATACTCATATTACATGCTACGAAAATATCAGTAAAAGTATAAATATCCTTCAAACAATTCGTTTCTGTCTGTTTGATCTTATGTGTTTCTCGGACGTACCGTATGAAACTTAGATGGTCACGGGATGCGTACCAAAGGCAATTAAATCAATAGACGCCGGTGCCTGTGCCCTCTTCAGATCAAAACTCTTTATCTGAAAGGAAAAACAGCACGGGCTCTCAACAAGAGCTCGTTCTACGATTGATGGCTTGAAAATCAAATTCGTTTCAATGATAAATCAGTACCAGACTTAAAGGGAATGTGAAACATAAAAAACAGTGTTTGTTTGTTGTATTTGTCATGATTTTTAATGAATTAAGGTTTTTTGTGGAATGTTAATAAAATTGATTGATTTTAGAGCTGTGTTCAGTGTTTTAACATATTATTAATCCGGCGAGAGAAAAAAAAATCTTTTAAAATGAATGTATTATTTATTTATTAAGAAGAAAGATTATTATTATATTATTATGCGTGTATGCACCCGGCGACGTATTTTTAACGTGCCGAAAACACGCGATGACACACTTTGAACGTGTTAGAGGATTTTGTAGGGAACGTAGAGGTTGTAGAAGGTGTAAGCTGATAATTATAAGAAAAGCTTTGATAGAATTGCTACGAGTATGTCGTAGCAATTGTATGTATGTAAAGCTTGTATAGATTTAGAACTACAATATACTATCTCATGTCAGGAATATTGACTACTTGTGTGTCATTTGAGAATGTAGCATAATGAGTTGTAACCAAAACTTACTGAGGGATAATGGTTCTACAGAACAGTATCATAATTGGAAGACCTTGTCCTGTTCAAGAAATGTCAGGATGTAATGTGTGTGTCTGTATATTGTTTAAGGTTCCTATCACTCAGTTCAGTATTGTCGGGGCATCTATTCAGGGTAGTATAGAATAATACAAAGTAACAAATGGCAATCAGCATTATATTGTCAAAATACAATTCGCTCTGGTTATATCAAGGAATTGGAGTAGGGAGGTATGCTAGTGTCACTTCCAAGAGGACCTATTGCCTAGGAAAAGAAGTGATAAGAAAACTAGGCAGTCTCCTAACAAAACATTTGCCATATACATTTGCTAATATGATATTTACATAAGCAATCTGCAATGTATCTAATTGACTGAGACTTAGATATACCATTGCAATGTCTTACTATATTACTACAAGGCAGATGATTCACAACTTACAGGACAATAGACAATTAGACACATTGCAATATCTTTTCATCAGTCAATCAGCTAGTATACACAAACATTATACATAGTATAGAAAAAAACACTATTTATATAATACAATAGAAACAATATAAAGTAACTTTGAATAAGGATCGTACCTTCGCCGTCGGATGACACCAGAGAAAAAGAGGGCTAGGTCAGAGTTTGTCCAGCTTTTATACCTTCTTTTTACTCACATTTCCTATTATGTGGGTAGAATGCCACAGTTATAACTTTTTAGGTACATTATAGATATTAAGCAGTGTTTTTAACATCATTCTATACTTAGATCGTTATACAACAATTTATATAAAGATATAGACACTAGATTACATAATCCAAACAATACAAATATTAACTGTATTAACTATATTGTTTCATCAAATACCTACATATGTGGGTAGGATCCCACATTAGAGTTTGTTTAATAGGTACATCTGTGATAAAAGAGTTTAGTCTAATTCATTAATGATATTATCAGTTGCAATTACATTTAGTATATTCATTCCAACCTCTGCAATGCATTCTCATGTCTAATATCATAAGCATCATAAACAACTGACACAGTATTAATCACAATACAAACATCATCCTAAAATATCTGTGGGTACATCTATAATATAAATAATTGATTTATTAGATCTTTGAATTGTTCTGTGCCACAAGTAGGTATTTCATACAGTATAACATAACTACCAAACATAGTGCAGACACGGATGATCTTATAATCATCGTTATGATAACCAGTCAATACAATGTGATGGTTACACCGTCATCAGACTCCAGACCACCTCTCAAACTTATAAAACAGTTCCACCAAACCTTCGTTCGGTTTTATACAACAATATATAAACTGGAAGAATCAATATTCCAAAACACATCTACATAGTAGATATCAAAATCCAACACATGGATTGATTATATATATGGCTATTTACATAGCCATATAACACCATATCTAACACGGCCATACTGACAAGTGCTGCGTCTCGAAGCACTATAGGTTTACGGCTAGAATAATACTTAGGTAGGTAGGCACCTTAATCGACCTAACTCAATGATTTCCTAATCACCTACCTATCTAATGACTAGCCTGAGTTCTAATTCTGTAATATCTACCTAAATGGCCACCTACCCACAAACTAACTAGCTTCTAAACTCATGTTCAGAGTATGATTGATCCGGACCTCAGATGGATTGCTCTCCGTAAGCCCTACATTATGAAACCTCGTCACCGCCGCTTGTGATTGGCTCATAACTAGACATTACGTTGCTTAGCGAAATTTTGAATTTTGTCTACCGTGTGAATGTCGTCCGTTCTCACCCGCTGCTAGTGAGAGCACTAACCATCATAATGCTCTATCCGAGCTATAAACACAACTCAAATGCTCCATTATTTTTTGAGCTAACAAAACTCAATTGCTCCATTATTTTTTGAGCTATATTTTTTTTGAGTTTTCAAGTGCTCCATTATTTTTTGAGCTATCAACCCTTGAGTTTCCCATATGCTCCATTATTTTTTAAGCTACGTCACAACGGTCACCCAGCGGTTTTTTTTTGTTTCGAGCGAGTTGCATCAACGTGTTTCCATCCGCCCGCTGCAAGTGGATAAAGTCAACAACAAGCAACCGTCGACAGCGATTTTACCAGGTTTGCCAAAGGGAAATGCGAACAACCCAACCATCCAGCATCAATTACCTCCTTAACATTGTATCATCGTAGTAATGTACTACCACAATCAGTCTTCAGGTCAAGTGTCAAGTCTCAAACACAAGTCTTTAGTCAAAGTTCGATCTTATGTCAATTGGAATAGTACAATCACAACAACAACAGTCCCTACTACCTACGTAACTATCTATACTACACTAACATCTATATATATAATTAGTATCCACCACTATACTACTATATTTCTCACTTGCCACATAGTTTACTTGGTATAGGGGTGTTCGTTATATTACGTATCTGAATAAACAACTCGTTATTTATACCTAGTTCTCTTCGCATTAGTTATTTAAATCATAAAGCAGCTATTTACGTGTCAATGCTATTTATCAATTTCCTATAAATTACTGTGATAAAGAATTAATAAAAGCGCCATTAATGGCATTACTCTGATACTGCCTAAAACTCGGCAAATCGATATCACACGTAATAACTTTGCAACTTCCTAAGTGTTGCTTGCTACCAAAATGATAACACGGTAACGAAAAACAATGACACGACAGCTGAAATAATAATAACGATTAACAATAACTAAAATAGAATATTTATCTAAAATCAAATAATTAACTTATTAAGTTAGCGACATAACTTTTTTTGTGATACGTTTAATTAATCAAAAAAAAATGCTTTGAAAATTGTCAATGAGGCCAAAAATCATCCGCACCTGGCTCTCGATTGTACACGCAAATAACTCCCGACCCCATCAAAAATTGTCTACTTAACCTACCTATGTGTACCTGCTGTGGCCAACAGCCATATTTTTTTTTTTATTATTTAAATAAGCCGACTCCCGCGTTAGGGTCCAAGCCCTGTGTCGCGGGGGACTTTTGCATACATACAAGTCACAACACAAAGTACACCCAGACTCGAAACAACAATTTGTGGATCATACAAAGTGGTGTCCCGTGTGGGAATCGAACCCACGACCTCTGGCGTAGCAGTCGGACACACTCCCATCGCGCCACAGAGGCGTAACAGTTAACGCGTAACATAAACGTCCTATGTAACAAAACGCATTTTGGTTATCGCTAATGAAGTGCGATGCTCCTCGTGAGGTGTTGTTATTCATTACCTAGGTACTAATAACGATAGTTCTAAAAATACGGTTTAACAATTAGCGTAATAACGTTATCTAATTGGCATCACACGTGTATTTCCGTATTATAATAAAAAAAACATTGTAAATCATTCACAAGTGCAAAATAACCACAAATAAATAAGCACTATCTAGGTACCCAAAGTAAAAAGGGCATAACAGTATTTTGCAATTAACTGTTTTTTGAAGCTGCTAAATTACCTACCTAATCATTAGATACAGAATAACTATTATTACATAAACAAGTATCTACTATCTAACTAAACACAAAATAACAGCATTTTAAAACCAAACGGTATCGCAAAGATAATATTGTAGGTACCTAGTTAATACGTACAGTACTATCTTAATAATCATTACCTACATGAGAACTAGCTACAAAATGCTACTTACTGAAACTTATCAAAAAAAATATGACTACGACAATGACTACAATACTAAAATAATCGGCATTTCACGAGATCTACGAGTACCTACCTAAACTGAACAGGGAAAAAGAAGTAGTTTTAAAAAATCAGTTGTTCAAACATAATATTTTAGATAGATCATGTCTATCATTATAATTTAAACAAGCTATACTTGAAGTTAGGTACCTACTTCTAATATCAATTTATTCATGTCATAGACTATTCTGTGATACAACCCTTGATTGTTCACGTTACTTAAGATAAAAGTACCTATAAATTATGTCCATGTCGCCATAACTCTTACGGTCATATTGACAACTATCTTCTTTGCTCTTAAAGAAGGTTGGTACATAGGTACATAACCACAATTTGTTTTGCCAAATATCAATCCAGCTACCTGCTCTGCCCTGAGAGATAAGTACCAAGTAAACGATCGACTAGCGACTTCTTTTTATTTTTCAGTTTCAAAAACATTTGTTTTGTAAAGTTTGATCTTTAGATAAATCTTTAGATTATCGTTTGATCTTAAGATTTTTATTACGATACGATACGGTCTATTTAATTTCATTTTCAAGGCAGTTTATACACGATAGCTATATAAAGTGCTAATACAACCAATTATGATTTATTACCTAATATTTATTAAAAATAAATAATTAGTTACTGTAAGAATTACTGTAGGTACAACAAAACTATGTCAATATCGTATATCACGAAGAATAACGTATTATTCGCTAACAAAGTCAAAATAAAAGGAATCAGTAACCGCATTTGTTTTTAGTATTTATATGGTCTAAGTAAGAGTAACATACCATGGTTACTATGAATTTCATCAGCTAACGTATTAAATAAAATTAACGGCAGTATTGTAATAAGTACTGAAGTACTGTGTCTATTGCATTTGTCATAATGGTAACAAGTAGGTAGGTAGGTATTTAAATTTTCGTAGGCAATTTGTAAACTTGTATAATACATACCATTACTAAAAAGGAAATTTAAACATAGCTACGAAGATAGCATTTTGAAATTAATTTCCAAACCCAACAAATTCATCGTTACTTCTTATTTGAATTATAAATCAGTTACCTACCTACTGCAAACGTAAAACAAACCTCGTATTATTTGATCTGCTAAGGGTAGTTTTATTGCACAATTAGGTACCTACCACTAAATTGAAGTCAAAAGTAAGTCAATAAAGATATTTTGATAAAAAAACCTAGGTACCTACTTACGTACGTATCAATGTCGATTTTGTAATTTATTCGTTATTTCTATAGTTATTCGTATTCACAATTACGGTAACCCAATAAACAATACAACTTCAAAGTAAATAGTCACTAATAAATCTCAAAAGCAGTTATCTAAATAATTATTTTCTAGTAGTATTTTAATCTATGGCCCATGGCTCAATTTTATTACTGTTCAAAAGTTAGCACTTGGATGAGCTGGGAACAGAACGTATAAAAAAAAATTAAAATTTGAAGTTTCTAAAATTATAAAGAAAAATATTTTACTCTAAGTTAAATTTGAAAATGCAATAAAAACCTAAGACAGAAAATCAAACTGAATTAAATTAAACGAAGACATTCCAATCCAAAGACAATGACTTTAGTCTATGGCATCGGAACTGTCAAAGTCAAATTATGTTTACAAAAACAAATTTCTAATGAAATATATCCACATTTTTATGTTATTTTAGTTATTAAATATGGTTTTTAGCTTGAAATAAGCACATTTAAACAATGAAAATGGAATTATAGTTAAGTTAAGTGTATATGTGAATAGACAGGTTTTGAAAACTAATGACTCTGCAACTACAGACCCAACAGCTAATATTATGTGGCTGCTCTAGACTTCCCATAAAATCGCTTGGCCAATCTGACCACTAACTACCCACTTATATTATACTAAGTGATCGTAATATTATTTGTACTTTTCTACATTGCCTGTAGTAATTGCATTATCACAGTACCTACAAAAATACGATATAAGACATTTGGGATTACCCAAATAAGCCCACAAATAAGAGGTTTTAAATGTTTTGTTTACCTCCAATCAATGTAAATTGCAAAATGTTTAAGTTACTAAGCTTAGTAAAACTTTTTTCTAAATTCATGGCACAGAAACAATCAAATTCTTAGAGGTAAACAGATTGAATGTTCATGATGTGCATAGAAGTACCCAGATTCTATATAATATAACAGTACACATCTTAAGACTAACACACATAGCATAGATAAAACAAAAGTTGACATAATATAATTTGTTCAGAGTACCTGACAAACAATTTCATAAGATGTTTAAGAGCTTTGTTGTCCTTTCTGCTTATCACTGAGAATTTCCTTGGGTGGGTTGTAGGGTAGGCAGCAGGAACAAAAACAGCCAGTATTGTAGATCATCTTGGGAACCAAGCATATGCAAATTGTATTTTAACGGCCCGCTTTGTAGATCATCCTTCCGTTGTTTGGTTTGCCAGATGATAGGAACAAACAGCCAAATTGTTAATCACTCTGAGAGTGACCCATAGCAGGAAGCCATTCTGAAACTTGTAACAATTGTATTAGCAATGTGATCAGACACAAATCACAAGTGGAACAGGGTTTTTTTCCTTCACTTCCGATGTTAGAGGATTTTGTAGGGAACGTAGAGGTTGTAGAAGGTGTAAGCTGATAATTATAAGAAAAGCTTTGATAGAATTGCTACGAGTATGTCGTAGCAATTGTATGTATGTAAAGCTTGTATAGATTTAGAACTACAATATACTATCTCATGTCAGGAATATTGACTACTTGTGTGTCATTTGAGAATGTAGCATAATGAGTTGTAACCAAAACTTACTGAGGGATAATGGTTCTACAGAACAGTATCATAATTGGAAGACCTTGTCCTGTTCAAGAAATGTCAGGATGTAATGTGTGTGTCTGTATATTGTTTAAGGTTCCTATCACTCAGTTCAGTATTGTCGGGGCATCTATTCAGGGTAGTATAGAATAATACAAAGTAACAAATGGCAATCAGCATTATATTGTCAAAATACAATTCGCTCTGGTTATATCAAGGAATTGGAGTAGGGAGGTATGCTAGTGTCACTTCCAAGAGGACCTATTGCCTAGGAAAAGAAGTGATAAGAAAACTAGGCCGTCTCCTAACAAAACATTTGCCATATACATTTGCTAATATGATATTTACATAAGCAATCTGCAATGTATCTAATTGACTGAGACTTAGATATACCATTGCAATGTCTTACTATATTACTACAAGGCAGATGATTCACAACTTACAGGACAATAGACAATTAGACACATTGCAATATCTTTTCATCAGTCAATCAGCTAGTATACACAAACATTATACATAGTATAGAAAAAAACACTATTTATATAATACAATAGAAACAATATAAAGTAACTTTGAATAAGGATCGTACCTTCGCCGTCGGATGACACCAGAGAAAAAGAGGGCTAGGTCAGAGTTTGTCCAGCTTTTATACCTTCTTTTTACTCACATTTCCTATTATGTGGGTAGAATGCCACAGTTATAACTTTTTAGGTACATTATAGATATTAAGCAGTGTTTTTAACATCATTCTATACTTAGATCGTTATACAACAATTTATATAAAGATATAGACACTAGATTACATAATCCAAACAATACAAATATTAACTGTATTAACTATATTGTTTCATCAAATACCTACATATGTGGGTAGGATCCCACATTAGAGTTTGTTTAATAGGTACATCTGTGATAAAAGAGTTTAGTCTAATTCATTAATGATATTATCAGTTGCAATTACATTTAGTATATTCATTCCAACCTCTGCAATGCATTCTCATGTCTAATATCATAAGCATCATAAACAACTGACACAGTATTAATCACAATACAAACATCATCCTAAAATATCTGTGGGTACATCTATAATATAAATAATTGATTTATTAGATCTTTGAATTGTTCTGTGCCACAAGTAGGTATTTCATACAGTATAACATAACTACCAAACATAGTGCAGACACGGATGATCTTATAATCATCGTTATGATAACCAGTCAATACAATGTGATGGTTACACCGTCATCAGACTCCAGACCACCTCTCAAACTTATAAAACAGTTCCACCAAACCTTCGTTCGGTTTTATACAACAATATATAAACTGGAAGAATCAATATTCCAAAACACATCTACATAGTAGATATCAAAATCCAACACATGGATTGATTATATATATGGCTATTTACATAGCCATATAACACCATATCTAACAAACGCAATTCAGACACAGACAATAAATATTTTATGGGCCAATGTATATGAGTATATACGTAGATAGGTAGATAGATAACTTTACTAAACTCGAGATCTTTAGGCCCGGCAGTTAGGTACCAAATTTAAGGAATTTCAAAAGTATTTGACCAAGTCTGCCATTTTGTAATTTAATATTAATATTATTTAAAAAACCGGGCAAGTGCATGTCGGACCACGCAAAATGTAGGGTTCCGTGGGGACTACGGAACCCTATACATTTCTCCCCCCCCCCCCCCATCCGAATAATGTGGCTTAAGAAGTGGGTTTTTACAACGTTATATCTACTTACTTAATAAGTTTATTTGGAACTTACAACAGTTTACACACAGTACAATAATATGGAAACGATGATAATATTTTCAAATTTGTACGAAAATTTTGTTACTTCTCATTTGATCAGCTGTTACTCGTAAACTTGTAAAGCCTACTTAGCCGTGATAGTTTTCCTTTAATTTCCCTATAAATACTACTGCCGTGATTTTTTCAGATACCCAACGTCAACCATGTAGGCTATATAGTAGCAGGCAGGGGACACTTGACTTTAACATAAAATTGGACTTTAAAGCGTAATATTTAACAAATGGATCTCTAAAACTAAAGATCGTCTTTCCAACCCCTAAACGTTTTTAAAAGACATCCCACATCATGGGGTAGGTAAGAAAAAAAAACACTATACATAGGGGAGGTACCTTAAAAAAATGTTTTTCAAGATTTTATTCTTTTACTTTGTCGGCGTAAGTAATATGTGTATTCATGCAAAATTAAAGCCTCCTAGCAATAACAGTACTGAGCAAAAGTACGAACGGACGGACATGGCGAAACCGTACCGTTTTGCCATTTTGGCTACGGAACCCTAAAAAGCAACGGCAGACACTTTTCACGTTGCTAAGATCCTGGCATACGATTTTAAAATCATATATTTGGAGACTTTTGGAAGTGCCTGATAGATTATAAATAGCAATACAAGAAGAGAAGAGGTTTTAAATTTTTGTACAGGCTCTTAATTATTTGGTGATTTCAAAATTGTCTGACACGATCTCAGTCACATAAAAATCCTTTGGCTTTTTCTTTTGTTATTATTCACGAATAATAATAATTAGGGCCGAGCCCTAATTATTATTATTCGTGAATAATAACATTAAGTATTTTCGGTTTTTATTTTGTTTTCTCTATATACCTAATCCGGCCATAATTTCTGTTACAAATGAACATGCATTTTTTTTTTAATGAATTAATGCAATATTACTAAAACTTATATGTACATATTTATTAAAGTCTCAGCAAAAAATTAATACAATATTCTATTCAAAATGGCCACCTTTGGCTTTGATACAGGCCTTTAATCTGTCTGGCCACGAATCTATGGAGCACTGCTGATTTTATTAAGACACTCATTGTCGCCGTGTCATTTAGAGCAAGCCATGTCCTCTGAAACTGACCATAATTAGTAGTCTAAAGGGTTGAGGTCGGGGCTAGAAGAGGGCCAGTCATCAGCTCTTATAAAGTTCGAAGCGTTGATTTCAAGCCACGCTTGGGTAGTTCGTGCCTTGTGACCAGGTGCAGAGTCCTACTGAAAAGACCACGGTACATTTTTAAAAATTGTATTGCTGAGAGGTTTCAAACACGATCCAAGTCTGTCTCTTGATCTTTGGCTGAAGTTTTCACTACTTTTTCTAAAAAAATGTTGCTTTGCGACGCCTTGATAAGACACGCCCCACCAAACCATCACTAACCCAGGATGATGACTACGCTGTACCTTTCCGACCACTTGAGCAGCTTTTTTAGAACTGTGAGCGTACACTTTATCATTTTGCTTATTGTAGTGCGCTTCCATCGTGATTTTTTTTTCATCGATAAAGAGGGTATTTATGCATTTTGATCGATCTACTCTCGTTAATTCGTAATCGACATTCAAACGTTTTAAACTCCATATTTTACAATTCTGGGACCATATTATATGTACATATATATTTTGATGTGATTTTTAATACATATTTTTCGGAGCCCTAATAATAATATATTTCAAAATTACAACACGGCAAACCTCGTCAAATACGTATAAAATACCTTTAATATCTGTACCTACCTGATAAACTTAAGGATATCACGCAGCTGCCGTTCTAGGCTTAGAGAGTCCCCACTTCATTAATGGTAGGTATGAGAGATTCCCTATGTAAAATTCTAGTTTTGATTAAGTACAAACTGGCAGCCTTTCATTGTCTCTTAAACTAAAACGTTTATACACGTTCAAAAATTGTGTGATGCCGTAAACTTGCATTTGTATCGATACAAACGCGGTGATACAGCGATACAGACGCGCAGTCAGTTAATAAAAACAGGCTTTGAACGCGATTCTCGTGCGCGTTAGAATCGATCAACATTTAGTAAAATCTTTGAAAAAATAATATATGATCAGATGCAGAACTTCTTTTACAAAAATAAATTATTACACTTTAAACAATTTGGTTTCACTAGGGGTCGCTCTACAACCGATGCTGGTGTGGAGCTTTTAAAACATATTTTTGACGCCTGGGAGGAATCGCAAGATGCTTTAGGCGTCTTCTGTGATTTATCTAAGGCATTTGACTGTGTTCTGCATGAAACATTAATCAGGAAATTGCAACATTATGGTATTAAAAACACAGCTCTGAATCTTCTTACGTCCTATCTGAGTAACAGGATTCAGAAAGTTGATGTTAATGGTAAACGCTCCCCGGGGTCTGTGGTCAGAATGGGAGTCCCACAGGGTTCTATTCTCGGGCCGTTGTTGTTTTTAATTTACATAAACGACTTACCATATTTAGTAAATAATAATCATGAGATAGTCCTGTTTGCAGATGATACATCACTCTTATTTAAATTAAAACGCCAGCAAAAAGACTTTGAAGATGTAAATATGGCTATCTCAAAAGTGGTTAACTGGTTTGATGTTAACAATTTACTCTTAAACGAGGGCAAGACTAAATGTATTCGATTTATAACACCTAACGTGAAACCAGTAAAAACCACTATAAAAATAAAAGAAGATGAGTTGAACCCTGTAGAGACCATAAAGTTTTTAGGAATTACTCTAGATTCTAAGCTTCAGTGGGGCCCACATATAAGTGAATTGTCTAATAGACTCAGTTCTGCAGCGTACGCAGTTAGAAAAATTCGTCAGCTAACAGACGTTGAAACAGCGCGATTAGTTTATTTTAGTTACTTTCATAGTTTAATGTCGTACGGTATTCTACTGTGGGGGAATGCTGCCGACATTCAAACCATTTTTGTTCTGCAGAAGAGGGCTGTTCGATCAATTTACGATCTTAGTAGTAGACACTCACTTAGAGAAAAATTTAAGGAAATCAATATCATGACTGTTGCATGTCAGTATATCTATGAAAACCTTATATATGTTCACAAAAATATTGATAGTTTCTGTAAGAAATGTGATATACATAATATTAACACGCGGAACAAACATAAACTTGTTGTACCAGCGTCAAGGTTACAAAAAGTAAACAAATCATTTCGGGGCCAATGTATACGTTTCTACAATAAAATCTCTAGCGATATTCAAAAATTAAGTCGTAATAAATTTAAGTGTACCATTAAGAAAAAATTGTGTATGAAAAGTTACTACTCAATAATTGATTATATGGAAGACAAAAACGCTTGGGATTGAACTGCTTTCTCTCACAGGCTATTAAAATGTACTTTAAGATTATATGTATATATACATATTTACTTTGTAAGAAGTGAAGTATTGTGTTTGCTGAATACGTTTATATATACTCATTTTAGAGTTACAAATAGTATTATTATTTAGTTATCCTTATTTTATAAACGATTACACTCACCAAACACAATGGTTCATTCAGTAAAATTTATTTTTGTAAAGAAAAACTTGATGATTTTAAAAGAGTGGCACATGAGTTTCTTGGCAGCTTCTTCTCATGAGCTTTACACTTGGAACTGCCACCTAACCTCATTTTGTTTTTTTTTTTTTCAAACATTCATAATTTTATAAAATTTTTAGTATGTTTTAATTTGACGTTTTCAAATAATCATTAACCTGATTTTACGAAATAAAGATATTTGACTTTGACTTTGACTTTGACTTTGATTAATTATGCGACAGTGTTAAAAATACACCTTGGGCCATAGGCCAGGCACAGTGCTTAGTATATCTCGCTATGCTAAATAGCCAGATAGTTGTCCAAATGGTCTTGCTATCTCCCTCACCTTGGCGGATTTCCTATTAAATACTATGTATCATCCAAGAGAAGACGTCCAGACGTTATTCATATTAACCAAAGAAGTAGAAGAAAGAAAGAAGAAGAATTTTATTTTGGTTTCCATTGTTAGCAGATTTGCGCAAAAAAGTATAAAAACTATCTCTCAACCTCTCAACTCTAAAACGAAGTGATTACTTACTCTGTGCTGAACTCTATGATAAAAACTAAAATTATTGTGTTTGTCAAATTGTCAATGCTCAGTCTACCATGATCTCTTAATTTTAATAAAGATGTGAATTCAGTAAATTAATGGCAAAGCGAGAATACACAGGTAAGATATTAATATTAATTCATGACATGTTTCAGAATCAAACCACAATTTTATTTAGGGCCTGCAAATGGATTCAATAAATTTTGCATTTTACGTAAAACGCCTGAATGTTTTTGACAAATCCTGTTTCAAATGATTTTAAAACCGTTTGATTCTGACTCGGCGTACACACACAATTTAAAGCCCAATACTAGATAGTATTATATGTTTAAGCGAAAGATTACATGTTTGGATAGATGGGTGGGTGTTATTTATTCACGCCTAAAGGGCTGAACGGATCTGAATGAAATTTGGCACAGAGATAGATGAAACTACTGTGTACCAATATATGATCCAAATACCTTCAGCTATTTTGGCGTGATTAAATAACAAACTTACGTATAGACTGCCACATATATAATATTAGTAACAATAGCATCAGAGAATAGGATGTATGACATAAACTGCGTCACTGAGGTTAGAGTAAGAAGCACTACCCATTACCCCTATTTTAACCACCTTCTAAACAGGTTTTCTCTGTTTGACCTATATGTTTGTTCACAATTTTCTCGAAAACTAGGGATCCGATTCAGATGCGGCTTTCGCTATTCAACTGCATATGTTTCTGGGAAGGTTTTAATGTATGAAACGTTATGCTAATTAATAAAACAATAGAGATAAAGTCTAAAACATAGTATTAAGTCAGCTAAGTTTGCATTCGGTGTGCTTGATATTTTTTTCCTTTATATTCATTTGATGGCGACGCCTTAATTTTAAAACAATAAGTTTACTCATTATACAGGAATCTACTTGAATACTGGGAAAACAGGGCCTCTGTTTCGAGCATGTGCTACCAACGCTGCACCCCGCTTCAAATACTGCAGCACAATGTTTAGCAGCTACGCATCAGCAATATACTCCACCATGAGCGGGAACTACGTAATAATTGTTACTGTCTTCTTCGTGATGATGTTGACATTCCTCCTGCCCGATATTTCACAAAAGATTCATGCGGCTCAAGAGTTAAAGGGTATGAAGGCGGTACTGGACAAGATGACGGTAAAACTGTTAATTTACATATATAGAAAATATTTCCCGTAGCCCGCAATTTCATTGTTGGGGATATCTTGCGGGAACTGTACATTTTTCCGGTATATAAATATGCCTATAATAACTACCGTGAACGGATGCTGCCTCTGTTCCAGGTGCTTGAGCCGACTGTCAACGATTCCGTTATTGGTTTGATTGCCAAGAGCCTTGACCAACACCTTGAGAGGCTCGCGTTAGACGGTTGGATCAAGGGCTTGATACAGAAGGCAGTACTTCTGGACACGGCTCGCATTGTGAGGAAGTTCTTTTCTCTGGGGCCGTAACCACCGGTAGTTTGTCCCTGTACCCGATGCCGGTGGGACACTTATATGTAAAAAAATAAATAAAGAGAATAATAATACCATTTATATCAGGCATCAATGATTCATAGAAATATTTACCTTACAGACTTACATATTTATAATATTACAATAAGTGTTAATAAATACAATTTAAAACTATGTTAGTACGCTTCACTGCTGGGTCTTTGCGCATTCTTGTGGCACTTGTCCACGGAAGCGATGGAAAACTACACCCTCCGGCCTTCTAGAGTAGTTTTCCGTCGCTTCCTTCCCTTTCCTCGCTCTTCCTCCATGACGAGGTGCAGAAAGCAGTCTGGAACGCGCCACAAACGCCACGAAGTTGCGTTGCGTCTATGATGTGCTATTCCACATTATGTCCCTAAGCAAAATTTCAACAAGATCTGTGGAACTATTCTGACGTAAATGAAAAACAAATATACAAATTCGAAAGATTGGATTCATGGGCGTCCATTTTGTGATGTAAATAAGATATAGAAAACTCTCGAGCTCTAAGCTTAACGCGAGAAGCTGGTTTCGAAATAGTGAAGCTTTTATGGACTTATGTTAAAGTCGATACTATTTCTTGCAGTCCGAGGTGAAACAAGCTGAAGTCTCCTGCCTCGCTGTTGCTGATAAGATTTGCTGCATTCACTGCACCATGCAAGATAGTACAACGGACACTGTTAGTATTAGGTCGATTGAAGGTTTTGGTTTTATGTACTACTAGCTTTCGCCCGCGGCTCCACCCGCGTGGATGTCGGTTTCTCCGGGACTCAAACTATCTCCATATCAAATTTCATCTCAATCGATTTAGCTGTTTGAGCGTGAAAGCGTAACAGACAGACAGACAGAGATACTTTCACATTAGAATGGATTTATTTTGAACAATAGTTTCTGACCTCAATTAGGCAAGCCTTAAGCGTTTAAGCACTTGCCCGGTTTTTGCTTTTGAATACCCTGTACGGTGACCAGTAGCTCAAGAAACATTAGCACGCCAACAATTTACAGCACTTTCATTGCTGTGAATGAAAAAAATTACAAACATATTTTCTCATTGTAATGTACCTAACTTTCAGTCAAAAAAAATGCGTGACCTGCCGCTCTGCACGAGCCATTGCATGCGGACAACACAATCGGAACCCGGCCGCTTTCAGAAAAACAACAGTTTTTACAAACGAAACTTTTACTCCAATAAAAACACATCACATAAGGTAACATTTAAGCGTCTTCCAGACGGTTGGAAACAAGCGTTTCCACAAAGGTGACCTTGCTTGTTTCCAACAGTGTAGACGGCTGTTTTAAACCAAATTACCTACTTTGGTTTGCAACAGCCGTCTACACTGTTGGAAACAAGCAAGGTCACCTTGGTTTGTACGTTTGTTTCCAACCGTCTGGAAGACCCTTTGCAACATATCTAACATTATCTAAAGCCTCTGAAGAACTAAGGGATTTCCCACCCGAGGGCGGGCAGCGACATCCACTGCGTATGTGAAAGCCTTACTGCGATCGCCAACCCGCTCGCTAAGCGCGGCGATTATGGCAACCCTCAGGACCGTAATAAGTAGGTTGTAGAGGGGAGACCTGTGCCTATACAAGATCTATTCCAATATGTTCAACTATCTGTTAAACCAGTTGAACAAATTGGACTACTTCAGTCCAGTTTGTTCAACTACTTGCAATAGTTGAACTTTTTGGACTGAAAATTCCAGTTTGTTCAATCATAGTAGTTTTATTAATTTAATAAAATAAATCACTGTTTTATCACCAAGAATACTTAATAATTAATGAAAAAAAATTATATTGCACATTCCAATAAAAATTGACCAACACATATTTCGTTGTTGATTAATTTCATTTGTTGGTCCATTATGATTTTATCATTCAAAATGCTATCTTTCTTCCGCTTGTTAACTTTTTGTTTGTTTCTTATTTGCAACTCTTTCACACTATTGAATTCTGAATCTTCAAAGAGCACTTTCAAAAGCTGCATTAGTGTTACTTTTTTTTTATTTTTAACGCACTCGTTATTAAGGTTGAGGTGCCACCCTTCAACACTATTGGTAGTTCTATGACGTTCGCCAAATACACACCAAGTGCTGATAAAGGCGTCGTCCTTGAGCCAGTATGTTTCAATATATTTTACGAACACATCCAAATTGGACTGTACTTCCATGTTTTCTTTCAAGAACTCAATCTTTTTTAAAATATAAGTCCATCCCTCTCTTACTTTTGTAGACGGAAGCAATGGCAGTACACTTGTGAGTCGTACAATTTTTCGGCTCATTTTTTCCTTTACAAGGTTCAACTTTTTGGCCTTTCGCCATACGGCATTAGAATAATGATAGAAACAACCTTTAGTTATTATGCTTGGAAAAACTTCAACGATTGCAGCCCGTGTCGCTGTTTCGTAATCTGAAGTGAACTTTTGTGGTGTCCAACTCGGAAATTGGCTTTTTATAATCCTAAATAAAATTGTATAAGATGCCTGGGACATGGCGGACATTAACGCGTAGATTAATGGAATAATATTTGTAGTAGTTTCAGTACTGTTAATATCACCGTGAATACTATAAATTTGCTTACACGGTGGTGGGCACGATTTAAAAGTCCCGTCTCCAAAGATATGATCAACAGTTGGTACAATTTTCCTCATATCTTCAGAACAAAATAGTATGATTCGAACACCATTGCAATTGTAATCTCCTAATAAAAATGATAAATACCTTTGTGGCACTACAATATCCTGCGGGTTCGTAAAGCAGAATTTGGGTACGCCTACTGCTTTATTTCTAACGTTGTATAGAGTACTTTTCACTGAGTCAAAAACTGGAATTTTAGTAATTTTATCCAGGCCAATATCTTTAATAGTTTTAACTGTGTTTTTATAAATTTTCCGAACCGTTTCAGTTCCATCCGATACTTTTATTTGCCGTTTACATTCTTCAATCTTTTTCTCTATTTCAATTTTTGCATCATCTGGTTTGCAATTATCACCATGCTTTTTTATCTTCAGAATTTTTTCAGCCTGTTAACATTAACAAAATTATGCACGCTTGTTCCAAATACAACATAAGTTAATAACTTTGAACATGGTCTCAAAAAATATGAAGGATTAGTCACCTCAAGAGTCAATGATCCGACGCAAGAAAATTTTCCTTCTGATCTCGCCGAACACCGCCATATAGATGATCCATTGCGATATTTCCTCACGCGATAATATCTATACCCCCCATGTACTAGCACCACACCTCTACCTTTTTCTAAAAAATGCAAATCTTCATCCTCCATTGTAATTAACAAATAACGCGTATAATAATAAAATTCTGTTACTTGGAAAAACTGCCACAATACTTTTCTTTCACACAGTGACGAAGTCACCAAGATGTCATTGATGTTATTTTCCTCCATTTCTAATCAGCCAGTACTTTTAGTGATAACCTCTTTAGAGCATTTGCTAATCTCACACTAGATTATGAAATTATAATAGTGCAAGCAATGCAGCGAGTATTGGGAATGCATAAAACGATATGATAAAATCATAATGGACCAACAAATTAAATTAATCAATAATTAAATTTGTGTCGGTCAATTTTCATTCTTGGTGATAAAACAGTGATTTCTTTTATTAAATTAATAAAACTACTATGATTGAACAAACTGGAATTTTCAGTCCAAAAAGTTCAACTATTGCAAGTAGTTGAACAAACTGGACTGAAGTAGTCCAATTTGTTCAACTGGTTGAACAGATAGTTGAACATATTGGAATAGATCCCTATACAACGTTATTCTTGGTATAGTGCAAACCTGAATGTGGTTTGCTTAGAATTAGTAACGCAATCCAACGGGATAGGTTTCATACAATGTTATATTTTTAAATAAATTAATTGATAAATAATTGATTAATTATCATTCTAACAGTCCAATTCCCGTTTACTACGTAATGTAATCATCACTTATTTTTTAATAATAACCATGTAACCATAGATTACGTACCTCGGGACGAAATGAGCACGATGGCACGAAGAACATAAGACAACTTGAATGGCATAAAACTCAGCAAGTTTTCAATATTTTCTTTTATATAATGTCCTGAAGTAAAAATCTTATTGAAGTGTCTGAGCTTTGCACTATATCAAAAATAACCTTGTACCTATATTTATGGATTACGGAGTATCAATGCTAAACCAATGTGTGCCACTTGTTGGACGCCCCCCCCCCCCCCCAAGTGAATAAACATTGGCCGAAATAAATGTTTATTAATAGATTTCTTCGGGCTCAGCCGGAGCAAAAAACATGCTCATCAGGCCTCCCTAGTTCTCAGCGTTCTCAAACAACCTGACTTACTTCTGCAGTGGAATACAAACAATGGCCCATCTTACATCATGTTATGTGTGCCCTATCATTTGTACTTGAATTGCCTATGGGTATCACCAACAATGCAGTTAACGGAGCTGCGTTGACCCCCATATTATTGCTAGGAATCAAAGCAATAAATATTTTGTAGTATATTTCATAAAGATGTAATGTAAGAGTAATATTTAAGTTTATTTTTTCTAGGAAATTGCCATTATGTCATACGTCTATACCGACTCATTTGATGCCCACAAGCCCAGTGTAACTTGCAGCCAGTAAAGTAAATCGTAATTGGTCCTGTTGAATAATTTCTCATTTATATTGATAATACTAATTCCATGTTAACCTAATAAATTAAATTAAAAAACATAACGCACTTTTATTTATTACTAGCTGACCCGCGCAACTTCGTCTGCATGAATTTTCCCCGTTTTTACAACATTTTTCATTGTTGCTCCGTTTTTGCAATTATGTTTGAGCAATTATCTCAGCTCTAGGACGTTCACTTCTAAATTCTTAACATTATTATTTGACTGATGTTTAGTCAATTGTACAATTAACCCTCGCCCCCCCCCCCCCATGACTCTCAAAAATTACAAAAAACCCTCCCGAAAAATAATCCCGGGTACATCCATAATTAAGGCTGTCTACAAAGAATTTAGACACATAGCAAAAATTACCCTGTGAAATGACCCGCCTTGATTTTTTTTTATAAAAAAAGACAACTAGCCATGTAGGATTGTGGGTCCTTCATTATGAGCAATCCTGTTAACCCCTCCAGCTAAGCTCAATGGCTTGTGTTAGAAGTGGGTTCACGTCGGTAGTATAATGGGTAGGATTCAAACGAATAAAAAGCTCCGAGCTCTATCAAAACATAATTTAACAGCATAGAACTGTCACTTTTGAGTAGTATAGATGAGTATAGGTGAGAACCATTTAAAAAAATGTATTTTCCAAGTGCAAATTAGCATTTAGGACTTTTTTTAGCTTTTAGCATAGAGATAGAATCACACATTGTCACTTGACATCATATGAGGTAGACTACCTCTTAAGATATCAAGTTTTTAGCTTTGTATGGTTTCCCTATGAATGAACTTGGAATGAACCTAAGAATTGAACAAATTTCCTCTAATGACATACTCTTACATAGTTTTTTTTTCTCTTCCCGGCGATATTACTCGGTAGGAAATTATGGCTTGCACATTCTGTGCATTCGCCAGTTTCAAGTTTATTTTCTTTCAGTTTCAACTTTATATTCTTTCACGTTTTCTTCTTTAAATCACGAGGTCTCGATGTCAGTTCCGAGTTTATTTTCTTTCTAGTTTTCTTCTTTGAATCACAACGTGTCGTTCTTGAAGTTATAACGTATTTCAAGTATATTTTGCACTCGTAGAATATATTTGTTCTGTGATTTTACACGTTAAACGCGGAGCTGTAAAAATAACGACATGTTAGTTTTTTTTTTTTTAAAGACTAGGTACTCCGGCAATGTTTTCAAGCCCTGTATCGCAGGAGACTTTACAAACATACAAGTCTCGGACTCAAAGTACACCCAGACTCGGAACAACAATTTGTTGATTAGACAAAGTGGTGTCCCGTGTAAGAATCGAACTCACAACCTCTTGCGTAGCAATCGGACACACTCCCTCCGCGCCACAGAGGCAGTCATTTTTTGCAACTGTCGTATGTAGTTATTATTAAACGAAGTGTTAAAATCTCTTTGGTTATTTAATCACTCTACCTTAGATATTCTATCTCTATGCTCTACCAGGCTCTACTTTATAATGTCAAATGACAATGGGCGTCACTTTGACTTTAACCTAAAAAAAAATTAAGCAAACCGAATATTCTAAATTTTTAGTTTTAATTTAATAATTCAAAATGCGGCCACCTAATGCCAATACATTATTCGAGGGCAAAAAAATTAAATACATTTGTGTCGATGCTCTTCTAGTGTTCTCACTATCAGCACTAACAGGTCATATGATTCTAAACACATTGGAAGGTCATATAGTACAGAAGGAAGTAATCAGCATGAAAAGTAAACTGTACTCACTATCGGTAATTTTTTTTTAAATTTTAAGTATTATATCGCCCTAAACTCGCGTTAGTCCTCTCATCTCGAGAGGGCTAACGCGAGTTTACAATTTCATGCTTATATTGGTCGTTACCAGGCATATGAACGCCTAGAACAATATGGAAGCAGTTGTGAACGAGCGTTAAGCGTTCGTCATCGAATCACAGGGTTAAAACTTTAAACACGCAACTCGCGATCAACGAAAAATTCAAATTAACCGCTTGTGCGCAAGAGTAGCAAGACAAGTCTTTGATTGCAGTTGCTGTCAGTTGCGTAGTGGGCAAGAGGTTCGCTTCTTGCACTAAAGGTTAACCGCTGGAGCGAATAACCGCGCGGCTAACCGCTTTGCCATTTTATTATGCAACCCCTATACCATTTTAATATGCAACCGCTACATGAGCATTCCCAAGGGTGATTTGGGGGTTCAACCCCCCCCCCCCCTCCCGTAATTGCAAAAAGGTAGGTATAGGCATTTGGCCGGTGTTTTAAAATCCTTCCCAAAATTGATCCTGGGTACCTAAAACCTACTGTTACCAGAAGTACGGGTAAGAATAGCACCAATAGTACCACCAGGAGTGCTAATGGTATAAAGAAACAAAAACACTCACACGGGCGCACAAAACGAATATCTGCACCGCGTGAGGTCCTTTTAGTTCCAATCAGTGCTTCCAGATCCCAAAAGAAAAAGAGTAAACAGTGCTGTCAGCTAAAAAATGCAGGAATTTAAATAAAATACAGTAGATTTTAACATTGGAAAACAGTAAAACTTAGATATAATATTGAAAAAAAATCGGTTATTTTATTCATTTATTTATTGATCCAATTTGTTATTAGTTATTCCGAAATAATTTGTTCGTGATTTTTATACACTTTTTCTTCCTTCACGAAACAATTCCTTTTGTAGGTTTAAAATGAATGCAATTTTCGGAGTTTCGATGAATGGCTTCCTGAGTCAACATGTTTCATTTGATGGTATTTGTAATCTGACAATTCCTCTGCTTAGTTTTCTCTGCTTAGTTTTTATACTATTCATTTGGCTGTGGAATTGTATTTGATAAATATTATGACAGGAAAATATCCCTACCTATGTACAGGAAAATATATCTACTGTAATTACCTTCAATGAATCTGGAGACACTGAGTTCCAATTCTCCGCGTCTGTGACGATATAGATCTATGAGTGAGTGCTCTCAGGAGCGTTTCATATGCAGCTCTGTTATCTCTGGTACTAGATACTGCTATTCTACTAGTATCACTGTTTTTATTAACGAGAATTATGAAATTTTCTTGTAAAACTGTAGGAATAATAGTCTTTTACAAATATAACTATTTTTACACCTTACAGGATACGTTAACAAATATAAATCAACACTATGATAATTTTCAAGTTGAAGTCAAAGATTTAATTAAAATTGTTAAAAATGAACACCATTTAAAAACATCTAAGTCATATTCTATGGAACATAAGCGCACAGAAGTTACAGATGCAATGCAGAACATGGTGCGGCCCTTATAGTGAAGTAGAAATAATATAGTGATGTAAAACGTGAAATATAAATAATGTAAATAAATTTAATTGAATCTTAAATCATACTCTTTCAATAAACTCCCATACAACTAATCGGACTAGTAATAGCGCAAGGTTCGGCATAAAAAAATCCCACTGTAGATACTCTTCTTACTTTTGAAATTTCAAAAAAAATCTTTACAATCAATATTCCAATGAACATGTATTGTGGAATATATTTTTGAAATCTCTAGTACCCAATACAATTATGCAATCATTCCCTGTATAACCTTAGTTAAGATCCACTTTGGTTGTAGTGAGACACTTTTCTCTGGAGATGTTGGTTCTACTGAAAACTATATCAAAGTGGCAATATTCAAATAAGGGTCAATGTCCCGACCCGTCCACCCGTCCTCGTCGACTTTCCCATTTGTGGACGGGTAATTCAATGTTTACTGCACTAGTGCGAAACAAGTAGATATAAGCATCGATAATTTCAACAAAATATTGATTCTTATATGTATGTGTTATTAATTTAATAATAGATACTAATAATATTTCGGAGAGCTTCATAGCTAGAATAAATAAAATAATAATAAGAAATTGTAGTCTATCGTCTTTAGGGTTCCGTAACCAAAATGGCAAAACGGAACCCTTATAGTTTCGCCAAGTCCGTCCGTTCGCCCGCAGCTTTCCTCAGAGACTGTTAGTGCTAGAAGGCAGTAGTTTTGCATGTATACACATATTACTTACGCCGACAAAGTAAAAGAAAACAATTATGAAATACATTTTTTTAGGGTACTTCTCCTATATTAATAATACTATCTTGGGACAACTCACACAACGCTATCTGATCCCAAACTAAGGAGAGCTTGTACTATGGATACTTACATATTTCTAAATACATACATATTATAGATAAATAACACCCAGACACAGAATAAACCATCGTGCTCATCACACAAAGTTTTATCCTGGGTGGGGTTCGAACCCACGACCTCTTGCGTAGTAGTCGGATACACTCCCACCGCGCCACTCAGGTACGTTATTTTTCGGTACCCACCAGGTGTCAGAATTACCCGTCCACTAGCCAGTAGAATGAGTGGACGGGTTGGAAATAAAAGGATATGAAGCATCAAACAAAACTATAAGTTACTTTTGAACATAGTCTGGTTCAGTTGTCTGATTAACAGGACTACCGAGTAAAAAAACAGTCTACCAGTAGTGGTACCACGGGCAAGGAAGAAATATTTTTAGGTAGTCCGGTAGTCCAGTGCATATTCCCATATCAGGGAATATCAGCTGCTCAGAATGGGAAACGGGAAAATTTACTGCCGTAGGTTCACCTAGGGTAATCCCTAGGTAAATTACACCTACGGCTAAGTGTGTATGGATATCAAAAAGTAGACAATGCACAATGTTTTATTAACCTATAGTCTAACCGCCTATGTAAATTAAGTAGGTACAAATTGATAAACTTAACTTCAGTAATAGAGGCACTGCGACAAGGAAGTTTTGCTACAGCAGGACCATTTGCGAATAGGAAGTTCTTTGTATAATAGGTGGGGCCAACATTTGTTGAAGCCGAAACAGATGTACCTACTAATGTCTGAACATTATGTGAACTTCGTTACTACTGGAATATGAAAAAGCACCTCCATCGATGTGCCTATTAATTAAGTACTTGTATATAAACCAACAAACTCCAGATATTGTGATGGGAAAGAAAGAGGAATTTACCTTGGAGTAAGAAAAAGAATCGTATGAACAGACACAGATCTGCAGATGTCTGTCAGCATACAAGTCAGAGAATTCAAAATAAAAGAGTCATATGAACTACATTGACTTTATTTTTGAGTTTCTATCAAATTTCATTGATTTTTTTTACTAATTTTATTCTAGTACGATTAACTTTAATAGGTTTAGGTGTGGTTGCGTGTGTAGGTTTAGTTTTTGCTGTTAACTCCTGAATACTACAGTTCGATCTGTTTTCCACCAAGATTTTATTAAGTAACATGTCCAGATTTGGTAGATTCGAAAGCAGTTTTGGATCCCAACCGTATTCTCTTTGCACCATCGTATTTGCGAGAGCTTCCAAAATGACGATTTGCCCCTCCAATTTAGGTAGATTTTCATTGAAATGTGATAATTTCATCTCTAAATCGTCGTAGTTGTTTTTCATTGCAAGTAGATTGTGCTGAAATAACAACAATTTAACAATTAGCGACTTTGGTTGATTGTTACTCTAAATCAAATTCAAATTCAAAATTCTTTATTCACTTAGGATGCAAAACAACTCTTGTGATACGTCGGAATTAACATGTAGGTACATGTAATGCCAAGTTCGCAAACATTAAGTAAAATAGGTAAAGCCGGAGAAAAGAACTGGCAATAAAAACTCGAGGCCACTCTTCAAATTGCCAATTTTACAATGTTTGAATGTTTATAAACTTGTTATGGGGGTAAGGTGCTGCGACTAAAATACTGTACACCATGTTAAAGGGCTGATGCAAATTGTATTATCAAAAACTTGAAACATGAGATAAACCAAAATCAGCCTTAGTGGGTACAATTGATACAACTCCATTAAATGGACCTGGTCATCTGCAAATCTCTTATAATTTGAATTTTCATCGAGAATGAAATAAATGTGATGGTAAAATGCAAAGCTTTAAAACATATCGCAAAAATCCATTGAATTAGAATAGGCTTCAAAAACGAAGGAAATGTAAGATTTCAAAAAGTCCGTTTAGAGTCGTTTGTCTCCAGGCCAAAATAACCTTACCAACTATACTCTAATTAGGGGCGTAGCTACCGCCATATCAGCCACATCTACACACACTAACCGAGACTCACATTCATCCTCAGTGAGGTCTAAATGTGACTAATGTGAGGACTCCTCACATTAGGCCCCCAAGTAATTTTAGGCCATCTAAGGCAAGCTACGCCTACATCTGCTATAGATTAAAATTACCAAAATAATGACACAGTAGAAAGAAAGAAACTAAATCCGATCAGTTAGAAGCGGCGGTAACATAATGCAATCGTGAGGTCGCGGGTTCGAATCCTGCCCATCTTACTACCGACGTGAACCCACTCCTAACAACTCTTTGAGCTTAGCTTGGAGTGGTTAACAAGATTGCTAGTAATTGGGACTCAATCCCACATCTTTTAAAAAAAATAGATGGAGAAATATGCAGAATTAGTTCTTTCTAGAAGACCCTGAAACTCACTCCAGTCTTTTTTGAGGGGGCAGTCGGAAATAAATATTTTTTTGGGGCAGTCAGTTATGGCGGAAATAAATTAAGTAGGTACCTCAATCTGGCCAATGCTTTTGGTTAGGTTTCTATTATCGTATCTTAAACCACAAGAGTAACAATGGTTGTCCAGCAATATGTAAATTATTCCTATGAGACTTGACAATATCAAGAAACTGGTTAAGCTGTGGGTAAATTTCCATGGTTGGGGTGCTTGTTGTTCATCGCATGAATATTCTGGTATTGTAAGAGTTGCATAAGAGTGGCCTCTTCCCTTTCGTCCCCTCCTTCTATGATATTCCATTTTTTTTTCTTTTTTTTTATAGAAGTAAAAAATTAGGCCACTCTTGCAAGCTTATCTGATTCCAATATTATATTTCTAATTATATTTTTTTATTTCCATATCCATTAATTTTGTATTTCCTGTTTTGAACACTGTCAGTCAATGTACCTTTGACAGATTTTTCTTGATATTAGAGGAGTATAATAAAATAATTGCAGGAAACAGCCAGTATTTTTACAGCGCCATCTAGTAGTATACGCTGGAGGTAATAAACCAATAAGTATGTAACTTGAAGTAGGTTGGTGGTACTTTGCGTTAGTGGGTCGAGTGGCACGAATTAAAGTTTGTTAGTTATTTTAACAGATGGCGTCTCAAACGGAATCTAAGCGGTTTAACCAGCTAGAGGACTCGACTTTAAAAAGAAAAAAAAAATATTATTTAGTAATGTTATGTAGGTATCTAACTTCTCGGTGAAGTCTCATGACCTTATTTACTCAGAGAAGTATTAAGAAGTTGAATTTTACTGCGATCTTAGGTAAGTTCGCTTGTTTTCGCTTGTGGTGGAATGGTACCTTACAGAAGATCGTAGTAAAATTCAACTTCTTATTATATCTCTGAGTAAATAAGGCCATGACGCCTCACCGAGGAGATAGATACAGTAAAAAATGCACTCTATATTTTCAAGAGTTCCTAAATAGGTACTGAAATGCACTCTATATCTTCTACTGAAACGATAGATAGTTGACGTAATCTCGATGTTTGAATCATTTCCTCCGATAACTAAGAATATTATCTGATGAGCATTAAGACTTAAATTCCGAATGTGTATGAGGGCAGTGTAACTAAATGAGAGTTCACTATATTAATTCATTACCTAGAGACAAGGTATTTAACCTTAAAGTCCATCTATCGCTTTCTATGAACATTTGGATTTTCGTCCAGATGAGAGAAGTTTGACATAAAGTGGGTATTCATCACTTCGTATAAATATACTTACTTAAACAATCTTCATGCAAATGAGAGCATTCATGTTGCAAGCCTTGCAAAGTCTGCATTCTATGACCTCATTTAGTTATTTTAATAAAATTCGACGCGAACTTCATTTTTAGGGTGCCGTAGCCAAAATGTCAAAAATGAAACCCTTATAGCTTCTTCATGTCCGTCCGACTGCCTGACTGTCTGTCCGTCCGTATGTCACTAGTATTTTACTCTAAAACTACACAATGTATAGGTATATGTTTAAGTGTAAGCCGCTACCTACTTAGTTCGAAAGTTAAATAATTAAAATAAATATATCTAGGGGAGGCACTCCCATACATGTAACAGAAGCTGAAGATGACGTTTTATAAATTAAAAAAAACATTGATGACATAAACAACCATGCCTGTGACAACTTTTTTTTTAAATTTCCATTTGTATCGCATGTCGCTGCAATCACCAAAACATTGATGACATTATAATCTACACTATACTAATATTATAAAGCGGAAGAGTTTGTTTGTTTGTTTGCTTTGTTTGTTTGTTTGTTTGTTTGTTTGTTTAAACGCGCTAATCTCAGGAACTACTGGTTCCATTTGAAAAAAAATTTTTTTGTTGGATAGCACATTTATCGAGGAAGGCTATAGGCTATATAACATCGTGCTACGACTAATAGGAGCGGAGCAGCAATGAGAAATGTTTCAAAAACGGGGAAAATTTATGCAGACGAAGTTGCGCGGGACAGCTAGTAAACAAATATGCCTGTGGCAGCTTTAGTGGACCCGGGCGCCTGACGGCCACAATACTTCAGCCTATCAGCAGGCGGAACGTGAACGGTGACGTAACACTTTTTCGTAAGTGTAGTCGATCATGGATTTGCAGTCCCTTATTTTTTATCCGTATAACAGCTATTAGGTATAACGGTAAAAAAACTGTTTAGAGCATCAAAAAAAAAAATCTTAGAAATCTTAATGTGTTTTTCCGAATGATGTTCTGGTCGAATAATGTAGGTAACCATACATTAATGTTTAGTTTTTGAGTAAAATGGCTGTGGCATACAGACAGATAGTCAGACGGACGGACATAACGAAACTATAAGGGTTCCCTTTTTGCCATTTTCGCTACGGAACCCTGAAAAGGATGTACCTACTATTCCCTTCTAAATTGTGACAGTAGGTTAAGGTATGTCTTTATTTTTTCCACAAATTATCAATAACCTTTTCCATATGCGTTTTATGATAATAAATCGAATATTAAATTTAGGTATAATTGTTATCGCATTGTTGTTATGCCATGTGTAGCATTATGCTATAAAATAGTATGCTTTTCAAACATTATGCCAATAGTAAATATGCGTAAAGATTTATGCGAAATAATGTAACGCCTATTAGTGCAAATTAAATTATTCCATATAAAATTATGACGAAAAAAATTATGCGACCCAATATGGAACCTTAATAAATACTTTAAACTTATTATATTCAACATGATCGGATATACCGTCTTTGAGCTGTTGCGGAAAAACTGCGCTTCTCAACAAAAGGACGTAAGTGCCAAGTAGATACGCTCTTTTACTAGTGACATTTTCAGTTGGAATTATTTCATGTGTAGTGCCTTTATTTATAGTAACATGAATTAAAGTAGAGTAAGTATGTAAGGTTTAAGGTTATAGATAATATTACCGTGGTAAGGTCTTGGTAGGTAGCTACGCAAAATCTACAAAAAACGAATAAAATATGTCAAAATTCGCTCATGTCAGGGGATACGAACTTCGGCACCTCTGTAAATCGTCAAACTTTGAGGACATCTGCTATTTAAGCAAGTATTTAATCCCAAGATTCCCAAGTGTAACTAAAACTTATCCCGTGATGCAAAATGATAAATGAATACAACGTGACGCCATACGAGATTAACAAGGAAACCTCCAAGACAGTTATCGTTATAACGAAATGATATTGTATTTTGAGCCCTACTGTATTGGAATAAAGTTCATCACATTTTAGAATTATTTTATTTTAATATAACTATGTACGTATGTAGTAAGCAAGCAACATAATGTGTTTTTCATTAGGCATCAGCGTCCACGTAATATTAATGAACGTTTGCACGTATCGAGTTTAGACTTGACTTGACTACATTTTTTTTATTTATTACACTAAATGCATACAAAACCGTACAATGACAGGCTTACTGCCTGTCATATACATTTTCTACCAGTCTACCTAAGACCTTGTTTACGGAGACGCGGGGTGTTACGCGTCACATGTGGCGTGGTGTGTCGCGTCACGTTGGACGTATTTTCTTTTCACAGAGAAGCGGCGCGCGAAGCGGCACTTATTATTGCACAATATTCCATGTTAAAAAGTGATTTATTTAGTACCCCACGTGCGCCGCAGAGTACGACGGAGCGATAACCACCGCGTGCTTTGCTACACGCATGAGGTTTCGCTGCGGTCGCAGCGGCGGCGGGCACCACTGAAGAAATATACTCTACGAGGAGAATGTTAACTTCCATAGAAAAATGTTTTCCCATCTATTGTATGCCCCCAAGTACCATATGGCAGTGCCTGCAGAGGGGGAGAATCTCCCCCCCCCCTTCTTACCCTGCAGTCCCCACAGTTTTCTTTAGAGTTTAGGTTATTTTAAAGAGAAATGGTTTTACATAGCAAGATGCTTAGTAATTTGGACTTTTGTTGCAATTTTTAACTAAGTTTCTTACTAATATACCTAAATTAGTACCTAATTTGGGGTGCCCAGCAACTTATAATAACTTTTGCCGCTTATCATTTAATATGAAATGACAGTTTATCAAGTTATGAAAATAATGCTCTAATTAGACGAATTTATGATGCATGTGGCCACACCTTTGTGACCCCCGCTCGTTCAAACCACTTGTATAGGAGATGACACCCCCTGACCGTCACACTTCCAGCCACGCTCTCGCATCTCTATAAACAAAGTCATATATTGTCATATTATTGTGTTTACGCGTACGATGATAAGTGCCGCTTTACGCGCCGCTTCCGTGAACACATAAAACGCCCACTACGACGAGAGACGCCACGCCACACGCGACGCGCAACGCCCCGCGTCTCCGTAAACAAGGCCTTGGGTTAGCGCTTAAAGAAGAATCTAGAAGAACCTAGGCGCTATATTGGGATGATGGCTACAATAAAAATAAATAATAATTATTAGCTTCAGTAATCAGGCAAGCGCCATAGCGAGATCTGAATAAATATGTTATTCCACAATAAGAATAAATTATTAAAATTTATTATCATCAAAACAAATACTAAAAGTAATGATTTGACGATTCTGAGTGGTGTGGTCACGCCTCAGTATTCCTTACAATGTTCTAAACAACGTGTCAAATCAGTATATTTTTATGAAATGTCAAAACATTTCATAAATTGTTACTGATTTGTTTTGTAAGTCACCATGGTCAAAATACGGGGTGTACCAAACTGGACCTAATGTACCCCCTGAAAGGGAAGCCTTTATTCCATCCTGTCCTAAAAGTTGTCCGATGATCGATCTGTTTGGAAGTTTTTTTACAAACTGTTAGACTAACGATGAACGACTGCGATGGTCGTAGTATTTGGAATATTTTATTCCAAATTGTTAGACTGACTCCGTTAATCGAATTATTTGAACATTTTTTTTCAAATTCTTAGTGACTCCGGAATCCGATGATCGTCTTGTTTTCACAGATTAAGTAATAGTAATACTGTTGGGAAGATTTTATTCCAAATTGTTAGACTGACTACGACGATTGAAAAGATTGAAAAAAAATATTGCAAATTATTAGACTGACTACGAAGATCGAACTGTTTATACAATTTAATTTCATTAATATTCGAGCTATCAAAAATTTACTCACAGATGACATTCTTTTATTTTTAGAAATAACTGCATGTAAAAATGGCCCTAAAGTCACTTCATAGAGCCGGGAAGCGAATCCGTCAAATATAAAAATTAAAAAGCTTAGAGGTACTTTAAAAGTTTGACACCATTCGAAAGGAACAAAACTCTCTAATAAACATTGCATATGACACCCACTTTGTAGGTACGGGTTCACCACGATTAACGTAGTTATATTTTAGTTGGTACTCAGAAAAATGTTTCAATTCATTACAGACTGTATAAGAGCAGCGATTGATAGCCCCCGACGAGTTTTCTTCGGTTATTTATCTCCTTTTGATTTTCACATTTTACTTTTAGGCATATTTTTGTAAAATTTGTTATTAGGGCAAGTTGGAGTTAGTTCAGTTGAGGCATAGACAAAAGGACATGCGCATGGGCGGAACTATGATGATTAGCTAGACAGACAGTAATAAATGAGAGCGTAATGTTAACAAAAAGAAATAAAGTATCTAACTAATCAAGTAGGCGTGAGTAAATTTTGTACCTAAATTAAACGTAACTGTGTATGCTCTCTACAGTTATTTAGAAACCTATCAACCAAACGCCTAAAGTTATTCGCTAGATTCTGTTCGAAACATAGTTGATACAGGCAGTATTATACTATCTGTGATACAGGTCATAGACGTACCCGGGGGGTGGATTTGGGGGTTGAACCGCCCCCTCCCCCCCCCCTCTCCGTTTTAACAAATGCTATTTCCTAATTAGTGTGAAATAATTTTTAGTTATATTGTAGTCGTCATCTAGCTAATTAATTAGCCATCATCATGTAAAGTTGAGGCAAACTGTTTTCTCGTTATAATAGTTACTATCGTTTTATTAAAAAAAGGAGAAGATAATCAAAAAGTTGAATTTAAGTTTTTTTTTTTCTTTGGGGCAAAGGCGTCTTCATTTTAAATTAGCCCTAAACGGGCTACTTTACTTTCTTAAGATGAAATATACGTTACGTGCTACGACCAAGATCGTATAATAGAAATTTATCAGCAAACTTAAAATATCTAAAAGAAGTTGGAAACCAGATGAGATTTATTAACATCGGGAAAAATGCGACTACTTTTGCGCAGACGCATTTACCCATTGACAAATCCAGATGTTCATAACAATTTATCGTATGGAACTATAATAATTACAATTGCAACTATTACAATGAATGATTTTGGGGCTATTGCGTATTACAGCCGCAATAACCCCAAAACGTCAGACGCTTCACCTCTAGTATTCTCAAATAAAGTCATAATTTTTAAATTATCATGATTTCAACAAAAATAACCACATGTATAGATAAACAAGCTTATATAGTCTACATGTATTATACAATTAAAACGAAAAATCTAGTAAATAAAAAGCTTTTATACGATTTTGATCCCTTACCCCATGCAACACAACTTGACGACAAACATGTATTTTAGAATATTACCGACATTTCAAAATTAAACTTAAGCCCTTTTA
Organism: Herminia tarsipennalis; assembly: GCA_945859575.2. Taxonomy (NCBI): domain Eukaryota; kingdom Metazoa; phylum Arthropoda; class Insecta; order Lepidoptera; family Erebidae; genus Herminia; species Herminia tarsipennalis. Next base: position 20,121,923 of record OX243839.2, read on the forward strand.
TTAAACGGGTTTAGTAGAAATGAATAAAACTAAGTGGTAGTAGTACCTATTTTATCTATAAAGTAGATTATGCAATAGCACGGTAGGGGCAATATCGTTTATTTTGAATAATTTAATTATTTAAAATAAAGCTATTGCCCGAAAGACGCAAATGCCCCAGGTTACCTTAGGTATTCTAAGCATAGAAATAGGAATAAAGTAGGTACCTACTTACTTAGTAACTAATATGTAGACCGACCACCTATAATAGTTTATGATTTTTGGCGACTAATCGCCGACTACAAATACGGCCTTCCCGACTAGTCGGCGACTAGTTACCTTACATCTACACTGGTTCTACAATTTATAGGTACTTTGCCTAGGTTCTATGTGAAGTCTAGTTAAACATTCAAGTCAAATATTTTAGGCTAGTCTTTTTAAGGTAGTAATTTCGCATCTAGTTCGCTAATTTGCTCAATTCAAGTTATAATATCGATATCGATAAACATTATTCAAACTAGGAACTTATTCTAAGTTACGTTTGTACGAAACTAATATTTTAAACCTTTGGATTGGTCGGCAACTTGCCGGTTGCCGCCACGCGCCATTTCGACGAGACGTTAGAAAGAGATAAAACCAACTGATTTCTCGTTCGCTCTCATTGTATTTCCCTACTTGGTTTTCGTTTTACATTTCGAGCTTGTAGTGATGCGACAGATGTTTATCGATAAATTGATATTATTTTCAAAAATAGGTATGTACTTTCAAGGCTTTTCAGGCATAAAACAAAATAATGTAGGTAGTGATACTTACCTAGTTATTTAATGACCATTAATGCATAATTCAAGAATAAATAAGTTCAAGGAATGGAATTTAAGATAGTTGGTACACTTTCGCGCTGTACATTACGAACAAAATTACAAACTACGAAAAACCTAGGAAGCTTTTACTACTTAGGTGTATTCTAGTAAAAAAACCTAAACATTTTTTTCCTTTTAAACCCAACCATAACTTCTACAACGAATACGAATCGACTATAACGGCTATTACACTACCCTAAACCAGGGCCCTAAATCGAGATGGCCTTGAAAAATTGTTAGGTAATTAGGGCCCTAATTACTTCTCTTAACTCCCTTTTTAAGGGTTTAGGATCCCTGATTTAGTGTAGTGTAATAATAAGCGCATTAGCTAGTTTGTACAAGCTATCCTACTTCCTGTTTATTCAACTTCGATTCTTATTAGACGAGTAATATACCTACACATCGATAATGGCGCAGGCCTAAGCCCGCGGGTGCTCGCGTACCGGCCGGCATGGCGGGCGACGGCGCACTCACTGCATGATGTCATTCATCGGCACACATTCACTCACACATAGGACTCCGTGTGACTTGGTCGTTTCGTTGATCGCATCGTGACCCGCGCGCCTGTTTACATTAGTCCATACAAAGTGACTTCACGACGAACCCGCGTCTGTGATTTAATTTATTACATATAAATATAGCTAGTTATTAGATAGTTTAAACTCAAACATGGCTAACAACAGGGCCGCCAAATCTGGATTTGCCGCTGAAGCGCAGAGAAAGGTAAGTTTTGAACTTAAATACATTTTGATGCTTCTATAAACCGGCTAGATTAAGATGTTCCATGTATTTTATGTGTTCTAATGTTAAAGTAATGCTGCGTAAATGGGTCGTGTTGCCCGAGCAGATTATTGATTCGGGATGCTGGGAAATCCAGAATTGTGTTACGAGGACTCAACCGTGACCTACTTATGGGAACAGATGGTGTGACCTCTTTGGTTGAATATAAAGGCCATGTGTTTAAATGATTGATGAGTAACGAGATGAATTACTTATATACCTACTCACACATGGTTAATAGCTCAATAGTCCAATCTGTTTTAAGTATTATAGAATTTTATAAGCTACGGGTCATACCTTAAAATAAAATATTTACGCGATTAAGACCCGTAGCTTATAAAATTCTATAATCTATATGTCAATATTAGGTAGGTAGGTATGAAATGTTATGAAAAGGTCTATTCCGACACGAATATTTGCAATAGGTAGGTACTTACCTAACTAATTAAATAACGCGATAACTTACAGCGTGAAAATAATTACCTCAAGTCATCAAGCAAGTACCTAACTAGATTCAAATGACACTAACGTATCAGGAAGACCCACACGAGGCCGTAGTCTTCAGTCACAACACAGATAATGATCTAGCCATCGTAAAACCATTATGAAACGATTATCACACGATTGAAATAGTAGACTAAGCTCATAGGTAACTAGACAGTAACTACTGTAGCTAGACTTAGCAACCTTAATACTATAGCCGAAATGGATGTAACATGTTTAATATCAAAGTTGCTTGGCAACCATTGACAAAAGTATTCAAGATTGAATGCTTGATAAGCAATTTTGCTAACTATAATGCACATCCATTTCGGCTTTAGTATAATAAAATTAGTCTCACCTCACGATAAATAAATACATTTTGGTTGAATAAACTATTTTTATATCGACTACTAGCTGACCCGCGCAACTTCGTCTGCGTATATTGTCCCCGTTTTTGCAACATTTCTTATTGCTGCTCCGCTCCTTATTTCTCCACTATATAATGGATGTTAATATACATAAAAACCTTCCTCTTCAATCACTCTATCTATTAAAAAAACCGCATCAAAATCCGTTGCGTAGTTTTAAAGATTGAATCATACCTAGGGATATAGGGACAGAGAAAGCGACTTTGTTTTATACTATATAGTGATATACCGTCGATTAGTCTACATAATATGTATTTAGATTAACGGCTTTCTGTAACGACAATTAAATCACAACTAGGTACCTAACAAGCAGAGGCTAAGGGTTATAATTTTTCTTAGGTAACCCGATTCAAAAATATATCTTGTTGGACATAGTTCTTTGTACCTATAATACTAAGTAACTACAATCCGAAGGGAACCCGAAAGTAATTGTGTTCTAAGGACCCTCTGCCACTGCTAATAAGTCTAACTTATTGCTAAGTATGTATGTCTAATGTTAACAACAGATTTGACAACCTTTTTAGAAAACGAACTTTAATCAACAATTGGCTAAAAATACTTAAGAAGGCCAAACGAGCCTTTCCAGAACCTTTTAAAAGCGGCGGTAGCCTAATGGTTAAGGCATCGGACTCGCAATAGTGAAGTCGCGGGTTCGAATCCTATCCATTATACTACCGACGTGAACCCACTACTTTTTTTTTATTTTGTTCCTGGCGAACACCCCCACCGTCCGGGGAAGACGATGGACGTAGTGTGGGCTTTGAACCCACTAAAAAACCCGCCGTGTATCGCACGCCACCTTCGCGAATGGGCCGCCGGAATTTGTTGTACCGTCGTCGGCGGCCCGCCCAGTAGCAAACGTGAACCCACTCCTAACACAAGCCATTTAACTTAGCTGGAGCTTAACAGGATTGCTAGTAATGTGGGATCACAATCCCACATTGCTAGTTATCTTCTAAACAAAAAAAACTATTAACAAGTTAGGTATAAAGCCCAGGGGAAAAAATGTGCACTGCCAAATTGTCAAGGGCTTATACCAAGAAATAGATTTCCTTAAATTTAAATCTACTAATTACAATTCATGGCCCAACCAAAGTTGATCATCTGTGGCCTTAATTAAAGTCCTTAAGAGTGGGCTAGTTTCCAACTAGACAAACTCTTTAAAAAATGTCAAAACGCCGATTTGATGTCAAGTCAATCCTAATCTATAAACGGTATAATTTGACTGCCTCTGTGGCGCGGTGGGAGTGTATCCGATTGCTGTGCAAGATGTCTTTCGACTGCTACACAAAGTGGTGTCTCGTGTGGGAATCGAACCCACGACCTCTTGCTACAGCAGTAGTAGCTGTAGCAGTCGGACACACTCCCACCGCGCCACAGAAATAACTGAATAATGTTTCTTTTTTATCTTAATATCTTATGACTTATCTCATCATATTTGTCCCACTACCTCCGACTCCGATTCCGACTCCGTAAAACCAAATTTTAAAAACTCCGACTCCGACTTCGGTTCCCTAAAAACCACCTCCGTAACATCCCTAGTACATGCCTACCTATCACTCATTGAAAAACAAAAAGTTGATAGTTTTAATTTGTTTGCTTTATCATGTAAGCCTTGTCCCCAAGCGAAAACGTTAAAAACAAAAGTTATTGGCATTGTTATGTATCTGCATTTCAAGGATATTTAAATTAAATGTCTTGTACATACATACATACAAATGGCGTAGGTATGTTAGCATTTATTTAAAGTTATCTTCAACGTATCAAAAGTTTGCATTAAGAAAAACGAGGATAGGAATGACTCATTTTGTTTAAAATAATATAATCTATAAATTATTGACTTCTTTGTAACCTTTATATCTGCTTATGTTTGAAAAGTAGGGAATTTGTAAATCAAACTACTTAATATTAGAATAGAAACTAGCTGACCCGCGCATCGTTTTCGTGATTTTTCCCCGTTTTTGCAACATTTTTCATTGATGCTCCGCTCCTATTGGTCTTAGCGTGATGTTATATAGCCTTCCTCGATAAATGTTCTATCCAACTGTAAAAGATTTTTTCAATTCGAACTAGTAGTCCTGAGATTGCCGCGTTCAAACAAACAAACTCTTTAGCCTTATAATATTACTAGCTGTCCCGCGCAACTTGGTCTGCGTATATTTTCCCCGTTTTTGCAACATTTTTCATCGCTGTTCCGCTCCTATTGGTTGTAGCGTGATTTCGACGCAGTAATCTTAGGAACTACTGGTCCGAATTGAAAAAATATTTTTCTGTTGGGTAGCCCATTTATCGAGGAAGGCTATAGGCTATATAACATCACGCTACAATCAATAGGAGCGGAGCAGCAATGAAGAAGTTGCGCGGGTCAGCTAGTTAAGTATAAATATCGCGGGCAAAAACTAGTAATATCACAAATCCGAAAATTTGTAAGAATGGGACATAAAACTGGTTTTGGTAAAACTTTACATTCATGTAGAACAACATTAAAAGCTATAAAAATCAAACTTAATGCGGCTGAATCCACAGAGGAAAATACATTAAGTGACAGTAACGATAACATACAGGTCCTCGGAATACTAACAGTCATTGTTATTAATAACTATTGAAGACTAGAGTATTTTGTCAATAATGTTTAAGTACTCTGGCATTCACTGAATAGATTAAAAATTCTTCACTTGTATTATATTATTGAGCTTTACGTAATATTTGTGCATCTTATTTATATTAACATTCGTTTAAAATTCAAACATGATGGTGAATACGTCGATTGCAGGAAGAATTCGACTTGCATTCTTGAACTTAAAAGCCTATCAATTCAGTTGAGAGGTCCTAACATACTCGTCAAACCGCTAACAATTCCTAAACGGTCATTGAACTAGTACCTACTTAGATACTTAGGTACGCTCTAGCAACCAAGCTTGCAGTAGGTACTGTCTTGACAACCACATAAATCTTAATCACATAAAATACATCTCCAAATTTAAATTTCTGGCAACTGGCAAGTACCGTTAACACAGTGTTTCATTCCGTTACTTTAAAAATACATTTATAAAACGTTATGGTCTCGTAATTAACAGGACACCTTTCTTCCTGCATCAGTCGGACCTGCTTTGCATGTAGGCCAAGGAGGATCACTTGAAACAGCTTTTACAACCGGTTCCGAGCATTTTTTGTAATAGCCCTTATGAGTACGCGCAGGTGGGAATTACTACAGATTTTCTATAAAATAATATTGTGTTGCAGTAATATATGTGTGTGCTGACTTACATTACAAGCAGTACCTACGTGAAACTATGCACCTTATCAGAGGACCAAGTATGCAGGTCAAACGGATGGACGTTCAAATGTGTTAGTTGTACTCTCTTCTAATTATGGACATGTTCGTTACAATAATTACAATAAGCAAATTTAAATATGACTAAGTTTCATACTTTGCATCGAATCAATACCAAGACAATCTTTGAATTTAACTATCAATGTTTAAATTTGTAAATGATGTAAGTTTTATTAGTTGTAAAACATGTTGATATAAACATACAATTGTCACAAATAGGTTGAACGGAACAGATGTTCAATTAGTTCAAAAGAATTTATTTCATACTAATTCACCGAGACGGTGACTCATATAAGGCACGGTTCTGTTACAACACCGCGCCTCACCTTATATGGTGTAAGGCCTTTACGCAGGATTCATTTATATGGCTTAAACGCAGACTTTCAACAAGCCATATGTTCGAGATTGACACTTGACCAAATTTCTCTTCGATGTACGGTATTCTATTTGATAATGTACACTTCAATATGTGTAATTAACGAAAACGTATGATCATACCATTTGTGTGGCTTTACATGTAATTGAATACCTTTAAATGTTGATACTTTAGCGGTTTTTATGAGTTCATTTATCATTGGCATAGCTTCTCCAATTTCCTCTTCCACTTCGACTCTACTTCAAGCTATGATGTTACCAACATGCACGTGAAAACATATCTATAAATTACAATTAGTAGTATATTTGACAAGATGCCTGCCCCGGCTTCGCACGGTAGTCATATCGTAGTTTTTTATACCTTGAGTTACATTATTGAATTTTCGTAGGGATCTCTAATTGTTTTTGACAGTAAAGTAAAGCCTATGTTACTCCCCGTTATTGTAGCTTTCTAATGATTAAAGAATTTTTAAAATCGGTCCAGTAGTTTTTAAGATTATTCGTTATATACAAAAACACAAATACAAATCTTTCCTCTTTATAATATTAATAAAGGTTGAAATGGTACATTCGTCGATCTCGTTCTAATGAAACTTACTAACTTCAGTTCTGGCATCTTATCACCAACACCAATACCTCGGCTTAATTTCATTGATTTTCCTCAATCAGTGTTCCGTATAGGCACTTGAAATTATTCCCATTTCTGCAAATCCATACTGGTCGTTGCATTGACCGCGTCCGACTACCGGCCTCGCATTGTGACCCCATTTCCCTCTCCTTACTCGTCGATGCTGTGTTGTTCCATTGTTGACAATACCAGTCACAAGGCTAGCCGTATATTTATGCGGTTTACCTTAAATAATTCATCATAACAAACGACATTACTTACTGTAAGTACTTAAAGGTCGTGACGTTATCATCTATTTCTATAAAGACCACATCATATTGTCCATATTGTCATACGAATTCAACATATTATTTTAAAGTAATTTTTATAGGCATTTCTTGCCAGTTACGCAATTATGCGAGGGCCCAACTTGCGAGGATGAAAGGATAAAGAAAGTTGAACTCTAGTAACATAGTCCAGATAGGTGGTTCGATTCCGGCCCCGGTTTGGCTTACCGAAGTCTCAGGTTCGATTTCTGGGTCTGGGCTTCAAATTTTTCTATATTTCAAAAATGCAATCATTGTATTTATAAAATATTATTTTAAACTTTTGTAATAAATAAAGGAACTGTGCAAAGGATGATAAGCAAATCGCTTAAGTACATACTAAGTTTGCCAGTGTAGATGGAATTCCATAACGGTTACTCACTAGCATTTGATAATAGACACGTGACCAAAGCTTATAATAGAAAAGGAATCTGTCTTAATGCAGTGTTTAATTAATTCAATTTCAATATTAGGAGACACGATAGGCATCCTTGATATATTTTTATGCAAAGCGATATTCTGACGCAACTATAATGTTTGCTCCTTGCTCAAAGCCTGCAGCGGTTGACATTGAATCATACTTATTTATGGCACAAACGTTTTTGTTACCGATCCATGTATGGCCGTATGGCGATTAGCAGTGAATAGACTCTTTAATATCATTACGTCTGTACTGAGTACTGATATTCGCAATCTTATCCTCTGCGGCCTCGACAAACATCTGCTCATCTATCTCTAAATCTAATAGATCAAAGGTTACTTTATTAGCATTACCTTTTAAATTGTAACCTAAAGAAACTAAATAACTACATCGTATTGTAGTCACATCGCTCAAATTTCTATTTCTGTAAATTAACGAGTTTGATAGTTTCCACGGCTATCTAACTAACCTAATTCCCTAAACGACCTTTGTTGCTTGATAATGAAGCAAACGAGCAATGTGTTTAATTAATTAATCATTTCATTATAGCAAAACGTTCAAAAACATTACAAAATAAAAACAACAGCTAAGTAACTTTAGTTTAGTTACCGTTACTCAGAAAGGGTGTAACAAAATAGTTTAAACAGGACACAGCTAACAAGAAACCACTTCCTTTACCTTCGAACACAAATTAGATAACGCATTAGAATATTAATGAAAGGGACAAGTTTCTATCGACACGACCCATCTAAGACAAATTAAAATTCAGAAACCTTCCTTACTAAACCAAATGAAGAACGCGCTTCGGTTGTTTCTTCCTTACATAGTGAGTATAAAGTTTCCAATAAATGAAATCTGAAGCGTTCTTTTAAAGCAGGTTGTGTGAGACCATGCTTTTAGCTTTTTTTTTACTGTTACTAACGTCTGACATACCGGACCCTGAGTCACGTTCGAATCCTTCGTTGATTGCGTCATCGTGCGCATGAGTTGATTTTGGTGGCATAGTATTGTTACGGGAATGTTCTATTATCATTGTGCTTCTCTTTAATTTATTGACTCAGTATTAAAGTAACCTTGAATTACCTACCAACCTTAGAATTTTGATGATACATTTGTTTGTTTCTGATTATTGTGACTATTGTTGTTTATCATATTATTATGTATAATCCCAATGATTTAGATAATTCATAGAATTTTCCACGTTGAATAGTTCCACTAAAGTTGTGAGCGTAGATACAAATTACTATAAAAAAAAACGAACTACGGCAACCCTACTCACTAGTACTTGCTTTAGTGCCTTGCTAACTTAATTTGAAAACTGCACCACCAGTGATTGTGATATAATTATGCTAAAGCGTAATGGAAATATACTAAGCATTCAACAACCTTCATTACCAGCAGGGGTCCTTATAAGTATTGTTATAGGTTAAGAGGACACCAAGAAATTATGGACGAATAAATTTATAACACGAACTAAACCACTGTTACTTCATTATAGTCACGGAGACCATCACATACTTTCTGTAACGTACGTGACATGATTGAAGTATTTCTACGATATTACGGTCATAATAAGTATTTCAAAATACGTCTAGATAGCGAGTATTAAGTTACTTTAATAGATACACCACGTTACGTGATGAAATGGACATTCGATTATGTATGGCCACTTGACATTTAGAAGATTTTGTAATTATAAAAAGTAAAGATTAATTTCTGTCCATTTGTGACTAGATTCCGACGGTTTCTCAATAAACCTCATTAGTTTTTTTTTGTTTAAGTATTATAATTACGTATGTATTCGTTTTTTACAGGTATGGTTAATTGTAGTTTTATTGAATTATTAGTTTATAAAGTTTTTATACATGTAGTACATGGGCCTTACTAGCCCGAAATAAATGCTTATTATTATAGAAAGTAATTTAAAAAAATAATACTTGTATCAGAAACTAGAATTACTTGTCGATATTCTATGCTATTGATATTTTAAATAAATTAGGTATATTACATTTATACGTCTCTTTAGTGTAATTTAAAATTCATTTTGTGTGATTGACTAATCTGAGTCTGCATCTGCATGTAGGTAGGTACTTGTAGATAGAGATTTGTATGTTTGTACATTTCCTGCGATAAAGAATTATTGGATTATACCCAATCGCGGAATGTGTTATGACCACTCTTTTCAATTGTCAAATTCTTCATTAATCACCTCTGACCAGTGACCACATAATAATATGTTTATTAATGTGGCTTTATGTGCTCATTTGTTATTAGTCATGTTTAAAATAAATACACTACGACATTATACAAAAAAATAATTCACAAGAACGGCTTGACTTCATCACACCACGAGGAAAACACGTGACTTTTAATAATAGGTACCTACTTAGAAGTCTGTACACTACTACACCGAGTAAAATGTCATGTAGGTACATAAAAATAACAATAATGCAATCTATTTATATAACTGACTGCCACATTTAGTCAACTGTAAATTCCAGAAATCTTCTATTGTTAAGTACCTTTTTCTATAAAAACACGGGACTTTTAATAATAGGTACCTACCTACTTAGAAGTCTGTACACTACTACACCGAGTAAAATGTCATGTAGGTAGTTACATAAAAATAACAATAATGCAATCTATTTATATAACTGACTGCCACATTTAGTCTACTGTAAATTCCAGAAATCTTCTTTTGTTAAGTACCTTTTTCTATAAAAACACGGGACTTCCTAGCACTTTTGACATTGGCAGAATTGTCGACATCAGCACTGCTTGCCATAATTAAAAAATTGAATTGAATATAACTGACGGACTCACTGACTGACATATCAACGCAGGGCCTAAATTATAAGGGTTAGAAACATGAAATTTTGCACAGGGGTTCCGTTTTGCCATTTTGACTACGGAACCCAAAGGAGTAATCCAACTTGGTGCAGTCATTCTGAAGGTATGCGCGTACGTCATAGATTTCCGCGATTTATTTTTAATTTATGTATAGATCTTTTGCCAATACAAAACTACTGGTGTACACAACTAATATTTTTTTTAAATAAAATACAAATAAAATACTTGTATTTTTAAAAAAACGTATCTCATCTGTCAAGTCAATTCTGTTTAACATTGTCATACATACGATAGTATGTGTATTATGCATTTTATTTTAATTTGCGGTAGTGTGTATAATGTTTATTTTAAATTAAGTAATACATTTTAATGCACATTATTTGAAAATATTAGCTTTTTGCACTCCTTTTCTCATAACATAACTTTAGGTAACTGTGGCAAATTTCATAGTCCTTCCTAAAGGTTCATTTACGTGCATCGCGGCCGATCGCGAGTCGCGCGCGGCACGACAAGCGACTGACGCGCGCGGCCGTTATGGCGGCGGCGGATATGTAGTTCAAAACCTTTATTCTTTATGTATTGATATATAAATAATAGGCTACATGTTGGGTAAAATATTCCTCTTATTTGACACTAGCAGATGTTACTTATAGAATTCATTCCTATTCCAATTAATTATACCAAGGTTTCCCACTAGTGGGGACATAAATAAGGGGAAGAACTTCATCTACATATTTATTACCTAATAGGTATTATAATGAATAATACCTACCTATTTTTATTTCACAGTGATTCGCCTTCGTTTAATAGTATTGTTGTTGTTTTATGGGTACCTACATATTATGTAGCCATACGAAAGTACATTACACATTTTTAGGTGTTGTGTTGAGCCTGAAACATCATCAATCGACTTAAACGTGACTACGATCGGTGCAATTCAATCGAAACGTCGGGTAAATAAAAGGTTCGTACCTTTAAATAATTCACGCGATTAAGTCCCGAAACATATCTAATATGTATAAAAATCGCAAAAGTTTAAAAACAATAATTAAACGTCATTTTCAAAAGTAAAATGTTTTTTTTAGAATTTAATTGTAAAAAATAGACTTCAAAATTAGATTTAGAGACAGGTAATAAAATACTATACTAGAAACAAAGTTTATATCAGGTACAACTTACTTATTTTTAGGGTTCCGTTTTAAAGGGCATAAAGGGACCCAATTATATGTGTGCGCCTATTTTCTATTACTTTTTTCTTTGTAATTAATTTCATTTATATTTGTTTTATTTTTAATATTATCTGTTTTTTTGTAATTATTTATAAGCTATAACTACATAAGACTCTATGTGAGGGAAGGCTTGTACTAACTGTCTCCTGAGATACAAGTTTACAACTTAGTTCAGAAGGCAGGGCTTCTATTTAAAAAGTGTAACCAAAGCGAATAAAGATTTATTATTTTTATAACTACTAAGACTCCGCTATCAGTCTGTCACCAGACTGCATCTCATGAACCGTTAGACTGTTGACATTTTCACAGATGATGTATTTCTATGGCCGCTAAGCAACAAATACTAAAAACAAAATAAAATAAATATATACCTAAGGGGGGCTCACATACAACAAACGTATATTTTTTTGCTGTGATAATGGTACGTAACCCTTCGTGTGCGAGTCCGACTCGCACTTGGCCGGTTTTTTTTAACCATCTTGAGACCGGTTTTCAATACTTTTTTAGAAAATTCCCTTTAAATCCTATGAAAGTTTAAACATAATACTGCTTAGGTAGACCAGATACCTATTTATATTTAAAGAGCGTAAGAAAAAATCTTGTAAATAATGTGTTTATAATAAAATATACGATGTGATTATGTTTAGGCAAAATCACTAAATTCTATTGTAATACGATCAATGAATTACCAAATGCAATGCAGTTAGCCTTTAATCATTATGTTATCCACGATTTAATTAACTAACACTGATAACGAATAAAATAATCCTGAATATTCTGAATAATAATAATTAAATAAACAGTCCAGTACTTCATAATAAGCAATTATAACCATACATATACATAGCAACAACGGAAGTTATGGTGGTTATGTGTAATACTCGCCAACTAGCACTCGCTCATTTCTTATCAACATGACCTTGGATTTCATGTTGGTTGATATTTGCAAAACGCATTATACGGCTATGATTTCTTCTAAATGTAGTTTTTTACCCGACTGCCACAACGAGGGTACAGTACGATCAATGTATCTTGATCGGATTGAAGTTAGGTTTTTATCACTTTCGCGCATGTCATAGAGATGCGACCCTAAAATTACTAACGAAAACGATTAATTATGTTTAATCGATAAAAAATACTAACAACATTTTAATTCAAAAATATAAAAACACTATTTAAATGAGTTCATAAAAGTTTAAATTTAAAACAGTTACAGTAAATACTAAAGAAACTTTGAATAACATTTTCTTTACGAAAATAATCACAAAAAAACATAAGTTAGTAATACTAATTATGACAATGTGATGCGTAATCGCATCTCTAATTCTCTTGGTTTGGTTACCGCCCCCGCCCCCCGCTTCCTGTCACCATTTACTTCCAAAAAATGCATCTGCGCAACCACTTGTCACCTACTTGAGTCCGGCCTAATTACGTTGATCGTACTGTAATCTATACTAATATTATACATTTTTAAATGAGAAGTTTAGATAGTTGGACGGATGGATGTTTGTTATTCAGTCACCCCAGAGCGACTGAAGGGATCTACATGTAATTTGGCATAGTGATAAATTAAAATCTATAGGTACTAATATTATAAAGCTGAAGAGTTTGATTGTTTGCACGCGATAATAGAAATAGCCCATTTATTAAGGAAGGCCATATAACATCATGCTATGACCAATAGGAGCGGAGAATCAATGAAAAATGTTGAAAAAACAAGAAAAATTGACGCAGATGAAGTTGCGCGGGTCCGCTAGTCTGGAATATATTCTCGACACATAGTTATCTAGGGATTTATAGGACCAGGTCTCCGGTTTAAAACCCAATAAGGTTTCCTCAGCGTAGCCGCCACCTGTGCGCCAGCTTTTGGTCAAAACAGATTGAGATTTTCTTTTGACGCACTTTGGATTTAGTTTTTAAATAAATAACCACAGGGCATTGAAAGATTGGTGGTCTGCTAAAATGCTCTACCAGTTTAGACAAAACTTCCTTTGTAACCAAAAACAGTTGTCAATTGGGTTTGTGTCAGAGGAGGCAAATGGCAGTGCCGGATCTAACAATCTAACATGATTACGACGAGGGGGGGGAATGAATTTCGCTTCACCTAGCCGAAATCGGTCAAGTGTGAGTTGCAGGAACGACAGGGGGCTGAGAGCCCCAAAAAAATCGTTCGTTCAATGGGCAAAGAAATTGAATACAATACAAGAAATTCAGTACACAAAACAACCGTCTGGAGGGGGGGGCGTGTCCCCCCCCTTGGATCCGTCTATGGCTCACTTATGCCTTCGTTTTTTAGATTTGAGCACTATCATACTTAGCTCCTTAAGTAATATGTGATAATATACCCACGTTTGTTGAGACATTTGAAACGTCCCGCCCTTATCATAGTGATAACTCTTCACTTGTGAACCTGTCAGACCTCTGACAAATAATTTTCATAAGCAATCAACGTTATCTGATTATGTACTTTGCTGGCTCAGCTATAAAGGGTGCAACACTTAAATGACAGAGTGCTTATTTTGTGAGAGGGCAGGGAACAATTGTGAATATTAAAATCAGATATAAGTCCCTAATCTTCTAACTACTTAGATTCAAAAGTTTGGATGGATGTACATTACCTAATCAATGACCAGCTCAACGGATCTGGGTTAGAAATATGGCACGTATTTGACGTGATATCATCTTATAAATCAATGACTGACTGCACTCACTAACGAAAAACTGTGAGGTCACCGCTCACGTTCCGGTAACGTTCCGATCACGTCCATTCCGCCTGCTGATAGGCTGAAGTATCGTGGCCATCAGGCGCATTCGCCCGTGTCCACTAAAGCTGTCATAGGCATGGTTGTTTATTACAATGTCATCAATATTTTGGCGACTGCAGCAACATGCGATACTGCTGGAAATTAAAAAAAAACAGGTTGCACTCCGGGAGTGCCGGCAGAAGCGAAAACATATTTTTATTATCAGTATAAAAATACTATTAAATAAGTGATTAAATACAATATTCATTTATTGCGCTATCGTACACAAACATGACAATTTAAAACATGACAATGACTACGACATGACAATTAAATAAAAAATATGAAATAATAAATAACAAATTAAAAATATAAAAAACGACATGACAATTAAATCAAAAATATGATATATTAAATCAATAAAACAGGGAAGAAATAATTATTTGGACTCGAACCGGGTCTTCTAGTTTCTAGACCCACCTGCCTTCCCTCTCCTCTGACTGCCTCTGTGGCGCGGTGGGAGTGTATCCGACTGCTACGCAAGAGGTCGTGGGTTCGATCCCCACTCAGGATAAAACTTTGTGTGATGAGCACGATGATTTATTCTGTGTCTGGGTGTTATTTATCTATAATATGTATGTATTTAGAAATATATAAGTATGTTTATCGGTTGTCTGGTTTCCATAGTACAAGCTCTGCTTAGTTTGGGATCAGTTAGCTTTGTGTGAGTTGTCCCAAGATATTATATTACAAGATATTATAGATATTATTCCCACCAATCCACCAATCTTACGGTCACGTGATCCTGACGCGAGTTTAACGTTTTATACCCATACCAAAAAAAGTGCACAACGCCGCTAAAGAAGTTTTTACTTCAATAAAAAAAGAAAGGTGTCAGTGGCATGGTTGTTTAATCAATGTCATCAATGTTTTCTGACGTTATCACGTAAAAAATCGTCTGTAACCCGACTTTACAGACGACTTTTTTTTAATGTAATATTTCCACGCGAATGAAGTCGAAAGCTACAGTTAGTTGACTATATTTTTTAAGCAATTCCTAAAGGGGCGTCTAAACGGGCCATTTTTTACGGCAATTTGTGGCGGCAATGCTGTGGCCGGCAACATGTCAGTACTCTCCAATATAGATATGATGGTTGCCAA
This sequence comes from Herminia tarsipennalis, assembly GCA_945859575.2. NCBI lineage: Eukaryota > Metazoa > Arthropoda > Insecta > Lepidoptera > Erebidae > Herminia > Herminia tarsipennalis. The sequence goes on from OX243839.2 coordinate 20,137,500, forward strand.
ACGAACACTGAGCGATCTATTTTCCGCAATGTTGCCCGGACAATGTTGTTGTTGTTTCAGTCGCTCTCTATTTTATTGTTGCCGGGTTGTGTAGCCTGTTTAGGAGACTGAATCATGCGGTTTACAATTGCAGACGTATTGCCATTATTGGCCGAACAATTAGTCGCCAATAGTGCCGCCACAAATTGCTGTAAAAAATGGTCCGTTTAGACGTCCCTTTAGTAATCTACTCCATCTGCCTATCTTAATTTTAGTATTCAGTGCATAAACTAAAATAGCCTCGGAGGTTACACACTCTGTTTACTTTCTTCTAATGTGTGCATGCAGGCATTGTTTACCCCGACATTTAAAGATAGCTTCTTTAAAAACATTTCATCGCTAATTTGTATAGCCTCAAAACCTCATTTTAAGGTCATTGTCAGACAGAATCAGCAGCACTATGCTATAGATAAGAATGTTTACATGTTTTATTTAAGTCATTTGGACAATACCTGTCAAAGGCCTCACAAGATTTTTCTCCCTTTCACGCGCAGTCAATATTTACTTTTTAAGTTGAGGGATGGCGCAGTCCTGTTCTATACGTCAATGATATTTACAACGTTAGATTTTTTTTTTATTATAGACGTTAGATCGAATTGCACCGATCGATTGACAGTCGACCCGTGACCACGATCGGTGCAATTCGATCGAAACGTCGGGTAAATAAAAGGTTCGTACCTTTAAATAATTCACGCGAATAAGTCCCGAAATATATCTAATACCAAAGAGACCACCTGTTTTTATTTGGAACCTTAGTAGGATAGATTATAATCAATCTTAAATCGAGGTTCTGTATCAATATTTTTTTACAAAACCCTCGATTTTGTTTCTGTAGCCATTGTTGATTAGATTAGGTACTTGTTTGAAAATGCCAAAACCTTTAACTAAGGTTCGACGGAGTCTTTATATAATTATAAAAAACAATACCGATTGACAATATAATAAAAATTTGATTGGCAATACCTATACCTACATAGGTAGAGAGAGAAACCTATATTGGACCATTTTTTACATAATTCGCATCATTTTAAGACATATGAAAGATAACTTAAGAGTTATTAACTGATTGATATTATTTAGCTATTGGATTGAAGCTATAATAAGTTATAGCCTAATCCAATAGCTAAATAATATCAATCTGGTAATATTGCAGAGTAGCTGCAACAAGTATAAAAACTTATTTATTTAAGGTTATCATCAGTCCAATTTACACAACCGGTATCATATATTGAACCACCCAGACCCTAAATTGTACCAAACGTACAAAATATATAATTATACTATTACATATACTGAATAGAATATACATATAATAATAATAATTCAAGGAAGTAGTGCATAATGATTTAGTGCCGGTCGTGTGGGGATATTTTGCACACTACACCTACATTGCAGCCGTGTAACTTAAAATCCACTGTATTTGATGATGTGCTTTTCCTACGTTTGGGACTTCTCTACTCCAGACATAATAGTCCTTTTATCTCTCGCGATGAGAAATCACCACCATAACTTAAATTTTGAAACAATGGCGTGTGAACTGGTACAGTATAGGAACTCCGAAGAGGTACAAAATATAGACCATGGTTGTCATCAATACTAATAATATTAAAAAGCAGAATAGTTTGTTTGGTTGGTTGAATCTCAGGAGCTATAGTACCAGAATCTAATGAAAAATGATGAAATTATAATTTAAAGATGGTAACACAAGGTAATTTGGTGCTAAAACTACTAGGACGAACACGTCTTGATTGTTGTATTTTTTCATTGAATTTTTGCTTTAATAGTACCTACCTACTAAGTATCAACACTGGTCAAACAAAACAAATGTTTTGTACAGCAGTCGCGAGATTGCCAGTTTATGCATTGAATAATAAAAATCCAAACACAACAAACTTTCTTCTTCTTCCGAAGAAGAACAAAAATATAGTTTTAGTTTCAACTCGATACCTCCACGCGTTTCCGAGATAAAGATCTTGACAGACAGACGGACGGACAACAAAGCGATCCTATAATGGATCCGTTTTTTCCTTTTGAGGTACGGAACACTAGTGAATAAAGTTAAATCTTTCCCACAAATAGTAGGTACAGGTAGTGGGTATTATTCTTAGTTTTCCTGTAGGTAAAAATCTTGCCTATACAGAAACACTGAGTTTTTCACAAAGAATTTTTAATTTATGTAATCAATATCGGTCTTGATGTGAAAAGTACTTATACATACGTAGGTATCTGATAAACATATTGCAGCAAACGAAACTGGGTTATAGGTACGATATTCGTGGAAAATAAATTAAACGATTCCCATGTTCTTTCGTTTTTAATTCATTTCGACCATTTATTGCCAACTTTAACGGGACAGATGTGCAATTTCAATTGTAACCTCAAGGCAAATTTAATACAGAATTGTAAGACTGACTGTCTTTGATATAAAGTTCATTGTTGTTTGTCAGATATATAGATATATATATATTTTATATGTACTTTTACGCATTTGTATGTAAGTTTTAACAAGCAACAATGGCGCCCCAAGTGCTTTAAAATAAGTGTGTAAAGTTTAATCACTTTGACGAATTGATTCGTGGTATACTGCATATTCCAGTTAAACTGCCTGAGACCGGTTTGTTTTAAAACAAATGCTAATTTTAGTATATTTTTTTGTATTTTAAGAATTTGTGTTGAGGCTCGCTTGAGTCAATAACATCAAGGACATTCTGTCCACTCCTATATATTCTGACTGCTGATTATAATAGGTACTTACCTACTCAATCAGAACTTAGACTTATAGGTAACCTAGGTCTTGTAGGTAATGACGTTTTGTGTGCTTTGATTTAAAACTAAATGAAACGACGGCCCAATAGCTAAGGCATCGGTCTCGCAATCGTGAGGTCGCTGGTTTGAATCCTACCCAATAAACTACCGACGTGAACCCACTCTTAACACAAGACATTGAGCTCAGCTGGAGAGGTTAACAAGATTGCTAGTAACGTGGGACTCAATCCCACATTACTGGTCATCGTTAAAAAAAAAAAACTTGGCAGGCGGGCAAGGGCTTAAGGACACTCAGACTAGGAGTCGAATCTGACCAACCAACCCAGCTACGAAAGAGTCTACGTACAGAGGTCATCCATCTAACGATATAAAAACATACATGACTTCACTATTTTATCAGTGTGCTTAGTGTAAGTTTGTTTTACCTTAACGCGATTGACATGGACGTTTGGCGCTCCGATTGGCCGGCAGAGCCAAACGCGTTAAACGTTTCGATCGCGTTAACGTAAAAACAACTAACACTCTAAACACAGTATGTTCAGTAGCCACCACTCCTTAGCGACAGACATTGGCCGAAATTATATATACCAACAGTATTATGTGTCGCATGTTTATTCGGCATTAGCAAACTACCCTTCTAGACACAAGTGGATCAATGGGTGGGGAAATATTGTGACTGCAAACAAAGGAGTGCCGTAAACGGAACACGCATCAAATTCCATTAGGCTCTGTAGACGTAGTCGTAAAATGTAACGCCCTATATAGCTAATTTATTGTCTGTTTTCATGATTGAGTTTACGTTGCCTTATACAGAGTGATTACATTTTGATTGTTTGGTATTAAATGATGTGTAAACTCTTTTTGTAACTCACTCAAACAGTATATCCCTAGTTGGTGAAACTACCATACAAACGCGCATAAGTGATTACTCCTCTGTTTAACTTTCAAAATATTAATTTATTTTCAACTATCGTTGGCTACAAGCGTAGTTTATGATTAAACGAATTGATGTTAATTTTAAGCTTTGACTTACGACTTTAAACACAGGATAATCACTTATGCGCGTTTGTATGGTAGAATCATCGACTAAGGGCGCTTTTAATACTTCTATCTCGTCACTATCAAGATATATCACTATAAATAGTTATGGTATTTAGTATTTAGTTATTAAAGTAAGTCCCCTTTTGCCTTGTAGGTACGTATTTTACTGTAAGTTTACTGTTGGTACCTACTTAGGTACTATATTATCTTTACCTCCTTCTGTAAAAGGATAAGTAACGGTGTAGTAAATTGTTTGTGAATAAATAAATAAATATATATTTACTTAAACAAGGAGGTAAATATGACTGCCTCTGTGGCGCGGTGCATTCATCACTTTGTGTGATCTACAAATTGTTGTTCCAAGTCTGGGTGTACTTTGTGTCCGTGACTTGTATGTTTGTAAAGTCCCCCGCGACACAGGGCTTGTACTGCGGGAGTCGTCTTTAAAAAAAAAAGTGAAATAAAAAAGAAATACTTACTAAAAAACCAGCTTCAGAACATTCATAACTATTCTGGATCAACACATAAAAAAACTCCACAATTTGAAATCCTGAATTAAATATTTTTCTCACCATCCTCCTCTCTATTTTAATGGAGCTCACTCTCAAAAGAACTTTTACGAAACATTTCATCTAACTACTTAACAATTTGTTTACAGATCAACAGCAAGTACAGCGAAGAGCTTGCGCAGGAGAGCTTGGAATGGATCCAGGCCATCACTGGCGAGCCCCCCAACACTTCAGGAGACATGGACAACTTCTACGAAGTCCTTAAAGACGGCACATTATTGTGCAAGTGAGTATATAAGAAGAACAATATTTTTATTGCCGAACACGTAGGTAGGTACACGAATTACAAATTGGACCCAACAAATGACAAGTGACAACGTGGTAGAGCTCGTTGTAGGTGGCGAGTTGAGTTAGATTCCTTCGAAAAAGATTAGCCTCTTAACACAACTGATAGAAAAGTAGGGAGAGATTAGGGAAACCTTTTCCCTGTAAGAGGACAAAACGGACTAATAATAATAATTGTTTATTTATGTAGTAAAAAATAGAAAGTAATCAGATGTGTGAGTCAATGGAAGGTTATCTTTGAGCCGGCTGACCGGAGTCATACAAAGAAAAACCTAGATCAGATAGAGATTACTTCTTCAGCAAAATAATGCTCACCGCAAACCGTCAGATTCCGCTTGATGGTGCGCGTGGCGCTTATTACACCACACTGAATCAGGGACCCTAAATCACCTTTTTACTTAAAGCATCATTGCCCTAAACCTTTCAAAAAGAGAGTGTAGTAAGAGTTAGGTATAAGTACCTAACTCTTACTACACTCTTTTTGATAGGCCATTTGTCAACATTCTGCACCTAGATTTTAAATCGTTAAACCCAAAGGTAGACTGGACTTACTTTTAGCATTAAGTCCTCCTTTGTACACTATTTGTACGTAAGTTTAAAATAAATAATTCTGTAACAAATTTTCAAGTCCACCTTTGATTTAGGGACCTGGTTCAGGATAGCGTAATAGCCGTTTATCGCCTTAGTTTATAAGAAAAACATCTATCTCACTAAGCAAAATTCTAAAATACCTTTTTCGCTTCTTTCAGACTTGCCAACGAGATTCAACCTAACATGGTGAAGAAGATCAACCAGTCAAAAATGGCGTTCAAATGCATGGAGAACATTAACGCTTTTCTAGAAGCAGCCAAAATCCTCGGAGTACCTGCTCAGGAAACTTTCCAAACAGTTGACTTGTGGGAGAGGCAGAATCTCAACTCAGTTGTCATTTGCTTGCAGTCACTCGGCAGAAAGGTAATGCCAACATGAGAACACACAAAACTTAAGGACTTCAAACTATATCCTAAGTCTATGACTTCAAACGAAAAAAAGTAATTGAATAGATTGAATCGACTTCATAAAATAATTCAAAACCTCAAAAAAAGAAATAATGTAGTAAGAATGTTTTTATTTAAATGTTAAAACAATTAGCCTACAAAAATCTAATTACAAGTAGGTATGTAGTAGGTAGGTAAGTATACATGTACTAGTTGATGAATAGGTTAATAGTTTTCCTAGGAAAACAATGAACTTTGTCATTTCCGGCAGTTGATAAAAAATAATTACGCCTATGACGCAACGAACTAACGCCATTGCGCACATAGTTTAAGCTAACATTATCCCTAACCTATCCAAATTAATCCTTTAGTTAGAAGGTGGAAGATTATCCATATTGGTTTCATGAAAGATACTGTAATCAGCCCTGATAGATTAATTCTAACTGTTAGCAATACCGCAGAACAAACTGAGTATTCCTGCCAAACCTATTTTTACGACGTGCTTAAGAGTTGCTAGTTACCGTTTAAAAAAAATAAAAAAAATTGGTAGTCTTTTAACGAACTCAGTGGTGGTTCTAAGCAGATCCTGACCATTTAGGTATTATTGTACAACGTAAGTACATATTATCTCGATGGTACCAACTTGAAATGCTTTTGTGATGTACTTAATACAAATAATAGCCAATTTTATATCGTGTCCTGTGTATCCGACCATAATTATACACTTAATAAATTATAGGAGGAGGAGGACACAGGAGGACTTGATGGCTGCCTCCGACAATGCAGTGTACATACGTTGTCGCGTTCACATCATAATTATATACCTAATAAATTATATTGTTGAAACGCAAAAGAAGTACTAGAAATGCAGTCGCTATTCTATATTATAGTCCTTGCTGTTACAGTTCATTCATTAGCGTCTACAAGTTGCGTAGACAATGTGAAATATGTAAATATCGATGACCTTCCTACTGTTAGTCACGTTGTTATTAGCGTTTGAAAATTGCAATATCCCACGTTCTTTAACCGTATAAGTATTATACATTATATTTAAACGAGCAATTCTTGTATACGCAAACAAAAGTTTGTAGTAGAGAAACTTGTTTTACTTAAATTAACCCAGTTTACTCGGAATTTTACACTGTTTCTTAAGAAATAAAATGTTTACCAACAATCTCGAAAACGGCTCTAACGATTTTAATCAAATATACCAGTAGTATAGTTTTGCTTTGTTCAAACCAACACGCGAAGCTAGGTTACCAGCTAGATTGTCATGATATTATTTATAGAATGACTTTCTCTGTGGCGCGGTGGTAGTGTGTCCGACTGCTACGCAAGAGATCGTGGGTTCGATTCCCACACGGAACACCACTTTGTGTGATCCACAAATTGTTGTTCCGTCCGTGACTTGTATGTTTGTAAAGTCCCCCGCGACACAGGGCTTGTAACCTACTGCCGCAGTCGTCTTTAAAAAAAAAAAAGAAGAATCAATAATAATCATAATATAACATACTTAGGTAGGTACTATTTATACATATACCTACCTAAATATAATTATGTAAAAAAAGCAGCACTGTTTTATTGGAATCTTAATGATATCTACAAAATAGGTAGGTATAGAGGAATTAAGAACATCCTACTTCGTCCTTTCTTTGTTCCTACTTTAGGTAAGTACTGCCAGTTACTTTTCAGGTAGCAATTACTAACACGTACATTTACATCTTTCCAGGCCGGCAACTTCGGGAAGCCTTCAATAGGGCCGAAGGAGTCTGAGAAAAATGTACGAAACTTTTCCGAGGAGCAACTAAGGGCCGGCCAGGGCGTCATTTCACTGCAGTACGGCTCCAACAAAGGTGCTACCCAGAGCGGCATTAACTTTGGCAACACGAGGCACATGTAAACACATACAGCCAAACCATAAATTAGAAAGATACAGATCTTCGGCTCCCTATAATGAGCAAAAACTGGCTCACGCGCACTTAGATACGCGCATAGACACCTACACAGATCTCGGTCGAATCGTCAACTGAGATTTGACTTAAAGGTCCAAGCGACCAGGTCATTAAAATCAAAAAAAAAAAACAACTGAGATTGCGTCAATGAGAGCAGTACATGCGCGTCTACGTGAATTTCTTGTTGAGTTGTGAGCCGACCTTTTGTATCTTTCTATACTGTGGCCAAACCCTGTTTGTACACAACATGCTGAATTATAGGGATGATAATTTAAAATACGAAGAGGCCAAATTTTTAAAAGAGGGGTCCATTTCGACCAAATTGTGACGTTATTCAAGCTTTACTGACAAAAAGAGCTCTTCAAAATTACATAATTAATGTATAAGTTTCCATTTTAAATAATAATTAGTACTTACTTATATTGTTCAGTGTCATCCCTAGGAACACAAATAAATAATACGCATAGTACTGTACTTACTAGATTAGAATAGGAAGGAACAGTCCTTTTAAAAGTCTTCTATAGAATCTCTATTTTGGCTCTATAAATTAACTATCTACTATGTTGTTGTAGCATTTATGTGACAAAGATCATTCCAAGATCATTCCAGAATATTGTGCCGTTTGAAATACAAATTATTTATAATATTTAATAAGTTTAAGTCAGCTAGAATTTTATTATGAAGGTTGTCTAAGTTAAACAGTTTGGTTTTGCTTTTCACAATACTGAATGTGCCAATGTTCACGCGAAGTTTATTTTTTTAATACAAATATTATTAAACTGTACAATTATTAGAATTATAAATTCTTTTAAAGTAATACTTGTGCCTTCGAGCCCCATAGGGGTTGAAAGAAACTTGAAACTATGTTTTATAGATATCTATCAAAAATATATTATTAATCGCTTTTAACTTAATCAGGGTTTTTCTTCTATTTGTTTATTATTTATTAAAAAATTAATCATTCCATAAATATTTAGCCTGTTAGTACACACTGTGATTAATGATTTTATAAAACATTCTATACCTATATTTTCTTATAGTTATGTACCTACGTATATATTTGACGATGTCGCGTAATTCTAGTTATGTAAGTTTCATGAAGTACTTACTGCTTTATGGAAGTACGTAGAATAATAAAATTGAAGTAATCTAATTTGTGTTTCATTGCTTTTGTCCCTAGACTCGTGATTGATAGCCGTATTTGGATGTGGGATCTTTTCCCGATAACATCCAAAACAATGTTTCTCATTTATTTCTAGCTAGTTGTTGCAAACTCTATGATTATAGTAATTACTTTTTAAATTACCTAAAGAAACAAACTATAGCGCCTGAAGCACCATGTATATCTTTTAGTTCAAAGTATTTGCTATAACATTAACAGCAGGCGCTGACGGTTTAGTTGAGACTGATTTACCTATACATTCTTTACAAACATACCTAAATATCTACAATAATCTAATTAGAAAGTCAAGCACAATAATAAAGGATTTCCAACCGGAAGTACTTATAGGTTAACTATACCATAGGGACTGCGCCTGGACCCTACTTATAAGTATGGCGCACTATCTCTTCATGGAGTAGGATTCGAATCCGGAATCCAATTGTTATGCACACTACAACACTTACCAACCAGAGGGGAGCATGGTGGCACATGGCCGAATTTCTTGTTTTGTATTGAGTTTCTTTGGCCATTTGCCAGAACGATATTTTTACCACCACCCAACCCCCTTCCCGTCGTGCGTTTGACTCATACTTAACTACCCCCTCTCCGTCGTAGGCATGTTAGATCCGGCACTGCCATTAACCTCTTGTGCCCAGAATGAACATTATTTAACACTAGCTGTGCCCGCGACTTCGTTCGCGTGGAAGTTGGGTTTATATTAAGGTAGTTTATGTTACAATTTAACTTCTGTGTAAAACATATTGGAAACATGCTCCACAATGCTCTGTGGCATCTATGGATATTAGGGCCTAGCTCTAATCAGGGCCCGACCTATGGCAAGGCAAGCCAAGCAAATGCCCAGTGCAGCAAAATGAAGGGCGACAAAGTTTATGGCGCCAGACGGTTAGAAGACAAATTAAAATAGTATTTTACCAAAATGATTTGCATTACATCAAATATTACTATTATCGGTTTCGGGTAAAACGAAGCCCGAAACCGCCCAAGTACTCGCGCGAAATAGGGCTAGTGTGAGATAAGTTTTTAAAAAAATATCCTGTTTTTAAAACATTGCATTCCCGCGGTACTGTGATGCGTGTTCAAACAAACAGACAACATTCAAACGTTTCTAAAAGATATACTGAATAGTATATCTTTTAGAAACGTTTAGTTTAAATATTATACTTATTTCTTTATAATGTCTACATTGGTGAATTAAAAAATAGGTGTGTCAACCTGTCGTAGCCGAGGATAGAACAAAGTGGCGTGCAATTAGAGAGGCCTATGTCCAGCAGTGGATTGCGATAGGCTGATGATGATGATGATGATGAACCTGTCGTTAATTAAGATCATCATAAATTCATATCCCTCTACGTAAGAATTTTTACAACGCAATACTAATAATAAAACTGCTGTAACACTTTAGTAAGCAAACACAGAGCGTGTCATGTGTGTCATGCCCGCGAAAATGTCAGATATCCCTAAAGGTACGGTTGAGAAACAACGACCCCCCTCCTCCCGTCACCCGAACTACTCACACTTGACCGATGTTGAGCCATTCATTATCGTTGAATTGATGAACACGTAATCTCCAACCATAACCCCAAAACATGATCCTCGATGCACCTGTGTGATGCGTGGTCAAACAAACGGACAGATAGACAAACATTTCTAAAAATCATAGCAATGTGTTTCTTTTAAAACTTCTTTTACTAAGTATAGAACGTTATTGAATACAACGCCATCTACTTTCAAGAATGTTGCCACTCAGCATCTCAAGCACCTATACCCTAATAAATGTTTTCACAAATAAGGAATTATTTGATCACGGTGAACAATTTGATTTCATAGATGGCGCTACATGTTTTTTTTTTTACGTGTGTAATGTCTTTTTTTAGACGAACACATCATTTCTGGAAAATGTCGAATACTTTTTAATTATAATGTAATATTGTTTTTCATTTCTACTACGATTAATTAATTACTCTCAGCAGTGCATGCAATACCTATAATTAACTTACCTACGTGCATAATTTACTTGATTTTTAATATAAAAAAATAATAACCAAAGTAAATAAGTTACTTACGGTCGAAAAAATAACTAAAACATTGAGAAAAATATTAAAAAAGGATAAAGACAATTTAAAAAAATACAAAAAGAATCAGACATCGGATTCGAGCCCGGGACTTCGTCGTCAGAGTCCGCTAGCATAGCTTCGAGGCTATACTGTTCGCTACTTGCCACGTCAAAATAACTGTTCTTATGAAACTTAACAATGTTGTGTTTAGCTCCTTTTAGTTTTAGCGTGAAGTTATGTATTCCATGGGTTACAATTATAGATAATGTCTAACTGTGGAAAATTTTGTGATAAACCATTATGGTGCGACAAAAAATACATTGCTACTCGTTCCCCATAGACGTTAGCGTAATGATTCATAGTGTTAATAATGTCCTATAGTATTTACTATAAAACTGCAAATTTTCATAAAGATCCGTCTAGTAGTTACTGTTTTATAACGAAAAATAGCTACAGACATTATCACTTACTGCTTAGCTCCTATGGGAAAAAGCGTGATAATTTATAGCCTAAATGTTATTCTGCATCTATTAGATTGCACGTGCAAAATTTCAACCAAATCTGTACGGTAGTTTTTGCGTGATGCGTGTTCAAACAAACAGACAGACAGACAGACAGACAGACAGACAGACAGACAGACATTTCTAAAAATGCAGCAAAGTGTTTGAATACTCTTTTCGAACATTTCCTAATATTTTTTTTCACTAAGTTCGACCATGTACAGACACGTGAAATTTACAGTTTTATTATATGTATATAGGTAGAAACCTACATAATCAACCATACAAGGTTCAACGTTTCTAGTGGAGGAACACAGGTATCCTCTTTGAAAGATGATAGCACATTTTCACAGGCCTTCAATTTTTAGTTGAGGAGTGACATTTCACGCAAACTTTCTACAGCTGTACAGCCAGCGGTTGCCACCGAGCTATCACTCTCATTATCTTTCAAGTGGAATCAATGACGGATCCAGAATTTTGTCGGGAGAGAGGATTGACTGTGCTGTGGGACCCAAGATTTTATGTCAGGGAAGAGCTTGACCCCGTTGTGAGTAAGTAGGGACGTTTTATAAAGGAAAGTCCCTACACATATACCTACATACAGTACCATTACCATGCAGGCACGCATACAAGGGGGGGAGGAACAACTGAACTCGACTAAATGATCTTGTTTTTTGGGGAATGCCCCCCCTGGTGATGTACCAGTGTCTAATAAACAGGAACCTCTACAACTGCGTAGAGATGTAGCAGCCTTCTATAAGGCGCTTAGCGCCTTTACCGAGGCGAGTGCTCCGATGAGCTTTTTAATTTAATCTCTCCTTCTCCCTTCCTAAATCAAACCACGCGTGCTAGCCTTCGATGATCACCATCTGACCGTGGATATAATTTCATCCTGAACAAAGTAATTCGGTGACTTATTTCTCTGCCGCACTTCCAAAAAATGGAACTCCCTACCAGCACATGTGTTCCCTCCTACCTACGACATGGGGTCTTTCAAAAGAGGCGTAAAGCCCCCTGCAGGTGAGCAAGGTACAGTCAGAGCTGCACATAGTGCTGTACTGTCTGGCCTTGCGTTTGGACTCTATTTCCACTTAACATCAGGTGGAATGGAGTCATCTGCTTTCCTACAAATAAATAAAAAATAAAAAACACCCCGCCCCTCCAGCCATGCCAGCGACTCACACTTGACCGGTTGAGTCAATTGTTGCCGCCTCAGAAAGTCAGAACAAAGCTATGGATCCATGCCTGTTACCATGGGCGTACCCATGATCATTTTTCGGAGGGGTGGTCGTAATTTGGGGGGGTAGGTGGTACCGTAATGAAATGATTTCAGTGGAAGGTACAAGTCATATTAGTAAATTAAGTAGGTACATAATAAGTATAATCGAATAACAATAATGACTGCCAACGATAGGTAAGTACTTAGAGGATGATAAATTATACAGATAATACATAAAAGTTGGCACTGGGGGGCAACTGATTAAAAATTATGTTTGGTACTTCATATCGCCAATTGAACTCGAGTTCAACTGTGTCAAGAGGCCTTTAAATTCCTTTGGCGCGAATTCCAAAGATATATCGAAACTTTAATGCTAAATTTATACTGAAATACAAAAAAATATCGTAGGTATTTAAGGTGTAACTATCTCCGTATTCCAAATAATTACTTAAGTCACGAAGGCTCAACAAAATTTTGACGTCAACTTTATAATGACTTGCACGGTTTGATCCTTTTTTAGAAAATCAATGTCGACATTTTATGAATCATTCCTACCAAAAGTTACACTCGGCGAGTAGGTAAGCATTTTCGATAGATAGATATTAAAATTGTTGTGTTATCTGCCGTATAAAATGACGCAACAATTTATATTAATTCATCATCTCATCTCATCATATACCGTAAGGATCATTGAATACCGATAAGTTTAGGTGGCTAGGTACATAAGCAAAGGAATTTTCGGATTTTTTTAATATATAAAATTCTCGTGTCACGGTGTTTGTAGTGGTAATTTAACTCCTCCGAAACGGCTCGACCGATTCATGAAATTTTGTGTGCATATTGGGTAGGTCTGAAAATCGGACACCATCTATTTTTCATCCCCCTAAATATGGAGGGTAGTCCACCCCTAATTTTTTTTTTAATTTTTAGGTATTTTTTTATTTTTTTATGATACCGGATTCAGAAATACATACAACTCTGAATTTCACACTTCTACGATCAACCCCTATTTTTTTATTTACCTCTATTTTGCAAAAACGGGTTCATTTGACGCAGACGAAGTTGCGAGGGTCAGCTAGTAAACTTATAAGAATGGAGGTGGTAGGACAACCACCAGGCAGATGGACCAACGACCTAAAGAAGGTCGCTAGGATAAAGTGGATGCAGAAGGCGGAGGACCGGGTGTTGTTGACCGATACAGGCTGATTGATTGATTATAATAATAATAATATCTTGGGACAACTCACACAACGCTATCTGATCTCAAACTAAACAGAGCCTGTACTATGGAAACCAGACAACTGATAAACATACTTATATATTTCTAAATACATACATATTATAGATAAATAACACCCAGACACACAAAGTTTTATCCTGGGTGGGGATCGAACCCACGACTTCTTGCGTAGCAGTCGGATACACTCCCACCGCGCCACAGAGGCAGTCAATATGGCGTTTAACCAGTAGAAAAATAACTAATTGTCTAATCAAGGCATTATACTGACCTAGATTACCCCCTTCATGATTCTCCGTTAATAGGTCTAGGTCCCAATAACTGCCGACTCTAATTTAAAAACAGTTGTAGGTATCTTCCTACCCGCTAATAAAAATGTTCGTTAGTTAATCATAGAAATAGGTATAAGTAGAGGAAAGGTGTATGAGATGATCCCCTTATGTATATTGGATATTCGAATAATAAAATTAAAAAATCCGAGCAAGTGTATGTCGGGCCACGAATAATGTAGGGTTCCGTAGTTGCCCATCCGAGTAATGCGGCTTAAAAAATGGGTTTTCTGTTGTTTTCACATCAACCATTTAGCTGGCAGGGGGGGACACTTGACTTTAACAAAAAAATGCAATTTAAAGCTTAATATTTCACAAAGCGATCCCTTTAATCTTAAAATAGTCTCCACAATCCTTTTTATAAGACCTATCTAAAGATACCCCACACGATGGGGTAGGTGAAAAAAAATCACATCCCTACTTAAAGGTAAAGTAGCTCGATTTTTTTTTTTTAATTTTATTCTTTTACTTTGTCGGCTTAAGAAATATGTGTAATTCATGCAAAATTACAGCCTTCTAGCAATAACAGTATCTGAGCTACGCTGTGGACGGACGGACGGACGGACGGTTCCGTTTTGCTATTTTGCTACCGAATCCAAAAACATTTATGCATAGTAAATTTATTTGTGTACCTGTTGTCGTACTCAAAATGATAATTTATTAATTCTTTTATTTTTTTATTATAATTTACAATTTATAAACTACTACTATAGGATCATCTTGTACGCCCGGTTTCCAAGACGATCTCTGTGGTAGGGGCAAGATGATCCTGGAAATGTTGATGCCTATTTTTTTAGAATTAAATATAAAATAACATATTTAATTGTTTACAACTGCCTATAATTTCGTATCAAAGTATTGTGATTGATGTTTTGTGTACCTATGATTTCGTAGTCATAGGTACACAAAACATCAGTCAGTAAAGTGACTGATGTTTTGTATACCTATGACTACTATGTTATCAAATAATTCTTATTTTATTCATGGTGTCATTTTTGTCTTAAACAATGATAATTTTTGGCAAATGTTTATGTGCAGTTTATCATTTGTACGCGTATTTTGCTTCGAATGACTCTCAGAAATATTATTTTCTTTTTGACATTCCTATGCAACTCATTACCCTTTCTATATTTTAAGAAGATTATTTTGATACATTGTGCTTGTTTGTATTCTTCTACTTTCTTATTTAGATCTTTTATTTGTTTCTTCTAAATAATTTTTATATGTCGTGCTAGTTAGGATCTACTAGTTTTCTTTTTAAGTGACTTTTTGCTGCCCAAACTTTGGCAATGGATATCGATATGCGATACACTTATTGTTCGATTTATTCGATGTTGCTGCAAAAATATTTTTTTCAGCAAACATCAACGTGTGACACATTCGACAGGTATTTTAAAAACATTTTAAGGTTTAAAATGTGATTTTTTTTTGATTGAGTGAATATTTTTGAAAATAAGAGCTTCGAAAGTAGCATACAGTGTGCCCCCCCCCCCCCTCCTTAACTTTTGAACCGTGTGACCAAAATATATGGAAAGATAGTGCTTAATAAATACTTCAAATTAAAATTATTTCAGATGAGTTCGGATATACCGTCATTGAGTTATTGCCGAAAATCTGCTTCCGACAAAAGGGCGTAAGTCCAATGAACATACGTTCTTCTGCTGATGCATTGTTAAAGTTCTCGCCCGGTTTTTAAACCAAAATTTCCATGTCGGAAGCCTTCAAACCACTAACGAATCATGCGTTTGTTTGTAGTGATCACTCCGTACATGTCATCAATGTTGCGAGCCGTTTCTGTGGCATTGCTACCGTGACGGAACTCGTATTTTTGTTGTGTCCATTTTGATGAAAACGATACAAATGTAATAAAAACAAAACACTAAACAATAAAAAAAAAAATAAAAAAAAATAGAAACCTGTATAAGTTTAAATAAAATTCATTTGAATTTAGCATTTATTGCCGGTCATTCATAAACTACGTCTTATGACCAATATTGTAATAATTGTAATAACTCAATACTTTATCACCACTCAACAAGATCCTAACTAGCACAACATATAAAAAAAAATCAGAAGAAGAAGCAAATAAAAATACTAATTAAGAAAGTATATGAATACAAACAAGCACAATGTAAGAAAAAATCTTCTTAAAATACAGAAGGTTAAATGAGTTGATTAAGAGTGTCAAAAACAAAATAATATTTCTGAGAGTCATCCGAAAAAAAAAATACACACAAATTGTATACTGCACATAAACATTTGCCAAAAAATAACAAGGACAATGTATTGGTAAAATGTTGTGCAAGATAAAAATTACACCATGAATAAAATAAGGGTTGTTTGGTCTCAAAGTACAATAATTGATGTTTTGTGTACCTATGACTGCGTTATTATAGACAATTATAAACTCAAATAAGTACATTATTTTTTATTTAATTCTAAAAATGTAAGTGTCAATACTCCAAGGATTTATCTTGCCACTACCTCAGGGATCATCTTGGACATCGGGGTGTACAAGATGATCCTATAATAGTGTTTTACTCAGTTTAAATTCGATAAGAGTGTTTTACAAATTGTGAATTATAATAATAATTATAAAAATAAATTAATTAACATTTTTCATTAGGTAACCCAAAAATATATCTAAATACTCAGTGGCATTTTTGGCGGGTAGGCCCGGACAAAAAAATCAATGATGTTAACAAAAATCAGCCAAGTGCGAGAGGTAGGTACTCGCGCACCGAGGGTTACGTATACGTGAAACAGGGGTAGTTTCACATTCACGGAACCCTCGGCGATTTTTGTTATTTTACACACCAAATCTACCCCTTTTTTTTCCTCCGAAATCAATGTAGATGTGTCCTCAATATTAGAAGATTTTTTTTGAGCAAACAACAACGTGTGGTACTTCATTCTTTTAAAAACATTATTAGGTTTTTATTAAACTTTTAAGATTATGTAAATATTTTTTGGAAATAACCGCTCTGAAAGTTGCATATTGTGTCCCCTTAACTTTTGAATCGTGTGACCAAAAATATGAGAAAATCACAAAGGTGGCGCTTATTTAAATACTAATTATAAACTAAAATTATTTCGGACATGATCAGATGTACCATCATAGAGTTATTGCCGAAAAACTGCGTTTCTCAACAAAAGGACGTAAGTGCCATGAACTTAAGCTCTTTTGCTGATACAATTATTTAAGGCTGCGGAACCCTACACTGAGCATGGTCCGACATGCTTTTGCCTGATTTTCGAAGTACGAATTAATTTGGTACATATTCGAGCAGAATATTATTTCTGAACGTGTTGAGGACGTCGTTCGTATAGTTGTCAATGTCAAAAACAGTCTAGTTCTCATTTCGCGAATAAAAGTAATATTGATTCGCGATATTCGAAATCCCGCCTTCCTATTGGTCGAAACGGCTATCAGCTGTTAAATTGCACAAGGTAAGATCAGGTAACAAAGATTTTGAAAATTGAAAACATTTGATGTTATTCTTCCTTTCGAAAATGTAAACACGGGAAATTTTTATCAACAGATAATCTTCTTTACCATTATAAATTAATCACTGAACAGTTACCTTGAATTATTAGGTACGTTAAACAGTTCTTATCGTAGTTCAATATATTATTATTATGGCGCCAAAATGCGTAAAATTTGTAGAAAAAAATACTTGTAATGTTCTGTTTTTGCCTTGGTAAAAATGTCGCAATCTGAGAATACATTTCCAAACGGATGGGCGATCGACACTCCGCCTGACCTGAAGAACTCGGCTGATAAACACGTAAGTGGCCCCCTGCGGAGTTGTTTGTCTCATCGATAAATGCGTCCTCTATGACCTTATCATAAGCGCGATTCCACTACTAACATATTCCTTGAATAAACATAAGAAAGACGCAAACACATTTTTATCGTCGTACGAGTGTCTACGTAACTACAACTGATTGTACGACTGATTACCCAAATAACCTAAAAAATCTTTGATAAACATTATTAGAATTAGACGCATAGTTTTGAGATAAAAATTAAAAACCTACGACTGAGTATTCTTATTACAAATTTAATGAGATATTTAGGCAAAAGTTCAGGCCTGATCTACTACTGTAATTGTATTAGGCTGAAAGCCTATGATGTAAGGACTAAAAGACAGAAAGAGGTTACATTAATCAAGGGATGCCATTTCACTAACACAGTAATACCTGTTGTTAAAATCATGGATATTGAAATCTAGGGCAACTGCAACCTTAGTTAAAGACCTGCAAGTCTCAGTATCTTAATTAGTGGAGCCAAGACTTTGGTTTAAAAGAGTTTGACTCCTATGAGCATTCTATGGTTCGGTGGAAAGGAGGTTTGGTCCAACTGTTTTTTTTTTATCTAATTAAGTACTAAAATGCACACATAGGAGTATTGTGAGACTTTGATCCGTTTGAACCCTTTAGCCTTTCACCCTGACACTAAATATTTTTGTAATTAGGTAAGCAATTAAGTATTTATATCATTTAAAATTTGCGTAAGTGGGTGTGAAGTACAATGTAGCAAAAATAATAACAATATTCACATTAAATAACTTTCCAGTGATCTCATTACCTTATTAATTAAACATAGAGTTATTGACAACATTTTGTAAAAAATATGTTGTCAAGTAATATTTCTGATAATATTTTATGTTGATACCTACAAAGGTAGATAAAAAATTGCTTGTTACTATTAATGATAAAACAACCTAAAGTACAAGCATAAAGCACTGAGAGTACAGAAGGAAAGTTTTACAGTTGGCTCAACGTAACTATGCTGGACTGAAGTAGGCGACAAGTGGTTGCGCAGATGCATTTTTTGGAAGTAAATGGTGACAGGAAGCGGGGGGCGGGGGCGGTAACTAAACCAAGAGAATTAGAGATGCGATCACGCATTACATTGTCATTAGCGTAAGCTAATAATAGCGCAAAAGTGATAAGAACCTAACTTCAATCCGGTCATGTTACGTTGATCGTACTGTGACTATTTTACGCTTGAGCAATACACACATTGACATTATTCACGGACACTGGATTATTTATTTATTAGAGGAATAACTAACAGTTACACATTAGAAAAAAATGTTACTAACTTCAAAAATTAATACAAGGCAACTAAAAAGCAAAAAATAATAAAGAACAACAAAAAATATTTAAACATTTTGAAGTTGGTGCCATGAAATAGTAGTTTTTATGTTTTATTTGTCATCAACTTCAAAAGGTTTAAATATTTTTTATTGTTTTATATTATTTTTTGCTTTTTAGTTGCCCTGTATTTAGTTTTGAAGTCAGTTAGTAATATTTTTTTGTAAAAAGCTTTTTATTTCTCACTTTTTAATGGGTTAATTTGTAATTTCCCTAAGTTACAATAGGCTAATGTCAACGGCTCAAATCCTTTTACAAAGTATTGTTTTTCTCGATACGCGCGAATTTCAGACACACAAACTTAGGTGGCGCGAACTGTACATTATGTACATAATAGTAGTATGACGAGAATAAAGTGCTACTCAATACCTTAATATAAAAACATTTTTTTTTTATAAAAAATGTAAGTTCTAAACAAATGTGCACTCCCTTTGTTGTTCACAAAATATAAATTGTGATAACTATTAGAAGGAATATAATAAACAGTAGTTTATTTTAGTTAATATAATAATAATAATACCTATAAGTTAATATTTGACTGCCTTTGTGATGCGGTGGGAGGGTGTCCGACTGCTAAGAGTTAAGGTTGTGGGTTTGATTCCCACACGGGACACCACTTTGTGTGATCCACAAATTGTTGTTCCGGGTCTGAGTGTACTTTATGTCCATGACTTATATGTTTGTAAACTCCCCCGCGGCACAGGGCTTGTACACTACTAAGGTAGTCGTCTTTTATAGAAAAAGAAAAAAAATATTATAAATATTAATGTTTGAGCTGGTAATTAACTAAATTAAAATATTGTAAAATTTATTAGCAGGTGTGGCAAATAAGTTTAGGTTTAAGTAATTTTCATAGGCATTTCTTGCCAATTACTTAATGAGTTAATGACACATCAAGGTGTGGTACATCATTGAATAGGTCTTTTAAAACATGTATAGGTTTCTAATAAACTTTTTTGATTAAGTAAATATTTTTGGAAATAATCGCTCCGAAAGTTGGATAAATTGTGCTTATCCTCCTTATCTTTTGAACCATGTGACCAAAAAATATAAACAAAATCATTAGGTATTCTTTGAGTAAAATGCCTGAGACAATCGGACGGACAGACAGACAGACGGACATGACGAAACTATAAGGGTTCCGTTTTTGGCATTTTGGCTACGGAAACTTAAAAAGACAAATAACCAAAAAACATAACTTTTCTATTTGGCTTCGCCTATCGAGTTAGATAGAAAATGCGAACTCTTACATTAATTTTTACATTCCTTTACAGATTTACAACTTTACAGGGACGAATTAAAATGTAATAATACACATTTGTTATCTACAAGAGACGAGTAATAGGCGCGGTCTCTTATCAGTATCACCATGAGTCTGAGCTCCTGTGACTCTGAGGCGTAGTATCTCGAAAGCGATGAGTCTGCTTCTTTTATTTCTGAAGCGTGCTCTAGCTGAATTTTGAGCCTCTTTTCTCTGGATTTACAAAGCTTGTAAAAATTGTAAATTGTGTTAGCAGAAAAATCTGTTATAGTTTTTAAACTCGACTCTTGTGATTCCAAGGATTTCCATTCTTCATTCCGTATTCTTCACTCATTCCGTAGCTCTTTTTTTCTGAAGTCAATTATAAGCTTCCTTCCTTCTCTTATAAGTATCTGATGATTATTTACGGCGCTTTTCTGCAACTTGTGTTGCTTTTTTAGTTTTTTTTCTTAAAGTGGCGTTATAAATCAATGTAAGAATCATGTTTAAACTTCATAATCCGTATTAATATATTTAATGGGAAAATAACTCTCTCTGTCTGTCTGTTACGTTTTCACCCTCAAACCGCTGAACTGATTTATATGAAATTTGGTTTGGGAGATTGTTTGAGTACCGGGAGAGGACATAGTTTTTATCGCGATAACCAACATTCACACGGGCAGAGCCACCATAAATTAGAGTAATATAATATTTGTGCTCCTAAGAATGCACCTAAATAGATCGATAAACCAAAAGAAATCGATGATTACAAGAAAACGATTCAAAGTTATAAAAAAATTCTATGTAATGCCTTTAGTTTCATTTTTATAAATGTTTTAGATTAGAAACAACACTTATAAATAATAATAACTAATTCCCTTATCAACCAAGATCGATACCATGGTGATAAACCATTCTAGCGCACGAGATGGGGATTCGGCAATCGTTGCTCCCAAAAGGCAAAAATATAAATTTGTTTAATGGACACAAAGATCGTGCAACTATGCAATTTTTTGACTATAGTTAATTTTTTTAAAGATCAAAATAGTTTCAACTTGCTTAACTAATGTCAAACAAAAACGTAATGTCTAAAATGTCATGCATCAAACAAAAACGTCGAAATTATTTTGACGTCTCTACTATGTTATTGTATTTTATGAAAAGATACGGAGTTATTACACAATTATTTAGTTACTATGCTAGCAACGTGTTTGGTATCAAATGAATTTGCTAATTAAACCCTTTCATTTGATACCAAATACAGCACTCGTAAATATTTAAAAAAATAATACTCTATTTACTATTTACATGCTTACCACACTTTTTGTGACCATCATAATGGAATAAAATGTAGCCTATGTCACCCGCGCCATAATAACGAATCAATTGACACCTCGTTCATCGAAATCGGAAAAGTAGTTTAGGCGCTACAGTGGAACATACAAACATAAATATACAAACATATATAGACTGCTAAAAACATTACCCTTCCTTTTTGGCTTCGCCATAGTCGGATAAAAAGTATTAAGTATGGTTTTGACATAAAAGGTGCAGACGTGCACAGACTCCAGCAATGGTTTGACAAGAAATAACACCTAAGATTAGAAGATTAACCTTCAGAACAAGTTGTCAAAGATGTCCAATGAACAATGTCGGAGTTGCTCGAGGATATTTGTATGAAACTTACCTTCTGTGTTCTCAGTGTATTGTGGTATAATTGATGAAAAAAAAATGTGGCTCATTAAAACAGTTAAACTTATTATTCTTGACAACATCTATCTTTTAAAAACAAATGAAATGTTCATGACAGCAAGTGGTGGTTGCCGACCTCTGATCTCTTATTTTTGTTGTTTATTTAACGGATGATTTCTCTATCTGAATATATTTACACAGACTCTTAATTGTCTTTGAAATAATAATATAGGGATGATAGTGCTGAAATTATTAAATTAATAACATAATTACTTAAATTAAGTAATAAATTACTAATATGTAAGTAGGTGGTAGATACTTATTTGTTTTGAAGCTTGTTACACAATTACGCCCATATTATCTACTGCTGACTCAATTTGGATGAAAGGATTTTAATAAATATGAAATCATTTTAAACTTAATACGTGCCTATGATGACCACTTATATGAATTTAAATTAGAAAAAATATATAAATTAGGACTTTAAAAATAAAGGTGAGTTAGGTCGCCTAACAATATCGAAAACCGGTCCTATTTGAGGAACCCGGTTTTTCGGTTCCAATTCAAGCCAGAACTTATTAAAAAAATATATATCACTCGTGTTTTTAAATTTACACTTGTAACTAACAAAACGCTTTAAAAAATGTTTTAACTTCACAATTAACAGTATCAACTAAATCTGATCAGTCGTTCAAAAGTACTCGAGAACGGCTAATAACTTTTTTCTCCCAAATATTTGTTGATGTCAAAGGAAGGTTCCTACAAAGTCATGTATTGCCCGGAAAACGCATAAGCCCAATTTTTGTTCTCGCCATGCTGTTCCAGCCTAATCTTTATTTTACTAGCCATGCCATAGAGAGCTCAATTGAAATATTCTCAATATATACAAATATCTCAAATTTGTTTATGCACATGGGCCGAGGCGCAGGCAGGCACAAGCTACTTTTCTAAATAAGTTTTGAGACTTCAAAAATTATAGGATATACATACAAAGAAGATCAATAGGCAAGTACTTTTTAACCGGGAATTCCCGGTTCTTTTGGTACCGATAAAAACCGGTTCCGATGTCCTACCTAACATGATTTACATGTGAAATCATATTCCATTTAGTAGCAAAGACTGAATTGATTACAAAGTAGGTCATGCTATGCACAGTGTATTCCTGCCTTTTCTATTATATTACTCACGCACGTGTCTAATCATAAAACTAAAGCGTCATTTAGTCATACTATGTTTACCCCCAAGGGGTAATCTAATCAGTGCCTACTAATTATTATCTTGTAAGTTTATATGAATCAAATACGCATTCATATTTGTTTGGAAAATATGTAGTGCCGCGCGATGTGCGCCGAAATCGATATCTATCTATAACATGTAACATGACAATTTGATCATTATTGCAACAACGCTTGTAGCCGTTGAAAAGATATAAATATTCGCATCGAATTCGTGGTCGCGTTAGTTACGAATGTGAAATTCAAAAGTGTAGGTGATGGTGGACAATTTAAGTTTTGCGGTTAGTGATTTCCTCACGGTAAGTTACCCCAAAATGTTTACCAATATATCTTATGGGACAACCTTAGATTCAGATACTATGGGGGTGTATTATTTATGAAAATAAAATCCAAAAAATAATTAAAAAGCTCTAAATAAAAACGAGTATTTTAAATTGGGAGAAACGAATAAGAAAAAAACTAAGTGGTTACCTCATTTATTATTGTTTTTGTCTCAGTTACAGAGTTAATATAAATATAATTAGTTAATCGTGTCGAGAGTTACAGTATCCTTCAATGTGGTGACCCTACATTATCTGAGGAACCCGTTACCCCCTAGTCAGTAGGCACGGATACTTATTATCGCGCAGTGGACGATCGCGACCTTTCAACTCACTCACCCGCTATGCTTACGTCCCCCGTCTGTCGTTGATAACGACTTATATAAATTAACGCTAATTATCCCCCCGCTCATTACTTGCTCAGTGCTCGTTCGTACTATCAGTGTGCGCGCTATACCTACTACATATAATCTTTGAAAGCTTTTGTTCTATTCGCGGTCAATATTTGTTCACTTTTCTTAGTCCTCATGGCTAAATTCGCTGACAGTGGTTTTCTTTCACCTTATTAGTTGCATTCAGTGTTATTATTGGACATTGTTGGCATTTCAAGTGATACCAACGATCTTCGCAGCGATTACTTGCGGGATACACTTTCTTTTAAAATTCAAAGTGGCGCCAGCATACATGCATTTTTCGAGCGAACTGCTGCAAACAATGACAATTGCTTTGATGTTCCGAATCAACCCTATCTACTACTCAGACTATTCGGATACGATTTAGGTTTGCACCTGAAACTCTTTCGGCGGAAAAGTTATTTCTGTCATTGGCTGTTTCATTTTGAATACTACAAGTTTGGGGTATATCCAAAAGATATTACCTGACGAAAGCATTGTCTGGGATAATCAAGAAGAAATTTTAATTGGTTAAATCTACTTGAACCAGAATGGATATTGTGGCAAATGTAAGTTACAGTAATTTATGGTGATGAAATGAGTCCGACTTTATCTCTAAGTTAAACCATTCAAGACTCGTGTGAGGTCAAAGTGTATCATTCGATTTGATTGAACGTAGCAGTAATACTAACAAAGATAATTTTGTTTGCAGTACCACCCGGTGTTCAAGGCGTTTCTTGCCGGCTCTTTCTCTGGGACCTTCAGTACTATCTTGTTCCAGCCTTTGGACTTGGTGAAGACTAGGCTACAGAATCCTGGCCATCATGTTGTTGCGGCGGTCAAGTAAGTATAACACTTAACATAGCAACAGATTGTAAATACCTACAAAACTTGTAGCAATAAAGATACCTATTACGACTTGTTAGGTCCGGTTAGAATATTATTGTCTTTAATTTTTGAGCAACGTTTTATCTTGTTGCTACAAAGAACAATATTGAATAATATTGATGACCGATAAGTAATTTGTTGAGTCCTTAACATTGACATTGATAATGTCTGAGGCATCGATTATGTTAAAAAAAACCAAATACCTACCTAAGATATTTATTTTTTGCAAATTTTGTTACATAACATTGGGGAAGCCTCATATTAATGGATAATCTATTATAATAAATTTGTAGCAAGCTATTGTCTGAATAGATTCAAGAAAGTAGAAGATTGTTTTGTGTCTGTCTGCCGATATGTTTGTACGCGCATCACGCAAAAACTACGGCACCAAATTTTTTATTGACGTATAGTGCGATAGTTTGTTGATGATGTAGGTTTAACCGAAATCTGGTATCGGTACCGGTATATCTGGTCTGGTACAGACGAGTAGGTAGGTACATTTTCTAAGTGGGTCAGAATTTTTAAAATGCATATTTTAGAGATTCATGCGGACGAAGTTGCACGTAAAAGCGTAGTATATTATATTATAGCGTCCCTGTGATAATGGTAATGAAAATAAAAGTTATATACACAAATAACCATTATAATTGCGAACTAATTAGGCATAATACCTACTTCACACTTTAGCACAACAGGCGACTTCTCTATTAGGTATTTCATTGGTGCAGGAAAGTAAATAAATGATAAGATTTATGTTTATTCTTCATTTTTAATGATTGTTCCACGTTATTAAATTCCAATGATAATAAAGGTTATCCTGGCAATTAAATTAATAAAAAACATTGATTGATGATTAAAGAATAACAAAATAAAAACTTTTGCATGCTCCCCAATGAAGTAGGCACGACTGTTGGGGTTGCCCCAACAATTTGATTTAGTAGGTAGTCAAGGCTATGTGTAAACCTTTTGAAATAATTCGTTTTATTATGCTTGTTTTAACTGGTAACATCATCAGCTATTAAAGCTCTTTATCGCCTTATTTTACGATGACAACGTAGTTAAGATGACAGTGTAAATATATTAAAACAAACTAATCTATCCCTTTTACAAAAATTCTTTCGCATATGTTTATCAATTTTACTATTTTGCAAAAAGAATTATTATACAAAGGTTCCTTGCTCTCTCTCTTTTACTTGGCTTTCTTTTTCTTCCAAAACTTGTTACGTAGGTATGTCTGGAACTCCTTGTCAGAGGTTGTTAGTATTTTAAAGGCATTTTTAAGTATGTCAATAGGTAAAACGTAACTACAACTTATATTGTATCTTTACAGCAGCCGAATCCAACCCGGCATGATGACTATATTCTCCAACATAGTTCGTCAAGATCACATCGTGGGATTATGGCGGGGCATGGTACCTTCCATCGCGCGTTGCGTTCCTGGCGTAGGAATTTATTTCTCTTCGCTACATTGGCTGAAGGCTAAGGCGGGCAAGTCCACGGGGGATCTTGGAGCTTTGGAGGCAATTACGCTCGGTGTGGTCGCCAGGACGATGAGTGGGGTAGCGTTGATACCAATGACTGTGATTAAAACTAGGTGAGTAGCCATAAACTACTTGTATCCTAATGTGTACTCAAAGTATGTTGATTAAGCTAGCAAAGGTTTCCAGAAAGGACTGACATTTTTACCAACCATTGGGATAGGCTCAGATAAACGCAAGCATACTTTCCCAGTAGCCCGATGCACCTCTTCTATCTTTCTTAATTGAATAGGTACGGTTTTAAGAAAATGGGATTTCCATTATGTTTTTATTTTCATAACTTTAAAAGTAGATACTTAATACATACCTAAATAATTATCTGCTTACGTTTTTAATAGCGATTTGTGTATCTTGATTTTGTTGTACTACCTACTTTCGGTGTTGATAACTGTCGGTAGGCTTGGCTATTATCAATTTGTTATCTACCTGATACCTATTAATTACCTTGTTTGCTTATGAGTACCTAGATACATACCCTTTGAATGTACATATGTGCTATAAAATATATTGAAGTAAATACCCTCTTCCTTAATTAAATCGGTTAAGTAAAACAATGGTCGTTATAATAGGTTACAGCGCAGTATGGCTGCTACGTTCTAAACACTTAATTGAATAAATACAATGAAATGATTTATTTATAATGCAAATAAATTGAAAATGAAATCAATTCGGCCATAGTACCTACGTAACTACGTTATTATTATGTAAAATGGAAACCTCTAGTAGATACTTTTACCTAATTTATTTACAATTTATTTTTAACCGGCGATTTCTGTAATCGCTGCTAAAGTTGACTGTTTGATTTCAATCTTAAATGACAATTACTTAAAAAGCCTTCTAATGATAAAATAAGATTTATTTTATTTATTTTTTCTTTTTTTTTAGATTTGAATCTGGAGTATACAAATACGATAGTCTGAGAGGAGCTCTAAAGGCTATTTATAGAGCTGAAGGCTTAAGGGGTTTGTCTTGCGGTCTGGGACCAACTTTAGCCAGGGATGCTCCTTTCTCTGGCCTATATCTGATGTTCTATACTCAAGCAAAGCAATCTGTACCTAAAGGTTTGTAATTTTTTGTCAGATTTTTTATCTATTAATTATGAAGCAAGATATAGTCTGCAATAATCAATTGTGTCGTCATTATTTCCGCGGCTCGCCTTTCAGGGACCCACTTCATTTCAACCTTTGATCTCTTATCTGTTCTTCGTGTACGTGTATTATAAAAAAATATTAGGTTAATTGCAAATCGTTATACATAGATACCAAGTAATTGATAATACCAATTTTCATGAAGTATTTACATCAATGCGATAATGTCAAAAATCTATTTTGATTACAAAATAATGCCTGCACTAACCCTGGGGAAGAACAAAACAATACCTTAGGTAGCGCACTTTTTGTTGTTTGTTTGTGATACGGAAAACATAATGAGGGAAAATAATATGTAGGTATTCGTAAACTTTCGCGATTTGTACACATTATAGAATTTTATAAGCTACGGGTCTTAAGGCTAAATACCTTTGTTTATTGCCTGCCGTTTCGACCGTATTGCAACGGCCGTATAAAATATTAATTAAGTAGCTTATAAAATTCTATAATGAGGGAAAATAACATTTCCTTAATTAAACCAAAAATTCGAAGATATGGTGACATTACGACTGGAATTATTAGGCTCAGTTAGACTTGTATCCCTTTAGTGACAACGTTTTATGGATTAATATGAAGTAGCTAACTAAATGTACCTTTCAGTTTAGGTAGGCAGAACATGGAAATTTACCAGTTTAATGCTCAAAACTTTCCGTTTGTCTTTTATCTTATCGCTGATTAAACCAACCTTTTTCGATAAAATAATGATGAAAATAAATTGCTAAATGACTAGTAATTTCTATGTGATAAAGTATATAAAAAGACAAATCGATAAAACATGCCATACCTACCTAATAAGTTGTGATAAGATTATAATAATCTTCGATTGAGTGCAAAAAATATTTGCCTTCTAATTATCGATTTTTATCAAACAATATAATCATTTTATAGATATTATAAAGACGTCATAACATTTATTTGTTCATCAACCTATAAATAATATTTAAAAAATATATAACATACCTATTATACAGCCAGCTAATATTCTTTCATTTTTAGAAATATCGGAAAAAAAAGTACTAAGAATAAGCACATAAACAGACGACTT
The DNA here is from genome assembly GCA_945859575.2 of Herminia tarsipennalis. NCBI lineage: Eukaryota > Metazoa > Arthropoda > Insecta > Lepidoptera > Erebidae > Herminia > Herminia tarsipennalis. Next base: position 20,166,312 of record OX243839.2, read on the forward strand.
AGTTTTACTCATTTCATATTTCGTACTTATGCGTTTACCCCGTTTTCAATTTATATTTACCCCTTAACTTTCCACTACTTGTATATTACGATCCGCGTTTTACATAGTTAATTTGTCATTATAAACGCATACAGATGCAACAAGGCTTACCGCATGTCGCATAGGTTTACCCCATTTTGAATGTTTACCCCGTTTCTTACTGGCATTCAAATATTAACTTAGCAATTTTTTTGTCTACAGAATGGATGCAATCACCTAGTACGGCAAGCGTGGTACATTTCACTTGCGGCATAGTAGCCGGCATTGCGGCATCACTTGCTACAAATCCCGCTGATGTGCTCAAGACTAACATGCAATTGTACCCGGACAAGTTCCCCAATGCTTTCAGCGCCGCCGTATATGTACATCAGGTAAATATTCGTTTGTTTAACTTTTTATTCAAACTCGTAGAAAAAAGGTTTTGCTTAAATGAACATGTTTATTTTAACCGCTATTTCCTCAAACGTTTTTTTTTTTTGACACAATAGAAACACTTCATCGAGTACAAAGTTTTTACAAACAAATGGTTCTGTGGTGTTATTATACACGCACACATTATAAAGTAAATAATTATTTGGAACAAAAAGATTCTAGCTTATTTCACCATTATTTAGTTATATGGGATTAGAAAGTTTTTTTCTCATTCATAGTTTAAAGTAGCCTGCCACGCTAGCTGACCCGGGCAACTTTGTTTGCGTAAATTTTTTGAGTGCAACATTTTTATTGCTGCTCCGCTCCTATTAGTCAAAGCGTGATGTTACATAGCCCACAACCTTCCTTAACAAATGGGCTATCTAACATTAAAATAATTTTTCAATTCGGACCAGTAGTTCCTGAGATTATCGCGTTCAATCAAACAAACTCTTCAGCTTTATAATATTAGTATAGATTATAAAGTCGGCTATCGGCCAGTGGAAGCCATTGCCAGAAATTAGGCGATTCAAACAGACAGACTAACAGGAAAACTTTTATTTTGATATCGACGTCAACTATATGTTATGTTTCAAAGGGGTGAAAGATCGAAGTGAGGAGATCTCATTTTAATATGTCTATATCTATACTTCTATACTAATACTAGCTGTCCCGCGCAACTTCATCTGCGTAAATTGTCCCCGATTTTGCAACATTTCTCATTGCTGCTCCTATTGATCGTAGCGTGATGTTATATAGCCTATAGTCTTCCTCGATAAATGGGCTATCCAACAGTGAAAGATTTTTTCAATTTAAACAAACTAACTCTTCAGCTTTATAATATGAGTATAGATTATAAAGAGGAAAGATTTTTATTTTTGTATCTAGCGAATAAATTTCAAAACTACTGGACCGATTTTAAAAAATGTTTCACCATTAGAAAGCTTCAATATCGGGGAGTAATATAGGCCATGCTTTATTGTCAAAAAAAAATTGAGATCCCTACGAAAATTACAATAATGTAACTCAAGGTATAAAAACTACGATACAACCCGTGCGAAGCCGGAGCAAGCAGCTAGTAGTGTATAAGCATAAACTAAACAGCTATAAAGATATTAGGTATTTATTTATTATACATAGATTATTGTTTATTTTTCATTAGGACGCGTTTAATACCGTTTAAATAGATAACTTATGTCTATTTTAATAAGCGCGCGAGTTAAAGGTCTTAATGGCAATTTGATAAGTCGAACAGGGAAGATTGGAAATTAATTATATTGATTGCACATAGCTGTATAATTTCCTTGTTCATTTTTAGAGTTCCGTACCCTAAAGGTATAAACGGGACCATATTACTATGACTCCTCTGTCCGTCTGTTTGACATCAGGCTGTATCTCATGAACCATGATAGACAGTTGAAATTTACACAGATGATGTGTTTCTGTTGCCGCTATAACAACAAATACTAAAAATAGAATAAAATAAATATTTAAGTAACCATTTAACAAACGTGATTTTTTTGCGCTTTTTCACTTCGATATTATAATATAATGTCTAATGTAGTATAGATATGGTACGGAACCCGTGCGCGAATTCGACTCGCAGTTGGACGTTTTTTTTTTAAATTTAAATTATATCCAAAAAGCTGACTGATAAGTTTTCCTCGTTTTTGCAACATGTATCATTGCTGCTCCGCTCTTATTGATCGTAGCGTGATATTATATAGCCTATAGCCTTCCTCGATAAATGGGCTATCCATCAGTAAAACATTTTTTCAATTCGGGCCAGTAGTTTCTGAGATCATCGCGTTCAAACAAACAGACAACCAAACTCATCAGCTTTATAATGTTAGTATAGATTAAAATACAGTAAATACTTTTGAAAACTGTATTTTAATTAATCAGATAATGGTCAGACAGTAGTGTCAAGATTTTTATAATTCAAAGTACGTAGGTACGCAGTATACAGGTACAAAGTTTACGTTTCGTTTTGATATAGAGTAGGTACGGTACCAGTAGGTTTGTTTGACTGATTGGTGTTTATTTTTTTTAAGACGACATTCCGCATTATGGTTTAGGTCCTGTGTTCCGGGCGACTTTACAAACATACACACAATGTACACCCAACAACACAGGCTGTAAATGTTGATAAACTTTCGCGATTTGTTTGCGACGCATTGTGAAATAATATATACTACGGGTCTTAATCGCGTGTATAATTCCAGCCGTGGTCTGCTCGGTCACGGGTAGACTAGTAGTCTACCCGTGACCACAGCCGTTGTAATTCGGTCAAAACGTCGGGCAATAAACAAGGTATTTTACCTTAGAATAATTTAAGGTAAAATACCTTGTTTATTGCCCGACGTTTCGACCACGCGAATAACTGTCTGTTTATTGATTTACCAATTTTTTGGAAAGTCAACTTTAAAAAAAAAAAGATAACTAGCAATGTGGGATTGGGTCCCACATTGCTAGTAATCTTGTTAACCCCTCCAGCTAAACTCAAAGCCCTTATAGGTAGGATTTGGACCCGTAACCTCACGATTGTGAGAGCGATGTCTTAGCCATTAATTTATTATCATTGGTATGGTTGTACTTTTAGTCTATTCCTTGTAGTTTTTTTTTTTATAATTGGTTATTATTTCTCATGGCAATCAATTGTTGGTCTATACCACCTGTCAGGTTAAAAAAACAAAAATAATAAATACTTTTCTCTTTTGTTTACAGACATATGGCGTTAAGGGGTACTTTAAGGGTGCAGTACCACGCATGTTACGTAGAACACTCATGGCCGCGATGGCTTGGACTGTCTTCGAAGAAGTTACCAGATCTATTGGCTTGAAATGATTCTGTTTCTGTCCAAATCATATTTACAATGTAGTCTCATATATTTTTGGTATAATGTTCCTAGGTTTTATATAAAGATGTATCCTCTGGGCCAGTAGTATCACTTTTATGGACCATTGGTGGTATTTACTTGGTTCAGGAGGTCCATTTAGACAATATACTATCTTTGTGACGTCATTGGAAGGGACAGTAGCCATAGATAAAAGTATTTAGCACAAGAAAATGATTGTAAGGCGTCAAAAAGAAAACTTTTGCACAATAGGGTAGTGTCTGTGAAATTAATATTATATATTTTTATAAAATATTGCGACACTAGGTCTGTATTAAATAACACATTATGACGTCATAAGTTGTTATCGTTAAAACATTTAGGGTTGAACTACATCAGCCTGTACCGAATTTAAGTTTCCTATGCTTCTATTCTTTTCTGTCACTTAGAGCCGTCGTTTATTAGAACGAGTTAGAGAGAGAAAGTGGGATCGCACGCGACGGAATCGACGAGGCGCTCGGCAACACACTAATAAATGACGGTTCTAAGCAGTGGAGGATTCAGGATTGTAGTTTGGAGGGGGGGGGATTGTCGTCTATGGAGTGGGTGAATGGAGAATGAGTTCGGAAGGTGGGGGGTGGAGGGTTGAACCCCCTAGCCCTCCCCCAAGATCCGCCACTGGTTCTAGGCGAAAGAAACAGATAGTAGAATAGGGAAGTGCGATTCGGAGCCAGATGTAGCTCAGCCCTTACCCGTATTATTTGTTTAACGATCATAAATTTAAAAAAAATGTTTAAATATTTTTAAGAATTACATTACTATTGCCTGATTAGTATAAAATGATTTTTTTTACTGTAAAACTACCCAATTGCGTGCAAGAAGGTCGAATTGTTTTTTGTAGCTATCATACTCTGTTAAGTTCAATCGAATATTAATAACGCTTTAATTATATTTACTTAGTTTCATAGATTCTTTCTCCTACTATTTTCTGTTTATTTTATACACTCTTTATCCAATATATTGGTTAGTGATGAGTAGTGTACTATTGTTTTGTATATCATGACGAAAATTATTTTCTAGAAGTTACGATGTACGTTATTGTTATTTAAAATAAAATTTACTATATTTATGTCTTTTATGTTATTTAAGTATCAACCCTACCCCTCCAATTTTAACAATTGCAAATGGAGAAAACTAAGCCAATTAGGACTCTTGATTGATGTGTCTTTTTCAATTGATGGCAATCAAGCAATGTCAATTTGTATGCCTGCGGTGTAATGCTTGCTATTTTAAACCGTTTAGTCATAGTTTACTTAGGTATACTGTGACGAAACCCACTAAAATAATACGAGATGGGTTCACATCTTATATCCTAATGAAATGAAATCATAATTAAGGTAAATCCTAAATCACACATGCGCAGTTCTCAAAGTGTACGTTGATTGAGTGATCTTTTTAGGGTTCCATACCTCAAAAGGTAAAAAAGAAACCCATATGAAATGACTTTCTTGTCAGTGAGTCACTACCAATTTTCTCAGGAACGAATAGTTTTGGTTAAACGCAAGGTTTTTACTGTTGTAAAAACCTTGCTAAACCAAATAAATGAAAAATTACAACATAAAAAAGTTAAAAGCTAAAGGGTGTCTCAATACTTACCTACCTATATATATATACCTATACCCGGACAAGTTAGTTCAGGATATATTCCTATATATATATCCTGGACTAACTAGTCCGGCCATAAATACTGTTACATAAAAACTTTTATTTTTTTCAACTTTTTCATTACTTTGAATTTGGAAGGCGTTTATTATTTTTAAAAGTTCTTTCGATTTTGCGCTATTTCACATATTTTTTCGTGTTCATTATCAAATTAGGATTGCGGTGATCCGCGCCTTGCACAAAGTGGGTATGGAGCCGTCGGTCATATTCCAGTATATGTATCAGCAACTATGTACCTGGCGAGCCGTGGCCCAACGGTTAACGTTTACAACGTCCCAGTTCAGACATGATTGTTTAAAAATCTATGAGAGTTCGTTTTTTAAATTAAAATGAAGTTTACCTGCAATAAAATGTTCTATCTACAATATTCAAGGTAGTTTCCCTGCGTGTGGCATCGCCGTGGGACATCCTGTATACCTACATAGGTAGATGTGCATTTGGATTGAGTGGTATTTTTTTCTTGTAAGTACATTTAATCAATAAAAATGTTTTACAAAAAAAAAACCGACTGCAAAAATAAATATCTAACTACATAATTTGCAAAAAATATTATAGGTACAACAACAAAGAAATATTTAAACATTTTGTAGTTGGTGCCAGGAAATGTAGTTGTATGTTTTAGGCACCAACTTAAAAATGTTTAATTATTTTTTAAGTCGGTTTTTATTTTTTTGTAAAGTTTTTATTTCTCACTTTTTAGTGTATTGGTTTGTAATTGATATAAACTGCTGATTTCTATTTACAAAATTGTTGCGATTTGCGATACAAGGCCGTTAATTTTTGAAGAGTTAACCTGATACTAGACTATCAGTTCCATTACTTACACGATTTGATGGAGGCGAAGTATCAGGTATCGAACACAGTACGGTACTCAGATCGCAACCCGCAATATTTATTATTGAATAGTTCCGCTGGTCATCTGTGGTCTTCATCATCATTTCCATTTCACTCAATGGTGCTTTTTAAGAGTAAATGCACTAATTACTACAAAATATACCTTAATTACTATAGGTGTGCCTTTAATATTTAAAGAATCCCCTCGATTTCTCCATGATCTCATCATCAGATCCAAACTTTGATGACAATGAGACCAATCTGGAACTATACCCTTTCAAACACAAAAAAAAATCAAATCTGTCCAGTCGTCTGCGAGTAATCAGGTAACAAAAATTAAAAAATACAGTCGAATTGAGAACCTCCTCCTCTAAGAAGTCGGTTGAAAATAGTGAAAACTATTTCAATATGTCAATGTGAAGGGTCTTCAGTTATAGCCCAAAGTGATGAACCACTAAATTCAGATATTTTGCAAAAGCTAAATCTCAACAAAAACTTACTTTACTGACTACATTTTCATCTCAAATAATTGTTAACAAACTTAACAGCTACTTCCAGGCATCTATGACAGAATCATTGGATCACAAACACCATAATTTTCTGTCTGTCTGTCAGTCTAAGAGATCGTTGTAATAAGGTTTAGGTTGACTTTTTCTATACTTAAAAATAGTCTTATTTAAATTCTAAAATATAGTTGTTGCGAATATACTTATTTGTACCTACAATAAATATCTTACATATCACCTTAAATAAATAGTTATATGTTGTTGTCAATTTGCTTAACTAAGTGATCCTTACAAATACTTATGAAAGTTACTACTGTTTCGTATTGATTTAGACAAACTACGGTTAATTTTTGAACAATTTTATGACTAAAGTTTTACATTAAAAATATTTAAAATATTGGACAAGTGCGAGTCGGACACGCCCACCGAGGGTTCGGTACAAATTTTAAATATAGGTATACCTAGTCCAGCCAGTTCTGTTACAAATGAAAATGCATTTTATTTTTAAACCTAACTAAGAATTCGTCGAAATCCCATTAGGAAGCAAAAAATCTAATCGCGAGAAATAAAGATTCCCGCTAGGACTCTGTCGCGTATTATAAAACAAGACCTGAAGCTCGGTACTTATCGTCGATATACAGGACATGCCCTAAATCAATCTTTGCAATTAGAGTGAATCGATCAAAACGACTTCTGTCGCGATACGCAGGTGAAGGGCACAGAAATATCCTCTTTAGCGATAAAAACATTTTCATGATTGAAGAGCACTACAATAAGCAAAATGATAAAGTGTACGCTCACAGTTCTAAAGAAGCTGCTCAAGTGGTCGGAGAGGTACAGTGTGGTCATCATCCTGCGTCAGTAATGGTTTGGTGGGGCGTGTCTTATCAAGCTCAAAGCTACATTTTTGTGAAAAAGGAGTGAAAACTTCAGCCAAAGTGTATCAAGAGACAGACTTGGATCGTGTTGTGAAACCTCTCAGCAATACACTTTTTAAAAATGTACCGTGGACTTTTCTGCAGGACTCTGCACCTGGTCACAAGGCACGAACTACCCAAGCATGGCTTGAAACCAATGTTCCGGACTTTATAACGAGCTGAAGACTGGCCCTCATCTAGCCCAGACCTCAATCCTTTAGACTACAATTTATGGTCAGTTTAAACGATTCGGCGACATTGAGTCTCAAAAAAAATATCTGAAGCAAGCAGTGGCGAAATTTCCCATGGAAACAGTGCGTAAATCCATGGATTCGTAGCCAGACAGATTAAAGGCCTCTATAAAAGCCAAATGTGGCCATTTTGAATAGAAAATTGTTTTTTTTTTTTTTGCTGAGACTTTAATAAATATGTACATAATAAGCTCGGAACAACAGTCTGACTTCAATTTAATCTATACTAATATTATAAAGCGGAAGAGTTTGTTTGTTTGCTTTGTTTGTTTAAACGCGCTAATCTCAGGAACTACTGGTCCGATTTGAAAAAATCTTTTTTTGTTGGATAGCCCATTTATCGAGGAAGGCTATAGGCTATATAACATCGCGCTACGACTAATAGGAGCGGAGTAGCGACGTGAAATGTTGCAAAAACGGGGAAAATTTACACATACGAAGTTGCGCGGGACAGCTAGTCTATACTAATATTATAAAGCTGATGAGTTTGTTTGTTTGTTTGAACGAGGTAATCTCAGGAACTACTGAACCGAATTAAAAATTCTTTCACTGTTAGATAGCCCATTTATCGAGGAAGGCTATAGGCTATATCACATCACGCTGCGACCAACAGGAGCGGAGCAGCAATGAGAAATGATGCAAAAAACGGGGAAAATTTACACATACGAAGTTGCGCGGGACAACTAGTGTATAATATAAACATGTCTGTAGGCCTACTCTCTTTGTTTAAAACGAAATTCATGAATTTTCGTTTTATTAAATTTCTTAAGTTTACGGGGACTATTCTAATTAATTTTTGGATAAGCACAAGAAGCCCGAACCCATAGACGATTTTCAGATACGAGTGGATTGAATTGATGTTTCTGGCTCTGTATGTCACCACCTCATTTTTTATCGAAACTTCGTTTTCATTGAATTAGAGTAGGCCTACTGAACCGGGACGTTGTAAACGTTAACTATTGGGCCACGGCTCACCAGGCACATGGTTATTTCGCCTGGTCGGAGAATCCCACTTTTGTATTAGAGGGATGTAACACCTTGTCCTCCACAACCATTGATTTAGGTACTATCTTCACTGTCGTGTTTATGTTCTGGTCTCAACAAAACTGGTAGCCTAATGGCTAAGGCATCAGACATGCAATCGTGAGGTCGCGGTTTCGAATCCTACCCATTATACTACTGACGTGAGCCCACTCCTAACACAAGCCTTTGAGCTTAGCTGGAGGGGTTAACAAGATTGCAATCCCGCATTGCTAGTTATCCTTTTTTAAAAAAAAATAAAAACTTGAGAGGTGTCAAGGGACACCCGGATGGAACGAAGTTCTTATCTTATTTTTTTTTTTTATAATCTTCGCAACACCACACTGTTCAATGCGAAATAGAAAGACGAAACGCAAATAACTTACAAAAAGACGATTGTATACCGAAGGCTCGAACCCACAACTACACAATTGTCACCAATACTGTGTACCGAATTTATGCCTCTAGACCAAATCGACAGGTGACTTCTTCTTCAAATTAGATTTTCATATCTTACGCGCACGCCGCACGGCTTGTGTGTGTCAAAAAGTGTCGTTACAACTTTTTGTGAGATTTTTTTCCGTCTAGCCCCCTTTCACAACGCGCGATAAGGAACTTCGTTCCATAAAATAAAATGCCGTGTGGTGCGGGCTTAAGAATAGTACCACCCCATCTCTACCCGTGGGTGTCGTCAAGGCGACTAAGGGATTTCACCCCGGAGGACGGGCAGCAGCGTCCTCTGCGTACGTAAAGCCTTACTGCGATCGCCAACCCGCTCGCCAAGCGTGGCGATTATGGCAATTAGCCCCAGGATCTACATACTAGTAGGTTCTACTGGGGAGACCCGTGCCCAGCAGTGGGCCATCATATGGGTTGATATGTATGCATGTATATGTTCCATAAAAATCTAAGAAAGGTTAATATATAAAAATATAAATTAAAACAACAAAATAACGAAACTATATTATTTTACAATATTTACAGTCACGATTCTATATATAATTGTCTAATAAACCATCATATAAATTCTAAGCCCTCATATTTGAGGTCTTCTACTAAGGTATCGTGTAATAACACAGTACCATCTGTAGTAAATGCAGTTATGTACGTAGCGGTTTTGCCTTCAAATTCGGTTGTCTTTAAAGCTACAATGGCTTCGTCATTTGTTCCCGGAATAAATTTGAACGATGAGAAGCCATGCTTTGGTTGACGTTTTGTAATCTGAAACAAAAAATATTATGTTGTTAGATGCCAAGCATAAGATACGACCGCCAGTTAGATACCTTTCCTCCACGCTCATATGATAATGGATTTATTTTTTTCTGCTTTTAACTGGTTATCATACAATAATTGCATTCGGTACATTTACATTTCGTCTACATTCGTAACTAACTTAATGTAACCCCCTAAGAACGAATAACTGTAACCTCTATATTACAAATCACCTATACAGGGTGATTTGTAATCTATACTAATATTATAAAGCTGAGTTTGTTTGTTTGTTTGAACGCGGGTAATCTCAGGAATCAGGAAGGATCAATAGACCGAATTGAAAAATTTTCACCCTTGTGACTTCTTTACATAACACTAAATAACTTTGTAATATCAATACAATAAATGCATTTTTGAAAGATAGAAAAATTTGAAATCCAGACTCAGGAATCGAACCCGAGACTTCCGTAGCCAAACCGGGGCCAGAAGCGAACCACATATCTGGACTATGTTATTAGATTTCGATTTTTTCTATCTCTTGTTGTTTGCGAATTTAGGCCTTCGCAGCGACATCTAGTCGGTAGTTAAAGAACTATCACGGCTTTTGTTATTGCTTCGTTACAGAGAGCATTTTAACAAATTATGATGTCGCAGGCCGAATATTGAAGTAATTTTTATAGACATTTCTTGCCAATAACTTTACAAATACAATAAATGCATTTTGAATGTAATATCAGTTTTGGAAAATAGGCCAAAATGAACCTTAACCACGTATAGGCTATTTTACTAGAGTAAATTTATTGTTTATTGCCCTAGACCTGACAAAGAAACATCGATATTACCACGGGGTCTCTAAGATGTGTGGTAAATGGCTGTGTGACAAAAGTAGGTGAAGGGTTAATTTGTATTTTTTTTTTTGTAATGTTAAGAAGCGTTTCAAAAAGGAGTCTACTTTTTTCAAAAGCTGGCAACGCATCTGTTATATCTCTGGTGGTGCGTCCATAGCAGACGCGGATCCAGGATCAGGTTCGGGGGAGGGGGACACACACAATTAGACTACAGTACGATCAACGTAACTTGACCGGACTGAAGTTAGGTTTTTATCACTTTCGCGCGTGTGTCATAGAGATGCGACCCTAAAATTACTTACGAAAACGACTAAATATGTTTAATCGATTAAAAATACTAACAACATTTTAATTCAACAATATAAAAACACTATTTAAATGAGTTCATAAAAGTTTAAATTTAGAACAGTTACAGTAAATACTAAAGAAACTTTGAAAAACAATTTCTTTATGAAAATAATCACAAAAATACATGACTTAGTAATACTAAATATGACAATGTGATGCGTAATCGCATCTCTAATTCTCTGGGTTTAGTTACCGCCCCCGCCCCCCGCTTCTTGTCACCATTTACTTGCATCTGCGCAACCACTTGTCGCCTACTTCAGTCCGGCCTAGTTACGTTGATCGTACTGTATGTGAATTTTTGGGCATTCTACAAATTTGATTACTATAGCGCAGGGCTCGGAACCGGTTTATAAATAGCGGTTATTATTGTTAATAAAACCGGTTTAAGGTGTGCTCATCGATTAACCGGTTAATCAAGATACCGGTAATCATAACGAAATAATTTTGATTACCGGTTAAAACAGAGAGCGTAATGCTAACCGATAATGTGAGCTGAATTAACCGGTTAAATTCGCGTGACGCAAGGCACGGTCGTTCGGTCTCGACCTCACGTCATTGAAACTTAGTACTTTTTCTTTCCCACATGTATGAGTTAGACCGTCGTCGTGCGTCGTGTTAAATCATGTTCCCTGCAAAACTACAAGCGTGCGGCCGTTATTTAGTGTAGGTTAGTTATATTAATTGTGTGTATATTCATCATGGGAAAAAGAAAATAAAATAAGATTTAATCTATGTTCGCTTAAAATTAAGAGACCAATAAATCGAAATTTTTGATGAAAGGTTGTAATCACCACGCACGCCTCCGTAAAGCGCGGGTTCCGGAAACTACCCTCGCTTGATTTTTATCACTCACTATTACGAAACTGTCGGTACTTCGACACACAACACTAACGACATCTGCACACTGGCGTGTAATATTTGTTTCGACGGTGTGTACACTTAATCATCGCGGGATTTTACGATATTGAGAAACGATATCCATCTTCTAGGTTGAAATTGACGTGTTTTTTTTATTTTAACCTCTGCCCGCGCCATGCGGGAGTAGTAGTGACGGTCAGTGGAGAGGATCTGTGGTTCGTGTAGTTCAATCAGTTCATTATTGAATATATACGCGATTAAAACCCGCAGCTTATAAAACTCCATAATGTGTACAAATCGTTAAAGTTTACGAACTAATAAGCCTAGAACTTCTTTAGAAATGCTAACCAATTACGAAATTAAGTTTTGAATTATTACATGGTCACTACATTACTACTTGGCCAGCGGAACTTACATACGTATCACTAAATACAAAATTTTGTGAGACATGAATCATTTAATATATCTACTGTTGCGTCTACAGACGAATCCGTTAAAGTGGACGATGATGAAAGGATACAAAAGCTCACTAAAACGTTGTTATGGGAGATTTCAATGCTAATGTGGGAGTACAAAAACGCGGCGAAACGAAAATTGGACCTAACTGCGTAGGACGCAGAAATCACAGGGCCCAAATGCTCGTAATTTTCTACAGTCGTCGGAGCTTTTCTTAATGAATTCTTTCTTTAAGAAGAAGCCTCACAGAAAGTAGACATGGCAAAGCCCAGATGGTGTAATAAGAAACTAGATAGATTTCATCATTACGGACAAGCTGCAAATAATTAGAGACGTCTCGGTGATCAACAGGCTCAATACTGGCAGCGATCACATATTGATTCGAGGGTCTGTAATTATTAGCTTCAAGGTCAAAAGACTCCAAATAATGAGGCCTTTTCTCCGACCTACTGCCCCCCAGATAGCCTCATGTCCCGAAAAGTTCAAAACCGTTTCGCATCGCTGGAAACACAAACGAGAAAACCGACACTGGTCAAAACGCTACAGGATGTATCTCGGAAGTTGTTTCCCGGAAAACGCGAAAAAAGGGAGTCCGAACTCTCACTCGAGATCCTTGAACTAATGAGGGTAAGACGAGACACGCAGATGTCTTTGTCAGATATGAGAGCCATAAACCTGAAGATCAGGAAGCTGACATGACCTGACCACCTACGCTACAGCACTCGCAACTAGGGCTTCCATTACGTAATTACGTAATTACGCAATTACGTAATTACGAACTTATTTTAAAGTATTTTTAATTCCGTAACTGAAGATGTCAATTCCGTACTTACGTAATTATTGGTATAATAAATTAATCAAAATAGTCAACCAATAAAAAAAGGATTATACATACCAGTTATAATGTGGCAACACTACGTTATAACTACTTCGAAACTATACAAACAGGGGATTCCCCGCAGTTTATTTTATCGTTTGTTAAATCTTTCAAAAAATTGTTCTAAGACGTACAGAATAGAGTTCAAATATTAACTTGGCGAGTCGGTAGGGCCGGGGAGTCCCTGGCGAAAAGCCCCTACGACCACGGGGAACTACTATGCTCTTCACTTTCTTAGCTAAAATGAAAGTGTAGTTTCATTGCTCAATTGTCGGTTATTCAGTTCACATCGCTAGATTCTCACAGTTGAAATTTGATCAAATTACCTAATTAAAAGTTGGTGCTAAATGCGTGCAAATATTAACAATTTATAGCAGTTGTATCTTTATCGTGAGTGACTTTGAAGGTGTGGATTATCTCTTGAAAGATGTAAGTACTTAAACCAAAGCCTTAATAAGTCTATTTAGTATTAAAAGGGCATTAAAAACCCCGTAGAGCATGCATAGTTCATACAAAATAATTTGTAAATCAAACATTTTCTTAAGGTGTATTTATTCCGATTAGATTATAGAATATCTAGGTTCCCAAATACATATTAATTAAGAACACTGATTAAAACATAAAATACCTATATGAAAAATAAGTTATTTATCAAAAAATTAAATGATATAGCTCGTCTTTAAATCAGGAATGAATGAACTAAGCATGCTCTGTCGTTTGGCTATAAAATACGTAATACGTTTGACGACACGGTTGGCGTAATGGCTGAGTGATCGACTGTTGCGCAGCGTATCGCGGGTTTGATCCCCGCACGAAACAAATACATATTTGTATGATCTGGAAGTAGTTGTTCCGGATCTGGGTGTTTGTGTGTTTCTGTGTTTGTAAACGTAATTATAAAAATAAAAATAAAGTATATTTGTAATGAGTGGGCAACTATGTTTAACAATATCATGATTATTAACCTAACTTCCTTTTATTTTTTTTCAGGTCTTCTTCAAATAAGACTGTATATAAACCGCCTTATTCCAAAAGCTGGACTAAACCTGGTTTGACGAAAATCCTAGTTTAAACCATGGATCTACGAAAATCTTTATTACAAAACGAGGTTCATCGCATAATCGATGATCTTCTTGGGTCTATAGATTAGTCTTTCGATCACCCTAGTTTAACTATGGTAATAACCTTAAAATGTCAAAAATTTTGACATTTTAAGGTTATTTTATTTACAATTTTGCGTATTTTAGTTTCAATAATTTATGACGAATAATGCGTGTTTAGTGACTTTAAATTATTAACTAACTAAATATGGTGTGGCAACAAAATAAACGCAAAAATCGAGTGAAATGCGATGTGTGACCAAAGATTTAATAATACATGCTTATTATTGTTTTTCAAAACATTTATCACAGCTTGGAATTGAGAGAGAAGATTTAATATACAGAACTCAGAGATGTCCTAAAATTAAAGTGGTCTGTGCAATGTTTGGGTCAACCAGACTCGACGTGAAGTGTACCTACGCAGTTTGGAAAGTTGAAGATCAACACAGATTATTTTTGTTCGACAATAGTATCATTAACTAGTGCTCTATGTAAAACAATCTGATGCATATGTCACATTATTTATATTGAAGTTAGAAAATCACATTTGGAATGTCTGATAGGTGGTCTGGAGTAGTGCGGCAAAAACCAATGTTGAATTTACTCAAAATGCACAAAACAAAGTAATAGAAACATCATTATGACAAAATTTCTTACCTAAAACTTACTACTGAACTATAAGGTGGATCTCAATATAGAATTATCAATTTTATTATATAAATATATTATTGATCACTGTTTATGTATTATACAAAAAATGCATACAATTTAAAATTTATTGTAAAATACTAATATTATAAAGCTGAAAAGTTTGTTTGAACGCAGGAATTCTTTTGAACTTTTTACTGTTGGATAGCCCATTTGTCGAGGAAGGCTATAGGCTATATAATATCACACTGCAACCAATAGGAATGGAGCAGCATTGAGAAATGTTGCAAAAACAGGGAAGATTTATGCAGACTAAGTTGTGCGGGAAAGCTAGTCATCTAAATAGAAATAAGGGATATCAACTCAATATTCCTTTTCAAACATAGTTTGAACAGGGAATACAGAATGGTTACAGGTTATTGAAATTGTTAACATCCATTTTGTTGTCAAATGGAATAACTATTAAGTGCTACCTAACAGTTTAGATAATTATATTTATGATTCTCATGAAAATGAACTCTGTTCTTAGGGAGAATAAATGGTATCTAATAAATAATGATTCTATGTAGATAATTGAGAATTCCATTTCATAGCAAGCTCACTGATATTAAATAATAAATATATTCATAAAATTTGTTTCAATTGTTTGTTGTGCTTCAGCCGAAGCTTCAGTACCTATGTTGAATCTAGGCATACTTTCCCCCAATACATTCAGAACAACGAGTGCAACAAAGAAAACAATAAGTATATCAAAAATGGATTATCTTATTGAGTAAGTATCCTTCCATGCTAAGACCTGTTCCAATGAAACTAGCTTTGTAATAAAAACTCGCATCCAAGTTCCTCTAAGTGTTTGGGCGCTATAGTTACTCAGATTAAACTTCTAACATCCCTAATAATGTCTGAGTTAGTTAAATTTAGGTTATCATCATTTGTTTACATTTTTAGTACTAATGACAACTACTTGTGTAACGTTCCGATCCTGACAGAATTTATTTGATTTTTCGTAAATTGCAGGCCGAGGGCTTTTATGTCAGGTTAATATTTTGAAAATTACGTAGTGCTGGCGAATAATTTAGCTACATAGAACGTCTAAATATTTTATTCTCAATGAAAACTATACTTTCAAATTATATTGGTATAAAACGGAACGTTATTTTTGAATGATAAGAACAATGAATGAACTAAATTGATTATAATCTGTGGCTGATTGCTAGATCCTTTGGTATCAGCTGGTCCACGGATTATCTAAGCTTTGTAATAAGACCAATAGTACTGTACTATATCCTGGACTTGAAAGTCTTGGTTTAAACTTTGATTTGGTCTTTTCTTTGTAATAAGGCGGAAAGAGTTTTTGAACAAACGCACACAAAGCTCTATCTGGGAACATTTCTTGAGAGCTGATAATGGACAGAGTGTTGAATGTAAACATTGCAAAAAAATATTGAAAACTCCTGGTGGCGCAACTGGAGCGTTACACACTCACATGCGTGCCAAGCATATCGGAGAGATGCCGCAAGAACAGGAGTCGCAAAGGCCGAGTACATCAACGTCTAATAGTGGTCTAATTCAAACACGAAAACGTACGAATGAACCTTCACAAAAGAAAATTAAACTCACTGATTATTTTTCAAATATGGAAGTTCGAGTGACCAGAATGGCTGCATTGGATGGGATACCATTGAGCACATTGTGTACTTCAGAAGATCTGAGATACCTTTTTAAAAACTCTGGCTACGATGTGCCAAAATCTTCTACAACTATAACACAGATAATTCTAAAACAGAGTTATAACACATAAAACAAATTGAAAAATGAATTGAAAATTATGAAGTCTGAAAATAAAAGATTTACAATCACTTTTGATGAGTGGACGTCTACCCGTAATAAAAGGTATATGAATATAAATATCCACAATAAAGACTTTGATATGGCCAAATATAAAAATTTGGGACTTGTACGGATACAGGGATCAATGCCAGCTGAAGTAGGCACTCAATTATTACAGCAGCATTTGAGTGACTTCGGTTTAAGTCTGGAAGACGACATAATTGCTTTCACAACAGATGGAGCAAGTGTAATGGTCAAAATGGGCAGAAATTTTGACGGCCACCACCAATTGTGTTTGGCTCATGGAATACAATTAGCAGTCCTGGAAGTTTTATATAAAACACAAAAATCTCCAGTACCTGAAGTGCAGGAGGATGTCTCAAATACCGGCGCTGAAGAAGCAGAGGAAATTGAAGAAGATGAGGGTGCGTTTATTGTAGAATCTGCCAGAGTTCCAGAATCGGAGTTTTTATACAAAGGTACTCTAATAAAATCTTTTAAAAACTCCCCATTGAAAAACGACTTGTTGCAAAAGTACATTTTAGAAGAACATGGTAAAAATATTGACCTGATACTAGACTGTAAAACGCGCTGGAATAGTTTGTCGGATATGGTAGGCCGATTTCTCAAATTAAAATCATGCGTTTTTAAGGCGTTATTAGATTTGAAATCAAATGTACAATTTACAGACGAAGAGATCCAAGACTTTCACGACATTCATTACAGCTTGGATGTAATAAAAACTACAGTTTTGTCATTATGTCGCCGTGATTTCGATTTATGCTAGAGAAACTTGATCTTCAGCCCAACGATCTCAGTGGAAAACTAGCCACATCTCTTAGAAAGAGAATAAAGGAAAGGCGAACTAACGTATTCGGTGTTTTGCAATATTTGCATAACAATGAGGAATTTTTTAAAACTGCTGCCACAGAATATTTCACGAAACCTTCGTCGGATGATATACGAATGTATATAGTGGAACTGTTCGAACGGTTGAAATATAATTCTACAGAAAAATGTACAAATTCACAACCACAACCGAGTGCATCGGACGCAATAGCCACCAGTGACGATGATGACGAGGAGTTGACAATCGCACAACAGTTAGAGAAAGAAATAAACAAAGTTACTATAAATAAACCAATTTCAACAGTAAACACAGATCTCCATTCCATTATTAGGGTAGAAATGTGCATTTACGACAGCGCTGGCGGCGGTCGCGAAGTTTTTTTGACTGCAGCGTATAATTATTTGCTTTCGATAACGCCTACAAGTGTTGAAGCCGAGCGAGCCTTTTCATCCGCCGGATATTTTTGTAGTAAATTAAGAAGTTCCTTGAGTGACAAAACCTTAAATGCCTTGTCATTTATGAGAGCACACTTCCAGGAAGAAAAATTATATTCGGGACGAAACAAAATGGTTTAACTTAAACGATGTACATACGAATACGATGGTAAGTTCTTGAATAAATATTTTTTGTTTAAATATTGTGTTCATTTTGATAATTCCTTGAATTTGAGATAGTAAAAGATAATTGTAAAAATTGTAGATCTACAATATTTACAAAAATTCATAGTCGATTAAAAAAAAATAGGAAAAATGACGTAATTACGTAATTACGGAATTGGAGAAAAAAGTTGCGTAATTAGTTACGTAATTGACATTTCCGTAATTTTGGAAGCCCTACTCGCAACATTGAGACGGCGATCGATCGAAATAGAGGCACTTAAGTTTTCTCACAGCAGCTAGGCAGACCCTGTCTGACAATACTAAATACAGTGAGTGGTAAAACCTCAAGGCTGGAGATAATTGGGGAAATCGAGAGTTTTTATGGACATGTATGCATCACGGATGGCTAAACCTATGGGACTTAGCGTCGTTGATCACAGAACCCCACTCACGTGCCACTATACCGAGGGCATATCGGATGTCGACCAGGGCGAGGTCGGGGCAGTTTTCGAGCAACTTAAGAATGACAAAGTGCCCTGTGATGTCAGAATCACTACAGAGCTTTTGAGAGCAGGTGGGAGTCCCCAGTCCTGAAAGAGCTAGCAAATCTCTTTAACTCCGTCATCCACCAAGGCTTAACAAGGCTACAAACGTGTAGCGGGAGTGCGTGGCTCTGTTCTTAAAAAAATTATAACCCCTTGCTGAAGAACTACAGACCTATCTCATACCTGAGCCACGTCTACAAGTTGTTCTCGAGAGTGATCACCAATCCTCTCTAGAAAACTCGACGAGTTCCAGCCCCCGGAACAAGCCGGGTTTCGAAAAGGCTTCAATACCGTGGACCACATCCATACATGACTGCAAGACGAATTCAATAGAGCGTCATATCCCCGAAACTGTTCACCTACGCTCTCGAAGACATCTTCAAGACACTTGATTGGACTGGATATTTCATAAACATAAGCCGTGAGTAAATCTCACACCTTCGGTTTGCCGACCATATTGTCGTAGTAGCGCAGTCGCTGGAGCAGCTCAGCGAAATGCTGCACAGCCTAAATGGAGCCTCTAGATGTGTGGGTCTCGGCCGTAGGTTACTTTAACGTGACTTTCAATTGTTTCCAGTTTGGTAAAAGCAACTTCGAACAAGAAGTCGATAGAAGGATTCAATTGGGTTGGGTAGCGTTTAGCAAACTTCGTCGAGTTTTCACTCCGCCTTAACCGCAATGCCTGAAGGATCAACGTAACCAGTGCGTCCTACCTGTTATGACCTACGGTGCCAAGTCATTTATTACGGTTGAGTTAGTCCAAAAAAAAACAAAATTGTGCAGCGGGCTATGGAGCGACGTATGCTTGGGAGGATAAAACGCGCAATAAGGTCATCCGACAAAGAACTAAAGTTACCGGTATAGCTCGCAAGTACTGGACATAGGCATCTCCTAATTTTTGCCACAACAGCCGGTCCTCTGCCTTCCGCATCCAGTCCATCCCAGCCACCTTATTTAGGTCGTCGGACCTGGCTGGGGGCCATCCTACCTTACGTTATAGTACTCGATGTGGCACAAGCTTTTGATAAAGTCTGGCATGAAGGCTTGCTATATAAACTGAAAACAATGTTACCAGATCAATTTGCTACTGTCCAACTAAAGTTACCGGTATAGCTCGCAAGTACTGGACATAGGCATCTCCTAATTTTTGCCACAACAGCCGGTCCTCTGCCTTCCGCATCCAGTCCATCCCAGCCACCTTATTTAGGTCGTCGGACCTGGCTGGGGGCCATCCTACCTTACGTTATAGTACTCGATGTGGCACAAGCTTTTGATAAAGTCTGGCATGAAGGCTTGCTATATAAACTGAAAACAATGTTACCAGATCAATTTGCTACTGTCCTAGAATCTTACATTTCTAGTAGAGCATTTCGAATACGGCAAGAGGATGTTTGTTCTAAAAATAAAGAAATAAAAGCTGGAATTCCACAAGGCAGTGTTCTAGGTCCGGTCCTGTACCTTTTATACACCCGTGATATTCCAGAGCTCGAAAATAATGCTATTGCAACCTTTGCTGACGATACACCCATCATAGAAGTAGGAAATACCCACAACGAATCAGTAGAAAAGGTTCAAGTAGCCATCAACCAAGTCTTAGAGTGGACGACAAAATGGAGAATAAAACTTAATGAGAGTAAGTCCGTTCACGTTGACTTCACAAATAAAAAAGGTAAATACTGCCCGGTGCTTATACCAACCAATACCCTACTCGAATACAGCTAAGTACCTCGGTATGACGCTTGACGCAAAGTTACGCTGGAAAGCACATGTCAAGAAAAAAAGAGAAGAGCTATCCCTACGCTACCAGAAGAAGTACTGGCTACTGGTATACTCTCAGTATACTACAAAGTCCTGCTATATAAACAGGTGTTAATGCCAGTATGGACTTATGGTATACAGCTTTGGGGCTGTACCGCTCAGTGCAATCGACAAATAATACAAAGATTCCAGAACAAAGTGCTCAAGGATATTGTCAACGCCCCTTGGTACTTAAGAAACTGTGATCTCCACCGGGACCTTAAAATGGATGACATAGAGACAGTTATACAAAAAATTGCTGAAGCACATCAAAGCAGGCTTCAACAACACGTGAATGTCGAGGTAATCCAGCTCCTTGATACCACTGAGTTAAAAAGAAGATTGAAACGGCTGAAGCCGTTTGAATTAGTGGAGTGTAACAGTGACATATTAAATGTAGTGTAAGTGCAACGTAAAAGAACACATGAACAAAATGACTTCACATATGTAATAGAGACAATAAGATAAGTGTTATTGGACACATTCTTAGATTTAAGTCCTTATAGCAATTTAGGTCATAATTAAATTACTCATTAGTCTTTAGGGCCAGATTGTAATCTATATAAAGTATTGTAATAGATACTTCATTATAAAAAAAAAAAAAACGAACTAGTAGTTCCTGAGATTGCCGCGTTAAAACAAACAAACTCTTCAGCTTTTTAATATTAGTATAGATATGTTACTTTTTAAATTTAATTCAATTGTTTTACTTTATTTCACTGTATGTTTACTTACTATCATCTGTATCAGAAAGTATATTTTCGGCAACACCAAGAAAAAGCGGTTGACTATCCGGTAAGACTTCATTCGTTGATAAGAATTTATAGCATTTTTGTATGTTAAGAAATGTAACTACTGATATTCACAATTTCACTCAATTATTATTATGATTCAATGCGCAAACGTAAATGTTTAACTATACAAATGTAAACATATACAAAATACTCTGTGAATCTGAACGTTGACTAAACAGACGAAACACTCGGTTCAAAAAATTAATACAGATACGCGTACTCACTTATGTCCTTGAAACTCAAATTAACCGGTTTATTTCGCTGAACAGTATCGGAATTTGTGAAAAACCGGTTTTCCCACTTTAACCGGTAAATAACCGGTAAAGATAACCTTAACCTGAATTCATTTCGGTTCGGGGTCAATGACCAAAACCGGTTTGGAAATTTAACCGGTTTCCGAGCCCTGCTATAGCGTAGAGAATAGATCGGTAGGCTACGATTTTATAATTTTATTTTATTTTAGGCACGTCGAGGCTGCGTAAGCGGGCCACGAATATTTTTTTTTCTAATTTTGATGTACCTACCCAGTGTCACTATCATAACTGAGACCAATCTACCGATACCCCTCAAGCTAAAGTCCATCAAGCCATTTAGGCTCTAGATCGTGTGAAAGAAATATACATACATACACTCAAAAAATATAATCCTCCTTCTAGCGTAGTCGGGTAGAAGTATAAAATAACGACATTAAAAATAATAAACACGCACTTTTTAGTTGAATCGAATCAAAAACCAAAATTATGTATGCTTAATTGCGGTAAAATTGTGTTCATGTAATGCTTTTAATTAATACTATGACGAATTAATTTCCTACTGTTAACATAAAATTAAAAAAATACCGGAAAGAAGTTATTTTGTAACTAAAATAGTTGAGAAATTATGAAATTATGCAAATATTAAATTTTTGAATATACAGAAAGATTTAGAAACTGTTTTGTTTTACCTCTTGTGACGTGACCAATGCGTCTAGCATTTAATAACCGAACTAGAACCTTACGAGCTTAAGTTAAGGTTGAAATTGTTTCAGCAAAAAGAAATTACTTTAGATTTTCATTTGCTAAGATTTTGCTGATTTCATTCTTATGCAAAAGCGTTTAAAGTTCAAGTTACTGTAATATGGCTACTAAAACCGTATCCTACAAAAATTGAAATAGGATATTTGACTGAAGTCAAATCAGCATATTTTTATGAAACGTAAAAACGACTCGCTTCATACAAGTTTGTATGAAATGCAAACATGTGACCTCACGTTTTCTGTGGTCAAAACATTTACTTTTATTATTTCTTATATAGACGGACATATTTTTTCAGAACACTTTATAAAGAAGTTGCGCGGGTCAGCTGTCAGCTGGTGAAGCTGACCCGCGCCACTTTGTTCGTAAATTTTCACCGTGTTTGCAACATTTTTCATTGCTGCTCGGCTTCTATTGGTCGTAGATGTTATATAGCCTACCTCGATAAATGGTCTATTTAGCAGTGAAAATATTTTTCAATTCGGATTAGTAGTTCCCGAAATTATCGCGTCCAAACAAACAAACTCTTCAGCTTTATAATATATATTAGTATAGATTTTTGAGTGGATAATCCATACTATCACACTTCACACTAATATTATAAAGGCGAAAGTTTGTGAGTATGTGAGTGTGTATGTTTGTTACTTCTTCACGTCTAAACGGCTTTAGCGATTTTAATAAAATTTGGTATGGAGTTAGCTGACACCCTGAATTAACACATAGGCTAATAAACCGCGGGTAACACCGCGGGGCACAGCTAGTCACACTTATAAAGGCGAAAGTTTGTGAGTATGTGAGTGGTTTGTTTGTTACTTCTTCACGTCTAAACCGCTGGAGCGATTTTAATAAAATTTGGTATGGAGTTAGCTGACACCCTGAATTAATACATAGGCTAATAAACCGCAGGTAGCACCACGAGGCGCGGGCGCTTTCACGCTTAAATAGCTAAACCGATTTAGATGAAATTTGGTATAGAGATAGTTTGAGTCCCGGGGAAGGACATAGGTTGGTTTTTATAGCGATAACCGACATCTATGCGGGCGAAAGCCAGTATAAAATATTTTATTTTGATAGTACTCAAATAACCAAATGAATTGACATTTGATTGAATTTATAATCATCAAAATAATAACTAAAAGTAAATGTCGTCTCTACGGAAAGAATAATTTTGACGTTTCATAAAAATATACTGATTTGACAGTTAAACTCACCTCTAAAGCATGAATATATTTAAAGGCGGCATCAGCAGTAATGAGATAATTACATCCCATTATTTCATCCTTAGTTTCATTATAACTCTCATGGCTACACCGCCTTGGTAGAAAATGCCACATATGTTTATGCGGAGACCAAACACCTGATTCGTGGATCATGTATCCGGGCCATTGAACTCCAATAGAACTTCTGACTGATTTGTATTGGTTTACCCAGCTTTGGTGCTGCACCTGAAGAAGAAATAAGATACAAGTTAGAAACAAAAACCGAAGAGCTAAACCGCCAGTTAGGAACTATTACCACAGTCTAGTAACTAATAGTCGTTTGATGAAGATAGGGTAATCGTTCGGGGGTTGCGGGGTGCGACTTAGCGACCGCGAGTCGACCTGTACACCGGCTTCGTATTAGCTATAGGCTGTGTTATTACAATTGTGATAGGGTATTTTAGTCTATTTGAGAAACAATCTATAAATATATTATTGAGATAGTTTAGGTAAAAAACAGCCTGAAAATGTTAGTTTTAGTTCATAAAATAACTAAATAAATTTTAAAATTCAATTCAAAGTTTTCAGTTTTTTTAAACACCAGGAAACAGCCGCCATGTTATTACGTCATACTGCTGTGTAAACTAAAAAAAGTGTCAACTGTCAACTGATCGGCGTAATTGTCATACAAAACGTCAGCACATTTGTTTACACAGCCAACTGACGTCATTACCACAATGAAATATGGCGTCTACTGTATCCAGCGTTTTTGTCAAATTGCGCGGGAAATTTGAATATGTTAAATTTTAATGCATTATTATGATACTTATCGAAGAAATGTGTTTTTTTAGTGGCTAATTACCACTATAGCATTTAATTGAGACACTATTCAAAAATGGGTGTAATACCCTATTGTTTTTGTGTTGCAGGGTTTGATTTCCTTACAAGCCAGAGCCTTGTGAGGAACATATGGAACGAATACAGTCAAGAGACTATCTATGACGACATAGGCTTCCCCCAGGATTATTATTCAAGGGGAGGCAGTCCAAGGTACAGTAGGACCAGGCGCACCAGCCAAGTGCGAGTTAGAAATATTTTCTAACGCCCACCGATTAGGGTTACGGAGGGTTTTTACCTCACAAATCCTTCCCTGGGTAGTCCCGTGACCCGTGTGCCAAATTTTTACATTGGTATCCAGTATAAGTATAAGTGAAGAAAATATGTAATTTGAGTTCTATCTGGTGATTAAAGAATATATTGCTTTAAATGAACATTTTGACACAGACGGTATTTTTCAATTTAAGTATGTAGTATAACGGCTGCGGAATCCTGCATGGCAGAGGCGAAGGGTTAGAACTTTTCAGAGATAACCCAATACAAAAATGTTGGTTCTTTGTACCCATAATACTAAGTAACTACAATCCAAAGGAAAACCGAAAATAATGGTATTCAAGGACCCTCCGCCACTGGACCATGGTCCGACATGCTCTTGCCCGGTTTTTCTTACTTTTACATTTTTATACCCGTCGTAACTTCTAAACAAAAGGTCCGATTTGAATAATTTAAAAAGGAATTTACGCGTGAATAATAAACCTTAATAATAAAAGTACTTAATTGAATAAGGATAAATAACTAGATGCAAATATCATCTTTCGATTCTACGCGTATTTCGATGGCCAAATAGGTTAAGATTCTAAGTAGAACATTCCACGATAGTGTCGCATGTCTGTTAGAACGCCCGTGTGAAGTAGATGAAGTTATTGTTCTTCACATATATAACAATTTGGAGAACTATTGGCAATGAACTATGCAAAATTTACGTAGTCGAGAGTTGTGCCGTACAATGGTGTTATGGAAAGTTGAATAAACAACCATTCTCTACACATAATTGTATGTAACCTTACCAATCTATAACAAATGATTTTCCAAGATTGAGAAGGCTCTGTTAACATTACTATTGATGGTAGATGTTGGTTTTTGCAATAATAAAGGTTGTGTGTTAAGTGTTGTAAACTCAAGGGATTATTTTAATCAAAAAGATAATTAGTTATGTGGGTCTGAATGTGGGATTACTATCCAGTTAATCCCTCCAGCTTAACTAAATTGTTTGTGTTAGTAGTGGGTGCACGTCGATCCGCGACCTCACGATTGCGAATTCGATGCCTTAACCCTAACCTGCTATTGCAGCTTAATTGATCAAGCACATCATCAATTAATGGAATTTTCATGGACTATTTTAGTCTATAGTTCTAGTGTATTTTTTTTGTGCCTCTCCACTAATGAAGGTTGGCAGTCAACTTGTTGAATTTTTCCTTTTCCAGCGCCAGTCTGAACAGTTGTTCTACAGTCTCAATCCCTGTCTATTCTCTTATGTAACGGAGCCGGGGCATCTTCATTGGCATAACGCAAATTGTTAATAAATTGTCCATTTAAACCAAATCTTTCCAAATTATCACTTTTGAACCAATACGTTCAGTGCAAACTGTGCCCCTTGGTAAATTTTTTATACATTAAAATCTTCCCAGAAAAACATGCAATCGAATTGGATTGAATCAGCAGATTTTAAGAAAGTCATGGACATATTTTTAAACATTGTGTATGAAAGTATGTTGGTGTTTTCTCAAAATATTCTCAAAATCTATGTGGGTGATTTTCTTAAAATCTAAAGTTCAAATGGAAAATCAACAATTGTGAAGTCAATTCAAAAAATAAATATCTTGATAATAAAGGAGTGCAGAATGAAAAACAAAATCCACGAAAGAGTAAAAGGAAGAGCTTTTTCAAATCTTATTTGGGTGGGGAGCAAATGAACATCGTACTGGCTGGGTGTTAAGTCGACACGGACAGGGGATTGTAAAGTCCACACCGACAGGGGGTTGTTAATTCGACACCATTGTCAGTTCTACCGTGGAACTATGCAGTAGAACAAGTGGAAATAAAGGGATGGGTTGGGCGGAGGGGTTTATACACCCTTAATTTCCCCCAAAGAATAGCTGTTTACCCCAAGAGGATAAATACCCACAGGTTAAGAGCCTAGGGTTTAAATAAATTAACAGTAATGACAGTGGCTTTAACTGATAAATTTTAATGGTAAAAGTTAACCTTGTTACTTTGTTTCTATGTTGTACAAGTACTTGGAATAGAGTAACTTTTCCGTTTTATAATGTTTCTTTTTCAAATTAGACTACTAACCCTATAGATACAAGTTCTTTTATTTTCCTTTCAGACCATAATTAGTTACATAGGGCGAAGACAAATATTTGATTGATTCACAGTTTTATAGTAATACACTATCAACATATATTGTCTACTAGCTATGTCCCGCGGTGTTACCCGCGGTTTATTAGCCTATGTGTTAATCCAGGGTGTCGGCTAACTCCATACCAAATTTTATTAAAATCGCTCCAGCCGTTTAGACGTGAAGAAGTAACAAACATACACACTCACATTCACTTACATACTCACAAACTTTCACCTTTATAATATTAGTGTGATGTTATGTTGTTGGCAACAGTGATCCTACTCTTTAGATTTAAAATAGAACTTACCCTATTTTTTAAATGTTTACCTAATTATGAATAAAGGACAATGCAACTCCTCCATACAAGATTGCCCAAAAGTTTAAAACACGTTGTCCAAAAACTGATACAAAAAAATAACTTTTCAGGTGCAGGTTTTTAAATTTCGGCACCTAAATAATACATGTACCTATAGTATAGGATCCCGATATACAACGACCTTCACCGAGATGTTTATTTCATGAAACGTATTTTATATTTAATTTAATTTGTCAATAAATATATTGCATATGGGTTGCCTAACAAATTTTAGTCCAGAGTATTTTTAAATAATAATTAAAAAAAAAAAATTTTTAAGCATTCCACCGGTGTGATTATTAGATAAACTCTATACCAATCGAAAGTATAAAGCCCATAGAATATGCAAACGTTAGGTTGGCTATTTTTTTCCGGTCACAACTATCGGGTAGCCAGGTATAATTTTTTTAGGAGCAATCTTTTTAACCGTCGACCATCACTCCTACTCTTATCAAGTTCAGGAAAATTCCGTAAAAAAAACTAAAGAAACTAATTATGAATGTCATCACGAAAAAGCAGATACAAGGATTATTTTTCATGCTTCTAAAGCGGAACCAGGCTCAAGAGTTTTAATTAAAGCCTCTGATACTGACGTTTTGATTATTTTGTTAGGAAATATGCACAAACTTATCGAATCAGAAATTTGGCTTGCCAGTTCAGCTACTAAAAAGAGTAATAATCAAACTGTTGATTGCATTAATTGCACCAATTTAGCGTTGAAGTTAGGAATTAAATTATGCCAAAGTCTCCCAGCCTTCCATGCATTTACTGGTTGCGATGACACGGCTGCATTTTACAATAAAGGGAAAGTAAAACCTTTTCAGCTATTTTCGAAAAATGAAAAATATCAAACAGTTTTTGCATCATTAACAGATCCTGCTGATATTTTCTTTTTTTTTTTTTAATCTTTTTTTTTGTTTATTGGGGATTTTAGTACGCAGTACGACTATGTCAATCCCATCGTGCTTACACAAATATCCTTACAATTACTTAACTAAGAATAACCTACTTATCTAACATAACAGCAAATAACAATTTCGCCGACATAGATATAGGATTCGCCAAAACACCATGAAACATTCCTACATCAAGTCGCGAGAGATTAAGAACATGTATAAGCATTTGCCTCTTATCATGGTATCGTACACACTCCTGCTGATATTTTCATTGATGAAAAAATGAAGGCCGTTCAAGAATTTACAGCTAGTATGTATGGTATCAGGAACTGCACCAGTGTGAATGATGCGAGATATCGCATTTTTATGAAAAATTACTCTGCAAAAGAAGACGGAGAGCACTTTTTTTTTTTATTTTTTACAATAAATAGAAGTTTTTTTTTTATTGTTGTTTTTTATTTTGTCTTCCAATAATAAAGATAAAATTTGCAAGATTAGTAATATATATGTATTAATATAACCTTCTTCTTCAGTAAAAATGTGTATATACTTTAGTGTCACATAAAAAATAACACACATAAATAATTAATTGATTGAAAAATAAAAAATTCAATGACTATTTCTCTATTTTAATATACTCGTCTATCGCTATCCTTTTCATTTTCAAGCACAAATAGCATGCGCACTCTCTTTCTTTAAATGGGTGGACCTTAAACAGCTGCTATGCTGTGTCCTCTTCTATCGCATGGGATGGTTGGTTGGGACCTCTCAGTCGCACACTTTCTCTCGCAGCGATATTTTACTTTTTAAAATTCGACAACCGGAATAGGAGATTGATTTTTCGCAGGCAACCCTATACCACCGTGTTCATAATTAAATAATCTTTAATTTTATTTAAATTCAATTCAATAAGCATACCGTTGCAAAATGCTAGTATAGATTTACCTGTTTATACCTGGCTACCCGATAGTTGTGACCGGAAAAAAATAGGCAACCTAACGTTTGCATATTCTATGGGCTTCATACTTTCGATTGGTATAGAGTTTATCTAATAATCACACCGGTGGAATGTTTCAAAAAAAATTTTTTTTTAATTATTATTTAAAAATACTCTGGACTAAAATTTGTTAGGCAACCCATATGCAATATATTAATTGACATATTAAATGAAATATAAAATACGTTTCATGAAATAAACATCTCGGTGAAGGTCGTTGTATAGCGGGATCTTAGACTACTAGGTTAGGAGTCGAGCGCGCACTAAGTGAGTGGAGCGATTTTTGCGAGCGGTACTTGTTTTTTTTTTTAACTATCTAAATTCTATTCCGATCCAAATGAAAGTGTCATAGAAATTAGCTCATAGATTTGATCAATTTTGATAGTCAAGAGTATTTTTTTCTATGATGTCCGTGAAACAAATCTGCTCCGGAAACAAAAAGATTGACTCTTAGAAAATAATAAATAAAGTATATAAAATACATGGTAATTGATGGATCTTACTTAAATGAGACTAATATAGAATATGATAAGAGATGGCCAACACACCGTTTTCATAAAAATCGCATTATTTGTAAAGACCATATTTTTTCCAGAGAAGATTTTTTGACGTCTTAATTAAAGTTACTATGGGTCTCATCTTTGGACAACCAACCGTTTAAAACTTTTTTCCCGGGAAATAAGATTTTTTGTCGTCTTATTAAAAGTTATTGTAGACATTAAGATATATCAACTGCCATGTCTTTCATCTCTGGATGACTGATCGTTTTCCACTTATTTTCAACCGACTTCGTATATTTCATAGTGATTCGTGCATTTACTCTTAAAAAACACCAATTGGTGAAGTGGAACTGATGATGAAGACCAAGAATTACGAGCAGACCTATTCAATATTTCACAGTTTGCGATTCAATTAAGTACTTTAATATGGTATTAAGTAGCACTTTAATCTCGATATACTACTATTATACAATGTAATAAAGCTGATAGTGAACTCCTCAACAATTAACGGCCCTGCATCGGGGCAAGCAATATTTCGTAAAAGGATTTGAGCAGATGACATAAGCCTATTGTAACTTAAGTGAATTATAAACCAACCCACTAAAAAGTGAGAAATAAAAACTTTTTAACAAAAAATATTACCGACTTCAAAAATAAATACAAAGCAACTAAAAAGCAAAAAATAATATACCTAGAATAACAAAAACAAATTAAACATTTTGAAGTTGGTGCCATGAAATAGTAGTCTTTGTGTTTTTTATTCGGCACCAACTCCAAAATGTTTAATTTGTTTTTGTTATTCTAGGTATATTATTTTTTGCTTTTTAGTTGCTTTGTATTTATTTTTGAAGTCGGTAATATTTTTTGTTAAAAAGTTTTTATTTTTGTATAATGACATTTTGGTCCAATAAGTTACATTGTCCTTTACACCTTTATTTATAATTTGTTAATAACAGTTTTTTAACTATTGGTTTATTTTCTATTCTATTTTTTTTTAAATATCATTAAAACTAGAGTAGACAAAATAAAGATTTGATTTGATTTGAATGTGTTTATCACAGGAATCAAATTTGAAAAATCATTTTTGATATAAATAGCCTGTATACACAGCTAGTATTTCACATAAATGTACCACAGTTATAACACTTGGTGATCCATTTATAAATAGTATGTATACTTATTTTTTATGTGTGTCCCCAACATGCGGACATTGCGAAGAAACGGGCCACTCGATGACGGAATGCGTCAAGAAACTGGACTCGCCGAAATGCGCAACATGCCGACGATTCAATAAGCCGCACATTCATAAACTCCGTAGACTATGAAGGCGCCTAGAGCGCCGCTTAGTACTTAAATAAGTGGACACCATGGACTTTATTCATCCCCCATCCTACATATTATACCAAGCTAAAGGTCAAACTTCCATACGTGACATTTGTTTCAAATTCTTCTATTACCTACTCTACTGTCCTACATACGATTTATCGCTATCTATGTAATTTATTAATTCGATCGCATTAAAAAACAATAATGACATAAGAATAGACTCGAACGCGATTTATGCAAAGTCAACTTTAGCCTACTTTCTAAAAATGCTGATGTAAACTGTTTTGAACATAATATTATTACACACACTAGTTCCTATACGTTTTATATTTTGAATTTATATTGTTAATAATAAATATTCGATATAGTTAAGACTAATATTAAGCACTTTTACAGCCTGTGATACAGGTATTACCTAGTACAGGCACCCATATACTTAAGCACTACTCTTGTTCTTAGAATTAATTTGTAACTTTGTACTTATTATATGTGAATAAATGAATTATGAATTAATTATGAATTATTTTTTATGAGTTCTAAAACTGAATCTTTGGAGGTGAAAGTTAGGATCTTATACAAAAAATAACAGAAAAATATATTACCTCTCCTTGTATATTAATGACTTTGACCCACATGGGGTCATAGCTCATAAATTCTCCACTAGCCGAGGTCCATTCCTTGCCCATTGATCCAACATACAGTATCTCATCCTTTACGGTTGCCCATTCCGCCTTGAAACCTTTTTCAACATGGCCATTTCCATCTATCAATATCACCCATGGCACTATTTTGTTATTTATTATTTCAAACACCTGAAAAATACAAATAAATAATGTAAAATAAAGTAGTCACATTTTAGGTTGTAGGTTGAAATGACACCCATTATACAACTGACATGAACCTAATCCTAACATAAGCAATTTATACAATAATTGCATTTTTGAAAGATAGAAAAGTTTGAATTCTAGACTTAGGAATCGAACCCGAGACTTCCGTAGCCAACCACCAGCCGAACCACCTATCTGGACTATGTTACTAGACCTCAAACTTTTCTTAATAAATCAAAGCCGTGATAGTTCTTTAACTACCGACTAGATGGCGCATGCGAGGGCCCAACTCGCGAGCATCAAGGGATAGAAAAATTTGAGGACTAGTAACATAGTCCAGATAGGAGGTTCGCTTCTGGCCCCGGCTTGGCTACGGAAGTCTCGGGTTCGATTCCTGAGTCTGGACTTCAAATTTTTCTATCTTTCAAAAATGCAATTATTGTATTTGTAAAGTAAATGGCAAGAAATGCCTATAAAAATTACTTCAATAAGCAATTTATGTTAGGCGAAGGCCTGGAGGGGTTAACAAGATTGTTAGTGTTTCTTACGGTGTATAAATAAGGTGCAGCACTACAGTTACAGGTTATATTAGAGAAGCAAAAGTAGTGTTGTTGGCTCGAATTATTTTATGACACTACTTTATTGGACTAATGACAGTTAACTTATATATACTATGATGCAATGCTGCAAGTGCCAACTGCACACCCTAATGTCTCACATTTTGCACCGCCACCATGAGCACTTTGTTAGATCAATGAAATACTTCACTTTGACCCAGCAATAGACTTCTTCGTATGCTCTGAACACAGGTTTATAAGCGTAGCCGGGTGTATCCTCGAAACATTAACCATAGCAAGCAGCATTATTTTAAATTAATAGTGCATGGATTATTATTAAATAATAATTTTGTCAGCAATAATTTTCGTAAATAATAAAACAGTAATGTGAAACTCACATTGCTAGTTTTTTAAATTATCTGTTGATTTAGGTCTTAGTTCAGTTAAACTATGCAAAATAATTTAACACAGTTTTTACTAATATTTAGATTTATTTTTTTCTAGAATGTCTTTTTAGAAAAGTGTGTGTGAAGAAACTTATTTTAGTAAATGAGTTCATTCCTTAGGTGACACATAAGGTGTTTGTCATTAATGAACTCTTAGGGTATTTTCGAACTTAAATTTGGAAAGCTTTGTCTATTAATTCCAATATAGTCAAAATAAAAGAGTGCTTATTTATTCTCCATATCCAAGCTCTAGTTGGAGCTTTATTTATTTATATTTTATTTAAATAGGATCAATAATTAATAATTTTAATTAAATTTTCACAAGTGGCATTAAATGGACTATATAATATACTAGAGAGACATTCACAATGGGCAATAAATGTCTATTAATAAACAAATCAGATCATCCAATAAAGGAAAGCAGAAATGAAGAATTCTATTCAATGATTGTAATTCAAGATAAAAAAAGATTTTTTATCATCTCAATTCACATTTTATTTCAAAACAAAGCTACATAAAGTCACTTAACATTGGCAAATAATTAAACTGACTGCATGAATATCTTCTATTATACATTCAAATTCAAATCAGAAGAAGGTAGTCAATTCAATATAAAAAGTTTAACACAAAACCAAAATGCATGGAACGAACCATGGTGGTTCATCCCATGCATTTTGGTACTATATTCATTTGAAAAGTGTAGTAAGTGATGCAAATAGCTACATGATGAGGGCACGCAATAAATGGATGACAAAATTGAACTACTCTTTTTTTCCAATGTAATGTTAACTTACCATTCCAGACCTGTCATCAAAAGTAAGCAATCTTCCATCATATACAATCAACTCCGACAACTCCATACCTCTTCCTTTATGTGAATATGTTGATGTTAACAGCGTTGGCTTCTGTGAGTCCCAAGTCACTTGCACAGACTTTTTCACGGGATTATAACTCAGAAAACCTTTTTTAAAATAACTAATATATGTATGAGGCTTCGTAGTACTTTTTGAGTTTGTATCTAAGTCAGTTACAATACCAATTCTGAATTTTACTAAATCTCCTGTTGTGTGAGGTGGTGTAAGAGGATATGTAGCATTGTACGGCCTCACTGCGCTTGTCCATCTCGGCACAGTTGCTGCTTGACTCGTCCACCAATTGTAATAGCACATCACTATGAGAAATATTCCTATCAACATAATTAACACGACGAACTGTGGTTGTACTCTGACGGCGTTACCTACCCTATACGTTGCCGGTGTGCGAAGTGCTTTGCGCCAATCGCGAAGAGCCCCTATACCTTTCATATTTCGTTCTTCGAAATCGTGATACTCGTACATAATAAATATGAAATTATATCATACTTAATTCACTTGTTATAAATATGCTATAAATATACTTCCATTGGTATTAGACTTTATTAATGCATTTAGTACTAATAAAATGTGTGATAATAACAGGGTTATATTTTTATTATCACGTAATTAACTGCTTTTTATTTCGTGTGTTATGATTAAATTAATAAATTATAACAAAATTAAGTAGACTTATTGATATCTTTGATTTGTTTAAGTGTATAATATGGCTCATTTTTAATTTATTTATGGAATTATTCCATAATTTTAACACATTCCACATAAAATAATGTGATACACACGCACACACATCATATAAAATTGACGTTGACACTGACAGTTTTATAGTTTTTAGACTGTCAGCCTGTCAATAATATAGTGATGTACGGGCAAAAAATACTATATAAATAATAAAAATATAAACATGTGTACAAGTAGGTATATGCATTATACTTTTTATATAAATAGAATTGCCAAAGTGGAAACTCCTTAGATCGTACATATTTATCCGATCATTTTACTTGAGTGCGTTCAACTAGTAAAAAGGGTAAAATAAAAATGAGGTTTTGATATTTTCACTTTTATTTAATGTATCAATGTATCTCTTCATTAAAGTAGAACCTTCCTCGAAGGTTAACTAAGAAATCCTTTGAAGGGCATAACTTGCTCGAGTTATGCCCTTCAAAGGATCTAATGGCATAAAGAAGTTACGAAAATGACAGCAAACGGACATATCACTATTTTCACAGCTCTGCGACGCGACGTGTAAATTAAACTTGACTTTTATGACATCTTGTCACTACATTTCGTCAATATTTATTGAGTCTTTGAGTAAAATGTCTATGACATACGGACTGACAGACAGACGGACATGGAAACTATAATGGTTCCGTTTTTGCCCATTACTACGGAACCTTAAAAATACGATCTGAAAAAGTGCACTAGCAAAAGAGTGTATTTTATAATTTTAGCTATCAAACTAAGTAGCGCCTACTACAAGACATCATTTCACTACATTTCGTCAATATTTATTGAGTAGTCTTTTAGTTAAATGTCTGTGACATACGGACAGAAAGACGGACATGACGAAACTATAATGATTCCGTTTATGCCCTTTGGCGACGGAACCTGTAAAATACGATCTGAAAAAGTGCACTAACAAAAAGTGTATCTTTAAGGTACTAACGTCCTTTTCTTGAGAAGTGCGGTTTTTCACCAATAACTCAAAGACTAAAAGTGTAATAAGTAAAAAAAGTAAAGTAAGTATAAACCTATACATGCGATTAAAAAGTTAAATAATTAATTGATTATTTAACTTTTAGTGCTTATTTCTAAAAATATTTACTCTGTTTGTCTGTCTATCCATCCGTATTTCAAAGACATTTTACTTTTAAACGACATTATGTATATGGATAAAATTTGGAGTTTAGGTGTATAGGCCGCTACTTAGTTACAAAGTTAATAATAATAATGCGTTTCGCGAATATCGGGCCACGCCGCACACTAATACGCACACCTTCAAACCAACATTGCGCTGATGTGTTCTTGATTCGCTGTTGCCTACTTACCTAGACAATAGCGAAGACCTCGGTGATATTCATTCAATCCTGTATTGTACAGCTGTTGCGGCATGTCGTATAGATGGTGTTAAGCTTATAGCAAGAACCCCTACTATACGACCAAGGTGCGCAGTACCGATTTGGCAATGTAGGACTGAACGCCGTGTTACCGAGGGGTACTCATCGGCAAGTTGTCCTGTTTCAGGACCGGACACTCGTTCGAGAGTTATGCGCTTAGTGAAACGGCATTCTTGGATACTGGAATTAGCCCTCAAGATATGTCGAATGTCACAGAGCGCATCGACTTCCTGAAGTAAAAATCTATACAAACCGAATACGCTGGTACAAAAAACGCGTGGACAGGTATAACAGGTGAACCGCATGTTTCAAAGGGACCAAAGGTATGTGTACACGTAGTGTAGGACGCCCTCAGGCCAGGTGGAGTGATGATCTACGCAAAACGGCTGGCAGGAGCTGGATGCGAGAAGCCGAGGATGGAACAAAGTGGCGTGCAATTAGAGAGGCCTATGTCCAGCTGTGGACTGCGATAGGCTGATGATGAAAGGTATGTGTATAAAGCCTGGGAGCGAACAGATCATACAGCGGGACAATGGATTCATGACGTTGAACAAGCATGTCAACGTATTCTGGAAATGGAAAACATTATCATCAGCGCCGACGTAGCCAGTGCAGAGCGGCCTTTTTCTAACTGGAAATTACCAGGCCCAGACGGACTGCACAACTTTTGGTTGAAATGGCTACGCAGTTCGCACGCTTGTTTGGCTTCGCAATTCCAGTCCATCGAATAATTTGCGTTGGCCAAAGGAAAGTGGTCACAACAATGTATTAAAGTTTATTATTATTATTCCCTCCCTGCATTTTAAAAGATTAAGGAGAGGGGGGGGGGAGGAAAGTAAGACACAATTTCGCAACTTTTGGAGTGATTATTTTCAAAAACATTCACATAATCAAAAAAGTTATTTAAAAACTTTTAAATTGTTTTTAAGACCTGTAGTAGGATGCAGTTGCCCCTGTTGCCTCCCCCCGCCCTTGTATTCGCGCCTGAACCTGTCTGGCACCGGTCTGACCTATTTCAAATAGGTTTGAAAAATAATGTCGGGTCTAAGAAACTTTATTCTCTTAAAGAATTTCGTTCCCTTACATGAGAATATAACTAAAATATACAGTTTTTAACAATTCCCGAGCGACATAATCAAATGACACACAAATCAAACAAACATTAGAACACAACTCAATAAACACTTAGGCTCAAAAATATAATGTTTGTGTAGTTACCTACCTATCTCTTTTTCAATATTTTGGTTTTTCTCATTGTAGGTAAATAATATTTTTATCAGGCACTTTTGCGATCCGGCATAATCTGTTTAGAAGTTTCGAAATAAATAACTTTTTATTATAATTTTGATGTGGTTTACCTACATTAGCTTAAAATCAATAAAATTTAAATAATAAAATAAGGGGATGAATATTACATAAATCGATTTTGATCCTTCACGCAAATTATCAGGCACTTTCAAAAGTCCTTTTCTATTGAAAGTGCCTAATAAATTACTGATAGCAATATACAGGTATGGTTGCCGAAATTGATCAGGCGTTTTTGGCATGTAAAACTGCAAATTTCCACTCGCATGGCCGTACCCAGCTTTTTTTTATATGGGTCCCCATTTTCAGTTTGTTCGCTAAGCGCGAAGGACTCAGACTACTGTTTTTATTACTAGTACTACTCACCTACTGGTTTTTAGAACTTTTTTTATTAAACAAACTACACCAGTTACAGCGGAACAGGAGGGAAGGGGGAGAGAGACCTGAACCGGAGGAAGAAAGGATTTTAAAAGAGACGTTTACGCTCGCGCACAGCATATCTAGTGAATGCGCGCGTCGCTGGCGAGCCCAGAGCGATCTTAGAAGCCATTGAACAAGCTAGGCCCCGGAGGGCAATATTAAAAGTTACTGATTACTGCGCGTTGAAAGACTTAGTGTGGCCTCTCAAGTCACTGTGTAAAAAGAGACAAAGACAATTTCGAAGTAAGTAATGAACTTCAAATTGTCTTTGTCTTTCGCTCGCCAGCTCACGCCATGGCGTAAGCTGGCGAACACCATCGTAA
This sequence comes from Herminia tarsipennalis, assembly GCA_945859575.2. Lineage (NCBI taxonomy): Eukaryota > Metazoa > Arthropoda > Insecta > Lepidoptera > Erebidae > Herminia > Herminia tarsipennalis. Next base: position 20,204,004 of record OX243839.2, read on the forward strand.
TCATAAATGTCACTACGAATAAGGGGACTACTACTTGCAACTTAGAAGTCACTTCGCAAACTGCGTGTAGGTAGAAGTTATTGCATAAGCCGACAAGGCGCAGCGTTCAGTTACAAGCCAATGAATGAGTTGGATGGAGCCGCAACGCGATATCAAAAGTCTGAGCACGGGGAGAAGGGCGCAGCGTGTATTTCTCAGGGCAGCTGAGCGGTAAACTTAAAAGTCACCGCGAGCAGAGGGCTTATTGCGTATTTAAAGTAACTGCACAAAGGGGTGTCCCAGGTCAATCTTAAAAGCCAACTCGACAAGCAAAGAGATGCAACGTAAATTAGGAAGTCACTACACAGCGCTCGCCATCTCGCTCAGTTCGAATTTATTCAACATTGAATGAGCTGTGGACCGAAGCGCGATCTTATTTGTCACTTTGCAAGCAGAGGGACGTAGCTTGAAGGTGAAATTCACTGAGCAAGTTGACGAACACAGCATGAACTCATAAGATAAACAACTGAACGAGTTGAATGTCGCAGCGCAATCTTAAGTCATTGCGAACGTAGAGAAGCACAGTGTGTACCTATTTAGGGTCGGATTTTCTATACAAGCAGAAATGCTGGGAATACCTTAATGAAACAGTTGACCTTTAAAGAACATTACACTGTTACCTACTTACTACATATACTATTCTACATATTTGAAAATTCGCGCGCTTAATTTTACATCAACTCACTTTGAACCATGGAGATAGAGTAATTTAATGGAGGCCACATGTTGGCCGCCTAATAAAAATGAAACGATTTGATCTTGAAAATACTGTTGTCCTCTCAATCTCTTTCTTTCCGCTTTTTTTTAAATATCTCTCTTTCGTAAATATCCTACCCTACACCAGACTACTTTTATCCCGGAAAAACGTTTCCGTGGGATACAATTGTTTTTTAATATTTTCAAGCAAAGAAAGTCGTGAGTTCATGGCCAACAGCTAGTAAAATATGTAGGTATAATAATAAGTAGGTAAACCAACCTACTTACACCAAGTTTAACATGAATACAAATAAATAAAATAGAAGTGTCTGTAATATCAAAAGTTTTATACTAAATGCATTTAAGGTACTGATAATAAAAACACAGTTTATTCGTTCTGTCTGTCTGTCTATTTGTTCTGGGTAAACTCCAAAATGGCTGGACGGATTTTGACGGGACTTTCACTGTCAGACAGCTGAGGATGTAAAGAGTAACTTAGTAAGTTGCTTTTATCATCACACTAACGTCTATAGGGAGAGAATAGTACTGCAACTTAATGCAGATGAAGTCGCGGGCACAGATAGTTATATACAACGTTATTCTTTGTATAGTGCAAACCTGAAAGTAGTTTGCTCAGAATCAGTAACAATGGAATGGGGTAGTTTTTGAACCATGCTATGTTTTTCTCTTTGAATATATAATGTCTAGATGGAGCATTCCCTCAGTAAGCCTATAAAAAAAATGAAGCTACTATTTTTAACGTTTGACACTCGTTGAAAATGGCGCGCTAGAATAACTATGGCTAGAACATCTGATAATGAGTCTTCAGTCTTCTTACCTCTCAAAAAGTACGTTCATGTGACCGTACATTTTTGACAGTTATTTGCTATATTCAATTTTAGATGCCGGATTAGGAATCTAGACAAAGGTCTTTCTATTAATTAATTAATCAATCATTAATTAATTCATGAATAACTAACATTTTAATCTTTCCTGCGAGATAACAAAGGACCGCAACGAAAACTTCAACGTATAATATAATAATATAATAAAATAATTATATCTTGGGACAACTCACACAACGCTATCTGATCCCAAACATACAAAAACGACAGAGAAACTAATTAAAAGCGCCGAGACGAAATGACAAGATTTTGAGCGAAAAAAAAACGAAGAAAAACATAGTGAATAAGGACCCTGTTCTGTATTTCAGACAATATTTTACCTGAATTTGACTAATTTCTAGCGGAAGTTTTATTATATATTTTTTATCGACAACTGTTACTGTAAGTGTTTGGTATATACTTAGACATTCGGGTTTCGGAGGGAGGAGGTGGGGGTGTGGCTGTGCCTTTACCCTCCCCTGGGTACGGCCATGTCCACGCGTATTGTTTTTTATTGCCAACTTTTGATTAAGATATCTATCCTATCTAAAACAATCAAGTATTTCAAGAGGATGTTTTAAAGACCTTATTATTTTAATAAGGAGGATTTTAACACTTTAAAAGTAACTAAATACTCAACTTAGATGAAGACTTTTTTTGCATGACAGGGAGTTTCATTAGGTATTTTACTCAAAATACCCCAAATAAAATAAACATGACCAACCTGAAGGGTTTCTAAAATTCTATGCTTCGGTTAAAATTAGTTTAAATAAGGTTTTACTATTATATGTCAAGGTGAATTGTCTAAGTTGACATTAGTGAAACTTCAAAAACTTGTGATTTATTTATTTACCAATAAATTAATATACGGTGCTCTTTTGGCGAATTTTAATCAAAAGAAACAAATTTACTTGATATCTAATATAAAAATGGTATTTAATGTATTGAGTTAAGAATGTTTACCAGCGCTCTTTGGTATTTAGAATTCGTTGCTTTTGCTTGTATTATGGTGGGATTTTTCATGTTATTTGTATACATCGCCAAAATAAACTACGTAAATTATAGCCCTCGTTTCGACTACACCAAAAAGTAAGTTTGACTCAAAAAAATTAACCACTGCTGCTCTTTAAAAATTGAAATTGAATTCACGGCTTTTTATTTTAGATTCTTAGCAGATGGGACGTGGCTACTGCAAGGTTAAGAGTCGGTATTCTGCAGCTAATCACAATACAATCTTGTAAGTACGTATCCATTTATCATCATAGAAGGCCAGCCAGCGCTGTGTGAAATTTCTCCACGGGGTTCTAATTTTAATTAAGATTGCGAATTCTTTTTATTAAAAATACCCTAGATAAAAATGGCAAAATTTTTGTGCATCTATGTATACTTACATACATACCTTACATACCTACGTGGACACTTGGCAACCAACTAATAAGTAAAAGGGCGTTTGAACGGGCCATTTTTTACGGCAATTTATGGCGGCAATGCTGTGGCCGGCAACATGACAGTACTCTCCAATATTAATTTGATGGTTGCTGGACGATCGCTAAGAGATCGATTTTCCGCAATGTTGTCCGGCCAATTTTGTTGTTGTTTCAGTCGCTCTCTATTTTATTGTTGCCGGGTTGTGTAGCCCGTTTAGGAGACTGGATCATGCGCCATACAATTGCAGATATATTGCCATTATTGCGCGAGCAATTAGTCGCCAATAGTGCCACCACAAATTGCCGTAAAAAATGGCCCATTTAGACTTACGACTTGTTTTGTCTTCAGAAATCGGGAAATTGAAAACGAAATGCCACGACTGTTGCACCAAATTCCAGAAGACAACAGACCAACGTGTTATGATCCAGCCTGGTTTTGGTTTTGTTCTTTAATGTGCAGTATGTTTACCGCAGGGTTGTGCTTTTATGGCGCCTACTCAATATTTGGAATTATTATTTGCCAGCTTTTTTGATCTGGTAGGAAAAAATACCGAAAGAATGCATGGAATTTAAAGACCAGGAGGAGTGAGAAAGTGAGCGTCTAAATGTATTAAATAATGTCGGTGTGGCAGTAGCAACAGGATAATATCTAATTCCTTCCATAGGCGGCACACTTCAATCCGTCTACTACTTACACTTACTTACATTCATATACCTACTCATTCAGTAATCCTGTCTACAACTGCTACATTCATAACAAACTCGTTATCTAGGTACACTAGGGTCACTTTAAACGGTTTTGAACTATTATTTATAGTTGAACAGTTCTCAATTTCTCTGGTGTTATTGATCGTAGCCCTGGTCTTTATTCTTCTTGCATGTACATGTACACGTATAGTTACTCACTGCGTGAATGTAGAAACTACCATTATACCTATTCTTTTGCGCCTTCTAGAAAACTAATTCTGTACACCCTCGCCACACTATTAATAAAACATCTACAGTATTTTCCCCTATTTTGTCTTCAGAAATGGAGAAATTGAAAAATGGAATGCAGCTTCATTCGCACCTTCTTCCAGTGGATAACAGGCCTCCTTGCTACGATCCAGCTTGTCTCTGGTTCTGTTCTTTGGTAGGCAGTATTTTAACCATAGCTTTGTGCTATTATTGTGCCTACTCTCTATTATCAGATACTAAGCTTAAGTTTAGCATATTTATGCATTAGTTTTGCTAAGGCTTTCATGCTTTTGTTGTTAATAAATCCATTTTTGTGGCGAAAGATTTTGTTTTCTAATTTTCACGGAAATTGTTGAATGGGTTTTGATTTTGGCACTATTAAATTAGACTTAGTGTTAATTGGGTCTCTTTCTATTTTATTTTTTAGTTGGTGACTAGGTCAACCATCATGGGAGAGTAGGGTGATTTTTTTTTTGCGATCCAACTCGCATCTGCCTAACATTTTATCAGCCGTGGGTGCTGAATTAAGTTATACCTACCATAGCAGTATATTCCACAAAACGGCACTAGGAATGAATAGAAGGCAAGTAGCTCATCGTCAAACGCTGTCAAGTTTGTGGTTATGAGCTCGATGCACGATGAGTCAACATTATTAAATCTTGGTACAACACGTGTAGATGGTTACGCATGGGCAGCAACAGCGCCCACAGCAACCTCCACAGCATCCGCCACAGTACATCTAGATTATTGAGGGAGAGGAGTACAAAAAAAAAACCTATCAAATAAATGTAATCAAACAAATATTCACAGAGAAGAATGTGGAAATCTAGGTACCTACCTTAAAAATGAAAGTCTTGGCTCACTTTATTCGCTCAATAAGGACTAGAACTTATCATTTTAGCTTAAATTTCCTCAAATTCTTTCTAAATTTTACCTCTCTGTTTGCAAAATTCAGTTTCCTCTGTCTAAAGCCTCGGGCCCAGCCCGAAGCTTTAGACAGAGCTTTTTTTTTTTGATGAGTCTATGAATGACTTGAAATGAAACTTTATTGCTTGAAACATGGTAGGTATACAAGATATTAGTCTCACATCTATACTAATATTATAAAGCTGAAGAGTTTGTTCGTTTGTTTAAACGCGGTAATCTCAGAAACTACGGGTCCGAATTCAAAAATTCTTTTACTGTTGGATAGCCCATTTATCGAGGAAGGCTATAGGCTATATAACATCACGCTACGACCAGGAGCGGAGCAGCAATGAGAAATGTTTAATAAACAAGGAAAATTTACGCAGACGAAGTTGCGCGGGACAGCTAGTATTTCATATTTCGCTTTTACTTACGACTTTCATTTAGATATCTATATAAAGACTAGTTGTGTGTGTTATGTATGTATATAATTATATTAATTTGTTCTCGGTAGTAAAACGAATAGACATAAAAGTTTCTCAACACGTCTTGACACGAATCGTTTAACAAATAAAACTAAGTTAATATTATTGTAATTAAAACTAATAGAGTCGGATTGAAAGTGAACCGATCAATGAATGGGTGATCAGTAATGATACCATCGGCTGATAGACGCTATCGCTAAGATCATGATGAGAAGTGTAGCGTGGTGATTAGGGCTGTCAGCTACCAATCAAATAGTCCACGCAAAAAGTGGAACCAATGTATTCAGGAATTCCATTTGGCATCTCGTGCGATGTTGTTTTTAAATTCTTTTTTTCAAGATGCCAATAAAAGTTTGGAGCGAGAAATGAGTAAGTGACATATTTTGGATGTACATTAAATTGAATTTAAATAAGGTTTGCGCTATGTAAGTGAAATCCCTGGTATGGTACCTACGCGACCTTAAGTTATAAATCTTTAGTCGGCGTACATTTTCCTCGTTTTTGCAACATTTCTCATTCATCTCCGCTCCTATTGGTCGTAGCGTGATGTTATATAGCCTATAGCCTTCCTCGATAAATGGGCTATCCAACAGTAAAATAATTTTAATTCGGATCAGTAGTTCCTGAGATTACCGCGTTCAAACAAACAAACTCTTCCACTTTATAATATTAGTATAGATACCTACCTAACTATTTATTGTTACATTAGCAAAAGGTTGGTCGTATTAATATACGACCAACCTTTTGCTAATGTAACAATAAATAGTTTTTTTTTCAGAGTTAAAGAAGATACGAAAATTTAATATGATATCTGCATAGTCTTTTAATAAAGACTATGCAGATATCATATTAAATTTTCGTATCTTTTTTAACTCTGAAAAAAAATAAACGGGTTTAGTCACAAATTTACAATAGACGAAGCCTGCCAACCCTAGCTGACTGTTAAATACATATTGGTTAATGAAAACGTTATTTAGGTCTTTAATTAACTTATTCGTAACGTAGCTTGGATTTTATTTGAGGTTTTCACCTACTTTAGCGTCGGTTTAGGTGTCAACCGTGTTTTTGTATGCTCAGCTTATGTCGTACCTATTCAGGTAAGTGGAACTCCAAAGTTAGTGTTAGAAGAAAAAGTCTAAAGACTACATTGTAAAGATATGGCCTACATTTTAATATATACGTTGTAGTTAATCGTCTTTCGTAGCTATCGGTGAAGCATCGGTAGATGGCCGTGGCAAAATCCAGATGATTTTTCAACATAATATTCTTAAGTAGCAGGCGTGGATCCTGAACTTTGTTTAGGGGGAGAAGTTTAAGTCACTTGCACAGCAGTGGAGGGGATTATATGATTCAACACCGGTGCACCAACTACCACCGCTTTGGGAGGTGGGGGGAGGGGGGTCAATTGCCTGTCAAAACACACCGGTAAAGTTCAATATTCCCTAAAAAAAGTGTTTCTTTGTCTGGGGAGGGAAATAACCGTTTGTTGCCCGTGGTCCACCTGCCACTTAAGTTGACTATGGAAAATTATTTTTGCCCGTAGTTCACCTGGGTACTACGGGAAATTATTTTTGCCCACCCCTGTTGTAATTGTAATATCTGATGTAGAAACATTGAGATAATTGTTAGGTACTACGTATGCTGCACTAGTATTACAGGGTTAAGGGAAGTAAAAGAAAACCCTATTAACACAGATAAATGGAAGTTCACCAGATTTATGTTTGATAAATGATAAGAAGCTACCGATATTCCGTCCACAGGTCAACAGTAGAGATATGAGGTTAGATATTTTCCACCCCGTGCAACGCCTTTTCGATCTTGGTCTGTCACATTTTAATACCGTTGTCTTTAACGGAAAACTAGGTACAAAATGTATGGTATTGAAATATGTCACGTGGTCAATCCAAGTCGATGCATAGATAAGCTGCACTATTGACAGTATCTTCGCTAATTTTGGGGTTCCATAGCCAAAATAGCAAATATAGTTTCGTCATGTCCGTCTGTCTGTCTGTCCGTCCGTATGTCACAGGCATTTTACTCAAAGACTACTCAATGAATATTGATGAAGTTTTTTTGTTGAAAAACTGCGTTTCTCAACAAAAGGCCGTACATAAGTCTTGCCCGGTTTTTTTTCTATTCGATTGATCAATAATCTAGCGAACGGTAAGACCGTGTAGAAAACGAAATAATATGGCGGATTTTATTTTTTAAGAATTTGACGTTAGCGGGGAGACCGTAGACATTTTTTTATTTTTTTGCGAACGATCGTTTGGAATCATCCTCTTGTTGTTGATAGCAAATTCGCCACGGATCAAATGAACCTTGTGTAACCCGAAGTACCGATTCCATTGACGTATAGACCTGGTCTGTGCCATCCCTTTTAATTAAAAAGTAAATATTGACTGCAAAGTGTGAAATAGAGAAAAAACTCGTGCGGCCCTGTCTCTTTGACAGGTATTGTCCCAAAGTAGCGTTGTCTCTTTCTATACGTTAATGACCGCCGCGTAGGATGCATTTAATAATTTTATTTTAAGCACGTTTTTTTCCTGCATTTGTATAATGAAAATGAATTCGAAAATTGCAATAGACGACATTGCAATTGAGGCGGACTATTTTTTGTCATCAGGATTCCTTCTGTTGGATAAAATTGTTGTTTCCCTGGGTATAGGTACCTCTAGGGAGATTTTATACACAGGGAAATGAACTTTGTCATTGCTAACACAGAGTTGACTGCCTCCAACGGAGTGTGTCCGACTGCTACGCAAGAGGTCGTGGGTTCGATTCCCACACGGGACACCACTTTGTGTGATCCATAAATTGTTGTTCCGAGTCTGGGTGTACTTTGTGTCTGTCACTTGTATGTTTGTAAGTCCTCCGCAACACAGGGCTTTTACCCTACTGCGGGTATCGTCTTTTAAAAACCAAAAATCATAAACAGAGTACCTTCTCAATCGATAGTGTTATCAATGAAAACCATGGCTGATGCAATATTGTCAAAAGATAAAAAGAAAATTAAGTGTTACCGAGGTACACTTTCCCAGTTTTAATGCGCTTATTACACTACACTAAATTCTTAATTAAAAGAGCGGTGTAATAAGAGTTAGGGAAATTTTCAAGGCTACCTCGATTTAGGGCCCTGATTCATGGTACTGTAATAGCCGTTTAATCGCCGAGTCCTTACCTGCATTATGCCAAACGCAATATTAATCATAATTCGTCATAGTTTTGACATCGAGTCGACAATACACCTATTGGATAGTGAAAGCGGAAGAATAATCTATTATACAAAATTATGCGTTCATGACCAATAACCATTTTAGTTTTTGTACCTAACCAATAAAAGCGATAAATGTTAATTATGTTCAGCAATTACTATTATAAAGAGATAGGTAAGTCTTTTTTATAGTAATGAAAAGTAGCTGAATTATGACATCTATTTATAGAATCATGATTTCACCAAAAAAAACTGAGTTGTAAAAATATAGTGTCATAGGCGGAGCCAGGGGGGACTGACAGGCTGTTTATTTCGTGTACCGAATTTCTTGTATTGTACCTTGCCCATTTGCCTGTTGTGCCCCCCCCCCTCATAAGGGTTGTTTTTGGGGCACCCACCCCTATCAGTCGACCATGCAACTAAACTTGACGGATGTCGGGTAAAACGAAATGTATCCACCCCCGTCGTAAGCATGTTAGATCCGGCACTGCCATTTGCCAGACGTGCCCCCCCCCCTCCCCAGAATGAAATACTGGATCCGCCCATGTGTAGTGTGGTTTGTACACCATCAGTTCTATTTAAATGTTCAGAATCGGTTAGTAAATCGAGGCGTTGATGTGGTTTTAAGCAATGAGGTTTTACCTACGTCATTGGTTATAAGTAATTGTAAAAGCGCATTAGCAAAACGCGTCAAGCGCTCATCGGCTTATTCTTCCGTGAAATAGTGTCTACTTAATGTTAACGCATCACTGTGTATCGGTTAAAAGGCATTGTAGCAAGTGTAATTACTGGGCAAATGAGATTTATGAACTAATGTCTCAAATGTTTAATATTAAGTATTAAGTTAGCGGCGGCGGTAGCTTAATGGCTAAGGCATCGGTCTCGCAATCGTGAGGTCGCGGGTTCGAATCCTACCCATTATACTACCGACGTGAACCCACTCCTAACACAAGCCTTTGAGCTTAGCTGGAGGGGTTAACAAGATTGCTAGTAATGTGTCCCACATTACTAGCAATCTTGTTAACCCCACATTGCTAGTTCAATCCCACATTGCTAGTTATCTTTAAAAAAAAAAAAAATGTGGAGTGCGGTGCGGTGACATTCAGATCTTTGCCAAACAAGGATTTCGGTGGCACTCATACTGTTATGGGCGATGCGTGACTCTTACTGTCAGGCGCACGACCTGCTCGTCTCTTCATTTCGCTGTGTATAAAAAACAACGGGTTGCACTCCAGGAGTGCCGCCAGAAGTGAAAACAAATATACTGATGAAATTTTAATAATATTTTTCGATCTTACTGACATTATAAAAAAAAAATGAAATAACAAATCACAAATCCAAAAATTAAAAAAAAAAACGGAAAAAAAATATTGTTTCTCGGACTCGAACTGGGGTCTTATGGTTTCTGGACCGACCGTTTTCCCACCTGAACTATAATAACATTGTAGATGGTTTCGAAGACGGGGAAGATTCGTATTCTAATGATATCTTTCCCCCGTCTTTCGAATTTTCGATCAGGTCACGTGTCCTGACGCGAGTTTAACTTTTTTTACCCATCCCAAAAAGTTCACAACGCCACTAAAGAAGTTTTATTAATAGGCTTGTAGTATAGTTGTAGACAGTAACGTATTCTCGAACTACTGTTTTTGTTTTAGTCGACCACCTGTTCTGTTATCTTACTTGCCTGTTTGTTGTTTTTTTAAAGGACTCACACCCGGTCTTATTGTTTGGTGTTAAAATGGTTTTAAGGTACCGCAAGCAACTCTACTCAAAGTCTATCGGTTGCGGAGGGGACAGAAATCTACCTTAATTTCTCAAAGTTTACTAGGTAGTAATATATCGGAGCAGTGCAATTTTTTATTTACGTTGGATTAACGATATATTACACTGACTGGCCGGTTGGTTTAGTGGTAACCCTTACTGCTAAACTTGAGGTCGTGGGTTCGATCCCCACCCAGGATAATACCACAGATTATAGGCACACTTAAAAACTTTGTGTGATGAGCACGATGGTTTATTTAGAAATATATAAGTATGATTATCAGTTGTCTCATTGCTATAGTACAGGCTCTGTCTAGTTTGGGATCAGATGGCGTTGTGTGAATTGTCTCAAAATATTATCATTATTATATGCTTATCACAACGGCTCCGTCTTCTACTTCTAACTGGTAAAGAATGATCCAACATAGGTAGATTTTAGGACTTATCCAGGGAGGGACTAATGGACTTAAACCTTGCCCCCTTTCCTCTCCAAAGGTATTTAAGACCTCCCGTGTATCTTTCCTTGCCTTTCAGTGTTTATCTCGATAAAAACAGCTATAATAACTATAATCCCCTTCAGCATGGGGACTCTAAACTGAAATCAGGGACTGCTTAGCGTGGTCAGACCACTCCCCGCCCCATTAAACTGATATTCTATATCCGCCACTAAGATTGAACAATGGACAATAAAACCAGCCAAGTCGCGTTAGCTACGGAATCCCACACCATCTGTGTTCCGACACCTAATTCACCGCTTGTTTAAACTTACAAGCAGTTATTTGCTTTTCAATAGAGTAAGGATGTTTGCTTGTTCAAAAAACTCACTAATAAAGGGCATAGCCGACGGATGCGATGACATGGCGCTAAATAGAGCAACAAAACTGGATGTATGCACCTACACGGTTTCATTTTATGTTAAATAGTTGATTAGTTATATCTAGCGAAGGAACGTAGTTGATGAAGACAACTAGTTGACAAAGTCGGAAGGACTCACGATACTCAGCAATAAGGGATTGGATAGGAAGAAATTGATTAGTTACATTTTGTTTTGATTTCAAGGTTCAAGGGTTGGGAGGTGCCTACCACTCGACTGAGAGTAACTGGCACTTTGTTGCAGGCCTCTCCTTTTGTGTTCGGTCTGTTAATCTATTTCGATTGTTGTATTATGGGCATTTCCTTTGGCTTTGGGAATAAAGTAACACGTCTTTCAGCGTTTGAAAGCAAAAATCAACCCTTAACTAGCTAAAGTCATCCACGGGGGCGAAGCTGCAGGCAAAGTATTATAAATGCGAAAGTGAAGTTTGTTTGCTTGTTATTCTTTCACGCCTAAACCACTAAACTGATTTTAAAAATTATTTCACCAATAAAATGCAACATTATCAGTGAGTAACATAGGCTGTTTTTTTAGATAAGAGATATTATAGAGAGATAGATGAAAAATTTCCCTTTATAAGTCACTAGCTGTGCCCCGCGGTGTTACCCGCGGTTTATTACTATGTGTTAATCCAGGGTGTCAGCCAACTCCATACCAAATTTTATTAAAATCGCTCCAGCCGTTTAGACGTGAAGAAGAAACAAACATACACACTCACAAACTTTCGCCTTTATAATATGTATTAGTGTGATTACTTGAGTTGTAAAAATGGCGGCAACCTAACATGTCGCTATTTTTACAGCTCCGCGTCTAACGTGTAAAAACAGAACAAATATACTCTACGAGTGCAAAATATACTTGAAATACGTGTTAGCTGGATAAGAACGAGACTTTGTGATTGAAAGAAGAAAACTAGAAAGAATACAAACTTGAAACTGAAAAAATATAACCTTATAACTAGCGAATGTACAGAATGTGCAAGCCATAATCTCTACAGAATAATATTGGCGGGAAGAGAAAAAAAAAAGTGACGTGCGCTGCCATTTTCGTTTTTTAAACAATAGTTGCTATCGAGATTCCTTTGACACTTTATTTGACGTGCGCTGTCATTTCGTTATTTGTTTATTAGATTGAAAATTTGAAAAACAAATAGTTTGAAAATGTAGGTTACTATGGGAGTGTGAGCTGTAACTGGTTGTAACATATACCTAAATGTGAATACGCAAATTTTATCGCAAGAACCAACATCAACGCGGGCGTATCCACGGGGAAAAGCTTTTAAGTTGGGGAACCAAAGATTTTGGTTTGGTGACTTAAAACAAACATACACACTCACAAACTTTCGCGAGAGAGGATCACCTCTGAGGGTAAAACATACACATGGGAGGATTCAGATACTTTGGGGTGGATGGGGGCCTAGAACTCTTTAGCTCCCTGCCCCCTGATTCCGCCAGTGCGTGTGAAAATTTAAGAGTACAGATTACCTATGACGGGGTCCTTATACAGGTTCTTTTTTTCCGTTTTTGTGGCAAGCCCATACGAACTGTCGCATGCGCGGTGCACTGAAAGATGTCCGCCGGGCATGCGCGTTGATGCATTTTTAAGCGCAGCTCTTTAAAATCATTATCCTACCCATTATACTACCGACGTGAACCCACTCCTCAACACAAGCCATTGAGCTTAGCTGGAGGGGTTAACAGGATTGCTAGTAATGTGGGACGAAAATCCCACATTGCAACTAGCAATAAGATCTTAATAAAGAAAAAAAAAAATATATGACAAGATTTTGACAGTTCGCAACGACAAGAACGTGAATAAGGAACCAGGTCATAACTGCTACATTATCTTCATACGACCCCTCAACAGAAACTTGCAAACCACATGAAAGTTTAATAAATTTGACTAGAAAACGTAAGTAGGTATACTAAAATTTAAACTTTCGCGTTGCATTTTGTAACTATTTATTATACGGGAACTAACGCGCATTATTTACCTTAAAATTGCTTGACGTTTCGACCAGGTTGCACCGGCCTTGGTCACAAAGTCACAAACATCGCTGCGACAGTCCCACAGAGTATTGTACATTTGTATATGACAGTCCGCTTGTAACCACGGCTGGTGCAGCCTGGTCGAAACGTCAACCAATTTTAAGGTAAATAATACACGTCAATTCCCGTGTTATAAATAGTTGTAAGTAGGTAATACTAAGTAATTCATGTTTTTAGTTCAATTACCAAACGTAAACGCGTTGCTATATGCAAAATTAAATAGAGACTAACTATACATATTTATTAATCATCTTAATTAGGATGGTAATGACTATAGAACAGAAGAAAGGTAATGACAAATAGTTTCTGCATTTGAAGCGTTGGTTTTGTTAAATCTGAGAGATTTCGACCGTGACAATTATATAAAGGTGCAATTTATTTTTGCATAGCATCATCTATCTTACCTATTTCTAGACACAGCTTTCTAAATATTTATTTTTAGGGTTCCTAAAAGGTGGCAAACATCTATTATTTAGGCTCTAGTTTCCATTCGTTATTATTTCAAAGAAATGCCTACTATTCATAACATAATTTGTTTAAAAATTGCTGCTTAAGTTATAGATTTTTACCTTTGTTTATATAATGTCTAGATTTCTAATCTGGCATCTAAAATTGAAGTAAAGTACTGTCAAAAAGTACGGTCAAGTGGACTTACTTTTTGACAGGTAAAAAGCCATCGTTGTTCTCATCATCGATGTTTTAGCCATAGTTGTTCTCATCAACGAGTGTCAAACGTCAAAGAAGGAATACTTCATTTTTTTTATAGGCTAATTGAGAGAATGTTCTATCAAGACATTATATAATCAAAGGTTTTTACAATACGCAATGCACATACCCATCTATATATATCTAATTTAAAAATGTATAAATTTTTATGTTACTATGTGCTTTTTTGAAAATTATAATAATTATTATTAGGTATTAATAAGGGGTTTTACAGACAGCTAAGATGTGACAACTCATGAATGGCTTCTGATCCTAAACTAGGCAATAGCCCTAGTAGGTTTGTAGGTACTATCTATTTACACCACCCAAACACAGCGTAAACAAACGTGCTCATAACACAAAGACTTGATTCGAACTCACGACCTCTTTCTTGCTTAACAGTCAGGGTCACAACACAAATTGCGATGTCGGATTTACCATGGTTATGGGGGGGGGGGCATTTGGTTCAGGGGGAGTGGCACAAGAGGCAAATTGGCAAAGAAATTCAACACAATACAAGAAATTCGGAACAATAATACCTAATAATACCTTGGGACAACTTATTGATAAATTACACCCAGATGCAGAATAAACCATCGCGGTCATCACACTGGGCGGGGGGGGCACTTGCCCCCGTGCCCCCACTGGATCTGCCTACGCTAACAGGCCAGTCAATGTTCACACAGATTGTTGGGTATAGCGATACCTAACAACCTAATATATTATTCGGATTATTCGGGATACATTTATTATTCAAGAAATGTGTTTTCAGCGTTTTTAGTGATCGTTACAATATTGCTAGTTGTAGTTGGTACAGAACCTATGATGTGCAAATCCAACTCGCAATTGGCCGATTTTATTTGGTCACTTTTCGCCGTCAGCTCTCTAAAGTAAAATAGTTTGTTTGCGAAAATTGTATCATTTAAATATTATAATATAATATTATACATTTTTAAGAATCATGCTTGCGCTGTTCGTCATGCCCAGTGAACCAATTAAAAGTTTTATGCTACATTTAAGTAACGAGTTTAATTTAGGGAAGGCATGTTGGTTTATAACGGGTCCACGAAAGAGTGCAAATAAAGATCCCTATGATTTAATATACTATGCGTTTAAAATGAGAAGATAATCGCGATCGCGACAACTTCACTCTGTACTTGTCAAAATTGTACCGCTAGCAACAAAAACTACCAAGTCGGGTAAAGTACGTGTGTGTATGGTAATGGAACGGACGTAATATTTATTTTCTTTGAACTATGTACCTAACATTTTTCTTTATTAAAATATTATTAGAGTTCTTAATTATTTATTAAACACGAAAAAAAAAGTAAATAGGCAAAATATAAGAATATTCTACAGTTTTGTGGTCTTTCAGTCAGTTGTGATATTTTTTTTTTTTACTAAAACATATCTATGATAATAAATAGTAAAATACATATATGTATAGTTCATTAGAGTAGATAAGTACTTCTGTGTAATACTAATGACATCTTTTTACGAATCATTTTATTGTTGACCTTACGTCATACAATGAAGTTGCAGTCGTAATGCGAATCAAAATGTCATCATGACTGTTTTCAACTCATTTGAAACGCATAGTATAATATAATATCTTGGGACAACTCACACAACGTCATCCGATCCCAATCTAAGCAGAGCTTGTACTATGGCAACCAGACGACTGATAAACATACTTATATGTTTCTAAATACATACATATTATAGATAAATTACACCCAGACACAGAATAAACCATCGTGCTAATCACACAAAGTTTTATCCTAAAGGGAGTCGAACCCACGACTTCCGGCTTAGCAGTCAGGGTCGCTAACCACTTGACCAACAGGTCAGTCAAAATATATATCTTAAGTCCTCCACGTCATTTGAATTTTATACTTGGCCTCTGTGAGCTCTTGGTTGTAAATACGATGCTTTCTATACACTTTATATGTACCTACCACAGTTCATCTAGGTATATATTAATACGTGCAACAAAAGGGTTGTACCCTTTGTTATAGTCTACTCTCTTAGGTGTATACTCCTCCTTCCGCGCAACTCAGCGGGAATTGTATAAACTTTTATAGAGAAAAGATTTGTATTTTTGTAGGTAACGAATAAACTTGAATATACGTTACTGAACCGATTTCAAAAACTCTTTCACCATTTGAAAACTACATTAGTGGTGAATAACATGGGCAACATTTTATTGTCAAAAAATTAGAGATCCTAATACTGGGTGGCGCAAAAGTAAAGACCCTATTTGGTTCAGCTATAACATTTTTTCTAAATTAGAAAACTAGATTTAGATTTTTTTAAATGTATATTTGTGCCATTAAATTTCGTACCATTAGGATTTAAAGATGATGTCTTTTAAATGGTGACCTCCAGAGTTGATACACATTTGAGCCCTATTTATGACATTTTGCATAACTTGCCGTAACACTTCCTGCGATATGTTCGTTATTTCTTGACGAATGTTTTCTTTTAGAGCTGCGAGAGTCTGTGGCTTGTTCACATACACCCGAGATTTCAAAAAACCCCAAAGAAAGAAGTCTGGACTGGTCAGATCGGGTGATCTTGCAGGCCAAGGCAAATCGCCAAAACGAGAGATAACTCGGCCTGGAAAAGCGTCCCTCACTAAGTCCATAGTGTCGCGCGCTGTGTGTGCCGTAGCGCCGTCTTGTTGAAACCAGATGTGCTCCAGCCCCAATTCGTCCAAACTGGGTATCAAAAACTCACGTAACATGGTTCTGTAGCGTTCTCCAGTGACAGTTATCGCATTGCCTCCAGCGTCTTCGAAAAAATAGGGTCCGATCACTCTGTCAACACAGATGCCACACCATACAGTAACTTTTGGTGGGTGTAGAGGTGTTTCTTGAATAATGCGCGGATTATCAGTGCCCCAGAACCGAGTATTCTGCTTATTGACATGCCCTGAGAGATGGAAATGCGCTTCGTCACTCATAACCAATTTTGAAGGAAAATCATCCTCTTCAAGGTTGAGGTTTATGACGCGCTGGCAGTAATCTAGACGAGCTCGGTGGTCAGCAGGCAGCAGCTGATGAGTCATTTGAGTTTTATACGGGAACATCTTTAAGTCTTTCACCAAAATACGCTGCAGGGTCCGTCTGGAAATGCCCAATTGCGTGGCATTGATGTTTCTGGACACTCTTCCACATCTTCGCGCACAGCATCGATATTTTCAGCTGAACGGCCTGTTCTTGGTCTCCCAGACTTAGGTCTATCCAATGTTGAGCCAGTTGCTTCAAGGCGTGTGGCAAAGCGTCGAATTGTGCGACCAATCGGTGCCGGACGGTGGGGAAATCGTCGACGAAATTCACGTTGTGTTCTTATCACTGATGAATTATTCCGTAAGAACATTGACACAATTATTCCACGTTCTTGGGGAGTAAAACGGTCCATGTTTATTTTCAGTGTATTTTACATTTGTTCACTACACAATTTTCAACAACAGAATGACTGAAAATGTCATATAAAAAAAAAAAAAGTATTTTCTTTAGTGCCACTACTTTTGCGCCACCCAGTACTAATATTAAATACATATATAATATTTATTTATTTATTTTATGTTGACATAACTGTTTGCAGAATTTAATGCACTGGCCGAATTGTGCTGTCGACTGTACGTCTGCTAATGACTAAAATAAAAGTGATAATAAAAAATATTTTGTACATAAACTTAGCAGTTTTTTTTGTTATTCTAACATTAAACTGTAATTATTTAAAAATACAAACTGAGATTATAATCTGAACGAGTAATTAACGCCCGGCCAGTTTTCCTTTTGTTGCTTTTACTGTTTTATTTTAGTGCAAATTTATTATGCACAAAGTGGGTCCAACATTCACCAGTACCTCAACTGTTTGTGCAAATTTGAACTACTGCATTAACAGTAAATTTTATAACCAATGGAAAATCCTAGCAATTTTAGATGGTGCAAGATTTTATTAGAATTGGAATCCTTTTCAACCGACTTCAAAAAGGTATTATTGTATGTTTGTTCACCACAAATGAAGAGCGGACCTATTCAATATTTCACGTTTTGGGATTCAATTACTTTAATATGGTATTGAGTAGCATTTTATTATTGTCATACTACTATTACACATGACTTGATGGTGAACAATCATGTGTACTCCTTAACAATTAACGGCCCTGCATTGGGGAAAGCAAGATTTTGTAAAAGGATTTGAGCAATTGACATAAAAGTGAATTACTAACCACCCTACTAAAAAGTGAGATATAAAAAACTTTTTTACAAAAAAATTTCGCGACTTAATAAATAATTACGA
The DNA here is from genome assembly GCA_945859575.2 of Herminia tarsipennalis. Lineage (NCBI taxonomy): Eukaryota > Metazoa > Arthropoda > Insecta > Lepidoptera > Erebidae > Herminia > Herminia tarsipennalis. The sequence goes on from OX243839.2 coordinate 20,222,311, forward strand.
GGTTGCCTCGTTAAAGGTAAAGTTTGTGACTTTGTGGGGTAATCTCGGGATCTACTGAACCGATTTTGAAAATCTTTTACCAATAGAAAGCCACGTTATCTTGAGTTTATTGAATGATAAGCCCAACGAAGTGGACACGGGTCAGCTAGTTACAAAAAATGCATTGCATATGAAAAATACAATTTAAAAAATTGCACCAGAAGAACGCAAGTTCATGAGACTTACGTCTTTTTGTTAAGACGCCGAGTTTTTAGGAATAACTCAATGACGTGTCGCGACAAGACTAAAGTCGACGATGTCCAAAATAGTTTTAGTTGAAAGTATAAATAAGTAAATATAATAAGTATATATATAATATAAGAATTACATTTTTGATTTTTTTCATATGTTTTGGTCACACGCTTCGAAAGTTAAAACCCCCATTTATCTTTTGAACCGTGACACCAAAAAACACAAATATGCAACTTTCTTTTTTTTCGATTATGTCCAGAAATATTCACAAAAGCAAAATAATGTCATAAAAAACTTTAAAATGTTATAAAAGACCAGTCGATTAATATGCCACATGTTAATGTTTGGTAAAACATATTTTTTTCAGCTTCTGTTAATTGTATGAAGTGCTCCCCCTAAAACTATTTATTTTTATAATTTAACTATCAAACTAGTAGCGGCTTATATAAATTTCATCAATATTCAACGTGTAGTATTTGAGTAAAATTCCTGTGATATACGGACGGATAGACAGTCAAACAGACGGGCAGACAGACAGACGGACATGACGAAACTATAAGGGTTCCGTTTTTGCCATTTTGGCTACGGAACCCTAATAAGGCTATATAGTTGACCCACTGACCTGTCGCCGCTAACTTGAACCACTAACTTGTCATTATTTGGAAGTTCGCTTCACCCATCCCATTTTTTTAAGGTGGAAAAAATATCTAAAGCACAGCCCTAGCACCCAGAGTAAAAGCTAAGGGTTGTGTGGGACCTGTCTCCAATAAAAAAACGGGTTGCACTCCGGGAGTGCCGGCAGAAGTGAAAACTTGAACATTAACGTTGTGCATTTTTGAATATTTTGTTTTTTTTTATCGGTATCGATATCGAAAGTACCTACTATCATTTATGTGGTTTATACAATATTCATCTATTGCACTATACTACACACACATCACAATTTAAAAAATGACAATGACAATGACATGACAATTAAATCAAAAATATAAAATAATAAATAACAAATTAAAATAAAAAAACGAAAAAATAATCAATTGGACTCGAACCGAGGTCTTCTAGTTTTTAGACCACCCGATTTCCCACCTTAGCTATTATAACATTGTAGATTGCGGCGAAATTTACCTTTGCATTCTAAGAATCTTACGGTCACGTGATCCTGACACGTGATCCTGATCCGAGTTTAACATTTTACACCCATACCAAAAAAGTGCACAACGCCGCTTAAGAAGTTTTTACTTCAAAAAACTTGATGCTTTTGAGATTTGTTAAACCGTGCGTCGGTGGCTCTCTCCAGGTTCTCTCCATATGCCCTAGGCCTGACACAAATGATCGACATCCTTCAAGACGCCCTGACATTGACATAGTGCATCCTACAAAAATCCCTATAAGCAAATGAAACTTGTGCCATTTAAAACTGAAAAATATGCATATCAACCCATATGATGGCCCACTGCTGGGCACGGGTCTCCCCAGTAGATCCTGGGGGGCCTTTGTACAATATTTTGTGCATGAAGTCAATAAATAAATAAATAAATAAATAATTGCCATAATCGCCACGCTTGGCGAGCGGGTTGGCGATCGCAGTAAGGCTTTAAGTACGCAGAGGACGCTGCTGCCCGTCCTCCGGAGTTAAATCCCTTAGTCGCCTTGACGACACCCACGGGAAGAGATGGGGTGGTACTATTCTTAAGCCGGCACCACACGGCAATTGTAAAATATAACCCAAGATAATGATCTTTTAGTAATTAACACCTGCGTAAGTTTTCTTTTGTTATTTCTCTTTCTTTTTGCGTGTAATTCTTAGTAGGCAATTTGTAATTTTCACGTCTGAGATAGAGATCCGATAGTATGGCTAACAGACTGTATTAATGGTTTGTTGTGTGTTACTTTTATTATAATAATTGTTGATTCTTCTATTTTATAACTATAGCTCGGGCACATAATTATTAGAAAAGGTATTTCTTGATACTTTTTTGTGTTTTTATTTCTTTTATTGGTTTTGCCCGCTATATGTATATTAACTTACAGGTGTTAGACTCCTGGTCGGAGAACACTATTACCATCCATCACCTAAAATTTAAATGTGTTAAAGTTTAAGTTCAATGAAATTCAATTTAAATGCGTGCGATTTTTTTGTTTGTAAATGTTACAGGGTTATACCAGGGATGTTACGGAACTTCGACTCCAACTCCGAAAGGTCGGAACTTCCAATTGATTTTACACCTCCAACCCCTACTTCGGCTTAGACAATTTCAGATCGGAGGTTTTAAAAATCACACGTAGTCCCTATGATCGAGGGTACGAGTCTCGACCGAGCGAATTTTTCCTTCACCCATTAAATATGCTCTAAAAAACATTATTCAGTCAAATAATGTTTCTTAGAGCATAAAGCCAATCTCTATATCTAAGTCATCCTTGACCAATGATCGAGATAATGGTTTTATTAATATAACTTATTAATCTAAGGAAATCTCATCATTTATCCAGTACAAACAGGCTAAATAAACAATTGATTAGAAAAAGGTTAGAAGAAATTTAAATTTGTACATTAGATAATCTGCATTGAAGAATGTCAATGTCGTCGTATCGTATTTCAATGTTGTACCTACCCTTGAGTATCTTTGGAGGTTACTATCGTTTCATTAACAATCTATAGTTCAGCGTTATACTACATTACACTAATTCCGACTTAATTTATGGTATCAATCAAATATTATAATAATATCATTAATACATATGCATAGATGATAATCGAATCTAATTCAATATCTACGAGGTTAGAAGGAATTGAAATACCTACACGATAGAATTGAATAAAAAGAACATTACCTACTGATTCTTTGTTCTATGCTTCCTCATCTGATTGTATGTTATAGAAATAAACTAAATTATTATGTTTAATGGACTTCTTTTGTCTTCACACATTAAATTACATGTTAATAACCCTTTTTGTCTAACTTCATCAAGGTCTTTTCCTACGTTAAACAATAAAAGTAAACAGATTTTAACCTGGCTACTGCAGATGGAGGGTAACGTTTTTCGAGGGTATGCACATAAATAAAAGAGAGTACTGAAGCAGCGCTCATGTATGTAACGACTTTTTATACACGCGCGCACAAAATGAGCATCCGCAGTGCGCGAGCGTGACCAGAGACAAAGCGAGCTTTGTCTCTGGTCCGTGTTGTTCCGATTCTCCGCGTCTGTAACGATATCTTTGTGTGCGTGCGTCCAGAGCATTTTGTATGAAGCTTTCGTTCTGTATGGTATTCTGTCATATGCATATAGGTACATATCTTTGGGACATTTTACAGCCCAAATGACTTGACAAATTTTGTTATGTTGGGTGTCGCTGGATTCGTCTCAATTGCGGAAGTTACATAGGCTAACTTTATAGTAATATTATAGAATTTTATAAGCTACGGCCGTGGTCACGGGTAGACTGTTTACCCGTGACCACAGCCGTTGCAATACGGTCGAAACGTCGGGCAATAAAATAAAGTATGAACGCGTTTAAGACCCGTAACTTACAAAATTCTATAGTGTACAAATCGCGAAAGTTTACGAGAATTTATAGTAATATACTATTCAAGTATTATATTATCTGTGGTAATACTAATTATATAATATCATGGGACATCTCACACACGGTCATCTGATCCCAAACTAAGCAGAGCTTACCTATGGCAACTAGACAACTGTTAAAACCTTTATCTATACTAATATTATAAAGCTGAAGAGTTTGTTTGTTTATTTGAACGCGATAATCTCAGGAACTACAAGTCCGAATCGAAAAGTTATTTTACTGTTGCATAGCCCATTTATCGAGGAAGGCTATAGGCTATATAACATCACGCTACAACCAATAGGAGCGGAGCAGCAATGAAAAGTGTTGCAAAAACGGGGAAAATTTACGTATACGAAGGTCAGCTAGTTTCTAATATATCTTCATATTATCGATACTAATAAAGAGGGAAAGTTTGTAATCTCTGGATCTACTAAACCTATTCTTAAAGTTCTTCTATTGATTGAAAGACCGTTATATGTGAGTATATAGGCTATGTGGCATAACACTAAGACCAATAGGAGTGGCGTGTCATGAGAAATGTTTCAAAAACGGGAAAAAATAACGCTAACGAAGTTGCGCGGGTCTGTATACAGAATAAACAATCGGCCTCCTCACAAAATTTGACCTGGGTGGGGATGTAACCCACGACCTCCGGTGCTAATAGTCAGGGTTATATATAATCACTAAACCAATAGGCCAGTCTAGTATAGTATTTCGATTACCTACCTACTGAATTAATTTTAAGCAGTCAGGTTTTTGGTTTGTAATAATTTAACTTGTACTTATATATTAAACTTTCCTTTTTTTCAATTCGCTACACAATTGATTGGTATCTTATTGATATTAGGATACCGGTGTGCCTGCGCAAGCGCCGGCGCTCCACGTCAAATTTAATCGCTTTAGGCTATGGTCAAACTGGTCTAAGAGTATGTGGCTGTGCAGTGGTTCTTGTTACAAAATTACTTGTAGTTACTTACGACTGGCGTTATGATTGACAAATTTGACACTAGGTGGCGCTGATTCAACTATATAAAATACTAGCTGTGCCCTGCGGTGTTACCCGCGGTTTATTAGCCTATGTGTTAATCCAGGGTGTCAGCTAACTCCAAACCAAATTTTATTAAAATCGCTCCAGCCGTTTAAACGTGAAGAAGTAACAAGCATACACACTCACACACTCACAAACTTTCGCTTTTATAATATTAGTGTGATTAAAGTTCACTTTCTTCACGATCGTGTAAAAATTTGGTGATATATAAGTTACAAGTTAACATCATTTTAGAGTAGAGAGCTGGTCGAGAATTTTACGGATGATAAATAAATATCGTCATTACGTAATTAATTAATATACCCGCTGGTATTTGGCATGTATTTAGGTAGTTAATAGATACGAGATGTAAGGTAGGAACAGTAAGAACAGTGTTTTAAAAATTCTCTCCTAAAGTGAGTATACGTAGGGTTGAAGTTTATATGACAAATCATAAAGCTAGTTTATTGAAATAATATCCATAATATTTTGGGACAACTCACACAACGTCATCTGATCCCAAATTAAGCAGAACTTGTACTATGGCAACCAGACAACTGTTAAACATAGGTACTTATATTTTTCTAAATACATAATTATTTTAGATAAATTACATCCAGACACAGAATAAACCATCGTGCTCATCACACAAAGTTTTATCCTGGGTGGAGATCGAACCCACGACCTCTTGCATAGCAGTCGGATACACTTCCACCGCGCCACAGAGGCAGTCACAAAAATAGCGACATGCATATAAACAGTATAATGTGACTACAGCCTAAAGAGAAATTGAAAGGCGTAAATATAATAATTTATTACGACTGTTTCAACTTGCCAATTTCTATTAGCTACTTGATACTTTTATTTTGTTCTACGTAAGAATCAATTTTCATTATTGTTTAAAAGGTGTACTTATTATGTGTTGTGTAATTTTTAAGATATAATCTTGTATCAGATAGTTGTTCTATAAGATAAAAACGTATCATTACAAAATCCCCTAGTTCGTCTAGGGGATTTTGTAATGGTACCTTTCTGTCTCTCTGAGCAAGATAAATTTAGAAAATACTAGCTGTGCTCCGCGGTGTTACCCGCAGTTTATTAGCCTATGTGTTAATCCAGGGTGTCAGCTAACTCCAAACCAAATTTTATTAAAATCGCTCTAACCAAACTTTCGCCTTTATAATATTAGTGGGATTAAAATTGATTCTCATACGGTTTTCACCAATAGATGGCGTGATTCATTTCATTAGAACTATTCAGAGTTACTATTTGTTGATATTTTTTATAAATTAGCTGATAAATGACCACGATTGATAAAGATGTAGGAAGAAATTAGGCCGGCTGATTTTAAGATGAATAAATAAATTGTAATAAAATTTGTCAGTGTAATAATTAGTCACGTATATTTACCAGACTGTGTACACGGCCTGATATTACAGATTATTTAACCCCTAGGATCTAGAATAAGTAATATAAATAATAATATCTTGGGACAACTCACACAACGCTATCTGATCCCAAACTAAGCAGAGACAACCGATAAACACACTTATACATTTCTAAATAAAGACATATTATAGATAAATAACAGCCAGACACAGAATAAGCCATCGTGCTCATCACACAAAGTTTTATCCTGGGTGGGGATCGAATCCACGACCTCTTGCGTAGCAGTCGAATACACTCCCACCGCGCCACAGAGGCAGTCATAAAGTAGGCCCTACTGGGGAGACCCGTGCCCAGCAGAGGAACATTATATGAATTAATAGCGTGCGTCACTTTAACCAGTAGAATGGTAGAGAAAAAAAAAACTGTCACTTTCGCCCCAATCGATAGGATAATCATAAGGTAGGCAGTTCTATCACTGACATCTAAACAACTTACTACAGCGGAATTTAAAAAAATAACTTGTTTAGTTTTTTTATTAATTATCCTGTACAAATCCAACCTTACTCGAAGTTAAGCGTAGGATCTGGATGTTGTAGTGTCAATCAATATGACATTCCTCTTATTAGTATAAGGGTTGTGTTTCACATAAGCGGGTCGGCATAGTCGGTTTGACCGTATTTGTTAAGCAAGAAATCCGACCCGAAGCAGTTCAATATATACAGGGTGATATGTAAGATCCAAATAACCTCCCACTTGTGGCTACTTTACATAACACTAAATAACTTTGTTATATCAGTTTTCGACTAATACTTATACTTATTTAATGTATAAACCTTTAATCACTTATAACTTACTAGCTGTCCCGCGCAACTTCGTATGCGTAAATTTTCCCCGTTTTTGAAACATTTCTCATCGCTGCTCCGCTCCTATTAGTCGTAGAGCAATGTTATATAGCCTATAGCCTTCCTCGATAAATGGGCTATCCAACAAGAAAAGATTTTTTCAAATCGGACCAGTAGTTCCTGAGATTAGAGCGCTTAAACAAACAAACAAACAATTAAACAAACAAACTCTTCCGCTTTATAATATTAGTATAGATTTTTGAAGTTATGACCATAACCGCCTACAGACTTTTTTACTGAAAGAAAGAATGAAAGAAGAAAGAAAGAAAGAAAAAGCATTTATATTTTACACAGTACATTTAGGGAAATCTTAATTACAATACTTGAAAAAAAAATGACATGTGTGTAAAAAATTGGATCTCACTCAGCATTGTGCTGCTTCTCCAGTTTTGCACTAGAGTCAGCGCTGTTTTTTAATGAGTTTCAAAATGTTGACGTTTGACATCATTTATATTTAAAAATAAATGATGTCACGTCATTTATAATTATACTAAACTTATGTAAAGTTTAGTATAATTATAAATTTATACTAAACTTTGCATAATTTAATAACATAACAAGCACACACATTGAAGAATAAGAAATAATTAACCATACCCTACATACATGCAATAAAATACACAAAAAGAAAAAGAAACAAAGAAAAAAAATAAAAACAAATAAAAATTACAGCTGTACATTATGAATATGAATTAAAAAAATATAAAAATAAAATAATGCTACTAACATAGTAATAGTTGTGGAACGACAAAGGCGACCTGAAGCAATTACTGCTTTCGCCCGCCTTAGTGTAGATATGTGTGTGCGGCATAGCCGATTGGCTTTTTTCCCAAACTTATTAGATAAGAGTACGCGGAACTTCGTCTGCATAAATTTTCTCCGTATTTGCAACACTTTTCATTGCTGCTCCGCTTCTAATGGTCGCAGCGTGATGTTATATAGCTTTTAACCTGCCTCGATAAATGGGCTATCCAACAGTAAAATAATTTCTCAATTCGGACCAGTAGGTTCTGAGATTGTCGCGTACAAACAAATAATCAAACAAATTACTATAGATTTAACCGCCCGGCTGTGCCGATTAATGCTGGCCGGCTTTTTTATATGTATAGCAACCCTTACAAACGTCGCAGGCGAGAGAATTTTAATTGAGGAAATTACTTATAGTTAGAACCGGAAGGATAAGTATACTTCCACTACAGTCACGCACATTCATAATGAAAGTAAAATGATGGAATAAAATAACACAGCCTCTCTGGTGATATGCTGACATCCTATGTTCTTTTCTTAGGGTTGCTGCATCGGCAAAATTTTAAAAGAATACTATTTTTTACTAATAAACAGTTTACATTATTTTTCAAGCAACCTAAAGTAAGACTGCCAATATCATAACACTAGCTGACATTGATAAATTTTCAACGTTTTTCAACATTTTCCATTGTTACTCCGCTCCTATTGGTCGTAGCGTGATGTTATATAGCCTATAGCCTTCCTTGATAAATGGGCTATCTAGAGGTAAAACATTTTTTTTAATTCGGACCAGTAGTTCCTGAGATTATGGCGTTCAAAAAACAAACAAACTCTTCAGCTTTATAACATTTTCATAAAATGGTGGCAAAGTGAGTTGTTTTCATTTTCAAAGCTCTACATTTTAACATGTGAAAATACAAGAAGTAAAATAACTTCTCACTAACTCATTTGACACTTCAGTGAGATTGGCATCTTCTTTCATCGATTGGATTCTGAAATGCGATCTTTTTAGTGTTTTTTTATTACTTAGATAAACACAACTTTAGTCACCGCTGAGGTCAGAGTCATAAGGTTTTATTGTTTTTGTTTGACGAAAATGAAAAACAGAGTTTTTTTTTTAAACCAAATTAATGTAAGTAGTTATAGAGCAGCATGTACCATTTTTAGTGAGTTTTTTTTTAATGTTTTGTCTTATTTCTTTATCTGTTTGTTTCTTAGGTTTAAGTAGAATATAAATTGCAATACCTGAAACGGGTAAAAGTTGATTATATTTATATATATTTTATAACACCAATATGTATACACGGTTTTGCAATAAATTAATGTCTATGTCTATGCCTATGTGAAACATTTTCATTGTTAGAAGTTGATTCTAGAAATATCAAGATAAAATTCGCTCAGTTGGCAGCCCTGATTGAAACGGTGGCTGTTTGAAGTCTAGACGTTATTATCATCTAAGCACTATTATTAGTTTAGTAATAACGCTATGTGTATATAATTCACATGGCTCTCACTTTACATAACATAAATTATACCTGCAAGCTGACTAACTTCTTGAAAATTTCTTGAGTTTGTTGCAGTTGCAGGCATACAATTCAAGGCTTTTTTAAACTATAATAGTAAATTGGACATACTTTCCTTATGAAAGTGTAGTAGTAATAGTTTTGATCTAACTAAAAATAATTAGATAAGTACCTGCATAATAAGTTAGAAAAAGAAAAAATATACATATAAAATAATATTTCGTCCACGACTCCGTCCGCGTGGATGTAGGTTACCTAACATAATAAAAGGTATAATTTATCAAGGGGTGGATAGCATTCTGGAGAAGGCTCCAGGATACCATTCACCCCCATAACAAATTTAACTATGTTCCGTTTCCGCTAGTCGTGAAGGTAACGAACATATAGACTCTTTCCCATTTATAATAGACTAGCTGTCCCGCGCAAATTTGTCTGCGTAAATTTCCCCCGTTTTTTGCAACATTTTTCATTGCTTCTCCACTACTATTGGTCGTAGCGTGATGTGATGCCTTTCTCGATTAATGGGCTATCCAACAGTGAAAGAATTTTTCATTATTTTTTCAAGCTATTGCATAGCTTTTATCGCGGGCTCGGGCTTAGAGCGCGGTGACCGAATCAAGAAATTCCGTAACGAAAATAAAACCTAACGCTCCGCCTACCATGTAGCTCTGCCGAGCCTTCGTTTAACGTATATGTATATGGTACGACTGTACGAACCTCGCACGGATCGAGACGAGCTGCTCCGAAATGAAAAGGAAAAAAATATATATATATTGTCATAATTTGATAAAAAATGCTATGCAATAGCTTTAACGCGGCCGTCCCCGATTTTCTTTTTTAATTTTTGCATTGATTACCGCGTTCAAACAAACAAACAAATAAACAAACTCTTCAGCTTTATAATATTAGTATATTTAACCACTTTCGCTCATGGTGGCCAGTCTCATCACAAATTAGTACTAGAAGTCCCAACTACACAGGGAAGGAACATCATAGCGCAGAAGAGTGTTAGCAGACAAAAACGCACTCTCTAGTCCAGTGGGACGGTAATCCGACATGATCGGAGAAAAAAGGCACCGGATAGACAGCTGATGTGGTTTCCGATACACAGAAAAGTGTGACATTTGATTAAACAGTTTCGTGGGTTTCCACTCCACAAAAGTATTTGAGATCAGTAGTGTTGTGTGTGTACTTTTCAGAAAGGAGGACGATTTGTTCACCGATAACTCAAAGACGGTTAGACCGATTTGAAAAAATATTATTGTATTTGAAAGGGAATACCTACTACCAAGTTGGTCCCATTGTCATCAGATCATGATCTGATGACAATGGGATGGGATGGGATCCTAGAGAAATCGAGGGGACTCTTCAAATATGAAAGGCACACCTACAGTGATTTAGCTATATTTAAAAAGCACCAATTGGTGAAGAGGAACTGATGATGAAGACCACAAATGTCTAGCGGACTTATTCAATATTTCACGGCAAACCGGAGTTCACAAGATAGTTCAGTATGAACTCTATTACATTGTATCGCAAACGATACAATTACTTTAATATGGTATTGAGTAGCATTTTATATTCGTTTACTATTACACAATGTAATAGAGTTCATACTGAACTATCTTGTGAACTCCTCAACAATTAACACCCTGCATCGGGGTAAGCAATGTTTTGTAAAAGGATTTGAGAAGTTGACATAAACCTATTGTAACTTAAGTGAATTTCAAACCAACCCACTAAAAAGTGAGAGAAATAAACTTTTTTACAATAAAATATTACCGACTTACATGCGTCATGAAATAGTAGTTTTTTTGTTTTATTCGGCACCAACTTCAAAATGTTTAATTTGTTTTTTTTTTATTCTAGGTGTATTATTTTTTGCTTTTTAGTTGCCTTGTATTTATTTTCGAAGTCGGTATTTTTTTTTTGTAAAAGAGTTTTTATCTTTTACTTATTTTACTTTGGCCCCCTAAAACAAAATCTTGAAATCTTCTCCCCTGCTACGATTATTTTAATGTAATTATTAAAATAAAATGCATTGTTTTTAAATCAAAGCCAACGGTAGCTGGCTACTTATCACCTTGCATTCATCGGCCTCACGTGTTATGACTTCTAATGGAGAATTTATTACGAGCACAGTTACCACATAATATCGAGAGTACAGAAGGTTACCTTTAAACAATGTATGCAATAGCAACGCACATATCCACTGCTCCTAAAGCATATGTAGGAGCAGTGGATATGTAACTCGCTTGTACGAGAGCGTTCAAATGCACTATTAGCACTTTAAAATTGAAGATATTTTGATTTGATAAATGTATGGTTGAATGTTTTTCATTTTTCATTTTACCTAAAACTGACTTCTGACCTTATGCTTGGTAGCCGACTGACTCGGTGGCGCGCTGGGAGTATGTTCGACTGCGACGCGACGTCCGACTGTTGTGGGTTCAATTCCCACACGGGACATCATTTTGTGTGATCCACGAACTGTGGAGAGTCTGGGTGTCATTTGTGTAATAATAATAATAATATCTCGGGACAACTCACACTAAGCTATCTGATCCCAAACTAAGCAGAGCTTGTACTATGGAAACCAGACAACCGATAAACATACTTATATACTCAGTCTACCCGTGACCGTCCCACGGCCGTTGCAATACGATCGAAACGTCGGGTAATAAACAAGGTATTTTACCTTAAATTATTCACGCGATTAAGACCCGTAATATATATGTATATTTTAATAATACTTATATATTTCTAAATACATACATATTATAGATAAATAACACCAGACACAGAATAAACCATCGTGCTCATCACACAACGTTTTATCCTGGGTGGGAATCGAACCCACGACCTATATATATATAGATTCGGTTGGCCAAAAACCCAACCTACATGGCCACTGTGATGGCACACGCTTACGGCCCGCCTGATGATAAGCAGTTACCGTAGCCTATGGACGTTTGCAAAACCAGGGGTCACTCGCGCGTTACCGGCTTTGTAAAAACTTTTTTACTCCCTTTTTAGGGTTTCGTACCAAAATATCAAAACGGACCCTTATAGTTTCGCCATGTTTGTCCCTCTGTGAGTCTGCATGTCCTCAGGTTAGCTCGAGACCCTAGGGGCACCTTAACGGTTACATTGAAGCGGATCGTGAGGTACCTGGCTTGAATCCTGCCCATTAATCGAGTGAACCCACTCGTAACACAAGCTATTGAGCTTAGGTGGAGGGGTTAACAGGATTGTTAGTAATGTGGGGCCTACAATCCCATATTTCTAGTTATCTTTTTAACGAAAAAAAATATCAAATAATTCTTCAGAACACTGTCCATTACACAGACGTTAGAACACAACTTCTCAGGCAGGTTATATAACATGAGGATGATTTAGCCTTAACCTTACTGCTATTAACTTTAATTATATGATTTTTGTCAAAAGTGAGAGAGTAGACTTCAATTCCGTGTCCGCGAGCAATGTCTATGCTTGCGTTGCTTAAGAGATACGTTTGAAGATTACCTTCTGTGCTCACGGTATTTTGTGCTGTTGCGCTCACGTTATTTTATGATTTTACGTTATTCTGATTTCAATAATGTTCATATTGCACTACATTACGTACAGTATTCTTAATTATACGGCTATAATTCAAACAATAATAGCTACAGATCAAGTGGTGTACTTAGTTTTTCTCGCGTGTTCATTAGGCAACAATGTAGGTACAGTAAGAGTACAGGCTAGAATATGAATTTTTGTTTTATCTGTGATTACTCTAGCATGGATATTAGTTATCGTTATTAAAATAACCATTTTTATCCATAAAGTTTTATGCAAATTTTAACCATATAAATCGGTACTTAATTCTTAGAATTAAACTAGTTTTATTCCCATTACAAAGTAGATAGGCCAATAGACATCTTTCGTTGTCATTCAGGTTAGTCCTGGGTTCCCATGGGAATCCTGGACTAACCTGAATGACAACGAAATAAGGTAATTTACCCCCAGAGGGTTAAAACGTCAAGTCGTCGTTGGAGGTATTGAAACTAGGCAATGTTGAAATTAATTTACACCCTCAAATCTTTGGGTTTTGATATTGACAATTATCAAATTTGTAATTTATGTTGATATTGTTTCGCACCCCACCCCTTCCATCGTGCGAGAGACGAGCGACTTCTACTTAGCCGATATTGGGGGTAAAATGGGGTTGGGCACCACTGGGTTAGATAAATGTTCAGTGTGGTTCATAGGCGTTCCCAGGATATTTTTTTAGGGAGTAAGTCACCGTAAAAAATTACAATAACATATATTTTCTTATATATACGAATAGATTACAATGATTCGGTTAAATTTAGAGCATTTTTAGTTAGTGTAATTCACAGTACGTTTGTACCTATGTATATAATTTTTGTGCACATTTCAGTGTGAATGAGAATGAGGAACGCAGTGTAGAGACATTCCTATCTTTGCAGAACAAGGATTTTTGAGGGTCTTAGCGTGATGCTCATCATCATTCTCGTGTCCTGCTTCTCATTCCATTATATTATTACTTCAAATTATTTCACAGCGAAGATAGAAGTTAAGTCAATTTGAGTTACTTGCTGTACCACCCTTTCGTATCGAAGTGATTTAAATACCTATCCAACTATTCGGTCACGATTAAAGATAGGTATTATTTATAGGTTACCTACCTATTCGTGACCGAATGGTAACATAAATAAAGTTATTTACGTGTAAGATAAGTGTAGTCACTTGTCTCGTAAACCGCCGAGGAAGGGGCTTGCTCGTTAAGTTGCAACTTAATCTTAAACTGAGTTCTATGAACCTAAAGAACGCTACCCGCCTTATTACAAAGAAAAGACCAAATCAAAGTTTAAACCAAGACTTTCAAGTCCAGGATATAGTACAGTGCTATTGGTCTTATTACAAAACTTAGATAATCCATGGACCAGCTGATACCAAAGGATCTAGCAATCAGCCACAGATTATAATCAATTTAGTTCATTCATTGTTCTTATCATTCAAATATAACGTTCCGTTTTATACCAATATAATTTGAAAGTAAAGTTTTCATTGAGAATAAAATATTTAGACGTTCTATGTAGCTAAATTATTCGCCAGCACTACGTAATTTTCAAAATATTAACCTGACATAAAAGCCCTCGGCCTGCAATTTACGAAAAATCAAATAAATTCTGTCAGGATCGGAACGTTACACAAGTAGTTGTCATTAGTACTAAAAATGTAAACAAATGATGATAACCTAAATTTAACTAACTCAGACATTATTAGGGATGTTAGAAGTTTAATCTGAGTAACTATAGCGCCCAAACACTTAGAGGAACTTGGATGCGAGTTTTTATTACAAAGCTAGTTTCATTGGAACAGGTCTTAGCATGGAAGGATACTTACTCAATAAGATAATCCATTTTTGATATACTTACTGTTTTCTTTGTTGCACTCGTTGTTCTGAATGTATTGGGAGAAAGTATGCCTAGATTCAACATAGGTACTGAAGCTTCGGCTGAAGCACAACAAACAATTGAAACAAATTTTATGAATATATTTATTATTTAATATCAGTGAGCTTGCTATGAAATGAAAATCTCAATTATCTACATAGAATCATTATTTATTAGATACCATTTATTCTCCCTAAGAACAGAGTTCATTTTCATGAGAATCATAAATATAATTATCTAAACTGTTAGGTAGCACTTAATAGTTATTCCATTTGACAACAAAATGGATGTTTACAATTTCAATAACCTGTAACCATTCTGTATTCCCTGTTCAAACTATGTTTGAAAAGGAATATTGAGTTGATATCCCTTAATTCTATTTAGATAGACTAGCTTTCCCGCACAACTTAGTCTGCATAAATCTTCCCTGTTTTTGCAACATTTCTCAATGCTGCTCCATTCCTATTGGTTGCAGTGTGATATTATATAGCCTATAGCCTTCCTCGACAAATGGGCTATCCAACAGTAAAAAGTTCAAAAGAATTACCCCGTTCAAACAAACTTTTCAGCTTTATAATATTAGTATTTTACAATAAATTTTAAATTGTATGCATTTTTTGTATAATATGTAAACAGTGATCAATAATATATTTATATAATAAAATTGATAATTCTATATTTAGATCCACCTTATAGTTCACTAGTAAGTTTTAGGTACATTATACATAGAATCATTATTTATTAGATACCATTTATTCTCCCTAAGAACATAGTTCATCTATCAGAGAATCTTAAATATAATTATCTAAACTGTTAAGTAGTGCATAATAGTTATTACATCACAATTTCAATAAACTGTAACTAATCTGTACTCTCTGTTTAGTGTTTAAACTATGTTTAAAGGAACATTGTAGCAATGTATTAACTAGCTGAGCTCTTATAAACATAATATTCAGTTCTTGGTACCTACCAATAACCTAAGTTTACATCTGTTCCTAGTGATAGGTATACCCATGGTTACACTTTACCAACTAAATTTTAAATTGATCAATGTTTATTTAGTTCCACTATAATATGTATAGTTCAGTAGTAAGTTTTAGGTAAGAAATTTTGTCATATTGATGTTTCTATTACTTTGTTTTGTGCATTTTGAGTAAATTCAACATTGGTTTTTGCCGCACTACTCCAGACCACCTATCAGACATTCCAAATGTGATTTTCCAACTTCAATATAAATAATGTGACATATTATAAGTGGAATGCATCAGATTGTTTTACATAGAGCACTAGTTAATGATACTATTGTCGAACAAAATTAATCTGTGTTGATCTTCAACTTTCCACACTGCATAGGTACACTTCACGTCGAGTCTGGTTGACCCAAACATTGCACAGACCACTTTAATTTTAGGACATCTCTGAGTTCTGTATATTAAATCTTCTCTCTCAATTCCAAGCTGTGATAAATGTTTTGAAAAACAATATTATTAAATCTTTGGTCACACATCGCATTTCACTCGATTTTTGCGTTTATTTTGTTGCCACACCATATTTAGTTAGTTAATAATTTAAAGTCACTAAACACGCATTATTCGTCATTAATAATTGAAACTAAAATACGCAAAATTGTAAATAAAATAACCTTAAAATGTCAAAATTTTTGACATTTTAAGGTTATTACCATAGTTAAACTAGGGTGATCGAAAGACTAATCTATAGACCAAAGAAGATCATCGATTAAGCGATGAACCTCGTTTTGTAATAAGGATTTTCGGTTTAAACTAGGATTTTCGTCAAACCAGGTTTAGTCCAGCTTTTGGAATAAGGCGGTACATGTTTACGTCGTGAATTATCAATGGCGGATTTTAGTTATGACCGCCATGAACCCAAGATTTTGGTTGGGCAAGAAGGATTGTCTTCGCGCTGAAGAACCCCTGACATTAGGTATTTAAACATATAGCGACTGGCAAAACCGTTGATATTAATTATTTTGGAAATACATATGTAGTAGATTTCTACCGAACATAGTTACGTAAGTATTTGGTGGAAATATGTTTTGGGAACTGCAGATCATTTCCCAATGAGCTAAAATTACTATCTATTGAAAAAGAAAAGTGAAAAATTATGGTCGATGAAAAATGCATTGGAGGAGGAAAAAGGTTAATAATATTAATGAAACCATGTGCTAAAATGTTATTATACGCGCACTTGAGCGGTTATAAAATGAACTTATATCTGAGGAAGCTTAGTTAATTTTTAATAAGTGGTGTTTATGTTATAAAATTGTACTTGAAGGAAAGGGTCTACAATTGATGTGACTCAGTGGTGAGAATTTTGGTAATTGTCTTTGAATAAAAACTGTTTTACAAAAAAATAAAAACCGACTTCAAAATAAATAAGGTTTGCAATTTAAGTTCTTAAACTTTCGCGATTTGTACACATTATAGAATTTTATAAACTACGGGTCTTAATTGCGTAAATATTTTATTTTAGGGCTAAATACCTTTGTTTATTCCGAAACCCGCGCTTCTCGGAGGCTGAATCAGTCTACCCGTGACCACGGCGCCGTTGCTATACGGTCGAAACGTCGGGCAATAAACAAAGGTATTTAGCCTTAAAATAAAATATTTACGCGATTAAGACCCGTAGCTTATAAAATTCTATAATAAATATAAGGTAAGTAAAAAGCATAAAATAATATAGGTAAAACAACAAAAAAGTAACAAAGTACTTGGTGCCTTATGTTTTAGGCACCAACTTCAAAATGTTTAATTATTTTTTGTTGTTGTACCTACATATTTTTTTGCTTTTTAGTTACCTTAAATTTATCTTATTTAGTTTTATACCTAATGCATTTTCTTTACGGAGCTGGTATAGAGAAATGAAGAACGTGTTTTAAATTTTTTAAAGTTAGTCTTTTTTTTATGCTTAAAATTTTTATACTCTTGTAGATAAGTAGTTATACGAATATAAAACTTGCAAAATAATTTCTGTAGATGACAATGCGCAGCTTTGACGAACTAAGCGCACGAACAAACATGCGTGGAAGCCAACATTCTAGTAGGTACTTATATTAATATAATTTGAAGATATAAAAATATGAGGGCATAACCACATATTAACTACGTGAAAGCTTACAAATTATTCATCGATCTTCACGAAGCTACACTTTGACACCACTGATTGCTTACATAGATACAATTACAGTTTTTATTACAATTGTCATAATGACTACAATGCCGTGAATATTACGGTGTAATTTAGGCGATTAGCTATCAATGAGAGTTAAGTATAACATTAAATTAAAGTTCAGATAGCTAACTAGCGTATCTAGACTAGACGGCAGTTGCTTATAATAAAGTCATTAATATAAGGCTGTATTTATACATTATACAGATTTTACAGGGTATAAATGATGATAATTTGATATAGTAGTCCGTGACAGGTCGACATGGCATCGAATTAATTTAGGAGACGAGTAGTCAAGGCTGATTGAGGTTGAGGAGACAAATGCAGGCGAAAATTTAAAAGACATCAAAGTTAACAAATGCATCTGACAGGAACTATAACGCGGACTGACAGGGGCCGTCTAACTTTATTTCCCTATCGAATAATATAATTTCCTAATCGAATAATCGATTCGATATCTGAACTTTTTAACAGACTTGAACATGTTGCAAGCAAATGTTAATACTTTTTTTATTTGTCGTAAGGATAAAATTTACCAACAATTCAACGAACTTGATGAAAAATATCAGAATAACATAAGTATGGCTACGTTTTATCGCAGTAGCGAGCCGCGAAGCTAGTTAGTTTATAAATTAATGTAAATATATACTTACTAGATAATTATTAGTATTTTACGGCTACTCTGTTGGCATTCCTCACAGCAAACATGCAATTCAGAAACCGGACTATATGCTGAAGGGTATTAGGCTGGAAAATAATAGACCGGCACTGAGCACAACTAATTCAAATATGTTTGGCCTGAAGTGAAGTTATGTTGCAGGAACGGGTATCATATAGGGTAGGTAAGTAACACCGGGTTTACATACCATGGGATAAAAACGTGCGAACGCTTAGGTGTAGGTAAACTTTTGTTACTAGTAATACTAGAATTACTACTAGTAATACTTTTGTTACTAGTAAAAATAGACTAGTAATTTGTTTTTCCTGTGGCCAGTATCGTCATACCCATGTGATAGTACCTACCTATGATATCATACTAACACCGACACTGTATCAGACTTTATTTGTTTTTTCCTCTTCCTTCCAATATTAATCGGTAGAGATTATGGCGCGCACATTATGTGCATACGCCAGTTTCAAGTATAGTTTCTTTCTAGTTATCTTCTTTCAATCACAAGGTCTCGTTCTTGTCCAGTTATCACGTATTTCAAGGATATTTTACACTGTTTTACACTTTAAACGCGGAGCTGTAAAAATAGCGACATGTCAGTTTGCCACCATTTTTACAACTCCTGTATCAGACTTCCTACGAAGTCTTTTTTAAGCGACTAAATGAGGGTTTCATCATTTAGTCGTTTGAGCTGGCAGGCGCGGTTATAAAGGGCGCAACAGGGGCAATGCGGGGGGCATTGCCCCTGTTGCCCCCTTTGTAACCACTTCCTCGGTGGTGGATATGACATATTCAAAATCCACGCATTTAGAGATCCATGTGAATGAAGTCACTGGCAAAAGTTAGTGTTAGCCACCTTAGCCACTGTTGCAATGCAGCCCCCTCCCCCTAGCACCAGCGAGCACGTCACCCTGGCCTATAGCTAACGGTAATAATGCCACCCAAATCTTTTATTGATAAATGCATTTAGCACGTTCTTTCATGTTGTACACATACATAAACGTAAAAATGGCGACATTTTCAGGCAAGTTATTTGTATGCAAGTTGCAAATTGCATGTAACTTGAATAAACCTGCATACAAGCTACTATATTGGATTTTTTTTAAAGATTGCTCCCGAAGTCACGGTCACAAGTACAACCAGACTCGGAACAACAATTTGTGGATCACACAAAGTGGTGTCCCACGTGGGAATCAAACCCACAACCTTTTGCGTAGCAGTCGGAAACAAAACATCCACTTTTTAATTCTTAAACTAACTTTTTAATTTTAAACGTTCGCTTTGCATGATTATAACTATATATTAAAGGGGAATTTATTTACCCCTTTAATAAATAGTTTTTTGTTTGACGTTTCAACCAGGTTGCACCGGCCGTGGTCATAAGCGGACAGTTTTCCATAACATAAAAAATAGTTATTTATTTATTTATTTTTTTAAAACGACTCCCGCATTAGAGTACAAGCCCTGTGTCGCGGGGGACTTTACAAACATACAAGTCACGGACACAAAGTACACCCAGACTCGGAACAACAATTTGTGTATCACACAAAGTGGTGTCCCGTGTGGGAATCGAACCCACGACCTCTTGAATAGCAGTCGGACACACTCCCACCGCGCCATAGAGGTCATCGAAAGTTAAAACCATTATAGAATTTTATAAGCTACGGGTCTTAATTGTGTAAATATTTTATTTTAATGCTAAATGCATTTCAATAAAATATTACGCGATTAAGACCCGTAGCTTATAAAATTCAATAATGTGTACAAATCGCGAAAGTTTACGAACTATAAGTTATAACCACTTCTTAAGACGCATTATTCGGATGGAGAGTGAGGAGAACTACGGAACCCTACATTGTGCGTGGCCCGACATGCACTTGCCCGGTTTTATTAGTTCACAATAGAAGTCAGGCTTTAGAACTTCTAATTACAAATTTGAATGTATGTCTATAAAACAAAAATGATTTTAAGCATTGGTAATTGTAGTAAATCATCGATACATCGATGAATCATTATTACAACCAATAGGTATATTATAGGAAATAAAGGAGCACTTCGAAGATAATAGGTTATATCCGAATGTTGGTCAAGGCTTTGATGTATTTTACTTTCAGTTACTGAGTCATTATTCGATCTCAATTTGTAATTAGACTTTTTATCAGTCAAATATGTGCCTAATGCCAAATGAGGCAAACCGGTTTCATAAAGGGTACTAACATAGAGCCGCTTGTGACCACATATGGTACAACCTGGTCGAAACGTGAAGCAATTTAAAGGTAAATAATGCCCGATGATTCCTGTGTTTAATATTTTATACTTATATCTTTAAAGGGTTGCTAAGAAAGGTCAACACCAAATCAGATTTGTTTTTATACTAGTTGACCCGTGCAACTTCGTCTGTCTCCTCTTTACTGCTCCGCTCCTATTGATCGTAGTGTGATATTATATAGCTTATAGCATTTTAAATTTGGACCCGTATTTCCTAAGATTATCGCGTTCAAACAAATAAACTCTTCAGCTTTATAATATCTCCTAGGTTTAAAGAACTAAACATGGAAGTCAGGTCAGGTCCTTTCTCCTCTTTACTGCTCCGCTCCTATTGATCGTAGTGTGATATTATATAGCTTATAGCATTTTAAATTTGGACCCGTATTTCCTAAGATTATCGCGTTCAAACAAATAAACTCTTCAGCTTTATAATATCTCCTAGGTTTAAAGAACTAAACATGGAAGTCAGGCAATACCTACATATCAAATTTCTTTTTTAGGGTTCCGTAGTCAAAATGGCAAAACGGAATCTTTAGAGTTTCGCAGTGTCCGTCCGTCCGTCCGCAGCTTAGCTCAGAGACTGTTTGTGCTAAAAGGCTGTAATTTTGAAGGTGAAAGAATAAAATCATGAATAACATTTTTTTTCGGGTATTTTTTTTCTCACCCATTTTGTGAGGAGTATCATTAGATAGGTGTTTTAAAAACATGTAGTAGTTGTGAATTTCACTCTTCGATTTAGTGGTCCATTTGGAAATATTAAGCTTTAAAGTACAACTGTGCATGGTTATAAAAACTATCCCAGATAAGTAGGCTTTACATCATAACGAGTAACAGCAGATCAAGTAAGAAGTAATAATACTTTCGTATAAATTCCAATTGAAAAATAGCTATGTACCGTTGTTATGGGGGATTACGGAACCCTACATTACGAGTGGCCCACTTCAGACATTTTCCAGTTTTTGGGAGACTATTGAATAGCAATTGATTTTGATAGGAATTTGTGTGTACTAAGGTAATAGTTATACTACGCCGAAATGAATGTGACACATTTTAATAACAATGTTGCTTAGCAACCATTAAGTCTTTAGTACTTTTATCAATGGTTGCTTAGCAACTTTGTTATTAAATATTTCACGTCTATTTCAGCTTTAGTACCTATAGATAGAAGATAGATACAACTCCGTTGTCTATGAAAATATTATCATAAGCTTTGGAACTACTTTGTTATATTATCATTATCACACTTAAAAATAGCCCATAGTGAAATCGGTATATAACATTCAACGCGAAAGTTTAGTACAATTTAAACGCGAAAGTCTAAAACTAAGTATAATTTACAACCTATCACTTACATGAACCAATTACTAATATGTAGGTGATTTTTTGTTTCATTGTTTTCATAATAGTGTGGTCGAAAGTAAATCACTAGGAGGCTGTATCGTGCTGCCTTTGCCTCTAGTGACCACGTCATTTCGTTAAGTGGTTTTTTTGTATCATTACGCCTCAAGATTAGAACTAAAATGTCATTAGGGTATATTTCGGCCTTAATTGACATGGAGATATTTCACACTTTCTTTTGCTTCAATTTTTTTGTACAAGTATTAGGTATCTATAAAGAGGCTTATAGTTAAGACTATACATATAGAAGCGTATAGTCTTTATTACTTTAACCTAAAGCTGTGTTCATTATTACCGTCCATCAAATCTAATAGGTACCGTTTGACAGTTCTGACAATTGAATGATAGGGATGGGATGAAAAAATCGATTACTATAATATCCGAACTTTAAGAGATCGATTACTATAATATCCGAATTTTAAGAAATCAATTGTTATAATTAAATAAAAGAAATGTTTAGGATATTTTTTTATTCACTACTAGTACTAGTATCGTCGTCTTCGTCATCATCGTCATTATCGTCATTTAAATTAATGACCAGTTGATTGTCCATTACATTATCAAAGTGTACGTCTCTTTCGAAGTCGTCCATTATTATTTTCTTTGTTTTTTGTACTACTTTACTCCAATCTTCCTGTGTAACTTGGGCACATGCTTCCTTTAATAAACCTTCCATTTTCTTGACACTGAAGGGTGGTTTTGTGTTGTGTCTTGCTGCATAACCTGTAAAACAATAATGTAACTATTTGATAGCAGACGAAAACCATTGTTTAAATTATAAATGTCAGAAGTACTCGTGTTATTATTATAATATTATAAAATATTACCTTTAACTTGGGCCCAAATCAGTTCAATGGCATTATATTGGCAATGGTACGGAGGAAGTCGTATGACTTTGTGCCCGTGCTCTTCGGCCAATTGGTCAATTACATATGTCGGTTTTGGTGGTTTATGCAATTTCACTAACTGTAATAATTCAGCTTTTAATAGTGACATGTCGGCATCCACTCCTTTTCTTTGCAGCCATGCCACCAAATCTGCTTTCTTATTGGCTGACGTAGGTGCTTTATCAATTTGCACAGAGTGGTATGGGGCATTATCCATTATAATTGTGCTGTTAGGAGGGATATTCTGTAATAAATTTAAGAACCACTCTCGGAACCTTACTGCGTCCATTTCTTCATGATACTCTTTAGTGCTTTTGGATTGGAAAGCTAATAAAGAGTTTTCCACGAAGCCTGTAGACGCTGACCCAGCATGGCATATTATGAGGCGTCCACCTTTTCCTATCGGCACCTTCGAGCACGAAGCTTCAGAATCATCAGTCCATGTTTTCGGCACAGAATGGTTGGAATTTAGCCAGGTTTCGTCCAAAAATATTACATCGATCGATCGACAACTTTTTAAAGAAGCAAATATATTTGATTTATAAATACGTATTTTTGGTGAATGGGTTTTATCTCATATTTTACGATTACATAACTATTTAGTTATGTAATCGTAATATGTGAGATAAATCCCATTCACATGAAAAAATATTTGTTTGGTTGTCAAGTGTAATTTGTAAATAATACATTCGATTTTTCGTATATGTAAACGATTTTTTTGCATACAAGTGTATCCGAAGAGTCGCAACACTACGTGCAGTGACCTAACTACGTAACTTTGTAATGAGGTCAAGAATATAACTATTAGAAATTATTTACTGTGTAAATATGTGTTATTTTGCTTTGTTTGAAAGTTTTCAATTACATTTAGATATTAAGAATTGTACATTTTTAGATACAATAATGAAATCTTTCTAAATTCATGGTTTTATGAAAAAGGTTATCGAAACTGAATAATGTACGTATGAACAAAGTTGTTTCGGTTTGAAAAATATGAAACGTCAAACGGTACCTATTAGATTTGATGGACTATAGTATTACTCAATGGGCTAGTTTCATTGACGTATAGACCAGGAGGTCTAGACAAAGTCACATTCGATATGCGATGTCGTTATTGGAAAAGAGAATTTGACGTTTGCGGTGTAGACCATAGACATTTTTTTATTTTTTTGCGAACGATTAGTACGGCGTTATCATATTCGCTACGGAACGAATGTACCTTGTCTAAACCCCCTGGACTGCGCTATAACCTCACAAAATTGACTACTCTCTTTGAAAGAGACAACGCTACTTTGTGGACGATACCTGTCGACGAGTTTTTTTTTCTCTTAGGCTTTGCAGTCAATATTTACTTTTTAATTGAAAGGGATGGCGCGGTCCAGGTCTATACGTCAATGGTATAACTCAATGGGCTAGTTTTCAACGAGTCAAATCAACAACTCTTTAATACAGATGTCAAAACGCAGATTTTATATGAATATCTCCTTTATATACCAGACTATACGTCACTTTTTTTTGATTATTCATAAAAAATCCTATTTTATACATAATTTCATCGGGAGTTAATCCTTGGTAGTTTAAATGCTAGTTTTATTTATTAATTACCTGTCCCGCGCAACATCATCTGCGTAAATTTTCCCCGTGTTTGCAACATTTGTCATTGCTGCTCCGCTCCTATTAGTCGTAGCGTGATGTTATATAGCCTATAGTTTTTCTCGATATATGGACTATCCAACAGTGAAAGAAGTTTTTAGTTCGGATCAGTAGTTCCTGAGATTACCGTATTATTCATTCATACCGATTATTATTCAAACAAACAAACCAATTCTTTAGCTTTATAATGTTTATATATATATTTCTTGTGTGCGTGTGTATGTCACTGAACTCCTTCTAAACGACTGGACCGATTTTGATGAATTTTTTTGTGTGAGTTCAAGGGGATTCGAGGATGGTTTAGATTCACAATTGAACCCGATTTACAAAAAAAAGAGTCAAGACGAAGTTCGCCGGGACAGCTAGTATGTATTAGTATATATTAGTCTTTTGGATTTTTTCGTTTACCTAGGAAACAAGAAAATAGAAGAAGGACTAAGGTTTTCTTTTTGAAGTTTTGAGAGAGTGTTTTATACGTATTTTTTTTAAACCGCTAAATGAAGAGAGGAGCAGGTCGTGAGCGCAATGGTAAGCGTCACGCTTGACCATAACAGTATCAGTGCCACCTAAATCTTTGTTCACCATACATCTTAATGTCACCGCACCGCGCTCTTGATTTGAGACATTAGTCAAAGTATGAGAAGTCTATGACATCCTACATGAAAAAGGTTTTATTGAAATGCTACAAAAAAAAAGAAAATAAACGTTGGGGGTTTCCCCGCAAAGAAGCGTGCGAGAAATTCAATTTTGAAATTTATTGGCCTATAGCCTATAGGTGTAGGTAAAATGAATTTCTTTAACATAAAATTTTACTGACAAAAATTGTGTACGTCTTATAAACTTATAGTGAAATAGAGAACGTCTAAACATATTAAATAACAAAACTCAATAAAACAACAACACAATAAGACAAAACATGGCCGTGTGGTACCGGCTTAAGAATAGTACCACTCCATCTCTTCCCGTGGGTGTTGTCAAGGCGACTAAGGGATGTCACACCGGAGGACGGGCAGCAGCGTCCTCTACGTCCTTTAAAACCTTACTGCGATCGCTAACCCGCTCGCAAAGCGTGGCGATTATGGCAATTACCCCCAGGATCTACAATAAGTAGGTTCTACTGGGGAGACCGTGCTCAGCAGTGGGACATCATATGGGTTGTTATGAGATGAGAAAAGAAAACAGCCTATATGTTTAAAAGTTAAGCTCACCACCGCCGCGTGTGTAATGTAATGATGGCATGTGTTACGAGGAATTATTTGTTATGATGCCTATTCCCTCGCCATTGACAGGGAGTTCATCCCCACACTTTGGAGCCTAAATGGTCATATACCGTGCGGTTTCAGAGGAATCTCCTCCCGCAAACGCTCTGGTTGTAGAATGGAGCAGGGATGTAGCTACCACGAAATAAGCCATATCAATCATGTAGGGCTGCCGGGGCCCTGAATGTGCGTAACGCAATTAAGAGTCCGTTGAAAAATTGTGAGGCGTCTCACTATTAGTCCTTTGGCTCTTGGCCCCCTAATAAATTTGGATACGGGGCCAGTCTAAGGCAAGCTACGCCCTCTGAGTATGAGAACCATGGCGAGGTTTTCCCTAAAAACTAAAGTATCCGGTTCTCCATGAGAGGAGTGAATACATTTTTTTTTTTCAAAGATAACTAGCAATGTGGGATTTGTCCCACAATATTAGCAATCATGTTAAGCCCTCCAGCTAAGCTCAATGGGTTGTGTTAGGAGTGGGTTCACGTTTAGCCATGCTCGCTCCTCGCCCCTGTCGTCAGTGATAGGGGTACCGGATGCGTTGCGCGGTAGGGGGTCCAGGACGCGGTCGCAACCTCCTGCGGGAAATTCATCTCGTGGGGGGAGGCGGCGGGGCTAGTCTGCCCCGTCGCCGGCGAACCGAGTGACGTCGAGGCGCAGTCGCGCGTGACGTCGCTTGGTGGGGCTGTGGGCGTGATGGACGGGGAAGTTTCCCACGCTCGCGGCCTTTCGCGATGGCGGCGTTCTGTGTGTACCCAGGACGCCGCAGGAGCAGGAATGCCCGATGGGGCTATGCCGCTGGGTGGGTCGCCGAAGATATAACAAGTCCTGGCGGCCTATCCGTGATGGCGGCGAGTAGGTACACGGCCGATTTTTTAGTGGGGGCAGGTCCCACACTACCTCCAGCGTCTGCCCCGGGTGCTGGAGGTGTGCGTTAGGCATTTTTTACGGCCAAAAAAAAAAAAAAAAAAAAAAAAAAAGGAGTGGGTTCACGTAGAAATAGTCAATTCCGGCGGCCTATCCGTGTGAAGGCGGCGAGTTGGTACACGGCCGATTTTTTAGTGGGGGCAGGTCCCACACTACCTCCAGCGTCTGCCCCGGGTGCTGGAGGTGTGCGTTAGGCATTTTTTACGGCCATAAAAAAAAAAAAAAAAAAAGTAGTGGGTTCACGTCGGTAGTATACTGGGTAGGATTCGAACCCGCGATCTCACGATTGCGAGACCGATGCCTTACCGCCGCTTTATTTTTTTCACATTTTTAAATGGTCGGCAACGTGCCCGTTACATCCCTAATTTTGCAACGTGCGTAAGCTTCGGTAACCGCCGTATGCTTGTTTGCCACCATAATGGTGTAAAAAATACCAAATGTTATGATAACGGACCGTTCGGATATCATTATCGGACTTATCATTATTTTCACAGCTTCGCGTTTAACTTGTTAAAAATACTTGAAAACCAAATGTCATATGACAACTCACACAACATCGTAACCAGACAACTGATAAACATACTTGAGATAATTAAGATATTTAAGATAAATGACACCCAGACATAGAATAAACCATTGTGCTCTTCACACAAAGTTTTATACAGGGTGGGGATCGAACCCACGACCTCCGGCTTAGCAGTCAGGCTCACTAATCAAAAGACCAATGAGCCAGTCAATTACGTCCAATATCATTTTAACTAGTTACATAATAAGCATAACACGAATCTGGTGAAGTGTTCATGGGAAATAATTAAACATGGTATGAAATACTTAGATAAAAGGAAGTCTCACAGGACTGGTAGAGTCGTAAAACGATTACAGCCGACCTAGACAGCTATAAAATTAATACCCGTCTTCCTTGGGAAACTAGATGAGCCCACATGGAGATTTCTTTGTTTTTTACTTCCTATGCAAAAAGAGTATTATTATAGGTTTACTTTATATAAACAAACTAGCCGACCCGCGCAATTTTTAAAATTCTGAGTCATTTTTCTCCGTTTTTGAAACATTTTTCATTGATGCTCAGCTCCTATTGGTCGTAGCGTGATGTTATGTAGCCTATAGCCTTGCTTGATTAATGGGCTATCCAACACTAATATTTTTTTTAATTCGAATTAGTAGTTCCTGAGAGTATCGTGATCAACCAAACAAACAAACAAACTCTTTAGTTTTTTATTATGAATATTTAGTATAGATTAAAATAGTTTGAATGAAGGAAAATGTTGACTCGGACGGGACTTAAGGGAATCGCTCTGCCACTGAGTCACCCGGAATTTTCGAATTAGTTCTATTTATGTAATTCGTGATTTAACAAGGTTATAAACGAATTCGACTACTCCGGGCGTGGCGGAGCGGGTAAAACGGTAGAGACGGAACGATTATATTCCCGGGTTTTAGTTCCGAATCCGAATCGAATTACATTGGGTTTAAACTTATATTAAACTTCAGGTAAGTAATAGGTTCGTATTCGTAAATATTTCACACATTTAAGTTCCGATAATATTCTAATGTAAACATTGTGAAAGTATCGTAAAAAAGTGATAGAAATAAAATTCGAAATAGGTAGGTAGGTACTGTTTTTCAAATTCTGAGCCTCGAACTGGAGTAATTAAGTCTGTGTTCGGTGATAGGTAGTTAAGTAGGTACTTATTAAATACTATAATCTGTTATCGATAAATATATAATATGCCATTTATAACACAATGGAAACAATGTGATAATAATAAATATTGTTATTTATTACAGTATTCAAGCAATATGGCCGAGAAAATTGTTCCTGATAACTTTGTTGTTGACTTGGTTCTCAAGGTAGTGACGACTAGAGATGCCACGAATAGTGAATTGGCCGAATACCGAATACCGAATATTCGGCAACGCTGTCGGCCGAAGCACCGAATATTCGGCCGCCGAATGCTTGGTGGGGGCGCGTTAGCTGGAATAAGACAAGTCACAACCTGCTTTTCTCGTTGCGTTCGCGTTTCACAAGTGGTGGTCAGCAAACGAAAAACAATACCCGAACCTTTCGAAATTTGCAAAAGTTTATCTTTCTTCGCCTGGAAGTAGCGTTTATAGTGAGAGGTTATTTTCTGAGGCTGGTAACGTTTACGAGGAAAAGCGCAATCGTTTGCTACCAAAAAATGCTGAAAAGCTCGTTTTTATCCATCACAACTTACCACTGATTAATTTTAAGTACTAAAATGTTGTAATTTGGAAATAAATACATAAATGTTGATAAACTTTCGCGATTTGTACACATTATTAAAGTGTCTTCCCGTGACCACGGCCGTTGCAATACGGTCGAAACGTCGGGCAATAAACAAGGTATTTTACCTTAAATTATTCACGCGATTAAGACCCGTAATATATATATTTTAATAAAATAAATACATAATTTTGAGTAAAATAACGTGTCTTTTTTTACATGATTTGCTATTCGGTATTCGGCCGAATAGTACGCACTATTCGGCCGAATACCGAATAGCAAAAAAGTGGCCGAATAGGCCGAATACCGAATAGTTGCCGAATATTCGTGGCATCTTTAGTGACGACTTGACGAGTAATGCGTCTTCCAGACGGATGGAAATAAGCGTTCCTGCCAAGGTAGCCTTCCTTGTTTCCAACAGTGTAGACGGCTGTTGTAAACAAAATTACTTGGTACATTGTTTGCAATAGCCGTCCACACTGTTGGAAACAAGCAAGGTCACCTTGGTTTGTACGTTTGTTTCCAACCGTCTGGAAGACGCTTAATTCTGTTAAAAAACTTACTAACCTAATTTGAATACCTAAAGTAATACTAGCTGACCTGTGCTCACTTCGCTGGGCCTATTACTCTCACAAATAGCGTGACTTTATACTGGTAAAAGATTTTGCGAAATCGGTTTAGAGTAGTTATAGTAAATAGAATTTTTTTTAAGTTATTCAACAATGTGGGATTGAATCCCACATTGCTAGCAACCTTGTTAACCGCTCCAGCTAAGCTCAAAGGCTTGTGTTATGAGTAAGTTCACATCGGTAGGACTCGAACCCGCGACCTCATGACTGCAATTACAATGCCTTAGCCATTAAGCTACCGCCGCTTGGAAAAAGTCGCTAAAAAATACGGAAAAAATAATATAAGAAAAAATAATAACAAAAAACCCCAAAAGTAAAGTACCTGCTAATATCCCTAATTTGGTAAGAAATAGAGCAAAAAGAAAGGACATAGATTTTAAATTACCACGAGAAAAAATACCGGCAAATCTTATCATTTGCCGTTATTTTTTTCTCTATGTAGCTACGTAGAGAGATAACATTATTTTTATCTCTCTATGTACCTACATAGAGTTTACAGATATTCGCAAAAAAAGTTTTAGTCAAGACAGGCAATCTCCAAAAACGTTGGAAAAGCCAGATAGCATGATAGGTGCATAGCTTACATTTACGAAAATCTTATTGTATGGTGATTAATGTTTATTGCAGTGCATTACTTACCTTTGCTGTTCTCTCTTGATCTGCTCATACGTAAGAATATTATATACAATAGGATCAACGTAACTTGACCGGATTGAAGTTGGCGAAAAGTGGTTGCGCAGATGCACTTATTAGTACTAAATGGTGACAGGAAGCGGGGGGCGGGGGCGGTAACTAAACCAAGAGAATTAGAGATGCGATCACGCACTACATTGTCATAATTAGTATTACTAACTTATGTTTTTTGAGGTTTTTTTCGTAAAGAAATTTACTGTAACTGAACTAAATTTAAACTTTTATGAATTCTTATATATATTATTTTTATATTGTTGAATTAAAATTTTGTTAGTATTTTAATCGATTAAACATAATTTGTTTTCGTAAGTAATTTTAGGGTCGCATCTCTATGACATGTGCGAAAGTGATAAGAACCTAACTTCAATCCGGTCAAGTTACGTCGATCCAACTGTACGAATAAACAAATACTGAAATAAAGCCTAAAGGTCCCGAAATATATCGTCTTCGGTCGTGAATAAAATAACGTTTACCTTCGTATATAAGACAACACACAATTTAAATGTAAATTGAGCAAAGAGAATAAAATTACAAATTGTAAATAGGTACTAAATAAAGCTTCAATTACAAGTTTGCATTGCACCCTTATAGCAGAACCTGCGGTTCCCTGTTTGAGCCGGACGGCGAAAGTGCAACACCCGGGCGGACGTATAAACGCTTGCGTTGGTCGGCGCGCTCCACTCGAGTACCGAGCCCAAAGCAGCGCGCGCGCAAGCACGCAGCCGCACGCCGCAACAGACCGCACGCGACCGCACGCGAGAATTATATAGTGTGATGCAGTGATTCTTTTAATAAAAGTGATAGATTCTATTGCTAAAAAAATCACGTGTGATATTGAAGCTGAGTGTAACTGGTGAGTTTTTCTTTTTTAATTTCGGCGGCTACTTTTTGTAAATTAATAGAGGTAGGTTTTTAGGGATAGATAGACTTAAAATATTAATGCTAAGTAGGTATGAAAAAGTTAAAATATAGAGTTACATATAAATTCTGAAAAAAAAATTGTAAGTACTTAAGGAATACTTATTTTTTTTAATATGTTGTCTATACTTATTTCATTCTTAGTAAATTGAATTAATTTCATAATTATACACAATGACATTAACATACACTCTCAAATTGTTTTAGGGATAGATAGACTTAAAATATTATTACTAAGTAGGTATGAAGAAGTTAAAATATACATATTATTTCTGAAAAAAAATTGTGAGTACTTATGGAATACTTATCTTTTTTAATATTTTGTCTGCACTTATTTCATTCTTAGTAAATTAAATTAATTTCATAATAATACAAAATGAAATTAACAAACAGTCTCAAAATATTAATAAACGAAATTTAAAAATATTTTCATTAATGTCTTAAAAACTACATAAAAATCTTATTCCTCGTCACTATATTTTAAAACATTCCTATAATAGTCTTTCAATGGTTTGGTGCCTACTTATGTACCTACATAAGTACATTTATGACTTAAAGTTTTTGAATATAAATTCTGGTTAGATAGCGAACGCCTATGCCTAGATAGATTCGAATCCATCAAAAACGATTACATAATCAATGTAATTTATTAAATCGCATTATACACGTAATAAAAGCCTCAAACGATAAATAATTATAATTTTATAAAATTATTTATAAGTAATGTTATTATGCCAATTCCCTATGGGAAATGCAATAAATTTATTTCATAATTATGGTATGTTGGACTTGAACGAAGAGTAAATATCTCAATTATGCTAAACGATTGCTTTACTTGCCTTATGCGGCTTTATTTAATGTGGCAAGCGATCATTTTAACTTCAACTAGTTCGCTTTAATTCGAATAACTTAGCATTAAAGACAGGTTAAGAAAAAAATTGATAAGGCTATAAGGATAAAATAGGTTAATTTTCAGAAATAATTCGTTTTAAATCAATGTTGTCATTAAATTAGAATTTTTAGAATTGTGTGTGAGTGAACGGCCATATTTTTACGATTAATGAATTAACTTTAGAAAAAAATATATTTACAGTACCTATAAGCTGATTAATACAAAGAAGGTTTTCTACATAAATACCTAATTATATACGTATAAGGATGATGAATTAAGTATAGAAACTGTCTTGTAGATAATCTTATTAAATATAGTCTTCCTTTTAGAGTTTCGACTGCAAAACCTTGTAGGCCATAAATATATCATATGGATTGATTTCAATAGAGATCTAATAAAGATAAATAATAAACGCATACTTATCTTAGAAAAATAAATGTAGGCTGTTTTGTCAAAAAGTAAAAAAAGAATAATAAATCAATTATTCTACATTCTCAGACGTTACCGTTTTGACTATAAATCGATTAACAAATCGTTTTACGCGCGTTTCCGTGAAAGTGTCCGACGTGGGTGCAAACTGCGAACAGTGCGAACATAGAAAGTGATCATTTGGTGAACTATACGGTACCTGATACATTATTATCATCACGCAAATAAACTGGAACAATATACAGTGTCTTAATGATGATGATCAATGCGATTGTGGACGCACATATTATGGCAAGGTCAAATCTTACCGTGCGTACCTAGGACCCATATTTCGGGGAGTCAGAATGGGTCAGACCAGGTACAACCGGAGATCAAAAGAAAACGTAACAAATTTACCGTTTTCCGTATGATTCGGCTGCATAATTTCGATGAGTATAAAAATCGCCGAAACAAAATGCCCTTGACGTTTCTTTAAATCTTTCTGCTGCATTTATTTTGAGGTGCAAGTCGTATCGTCTTTAGGTTTTAGGGCGGTACCAGTAAGTTTAAAGGGGTTAAGGCTAATTGATGGACCTTGATTTTTTGTCATTCCATTACAATCTAGTCTAAAATACTAATACATACATACATACATATCAACCCATAAGATGGCCCACTGCTGGGCACGGGTCTCCCCAGTAGAACCTACTAGTATGTAGATCCTGGGGGTAATTGCCATAATCGCCACGCTTGGCGAGCGGGTTGGCGATCGCAGTAAGGCTTTAAGTACGCAGAGGACGCTGCTGCCCGTCCTCCGGTGTGAAATCCCTTAGTCGCCTTGACGACACCCACGGGTAGAGATGGGGTGGTACTATTCTTAAGCCGGCACCACACGGCCAAAAAAAAAAAAAAAATACTAATAAGTAATTCAATTTTAACTTACTTCTTAATCTACTGCTACTATAATTCAGAACATGTCTAAGCCTATAATTGTTTTTAAACTTTCGCGATTTTTATACATTTTAGAAATATTTCGGGACTTAATCGCGTGAATTATTATTCCGACCCGTGACCACGATCGGTGCAATTCGATCAAAACGTCCGGTTAATAAAAGGTACCGCGGTTCCGGTAAATAAAAGATATCGTACCTTTAAATAATTCACGCGATTAAGTCCCGAAATATATCTAATATGTCTAAGCCTATCCATTGGCATTTTTTCTTATTGTTTTTGTTACACTTGTTTTTCACTTTGTTATCATGTTTCTATTTTAGTTTAGTAGTATTATGTAACATTACTTAAAAAAAATAATGAGCATGCCTTCTAGTAAGTACGGGTAACGCCTGATTTGTTGTTGTGCATTTGCTCACCAGTATTTCCATAATTAATTTCAACCATTACATAAATTACACCTATGTGTTGATTTCAATAGGTATACCTGCGTTTTGTTCGTGTTAAATTAATGATTTCATGTTCTACGCCGTTTATTAAATTGAATAAAAATATGAGAACCATTTAAATGATAAATTAGTTTAAAGTAAGTAGAACGTATCCAGTAGCATTTTGCCATAATTAATCATTTGTAATAGCTACTTGGTAATTATAGGTAAGGGTAATTGTGTTATTAATATTAAATATACTAGAAATTACAATTCTAGTTAACTACAACACCCTTTGTGTGCCTGCCCTACATGTTAAGAAAAACGTTGCAACTCATAAATTTCTTTATTTTTTAAATCTTCAAAAGTTACAATGCTTTCCCTAAAAATGTTTGTCTGTATATGTTGATAATCTTTCACGATTTGTACACATTATAAAATTATATATACTACAGGTCTTAATCGCGTGAAAACGGGTCTTAAACCGTATTGCAACGGCCGTGTCACGGCACGTCAATACGGTTGAAACATCGGGCAATAAACAAGGTATTTCACCCTAAATTATTTTAGCGATTAAGACCTGTAGCATATATAATTTTATAATGTTTGTCAGTACTGTTTTTTTTTATAATTTGACTATGTTAGGTCCCTGTCTGATTGTTAAGTAATAATAGTAGTTATATATTTGTATCTAAGTATAATTTAGTGTGTACAAATTATATTTATTACTAGCTGTCCCGCGCAACTTCGTATGCGGAAATTTTTCCCGTTTTTGCAACATTTCTCATTTAAAAGAAGAAGAACGCGGTAATCTCAGGATTTACTGATCGGAATTGAACAATTATTTCACTGTTGGATAATCCATTTATCGAGGAAGGCTATAGGCTATATACCATCACGCTACGACCAATAGGAGCGGAGCAGCAATGAGAAATGTTGCAAATAGGTATAGGTAAACAAACTGTATCTATCTATGTATATAAAATGAATCCTTATTTTCCTTGGTCACGGCATAGGTAACTAAAGAATGACTTTACCGATTTCATTCATTATTTTTTCTTTAGTTTTCTTATACTATGTAGAAGCTTCTTACGAAAAATAGAACGGGCGATACGAAGTACGTCGGGACAGCTAGTATTATATAATTTCAGAATTTCTAATCATGTTTCAAGGAAGTTATAAATAGAAGAATCAATAAGTTATTCCATTACGGTAGAGCAATACGTTATACCATCACAGTAGATAGTAGTTGTTTAACTCTCATAGTGCTCAGTTGAATAGTGGTGATTTGAAATGTTGGTTAGTAATTATATTGAACTTGTTGGAAATTGGGCTAAGCTGAAAACAAAGTGAGTGTGGACTAACATATTATTTATCCTTAATTTGGTTCAGGGAGGCAACATGTGACCGAACTGGCTAAGTGTGAATCGCTTTTATGATAGGGGGGGGGGGGGAGTGTATTTGATTCAACACCGGTACACCAGCCACCTCTATCGAGTGAGGTAGTGTAGAAATTCTCCAAAAATCTTTCAGTCGAGTCTGGGGGGCGTGGCAATTGCCGAAAAAAACGCATAGAATATTTTTATGTGAGGAGTCCTAGGATAAAGTGGCACCTGGTCTCCCGGGAAACCGGTCTAAGTCCCGCCAGCCGATTAACACACTTATATAATAATTTGAGCTAATATTATAAACAGTTTTGTGCGAGTAGTAGTAATTCAGTTTTTTTAGAGAAATGTTGATGAAAATGACGCCGTGTACCTTTTATGTCAGTACATATATTTTTTTATTAATGCCTTAGGCATTATCTACATTAACCTTAGGTTAATGCGGAGAACAGTTTAAGGTAGGTTCTTAACCGACTTTTACTTCTAATAATTAAATAAATTAATCTAAAGTATTAATAAGCATAAAAGTGAGTAAAAAGAAATAATTACATTATTATAAAAACAATACCATACATATGACAATAAATCTAAAAAAAATCTTTACCAACCAGGCTCTACTTAGTATTTTTTAAAACGTATCATAGAATTTACAACCTAAAAAAAAACAAAAAAAATACTTATTAAAATTTGATCGGAAATGATGACTTGTATTTGATACTACGGAGAAAAGAATTTTGACGTTTGATAATAAGAGCCCAATTTGACTTGACAGTCATGTACCTAAGATTACAACAGAACAATGGCGATATTCAGTAAAAAAACAGTTTCTTTATAGCTGAATTTCAAGTTAGCAGTATACATAAAATTAGAGTTAGTGAGAAAAGTGACGCGACCGTCATTTCAGAATTAGTTACGCGTTGTTGTGCCATTGTATGACAAGTAAAATTAACTCGGTACTGTTACACTAAACAGAAATGGAAGTAATAACAAGTTCCAATGTTTATTGTTACTGTATGAAAGAATATTATGGCAAAATATTTGGAATCCATACTAATATTATATATGTGAAAGTAACTCTGTCTGTCTGCTGTTACGCTTTCACGCTCAAACAGCTAAACCGATTTAGATTAAATTTCGTATGGAGATAGTTTGAGCCCCGGAGAAGGACATAGGATAGTTTTTATCGCGATAATCGACATCCACGTGGGCGGAGCCGCGGCCGAAAGCTAGTTTGATATAAAACCTACCTAATACTATTTTTTGTAATCATTTTTATACTTCGTAATTTTTTATACATATTACCTACATATTAATTGAGACTCGCGCTTCGCGGAGGCATCGCATAACTTTGAAATTGAAACGTTTGGTATATAAACCACATACTGATATCAGCTACAGATAAACATACACAGGTTTCTAACTATAACACCCGTCTTTCAGGTTAAAAATTAAATCGCAAAATTCTCATGAGACATTTTCTTCTCAGTCATTTTGTTTCTAGTATTGTCCAATGTTCTGAATCATTGTTAAACATAACGGTACAAATATTGACCGGTACTAATAAGGCCTTAAACACTTTACGCTGTCGTCACGAACCCACTTAATGTGTCCTGAATGGACATAAACAGCAGCCATTAAATTTAGTCGCTCTCTTTAGCCACTAAATTTAAACGGGAAAATTATTCTAAAAGTGATCTTTATGAATATCTACCAAGTTATTACAGTGCTAGACAGAATATAAGCTCAATAAATACAGTCTGAAATGAGTCGACATTCAAATTTTTGAAATAATTTTCAGTACACGCCTATTTTCCACTTGAACCCCCTTGGTGGTACTCTTGGATCAACATAAAATCCTTTGCAGTCAACATCTAGGAGTTTTAATCTACTTATACTACTTAATATTAAAGCTAAAGAGTTTGTTTTGTTTGAACGCGATAATCTTAGGAACTACGAGTTCGAATTAAAACATTATTTTACTGATGGATAGCCCATTTATCGAGGAAGGCTATTATATAGACTATATAACATCGCGCTACGACCAATAAGAGCGGAGCAGCAATGAAAAATGTTGCAAAAACGGGGAATATTGACGCACACGAAGTTGCGCGTGTCAGCTAGTATAACTTAAGATCGCAGCTGATGCGACAATAGTCAGAGTATGAAAATGTATAGTGCTGTTTCCGAGATCTGCGACAGACGCGCGTGGCCGACGACTGACGTAGGCTGCCCGCGCACTCTGATTCCAGCCGCGTGCGTCAGCCGTACGTCGTCAGCCGCGCGCGGCGCGATGCACGGAAATGAACCTTTAGGAACTGGTATAAAGTTGCTGCCCGAGTATAGGACTGCGTGCCGTCTTGGCCTTTATTGTTAAACTTTATAGTCGAGAATGATGAATCTTTAAACGGTAGATGGGATATTAATAGATAGCTCTATTCATAAAATTCTTATCGGTCGTAAGTCAATTCATAGGGTTATCAGGACATATTTTTTATTAATTTTCAAGCTTAAACCGTTAAAGTTGAGGACATTAGAAGAGAGTTTCCCTCTTGATATTATATCTAACCAGGGCATGGTTATGTAAAGTGACTGTCTATCGCTGCAATTACTAGCAATAAGCATATCTATCAATGCGTGAGTCCAGTTTTTTTTTAATGAGATGATGGTCTAGACATACGATTGTAACTAGATGACAGTCGAATATTTTCTGCGATGGAATTAACCAATTTTCTATAATAATGTCTCCTGTTTTGTAGAGCGTCTCGGATTGCAGAATTCCGGCGTTTCAAATTACATTTTTAATCTTTCAATTACTTTTGTCTGTCTGTATGCAAGCGTGTAACCTAAATTATATTTAGTGGTTTCTCCGATTATAGCAAGTAGTATTATAACTGCATAAACCGCTAACCTTTACTACAGAACTAACAAAACTTTTTGGTTTTCTTACTATTTTATTTCAAACGAAACTGCAAGTAATGCAACAAGAGCATCGAGAAAGATTCGGATAATTATTTATGTTCAATTCTAATTCACTATAATAAAATCTGTTTTATCTTTTGCACGTGATGAAATTAGGGAGTTTTTAAAAATAAAACAAGGTGTGAAAGTGTCTCGCTTCAGACGTGACTTCCGCTTTAGAGATCAACTGAATTCGCACCAGAAAAGGTGAACGATATTTGATCCACCGACACAGATTATTGAATACCTAGAACGCATACATGGACTGACTATAATATGCCATTCTAGAGATGGTCAGTCATGTAAGATGACTGACATTGAAGAATATTGTCCTTTGCGCCCATTCTTAAGTCTTTGTGTAAACAGGGCTTATTTAAGGCTAATAAATTATCCTCTTTTCTAGAAATAGGAATATCAAAAGCCTTGATTTTAAACCTTACGCAATTACAAACGCATTTGTGTCAAGTGACAGGTACCATAGAATTACACGAATTACTGAGAATGCAAATAAAAACAAATGACACGTTAATGACGTCATGAACGACATGAGAAAATAGGAATAATTATGCTATCCTTTTTAATATACAAGTTGCTTTTATTTATTACAGGTAGGTAACTATCTACCATTCATTCGCTTCGTTCGTCATTATCGGTACCAAGGTAGCTTTACGACGATCCAGTTAAATGCTTCATCCCATTAATTTTATAAAGCCTATAAAACATCATCGCACGTTTTTTTTGAGGTTATGTAATCATATAATGGCTGTAACACGTCTTTCACCAGTGAGAGTTTCAATTAATCAGCCATAATATGACAAGACATGAGAAACATTACAACATTCCCCAAACACTTACATTGATTGATTTGTTCAAGTGCAGCATCAATGCATCCGTGAAATCTAATTCAGTTTTTTTTATATCAAATAAAAAGTTATGGAAAGTTATAATAATTTGTATCGGAAATAGCTGTTGGTATGTATCACCGACAGTTTGACAAAGACGTCACGTTCTCACGCGTTCACACGAAAGTGGGTACGTAGTTATCTAAAAACGCCCGTTCGTATTCAGTTAGACTTGTCTGCAATAATGATTTGCTAAAATTGGTTTACGAGTTCATTCGACCACGCGAACTGTACTGTGCTCAATTTGTTAACCTCTATTGTGATGTACGAGAGTCGAATTTCTACCGATGTTTCGGCCGATTTTAGATTGATGCGTTACTTTAGGGCAAGCTGACACTTTCGCTACATTACTCATGAATTTGAATGATTGCCGAATCATTATACTGCTTATGGGCGATGACCTCTGACTCGTATTAAGTCATTATGCATAACTCTACGTCTATATCCATTGAATATTTTTTTAGTGTTATATACTTTCCTTTTTTTTGAAAAGCTACATTATTATAGTATTCACAAAGTTTTAACAATAAATATTTACAACTATGTTTGATATTCATTTTAGGAGTTTGCTATGCAAAATGTGTCTCTTTACAGCATTCGATGTTGTTTATAAGCCTGTTATATCATAAAAAATAGCCAATTCTATGGCATTTTATGCATATTTTGTTATTCACATTGCGTTATGAAAGTATTTCTTCTATAAGTGTTTAACTTTGACAGGCATTTAATGTGCTATTGACTTGTTGTTTCATAAAAAAATGTTTTGTTTCTGTTTTGAAAAAAAACTCCATCATTTTAACCAACAACTAGTGGTTCAATAAACGTCCCATAAATATCCCGATTATAATTTATATTATTTCAACAAATCTTCAATTTTGACTAAGTCCCTCTGAGGAACCAAAGATTTATGTATAATGATCTTGACCCCGGAAGGCTTCGGAGTTCTTTTTTTTTATCTACCACTTCACGGGAGTGGAGCTGCTTTATATTAGAAGTCCAGAAAATCAGACGAGAGCTCTGAGGTTAAGGAACGGCAGTGTGCTGTAGGTAGGTACATTAAATATGGTGGCCGATTTTTAATAATTTTACACTTCTCTGTACCTTAAAGACCACGTTAAGCCGTCGTTCGTATTCTCTCCGGTCTTAATGCGTCCCATCGAACTATGACTATGAGCGAATTGAGAGTGCACTTGAGTTTTCGCATACACTTGTGCACTACTCACCTACTTATAATATGTATAATGTTTCCTGCGTAGTCGGCTTGGTCGCTTTGTATATAATGTATAGTTTTTTGTCCCATCATTAATTACTATCAAAAGCCGGATATAAAGGAGTACCTACCAACATTTGCATAAAAAAAGTTTCTTTAATATAATTAACTCACTAGCTACGGTATCTCCCCGGGGGTATGAGGCGAGCCCAAGTTTCGAACACACGTACATAGTATGGTAGTGGATTTTCAGAATGAACTGTGACTTATTTAGACTTGTCATCTGTGGTTTTTAAAGGCAAAGAATTAATATTTTCCTGAGAAAGGTACAAATTACAAAAATATACCACAGTCCTTATTAACAATCTGTATTCCGTGTCCACAGCAAACCCATGCGGAACTGTCAAAGTCTTGTCGTAATGTTAGATAGAGAGGTGTGCTCACAAATGCATCAAAGCGCATTCGCGGCGCTCTCCAAAATCTGCGTCGCGCATTCGCGTTTATACATTTCAAAGCGCAGCTCTCCATTTATCATTATAACAAAATTTTGACAGTTCCGTATGGGCTTGCCGTGGATACGGAATAAAGATCGTGATTATGGACCCTGGACACGGTTTTTTGTACCTATGGTATTAAGTAACTAGAATTGAAAAGGAAGCTTAAAAGAATGGTACCTATTCTAGGACTCGCAGCCTCTAGTAGATTTCAATTTAGTCATCGTCTGCACTTAAATGGACATAATGTGAGGTTGCTGCACAGTGACATGCGTATTTCTTAGACCCAGAGACCTGCTTGCTCGTTCCTTGAAATGCTCTAAATAAAGACGCCGGTAAATGGTAATTCTGTTCGTAGGCACTCTTCTAAGAATAAATCAAACATATACCTTTAAATAAATATTATTACAATGTAGTCAAATAATTTTCCAAATGGCAACTTGAAAGTCTTTTCTCTTTTGATAAATTATTATTATTTTGTATGGCGTTTCCATATCACTACGGGACTATGGAGTCCCGGTCTTTTGGGAGGCGTGCATGGAGCCGAAGCCAACACGTAGAGGCCCGTTAGAAACATTATAATAATAATAATAATATCTTGGGACAACTCACACAAGGCTATCTGATCCCAAACTAAGCAGAGGTTGTGCTATGGAAACCAGACAACTGATAAACATACTTATATATTTCTAAATACATACATATTATAGATAAATAACACCTAGACACAGAATAAACCATCGTGCCCATCACATAAAGCTTTATCTTGGCTGGGGATCGAACCCACGACCTCTTGCGTAGCAGTCGGATACACTCCCACCGCGCCACAGAGGCAGTCAAAATATTATTATTATTATTATATAAATTACCTGCTTCTAGGGTACCACTTTGTGTGATCCAGATTGTTGTTCCGATTCTAGATACAGGTACTTTGTGTCAGTGATTTATATATGTTTGTTAAGTCCCCTGCGACACTTGCACCCTAGTTTGGAAAATGTCATTTCTAAAACTTTGACCTTGGAGTACAAGCCCTGCATCGCGGGGGACTTAGAAAACAACCAAATCACGAACACAAAGTACTCAGAACAACTCGGAACAACCCCAGACTCGGAACAACTTCCGAGTGTTATGAGTCTGGTGGTTCTGTTCTCCAAAAACAATAAAAACCAATAACATATATTTCTCGTAAACGTATTCAAAGAATGACGTAATCAAGTCATGTCAGGTCATATACCAGGCCGGTTTAACAAACTAACGTTTTCCAATTTCTGCTCGATAACAATCTTCAATTAACTTCATCACCTAATGATGGAATGACGTTATTTTAAAATGTTTATATTTAACAGCACCCAGGTATCTTGATTACTATCCTAGAAAGGTTATAATTGCAGTACGTGTGACAAGTCGATTAATTCTCATGATAAAACTTCTTAGGAAATATGATAAAACTCCCAGATTCAAAGCTTTTTAAACCCTTTTTATACAACTGTTAGTGCCTATTTTCCATTTTTTTTAAACATTTGGGATCTTTATACATTTTAGATATATACAGGGCCTTAATCATATGAATTATTAAACGAACCTTTTATTTACCCGATGTTTCGATCAAATTGCACCGATAATGGTAGCCGTGACCACGATCGGTGCAATTCGATCGAAACGTCGGGTAAATAAAAGGTTAGTACGTATAAAATCCCGATAAAGATTTCTTAGTTTCCAAACGTTTCCTATCGTCCAAGCAATTTAGAGTTTGCTTATTAACATCTTCACACCAATGCTTCATCCGTAAATCAAACTGGTGACCCACAGAATGCTATTTCGACTCTAGATGTAGCCTAGCTATCTGACGATTTCAATCAACCAGTCATTCAACCTGTATCGGTCCACTTCTGATCATGATCCTCTTATAGTTTACATCACGATACCCAGCCTTCAGCATGCAATTTATCCCAGCGACCTTCATTAGGTCTTAGATATGATTGCAATGTCTGCGCATGATACGCCCGTAAAGCCTGTTCCGCACTGTGAAATCTCCACGCTTTATCTGTGGTATAAACAACATTTCATAAAGTTGTTAATGTTAAATCGCAAAGTATAGATACGTCTGTAATGATTCCAAGTCATACAAAATTTTAAAAATAATACCGGAAGGGTTTTTTTTATTTTTAGGACGGGTTAGGCCTAAAAGTAAAAAACAGCCTTGTTCATAATCTCAGTGTTAGATCATTTATATAATAAAAATAACAACAAAATACATCAAATTCAAGAATTTATTCAAATTGATACAAAACGTTGAACAGGTCACGAATTTAGTAAATCCTTAAATCTAAAATCAAAACACACAAGTAAACATATCATGAGAACTAAACACGTGCGATTATCGATTTCATACCGCGATCGAAACGTTCTATCTATAACCCCCAATCAAAGAGGTTAGAATTCATAATGTACTCCTCGAAGACATTCAACGCTTTAAAATCACAAAGCCATAATTTCAAACGAATAATTTAAATAAATTA
This sequence comes from Herminia tarsipennalis, assembly GCA_945859575.2. Classification (NCBI taxonomy): domain Eukaryota; kingdom Metazoa; phylum Arthropoda; class Insecta; order Lepidoptera; family Erebidae; genus Herminia; species Herminia tarsipennalis. The sequence goes on from OX243839.2 coordinate 20,266,061, forward strand.
ACAAAACGTTGCATGTAATTGTTTTAAAAACGCTGTAAATAATTGTATGTTTAAGACCAGTCTATTTTAATAGTCTTTAATTACATTACTGAGCGAAATGCTGTCATCCAGTGTGTAGCGATAATATTTATGTCGTAGGAGTATCTTAGCAGAGACGAGCTACCGACCCCAGACTACAGGGGCCCGAACATCGTTAGCAATTGCACCCTTGGGTTAATCAGCAACATACACATTTGTAAATTTGTGAGGGGAGGTTTTGGACTTCGAGCACCCTCCCCCTTCAGGACAGGGCTATATATAAGGCAAGCTACGCCCCTGAGTCGCAGATATACTCAAGCCATACTTTGAGTCCTGTTCAAATTATTTATGGCACTACTAGGTATTCACATTTAAGTGACAGTGTCAAAAGAGAGTTAACGCGGCGCGAGCGCAGCTAACCTGAGTGGTGATTGACTATTCGCCTGTTAGTGTCAATCAACATAGTATTATAATAAAATGCTTGTTGAAATAACATTAACAAAATAACTATTGGCAGATATAGTTTTGTTGCCACAAATGAGTATTTTAATTATTCTATTAACTTATGGTATTTAGCTTTTAAATAACTAATAGACACACACGATTAAGATCCGTAGTTTGAATGTCTGTACTAAAATTTCTTTCCTAAGAACCGAAATAAGCTTTTTGAACATAGACAACTATTCAACAACATGTTTGAAAAATACGTGACGAGAATAAATACGATCACATCAGTAGTTATCCAATTGATGAAATGTGACCACATTTCATGCATTCTTTAAGTGGTCACTTTTTGTATCGCTATAAGTGGGCAATATATCTTTGCATCGCATAGCAAGCATTGATGCACGGACTTTTTACTCACAACCGAGGCGCCATTAGTCTGCCAGCACCCGGACAAAACTGATATACTATTTAATCAACATAATGCTGCTTCGTTTTACATACCTTCATAGAAAGTAACAACGCGTCGGTTTATCTGTTTTCATAGGAAATTATGTGAGCGGTGTTGGCTTCCTATGTATTCATTATACGATCAGCAATCAGATAATATTTATGATGGTGAGTGCGCATCCGTTTCTGTACATTACACTTTAATATTAATCGCTACGCATTTCGTGATGTTGGAATTGTTTTAAATATTAATGATTTCTTCCTACTTTTAGCAGTTTCATTCACATACTTAATAGAGATGTATTTTGTGACTGAGTTCACACTATGAATATTTAATTGAAGTCAACATATTTGACATTGATCTCCTGTATCTCGACGTATCTCTCTCTCTCTCTCATTTGAATGAATGTCCGGACCTTGTGGAAAGAGAAAGATGGACCTAAGTAAATCAAGGTTAAACATGTTGACTTCTAGCACGTGTTCATAACTTCATAGTGCTAACTACACTACGTTTAAGTAGGTGCTATCTCTATGGTTCAGAGAGACTCGTATTATTGTATTTATTGTCAGGACGGCACTACTTGAAATTCCAATAAAAAGTCCACTGTAACTAACTAGCTGTTTTTATTTAAGGTGTTGGCTAGAACCAGTAGCCGTAAGCATCATTGTTAATGCAAAAACAACTACAATTAAACTAAACTTGTATTATTATCATTTTGTTCTATGTTTGTGTAATACTTTAAGTTCGGCTAAAGTTAGAAAACACCCTTTTCATAACTGGCTCACCTTCTCAGAGAGGAGGCTTGCGTTCCAGTGGTAAGGTATAAAGTCGTTTAAAATTGCATCTAAATCAGTCCAATGTCTTCATAGATTTGCGCAGTTATAATATTAGTACACAGTTAAAGAAATATAGACTATGTAAGTATGTATGGAATGTTCTAATCTAGTTTAACACTCGTTGAGCAGATATAAAGTAGACTACAATGTTTATCTGAGTACTCCCGCGGCTTATCGAGTCGCGTAACATCGCGTCGCCACCGCCACTTACAATTCAACGTGCCACTCGTTACGGGTGCAGGTAAAATGACGTTACTATCTTAGGAACTATCCTATATCTACTGTTATGCTTAGGGTTATCACTTTGCCCTAAATTTCCCATATTTTAGTCACAATTATTACATTATTTGCTAAAATGTAGTGTCTATTTTAATGGACCCCTAGACAAATGGCATTCTATTCGATTAGAGTTTATGCTAATCGAATAGAATGACGTGGTTTCGCGCGCACAACTGTTAATCTCATAATAACAATTTTCATATTTACAGTGTTATGGGCGCAACGACGTCATTCTATTCGATTAGCGTAAACTCTAATCGAATAGAATGCCATTTGTCTAGGGGCCAAGGTCTAAATCTCGTGAACATAATAAGCTTAAATAATTTTAATTTAATATTCTCTTAATTTAGACCTTATTGCAACTGTAGTGGTCAATGTCACGGTAGACTCAGACTGCTTTTTTAAAGAAGGAACCCTTATATGGGTAACAAAAATATAAATATTTTTGTTAGCTTCAAATTACCTTATACGTAAGTTCTAAAGAGATGTGAGATGTTTCTGTAAGATTTGAGAAATGGGATTAAGTTGTTGATAGCCCTAGTTAGGCGTTATAGCAATATACTAGACTCACGTTATTAATATTAATGCTTTGTCTGAAAGAAGACCACGGTCGGCGTGTGAACTGAAAATTAAAATATCCGTAACGCACACGTGATCCGAATGGTTGAATGTGTAACTGTCTGTACGAAACTGGACAGTGCGGCCGCGAAGTCTGCGGACGCTTACTTTCTTGGTTTCTTGGCTTGCTAATTAAATAATACGTTATAATAAAAGCTTGAGCACTGACCAAAATATACAGTTTCGACTAAAAATAATAATTATGTAATTTAAATGTAAGTGGGTTGGTTGTAAATTTAGCCAGTTCATGGGCCGCAGGATCATTTTCTGGGAACGGTATTGGTAATTTCGACGGGGGGTGTCCCCCCTCCCTCGGGTGCTATAGTTGAATTAGCTACATAAGCCCCGTTTATCTTTTTGCAATTTCAGGGGGGTTGGGAGGAGGGGCTCAACCCCATCGCCCCACCTCCCAAGTTTGCTGATCAGATTGTCATTTTCATAGGCCTCCCTCAGTTTCTTCTACTCAGCTTTATTACTGATTCTTAGTGATGAATTATATCTTTGGATTTTCTATTTATCTTTATTTATTATTTTTTTATTCTGGGACAACTCACACAACGCTATCTGATTCCAAACTAAGCAGAGCCTGTACGCAACCAGACAACTGATAAACATACCTACTTACATATTTCTAAATACATACATATTATAGATAAATAACACCCAGACACAGAATAAACCATCGTGCTCATCACACAAAGTTTTATCCTGAGTGGAGATCGAACCTACGACCTCTTGCGTAGCAGTCGGATACACTCCCACCACGCCACAGATTTACATCCTTTGGGTTTTTACCATATTTTTTTTCCAAATAGGTATATCTATCGGGTTTTTACTTTTATTAGGCACGGCTAGAAACCCAATAACTTTCTAAGACACTGATAGGGATTTCTAAACAGGTAGATATATCGAAATTTATAAAATAATGTGTATTGAAAGTGTTTGGTAGAATAAGCTGGTAAACTTGATTATGACTGTCTCGATAGCACAGTGGGGCAAGCGACTGTTATGTAAGAGATTACAGGTTGCATATCCGTACAAGATCCATAAATTGTTCTTTGTTTGGGTGTACTCTGTCTTCTTGATTTGTATGTTGGTAAAATCCCCCGCAGCACAATGCAGGTAACACTTTGCTGCGGGATTTGCTAAATAAAATAAAAATAATATACGTATAAACATTCTCCATTTCAGAATTGTTAATTTGGTGTTGTCAATATTTCATCTTTAATTACAATTACCTAAGTCATTGCGTGTTGGTATTTGAATAAAAATACTTACTAATAATTGAATTGCTGTCGAATAAAATTCCATCTGTCGCAAGAAAATAACAGTAACGTATGAATATAATAAAATACCCAGCCGTTTCTATCGTATAAATACAAAAGTAATATTGCAGTCAGATTGAAAAATACAGCACTAAAATCCAAGTTAAATAAATATTGTCAACTGCATAAAATTTAAAACTACATAAAAACCTCAGTGAAAATACAATTTTATTTCTTAAAAGCATATAGATTATCTGGATATTATCGCTTTATTTGCATACTGACGGCCGTATGACGACCAATGAAAATTTACAAAAACAGAATGGTCCAATGTTTACGATATTACTAACGAGTCTAATAAAGTCTGTACAAGATCATTTATAGACCTGACTGGACCAATAATACTAACTGGTTCTTCAATGTTCAGTACCGGCGGGAGTCATGGCCCTACATTGGAGTCAAGGTCTTGTGAGTCGCCTGGAGTTGCACTGTAATTTAGGACAGCAACCACTTAACCGACATTTTTATTCGATTTCGTACGTGTATCGGATTCATTTAGTACTTCAACAGATTTTTTTTTCCAGATTCAAATTAAGAACATAAACTTATCAATCGTGCCAGTGTATTTTTTGCATTTTTTACGTCAATTAATTGAATTGGAATTGCAATTTTATTATCATTTAAATAGTTCGTTATCAAGTTTAGTATCTGTATGCCACTAATGAAATATTTATGGAGTTTCTGTACTTTTTAATCCGATTTTTGCAATTATTAATGGAGATTGGTCGAATAGGACCAGTTTAAAAATAGAATCAGGTCTCTTAACTGGCTTTTGAAAACGAGTGCGTGTTGAATGCCTATACCTATAACCTACCTACTTGCATATATTTAAAAACATAGACCCCATAAATAACTTGAAAATGGCTTGAAGGCATCTAAAAATCGAGTACCTACATCATTTGCACAGCATAGGGCTATAAGATTCCGTACCATTCAAATAAAAAAAAAAACAAAAAGGAAAATATATTTTGCTGGGGTAACGCATACTATCCCCTGCAGTTCTAAATCTACGTAACAATTGGCATTAAAAAAAAGTGTACATAAGTTTTTATTGCCAAGTTCTTTTCTCACGGCTTTACTCTTGCAAATTTTGTCTGAATTAGGTACTTAAGCGTTGTATTCCGTAACCTTAGTGAATAAAGTAGATTCTTTGACTTGGACTTTATGTTATAAGTTGTGCATAGGTACTTATTCATAAGAACATATTTAGGTTATAGGCTATTACGAGCTATAAAAGAGTAAAGAGACAGACACAAAGAATCAATTCCAGTCATGAATAAGTATAGAAAATGGCGACAATAAAAACACTTGAAAGACATAATTTCGAATGATTTTATGACAAACATTACAACAAGAAGAAACTGTGACATTAATTAGTTGCTTTGGTTATATGAATATAAATCAAAATGCTTTTATATGTGTATTATAGTGGTGTCATTGATTTGAATATTGTTACTGACACAGTGGGTGGCCAAGTAATAAAAGAATGGTGTTTAGTGTTAAAATATAGGTGACACCTGTCATAAATAATCATAAGGAATAGAAGAAATGGTAGCTCTATCCTCGGTGGCGCAATAGGCGTATCTGTTTCACGTGGTCGTGTGTTTGATTCTCACATCGGACACCATTTTGTGTGCTCCTTATGTTGTTGCTCCGTATCGAAGATTTTGACTGTTGTCGCCTTAAGCATTTTGTGTTCGCTTCTGTAGTTATTTTATTTACTGCATTAACAAACATCGCACCTTGACTAATAGATATAACTAAACCGAGCTGATACGGACATGGGTTAATTTACAACTGTTAACACAATTTTATCCCAATTCATGCTTTCATTCATTCACCATCTTTCTCCGAAAGGAAACTTGATCAACGAACGGCCCTAATTTAAACTTAGCTATTATGTTAGCTACTTCTTAGGTTTTATCCATTTTCGACCATGCACTCAAATTGCTGTCAGCTGTTTTGCGTAAATCATCACTCCACCTGGCCTGAGGGCGTCCTACACTAAGTTTACCGAGACGCGGTCTCCACTCAAGAACTCGTTTACCCCAACGGTTGTCGGTTCTTCGACTAATATGTCCAGCCCACTGCCATTTCAGCTTGCTAATCCGGTGGGCTATGTCGATAACTTTGTTAACGTTCTCTGCCGAATCACCTCATTTCTGATTCTCATTCTCATTTTGTTCCTAAGAGAAATTCCGAGCATAGCCCTTTCCATAGCCCGCTGAGCGACTTTGAACGGCTGGCAGGAGCTGAATGCGAGAAGCCGAAGATAGAACAAAGTGGCTGCAATTGGAGAGGCCTATGTCCAGCAGGGGACTGCGATAGGCTGATGATGACTTAAAGTTCGGATCCATAGATAGTTATCATGAACGATTGACTTAAATTGTATTGCCTGGGTGGATTTCAGCAATCCGTTCGTGTAAGCACGCTGAAGAGGCAATGAGCTGGTTATATTTGCTTAAAGACCGATAGTCGCTCGAGTTAACCCGTAAGCGCTGTACAGCTATAAAGTAAAAGTAAGGTAGGACCACCCCCAGTCAGATGGATCGACGACCTATAGCAAATTGCTGGGAGGGATCGGATTAAGAGAGGCAAAGGCTATAAAAATCTTTGCCAGCAGTGGATCAATTGTGAAACCGTTAAAATTTAAATTAAATTGAATATTGACAGTGTACGATATTACTCGTACATAAAATCATAAATAACATAACTTATGAGCTCATAGTACCAAGCCCGCTGGTCATATCATTAAATTTATAAGGTTATCTGAACTAGACTGTTATGTAGATAGAAAGCCTTATTAACGAGCTTATAGTAAATGCCAATCAACGATATTATATGGAAAATATTAACCGTTGGTACAGCTTTGACTTTATTGGAAAGCAGTTAACTTCAAACTTGCGACAATGCGGCTACAATGTAATCCCATTATTTATGCTTGATTTCGTCTTTTATCCTTAACTTTCATATGAGGTACCTATGAGAAGGAGAGCACGTTTCTAATGAGGTATGAGAAAAAGAGATAAAAGTTATGACGTTGCAATTGTAGAGCTAATAGTTTCCAATTAGGTATCAATGTAATTTATAAATGTTTATACGTTGAAATTGATTGGCAGACTGATTGACTGACTAATCGATCAACAATTGAAATCGCAGAGATTAGAAGCATAACATATCACAATTTCCTTTACTAAGTAGCTATAATAATGATAACCAAAAAGGGTTTTCACAAACGCATTAAAAAGGCGGTAAAGTAGACTTTGACACATTTTAAAGTTGCAGGCTTGCAGGTTTATTGGGTAATAAATTAATATAGGTACAAGCGGGGTGTAATTCACGATATTTACTCCATGTCCACGGCAAGCCCATGCGGAGCTGTCAAAAGTCTGTCATAATGGTCAATAGGGACTTGTGCTTACAAATGCAATAAAGGTCATGCGCGGCGCGCTCTAAAATCTGCGTCGCACATCCGCATGGGCTTGCCGTGGATACGGACAAAAGATCGTGAATCAGAACCCGGGTGGGGCCAAACAGCTCGATAGGATTAAAAGTTGTAATTGAAAAATACAATACTTTAACTCGTTCTCAAATCAATCGGCATTTCAATCGTTATCAATGTTGTGTAGACCATTAGATCGAAATTACCCCTATAAATAGCAAGTAATTCTTTTACACCGTTCCCACTGATTCAGTGTAGGCGTTACCCTTAGAATTTTCTATCAAAAACTACATCGACACTACATCACAGTTTGATAGCTATCCAAGACGTGTTTCTTTAGCGGAACCCTTTACAGTTCTAGTGCAAAATGAAACCTCTTTATAAGGAAGACTTTCCAATAACAATTAAACCGTGCTCATATCAGAAACGGTTCTTTCAAATGTCATTTATCTCAATACACGTCTGTACTATCAGTTCCAACGTTGAAATATTATTATTATAGATATAATTAAAGTACTCACGCCATTTGCTGATTGTATTATTTATGAAGTAAAAGCTAGGCCTATTTGTAAGGAGTTAATAGACTCATTTTATTGCTAAGGTTTTATTACGTGTCGGCTTAGAAATAGAATTTGTAAAGCATATTTCGATTGTAATGTTCAGCGTAGGTAATCATTAAGGTATAGTAATACCTTGTTATTACAAGGCTTTGTCTCTAATTGATTCTAGGTATTAGCCTATTAGGTACTCTGAGTTTGATCTTAGAGGTTTAAACCTGAGGCTGAACGTATAATATACAATTATATCGTTTGCCCATCCCTAAACTACGCGTTCCTCCATCGCACATCGGCATATTTGACATTGGCAAAATTGTCAACATTGGGCATTATTGCCAATAATATTAAAAAAAAAAATACAATTGAATTTCATGTTCCCATTTAGATAGTTATGTCTAGCTTCCCCTTTTTTCTGCATGTATTTAAAAAACGTGGATGTGAGTACATACCAACTTAAATGTACCTATTGTACCTATCATTCTAAAAACGTCAGAATTTTAGTTAAACCTGTATAATATCTTTTGAGTAATATAAATGAATTAAGAGTACAAATATCTTGTCACCCACAAAATATAAATTAGGTAAAAGGACTTGTAAAAATGGCGACAAACTGACATGCCGCTATTTTTACAGCTCCGCGTTACCGTGTAACGTAACAGGGTAATATATCGATTTGAATGTCAAGTAGTACCTATAATGATGTACAGTACTCCCAAATTAATAATGCACATGCAGATCTTCGCTAATTGTCGTATTCCCGGAAACACTCGAATCATGGAATCGTAAGAGCCCTAAACAAGGCATTTGCATTTTGCACCTTGTTTAAAAGAGATAGGAGTCAATATCATGTGTGCACAATCGAAAACAAATCGGGCGTTCGGCAGCTGTCGCCGGTCAGCGAAATGTCTGTCAGTCGTCTTTATATATTGGTAGTGACTGCACGTGTTCTCTATTTGTGGAAATATATAGAGCTGCTATTACACACCCTTCTTGGTAAATATAATTTCAACATTAATTAGCTTATTCAGATTTAAATAGTATATTTTGAAAAAAGGAAAATAAATAACATATTTCACGTTTTTTTAATATTAAAAAAATAAAATACCTACATTAAATACATATTAAGTACTAGAAAAACATTTAAAAAATGAGATTTATTTAAATTAAATAAATAGATAAACATGCATAAAAAATATATACCTAACTCTGCCCATGCCATTTTCTTTCAGACGAATTCTTCCAAAATGGATAAATTTAAACGTGGAAAACCGCTTAATTCACAAGCACGGCAAATGGTATTTAATGTGTACCTTTATTTCTTAAATGAAGCCAATGTTTTCAACAGAGACCATGATGGTTATTTTAAAAAAATTCAAGACCGTGTTACAAAAGCTACAGGAATTTCGCGACGAACTTTGAGTAATATCTTAAACGAAAAAAAACATAATCAATCAAAGAAATTTTCTACACCGAAAAAAGGAAGACCTAAAAGTAGATTTCGGCTGGTACTTGATGATTTCGACTACTGTGTTATTCGTAATATGATATACAATTTTCAATTGACGCTGAAAGAACTCCCAACTGTAAATAATTTAAGAATAAAGTTGATCGAAGCTATTAATTTCAAAGGCTGTGCCGAGACTTTAAGGTTGATCTTGAAAGACATGGGGTTTAGGTTTCTGAAAACTGATAATAACAGACAATTACTTATGGAAAAACATGATATACGCCTAAAAAGGATCAAATATCTCAGAGAAATACAACAGCTGAGGAGTTCTGGTAGAAACATAGTATTTATGGACGAGTCGTATGTGCACACATCACATACTAAGGGTAAAACTTGGCAAGATAGCAACAAAAAAGGTATCAAACAACCCATTTCCAAAGGAGAGCGAATAATTATTGTACACGCAGGCAATGAAAAAGGCTTCGTCCCAGGGGCTCTAATGTTACATAAATGTGTCGACTCAGAAGGTGACTATCATAAAGAAATAAACGCGGAACGTTATCAAACTTGGCTACGCAATCAATTGATTCCCAACTTGCCTCCTAATAGTGTGTTGGTAATAGACAACGCCCCATATCATAATAAGCTGTCTGTGAAACCACCAAACTCAAACACATCTAAACCACAAATGACAGCTTGGTTACAACAACACAACATTCCGCATGACCCAAAGAAACTGAAACCCGATTTGTATAAAATTATACAAAGATACAAAGAAAATTACACAGAATTTGCCATTGACCGTATAATGGAGGAACATGGGCATAAAATTATACGATTGCCACCATATCATCCCGATTTTAACCCTATTGAAAATATTTGGTCCCAAATAAAGCAACACGTGGCCAAGAGAAATATTGCAATGACTGTGACGTCAGTTAAAGATGCTATATTAGAAAAAATCAATAAAATAGGACCAGAAGAATGGAAAAAAGTTTCTGATCATGCGGTTCAATGCGAAGATGAATATAGAAAATTTGAGCCAAGAATCGATAGTTATTCCGATAAACTGATTATTTACACAGGTGATAGCAGTGAGGAAAGTGTAAATGAACAAGAGCATAATGAAACTTCTGATGAATCTGCGATGTCGGGAATAGAGGTCTTCCTCGATTCTGATTAATTTTTTTATAATTGTATTATTTTTCTGGAATGATTAGTGCTGTAAACAAATTTGAACTGAGATTTTGATTATATTTTATGTAAACCTCTATTTGAAAACGTTTTTTTCTCCTTCTAATAAAACCTTATGTTATTTAAACCTTTTCCTCCATAATTACACCAACTTCGGTAAGACACTTGAAAACTAATCACTCCAACAATGATTGTAGCGTTTTCGCTATTTACTTACATGGAATTATCGAATCAAATTTCGTTACAGGTAAATCAAATCTGTTTTAGCACAAAACACATAATATATAAAATTAGGCATAGAGAAATTGCTCTTAACCACTCTATATAAATATCGTCTTTCGACGCTCGGGTAATACGACCGTTGCCGAACAATGACGAAGATTTCCGAAGATTTCTATGCGCATTATTACTTTTGGAGTACTGTAAAGAAAATTTGTTGTTACTATTAAAAGTAATATGTACACTATTGACACTACTTAGTTGAGATTAAACCAACTTTCTAATGAAATCAATCTCTATTTTAAATATTTTATTAATTTTAAACCGATGACGAAGTACCGACGGTTCCGTAATAGTGAGTGATAAAAATCAAGCGACGGTAGTTTCCGAAACCCACGCTTTACGGAGGCAACGCTGAGCTGAACCAGTCTACCCATGACAACGGCCTTTACAATACGGTCGAAACGTCGGGTAATAAAACAAAGGTATTTAGCCTTAAAATAAAATATTTTCGTAAGTTACGTAGCCACTGACTATACATAGAGACACGCCAGTTTTAAAACTTCAAATTCTAAAATCTATTTCGCGTCGGGGATGAAATACAAGTAGTCTTTCGTTTGCATTGGTTTGCATGCTACTCGTAGTTCATTCAGCAGGAATGATGTAGGAATTGTAATCAGAGCGAACCAACACGGAAGGCATCGCCTGGGGCCAACCATTAGCCCGTTGAGATAGATCAGTGAGCCCACACTAGTCTAAGAATGTACTACCTACATCATTATAATTATATCTACTCGTTTATATATTTAAATGCAAAAGAGAAGCCCCTTATTCAAAATACTAGAGTATGTTTTATTTTTGTTATTCATTCCATAAGACGAAACATTCGCTAGTTAAAATACTGTTACTAAACAGTATTTTAACTAGCGAATGTTTCGTCCTATGGAATGAATAACAAAAATAAAACATACTCTAGTAAAAATGCTTTACTACAATTATATAAATATGGGGAAAGGAATGTTTACGTATTACCTAAGGTAATATAACGAGTGGTAGGTAATTAAGGGTTAATGTATTAAATATTCTACCCGATATTACAAAGTTATTCAGTTATTTAAAGACCGCGAGGTTATTAATATATTCAAAATCACTCTGTATACTAAAGTTGATACATTATCGTGATTTGTACATTGATTAACTGAATGAATTTTATTTAATAATTTTGAACATTACACATTATGAAACAACCCATTTGAATAAAACCCAGACCTTAATAAATAGGAGAAAACCGAAATAGTAAGTAAGTAATCATCAATTGTAAAACATTCTCATTTCAATATTAGGTAATCAAATCACAGTAACTTGTGTAAATGAGAAGTTAATATTAAACTAGCGTATTTCTTCAATTGGTTGCTAGAAACGCTTTCTTAAGATCAAGTCTCTCTAAACTGATTCGTATTGAAATGAGATCGCTAACGAAATGTTAAACGTCCATTAACGTCAATCTGCTACTTTATTCAATTCCTGTTTTCGCGGAAGCAGTTTTGAACAATTTAAATGTGAATTGTTTCTGCATTCGATTATTTGAGCTTACTGAATACAAAATTGTTTGTTCTTGGGTATAGAAATGTAAACGCCAAACCATTTAATTCATTGATAACCTCGAAGTGTGAGATAAAAAAATCCTTGTCCTTCAAACGGGTTTTATTAAAAAGTTTAAGAGCCATCCCCGCTTATAATACAGCTTATAAATAAAAATAAAACTAAATAACTAATAATATTTTTTTTTAACAAAAAATATATAGAAAAACCACGTTAATCATGGTTGATTTGCTGGCATTTATTAAGGAATTCCGTTGCCTGTCTTCAAAACTCATCATCAGATATTTACGAAATTCAAATGAGACCACTTTTGGAAAAAAAACAAATGTCTTTCAAATGACAATACATTAAAAAATATATACCTAAATCATCTAATTGAAAACCTCTTCCTTTTTTGAAGTCGTTTAAAAAAACAGCATTAAAATCCGACCATTTTTTGGGACATACAATGGCACAGACAGCTAAACAGACACAAATAATCTTAAAACACCTCAGACGTGTTATTGTCTTGACGTTCATTGACCTATACCAATTACTTCTCCAAAACAGATTTTGAACAGTTCGCACCTCTTTTTACCCGACTGTTAGGAAGGGTATTTACAAAAGTAACATGATAATTGATGTATCCCTAGGCAAAGAAAGGCCTGCAATTTCACCAAATATGCACGCAAGCAAACGAGACGTTCCGTCAAAATATTTTCGGATGGTTACTTTATGGGCTGCAGAACGTTATAATCTACATTTATTCTGCAAAAATGCCTTTTCCCTAGTAGGAAATTCACGCGAGCAAGCAACAAAAACTAGTCCCATCTGTCGGTTTGTCGCTGTCGCAACAAGTTACGGTACAATGACAAAAAAATAAAGACTATAAAGTTACTTCGAAAAGCGGCATCGTTCACTGAAGTGTTTTGCAAACAGAACATTGTTTATACACCAACAATAATAATTAGAAGTTAAAATAAAACACGAACAAACACTTGAACCTCAAATGTCTGAAGAGTTTCGTGACAAAGCAAATTGATGTTTACAGTTACATGTCGCGAATTGGATAACGCTATACTTGAATATTAAGTCGATGTGTGACGAATATATGCATATTAGTTGAGGGCTTTCTGTATTTATGCTCCTGATTTACATTTAGAGAGTCCAGTTTATTGGTGAATATTATTAATCTTTAGTATCTACGTGTATTGCAGAAGACTTCAACTCCTCGTACGTTAGATACCTAAAACAATTCAATTAGTTTGTATTGCAAGCTTTGACTAACGTCGAAAAGTCGTGTAGCATTTTTCTATATAGATTTAAGTTTAACCGTCATTTTTTCTTCTATTTTTCGATCATTTAGATAATCTACTAGCTTTTTTTAGTTAATATTTATTCATAAACTAGCTCTATGGTCAGCTATTTTATGAACAAATAGGAAACTGGAAAAAGCTAGAAGTTAAAGTTCATTGGAATTTCGTCATCAAAAGTTGGATGTAAATAAGAAGTGAAAACTCAGTAACCCAGATAGTTTCTTTGGGTTTTATCATTTAAGAAAATGTAAATACACAACAAATAACAGATATATCAGTTCACATTCCATAGAATATACCCTTATCTAAGATTAGGTACGAGTATATCTTTTATGCGAACACTAAACTTTAGAACAGTTCCTAAAATGGCATACAATCCCTAAAACTTACATAAAACTACGATGGCATTATCTTGAACGCTAAAATATCTAGTATAAGTCGTCGCGGATAGGTCAAGTGCTTGGAATATACCTACAGAATACCTCCGCTATGTCATAATAGATAAATTCTATTCGAATACTTAGACTGTTTTCTCTTAAGTCAACTTCTATATAATTCTATGCATCCAGATCGTGGATTCTAGAAGCTTGAGACATTACGTGTATATCTTGACAATGACTGAATTTACATTACACGGGGCTATGCGGACCATTCGATATTCCGTACATCGATTAACGCGATCAGCATCGATTTTTTTATTTGATATGCTAAACACAAGTCGTTAGCACGAAAGATTACTTTGTTTATTATGTAGTCATGGAATAAGAAAATGCACGCAGTGTCAGTTGCTTTTCGATTTAGTTTATGTCATGAATATTTTAAAATCGTGTGCGAAAAGTTCACGCGAAAATAGTTTTTATGATGATTTATTGTGAACATGATTATGTGGTTAATTGTTTTAATATTAATGACAATTTGAATTACTTACTAATGATTTTCGTAACCAAATCGATTGCATGCAGTGTCAAATTGACATACTAGCGTTGTTTTTATGGTCAGTTTAATTTTTGGTATTTTAATTAAAAATTATAGTAAAGTATTTCTTTCACTATTTAGATCATTCGTGCTTGTAGTTTTAATTGTAGATATTATTACTGCTTGTTGTTGTTTTTTTTATGTAAGAATATTGATTTAATTTGGATTTAAAAAGTGGCATAATAATTTATGCCACTTTTTAAATCCAAATTTATTAATTTGGATTTAAAAAGTGGCATAAATTATTATGCCACTTTTTGTTATACGACTACAAATAAGTTGTCATTGAGTATGGTTTGATACATTTGGGGTATAAAGATTTTTTTTCTGTTAATGAGATAACTAGCAATGTGGGTTTGTGGTCCCACATTACTAGCAATCCTGTTAACCCCTCCAGCTAATCTCAATGCATTGTGTTAAGAGTAGCTTCACGTCAGTGGTATAATGGGTAGAATTCGAATACGCAACATCACAATTGCAAGACTGATACCATAACCTTTAGGCTACCGCCGGCCGCTTCTATTGTTAGCATTTTTACTATTTAAGCTCTATGATACATACTACAATCATACTAATTTGGCAACATGAATATAGACACATAGAATCATACTATAGTACATCGAACCCACTGTGACGACGTCATGTTGCACTTGCTCGATTTTGTATAATATACAGACTGACATTTATAATAGTCAGGTGTTTAAGTTAATACCAGTGTAATGTATGCACATGCAAATAGAGCGGTACCGTACATGGAATAATTGTTTGACACGAAGACGACGCAAAAACGTATCGATCACGCTAATAGAGATGTTCGAATGGGAAACTATTAAGACTGTGTGGAATGAGTACTTTGTTCTACTGCTACGTATGCGCAACGATCAATTTGAATCAGTACGTTAGCCATGGACGTTAGTTTTTTCAAGCGGAATTAATTTTAAATGTGGTTTTAAATTTGACATAATTATTGGATATTATGCTTTTTATTAAATGTTTTTCTGATCTCCTGTGTTGCAATTAGAACATAATTGTGTAAGTGCACTGATGAAAAATAGTGCTGTGTTACTAACTTAATAGGTTTTTTAAGCGGAATTATTGTTAAATTATTAATTAATTTAAGTTATATTACAAGGAAGTATTTTTAACAGGCTTCAAAGATATGTTACAAGTTCGAGTCGTTCCTTAACCACGTCCGGTCAGGAAACAAGAAAAATATATTTATTGAACTAACTAAATTAATTATTGAACACTTTTGATATTTGAAATTAATACAGTCAATATTGACTGCCTCGGTGGCACAGTGGGAGTGTGTCCGACTGCTACGCAAGAGGTTGTGGGTTCGATTACCACATGGGACACCACTTTGTGTAATCCACAAATTATTGTACCGAGTCTGGGTGTACTTTGTGCCCGCGATTTGTATGTTTGTGAAGTCCGATACGACACAGGGCTTGTACCATACTGCGGCAGTCGGCTTTTTTGAATAAAAAAAATATTAAAGATATGTTATATGTAAGAATTTTTTGACTTTTAGATTGCTCTAATAGTATTAAGTACACAATAAATTGAATGTACATACTTTTTGATTTTGGTCTGGATCTTAAAAAAAGTAATTTCAAGTCTTCAAAACGCTTCGAATTGTTTATTTCAATTCGAAATAATGTCTACGAATGTAGGAGCAGGTGTATGCCAACTTTAAGCCGATACGGAATACAGAGGCGACTGTCAATTTGTGTAGAGCAGAAGGAATAACGATCGCGGATTACGTTCAGCTGTCCATCAGAGTTAAGATTAGGTATTGACAGGTTTTTAGAGTATGTTCCAGGCAATCTTAGTTTGTTTTTTTTTTAAACCGAGATTTTTTTTAAATTAGGTACTTTTTGATTTGGTGCCTAACTTTTATGCCTTTGTTTTAACTAGCTATTGCCAGGTCAATACGTCAATAGATAGGTTCAATGATTTTGTATTTATAATTTCAATATTTTAAACATTGATATTATTTTTAAATGATCAATGACCTCTCAGCTCAGCATTTGTTTACAAAAAAAGAATCATAACTATTATGTAATATTTATGATTGAATTTCTTGTCTATGATTCTTCGTGTGAGATCTCATTGTAATGAACTCGTATGACATTTATGGCGCGAAATGAAATATTGGGGAACACTCGGAATACTAAATTTTTGATTGATAAATCTATCGCTATAAATGCATTAAATATCGAATTACAAATTACACACATCGAATTCCAATTACATCGAATGATATAACATGAAATCGGATGATTTAATTGACTGTATCGATTATGAGGAAGCGAACAGGTTTTGACATTGTGCAAACATTTCCGAATTAATTTTGTAGCTACGTAGTCTGATGCTAAATTTAAATAATGAACTTCAGATTACGATGTCTATTTTATTGAATGAAAAAATA
The DNA here is from genome assembly GCA_945859575.2 of Herminia tarsipennalis. Lineage (NCBI taxonomy): Eukaryota > Metazoa > Arthropoda > Insecta > Lepidoptera > Erebidae > Herminia > Herminia tarsipennalis. The sequence continues at coordinate 20,283,197 of OX243839.2, forward strand.
CAATAATAACTAGCTGCAAACCCGCGCAACTTCGTCTGCGTAAATTTTTCCCGTTTTTGCAACATTTCTCATTGCTGCCCCGCTCCTATTGGTTGTAGCGTTATGTTATATAGCCTATTGCCTTCCTCGATAATTGGGATATCCAACAGTGAAATAATTTTTCAATTCGGACCAATAGTTTCTGAGATTACCGCGTTCAAACAAATAAACAAACTCTTCAGCTTTATAATATTAGTATAGATTAAGAACTGCATGGTTATACTACAACAAGTCTATGATATACTTGCTCAAGACCTCGGCATACACAACACAAAATCTGATGATTTTAAAGAGTACCTCAAGCTCATGACTTTTCTGGACTTTTTTTAATGAGTTTTAGGTACACTTGGAACTGAAACTTAACTTTCTTTTTTTTTTTTTTTTAAACCTCTCCAGCTAAGCTCAATGGTTTGTGTTAGGAGTGGGTTCACGTCGGTAGTATAGTGGGTAGGATTCAAACTCGTGACATCATGATTGCGAGTTCGATGCCTAAACCATTAGGCTACCGTTGCTTTCCAATACTTTACGAATATATATATTTTCTTTCCAATGCTTTACGAATATATATTTTTTAAATTTTATAACGATAAAATGATCTTACCAAACGCGTGACGGTTTCAGCATTTTAGAATGCGAATATGGCCCTTGCATCTAATGCGCAAAACCCTAATCAAATCATAAGACATTTCCTGCAATAGAGAATTTTCCTTATATCGCAGGAGACACAAGAAACATTCACACAAAGACCAAACTCGGAACAACAATTCGGGAAATCACCGCGATCGCATTCACTTCCACTGCATCAGCAAATTCATTCGCCATTTTTTGCAAGTATTCGTCAAATGGATGCAAAAAATTATATGTACGTCTTTGTCGCTTGATATCGGCTTGTACAGTCCCCGACAAGATGTCTTGTAACAGTACATATGCCTCTTATGGCAAGCAATGCGTTGCGGTTGCGAAATATTCAATAGCAATTTGTTATAAAGTAAAATCGGTGAATAAATTCATATTTGATGCAGCCCGTTTCCTTAAACCTACATTATAGATATAAGCTGATATTGTGAATGTTTATTTATACATTATTTCGTATGTGGTCGTCGCTTGGTAGTATAAGCTGCAGGTTACGTCGTTTTCATATACTAGTAAGGGTTTACGAAAATGAATAAGTCGTAGCCCGAATAAGTCAGTAAATAAATGTTGACAAACTTTCGCGATTTGTACACATTATCTCGTATATAAAATTCTCGTGTCACAGTTTTCGTTGCCATACTCCTCCGAAACGGCTTGACCGATTTTGATGAAATTTTGTGTGCATATTGGGTAGGTCTGAGAATCGGACAACATCTATTTTTCATATCCCTAAGAGTTTGTTTGTTTGTTTGAACGCGATAATCTCAGGAACTACTGGGCTGCACTGAAAAAATATTTACTGTTGGATAGAGCCGATTTATTGAGAAAGGCTATAGGCTATATAACATCACGCTACGACATATAGGAGCTGAGCAGCAATGATAAATGTTGCAAAAACGGGTAAAATTTACGCAGACGAAGTTGCGCGGGTCAGCTAGTGAAAATATATATATTACGTACGGGTCTTAATCATGAGACAGATTATATTTTGAAATATCACATACGCTATTTATTATCCCAAAAAATGTACAGCTCCTGTGAAATTTTGAAAAACAAACAATAGCTTTGTTTTTCTTAAATCTTCACGCTTTCGTTTTGTAGGTAATTTAGTTGTTTTGTTTTTCGTTACCGCATTAATGGAGTCCGGGACTAACTGACGCACTCAGAGTCGTTTAATAGATAAACTTTGAAGCGGCGGTAGCGTAATGGCTAAGGCATCGGTCTCGCAATCGTGAGGTCGCGGGTTCGAATCCTACCCAGTATACTACCGACGTGAACCCACTCCTAACACAAGCCATTAAGCTTAGCTGGAGGGGTTAACAGGATTGCTAGTAATGTGGGACCAAAATCCCACATTGCTAGTTATCTTTTTAAAAAAAAAAACGGAAAAAAAACTACGTAAGTACATGTTTAATAGACAACTCACACAACGGCATCTGATCCCAAGCTAAGCAGAACTTGTAGTATGGCAACCAAACGACTGATAAACATAGTTATATATTTCTAAATACATACATATTGTATATAAATTACACCCACACATAATATACCATTGTGCTGGCACAAAGTTATATCAAGGGGGGGGGACCCACGAACTCTGGCTTAGTAGTCAGAGTCACTAACCAGTCAATCGTTCCTTATTAAGTCACTAGTCCCTGGGCACTTGTTCTTGAGCGAGAATATAGTCGATAATTGCTCGCTTTCTCGCAATTGGGGCGACATTTTGCGCCTTAACATTTAGAAAAATTCACTCCCATCTCATCCTTCTATAAAATGTTTTATGCTATGATTATGTTATTAAATGTATAAAATCATTTATTGAGAACAAGATGATGCCAGCAATTTACATGGAGTGCTACTAGATGATTTAAATGAGACAAAAAACTAAAGTAAAACATCTCATTAAAAAAATCTGTAATCAATTCCATACTTGGATTAATTGATGCATTACCATTATTAAATACGTGTTTTTTTTTAATTTGAATTTCAAATCCGTTGATATACTCGTAAATACGTGATGACATTTGGTGGTGTCAAATGGATAAAAATAGAACCGGGTTAGTTATTAGATAGTCAGTTATCATCTATACTGAATTATTTTTCTGTTGGGTAGCCCATTTATCGAGGAAGCGGAGCAGCAATGAAAAATGTTGCAAAAACGAGGAAAATTGACGCATACGAAGTTGCGCGGGTCAGCTATATATACAGTCAGTTATATATACCTAATGATGATCATAGTAGGTATACCCACAGGGTGCCCGAAATCAATCGACAAATTGATTTTAGTATTGTTACAATTGTACAAATATTTAATTTCAATGTAAATTAATTATTTTACATTGAAATATTGCAATATCAACGAAAATAACAACATTTTAATATTTTAGTCAAGCGTATATTACATACAAATCCATACTAATATTATAAACTTGAAAGTAACTCTGTCTGTCTGTCTGTTACGCCTTCACGTTCAAACAGCTAAACCGATATATAGGCGGGTGGAGCCGCCTATATATCCTCCATCCGCATAGTTAACTATATCTATATAAACCAGTGCGCAAGAGGCATACAAAATATTTAGGTATGTAAAGTAAGTAGCTAGTGATTTTCTTTATTACTTTAAATACACGCAAGCCTACTCCTTAAAGTTTATAGACTGAATTAACAGTCACCTGTATAAATTAATAAATACTTGTCCTGACTGTCTAACTGACTGATTAATTCATCAATGCAAAGCCTAAACCACAGAGGCAAACCTGTTTGGTAGATAACGCCTTTCATGTACGTAAGTGGTGGTTGGATGGATGGTCTCAATAATGTAGAGTACCTACTGATGGATTTGGCTACTAGAGGTAGAATTTTGACATATTTTGTATGTAGCTTATGTCAAATATATAGCTACCTCTAGTAGCCAAATCCATCGATAGTTAGATTATTGAGACCAGACGTTAGTAGGCATGGATTTTTGGAAATTAGCGTCCTAAAGTTGTTTAAACTGTTTATCTATAACATGTATGTATTTAGAAATATATAAGTATGTTTATCGGTTGTCTGATTTCCATAGTACAAGCTCTGCTTAGTTTAAAAATAGCATTGGAGTTTGTTTAGTTCCCAAGATATTTTTATTATTATTATAAATAGGGGTTGCAAGTTTGTATGAAACTCCGTCAGTCTTGTAGTTAGATCTGTGAATTAATTTTATTTGGATTTTTAGTTCTAAAAAACGACTTTTATTCCAATAACTGAGCGTGTTCATTACGGTGCGACGAAGAGGAAACGAATGCTTAAGGTTATTCGGTTAGGGAGGGTACGGCCTTAAACAAGATTAGCCAGGTCCTGTTCCTAGAACATCAATATGCATTCCTAGCAGTTCTTTGGTGTGTACATCACTTACATTTTAATAACCGTATGATTAACCTAATTGAACCTATCTGTATAATATTTTAATTCCCTTTATAGATAGTCGATTGATCATCGATGTTTGATGTCGAGTTTATAGACGAGTATTACGGTACTCGACTCAAGTCAAATCAGTCTCTTTAGGAAATGTCAAAACGATACGCTTCGTACAAGTTTGTGCGTGCTTTGACGTCTTAATTTTCTATGTTGAAGCTATTAACCATAGACATCATAGAGACTAGACTGCGCAATAACCTCATAAAGATTGACAATTCTATTTTTTTTGTAAAGATAACTAGCAGTGTGGGATGAATTCCACATTACTAGCAATCTTGTTAACCCCTCCAGCTAAGCTTAAAGGCTTGTGTTAGGAGTGGGTTCACGTCGTCGGTAGTATAATGGGTAGGATTCGAACCCGTGACCTCACGATTGCGAGACCGATGCCTTAGCCATTAGGCTACCGCCGCTTCATTCGCTCTCCAGAAAGATTGTTTTGATTGTAAGAAGTCATAGACAAACAGATTTGATTTAAAAAAAATGGTTATCTGTAAAGCCGGTTTACGGAAGATAATTTTACGTGATAACGTCATAAGAAAATATTGATGACATATCGCCATTCGCGTTGCTTAGCAACCAACCAATAACGTTAGTTTCAATTGCATCGCATATCATGTCGCTGCAATCGCCATTCGCTGTTGCTTAGAAACCAATCAATAACGTGACCGTTGCTTAGCAACCAGTCAATAACGCGAGACTTTTTCGTGCGTGCCCCGGTCATCGGTTTAGATAAAAAAATCTTGAATTATTACATATTTTGATTAAATTGGACACTAAAACGTTGACTTATAATCATCAAAATAATGTGAGTGATATAGACTTCCATCTCCATCACTCACATTGTTTTGATGAGTTCGTAAGCTTTATGGACGAACCTTTGATTAAAAAATGTCTGGATTCCTAATCCGGCATCTAAAATTATAGCAAGGAACTGTCAAAAAGTACGGTCAAATGGACGTACTTTTTAAGAGGTAAGAAGACTCCTATCAGATGTTCTAGCCATAGTTCTTCTTCTTCTTCTTCTTTTGGCAATGTAGCCAATGTGTTGGCTAATTCTGCCAATGTCAAGTGTCAGCTGTTTTGTCACTAGCCATAGTTATTCTGGCCCGCCATTTTCAACGAGTGTCAAACGTCAAAAATAGTAGCTTCATTTGTTTTATAGTCTTACTGAAGGAATGCTCCATCAAGACATTATATAATGAAAGGGACCAACTTTTTTTTTCAGAATATTTACTCACAGATTAGCGTTAATACTATTGTCTCTATTTTGTATTTTTGCTTTGGTCTTTCAGTAATTGCTGGACGGGTATCTATGAAACTTTTTCTGATAACAACTGATTTTATACGCTATATCTTTGTTCCTTTGAATTTAAAAATAATATAAGGTTTTAATTCCTCTCCTAATAATCTAATATCACTCAAAGAAAAGTTTACCTTGTTTGTATGAACGCGTCAAGCTCTGAAAATACTTGATTGGTTTAGATAAAATTGGGCATATAGATAACTAAAAAACTTGAGGAAGATTACAGCTATATCACGGGCGAAACTTAGTTTCAAATAACAATGCGTCACTTTTCTACTCTACGTCAAACTGCCGAAAAGTGGAGTAGTAGTGCTAGAACGGTACTACAACATATGGAACGTTTGAAGTGAAGCGTCAAATTTCAATTATACGCACTAACAGCCGTGCAATCGTCTACATTGACCGTTTACTTGCAATCAATGATGAAGAATAAACGGTCGTGAATTATTGTTTCATGGATTATGATATTGCAATTCAGTTCTATTCAGTTTCAGTTGACTAGAAGACGTAGTTCTGAAGACTTCTAATATTAAAATTAGTGGTGGCCTAGCTCACTTGGTGACTGCTGGATAATTTAAATACCTATACATTAGGTATATCTATACTAATATTATAAAGCTGAAGAGTTTGTTTGTTTGAATGCGGTAATCTCAGGAACTAATCATCCGAATTGAAAAAATCTTTTTTGTTGGGTAGCCATAGGCTATATAACACCACGCTATGACCAATAGCAATAGGAGTGGAGCAGCAATTAAAAATGTTGCAAGAACGGGGAAAATTAACGCATACGAAATTTACCGGGATAACTAGTAATATATAAAAATCTCGTGTGTCTAGTATTTGTGGTCGAACTCCTCCAAAACGGCTCGACCGATTTTAATGATTATTAGGGTTCTATAGCCAAAATGAAAAAAAACAGTTTTTTTTTCAGCAAACATCAACGTGTGACACATCATTCGACAGGTCTTTTAAAAATATTTCAAGGGTTCTAATTTTTAATTGATTGATTGAATAGGTTTGGAAAAAATCGCTCAGAAAATTTACAGGCATGTCACAGGCAGTCGCAGGCATGGTTGTTTATTACAATGTCATTAATGTTTTCTAATGACATTATCACGTAAAATTATCGTCTGTAAACCGACTTTACAGACAACCATTTTTTTCTAGTGGATTGGGCCCCTAGACAAATTTAATGGCATTTTAATCGATAAGAGTTTACGCTAATCGAATAGAATGACGTCGTTGCGCGAGTACAACTGCTAATCTCATATTATCAATTTTCGTATTTGCAGTGCGCGCGCAATAATATCATTCTATTCGATTAGCGTAAACTCTAATCGAATAGAATGCCATTTGCCTAGGGGCCCTGGTAGCTAAACTTTCCACAAGAAACTTTTTTAAACTTCGAACAAATTCTTTTTTTTATTAAGTCACCGCATTCACCAATAGATTCCCATCAAGTTCTTTCGATCGATTAGCATTGATTTGTACCGCGCTGTTATGGTGACGCACGCGCAGGTATTTGCGGCTCGTGCGACAGAATATTTCCGCGCTATTCTGTGCACTGTATCATGTGATTCGTGTGAATCTATATTAGTATTGGAATGCTGTAACTGATTTTTGTGTTTATGACTAGTTTGTGACTGTGATTTTGGCCTGGTTAACGGGCTAGGAATGTTGTAACGGAATGTAATTATTTTAAACAAAAAAACCGGGCAAGAGCATGTCCGACCAGGCTCGGTGTGAAATGCACTAGGTACACATGAAAAAAATATGATGTGATAAATCGCACCAGAGGATGCTCATGGCACTTACGGGCTTTTGTTGAGAAGCAAAGTGTTTTGGCTATAACTCAAAGATAAAATATCCAATTATGTCCCAAATAATTTTAGTTTAAAGTATTTACTAAGCGTTACCGTTGTGATTTAAAAAAAAAACCGTCCCCGGCCGCCTTAAAAATATTTATTTTTGTTAATTACTGCCGAACTAAGTAGCAGCTTATACAAGACATATATACAATGTGTAGTTTTTGAGTAAAATACCTGTGTCATACGGACGGACAGACACACAGACGGGCGGACAGGACGAAACCATAAAGGTTCCGTTTTACCATTTTGCCTATTGAAACCTAAAAAGAAATACTTAGACTTATAATACAGCAGTTCCGCAAAATAACAAGACATAGGTAAGTGCAAAGATTCCGCAGTTCTTATTCATAAATTCTCTGTAGCCTCAATAACCACACCCAGAGAAACTGGTACAAAAACTTATCAAGCCACGGTTCTAGTATGCTATCATTCCTCTATAATGATGGCAGACAAGACAGGAATATCTGAATCGATATAATGCCTTTATTTTCTCGACATTTACACGAGTTCAGACTGTTTTTTAAAAACGTTACAATGTTACGCCCAGGACAAAGTCACATTCGACGTCTTTAATGGAAAGTAGGTACAAATGGAATTGAATTGAAATATGTCACGTGATTAATTCAAGTCGATGCGTAGTTATGCTGCACTATTGACAGTATCTTCGCTATTTTTTTCCATTTGATTGATCACTAATCTAGCGAACGGTGAAACGTAGAAAACGAAATCGAATTGGCAAATATAATTTTTTAAGAATTTGACGTTTGAGGTCATTGACGTATAGACCTAGACCGCGCCATCCCTTTCAATTAAAAAGTAAATATTGACTGCAAAGCCTGAAAGAAAGAAAAAACTCGTGCGGCCCTATCTCTGACAGTTAATGTCCACAAAGTAGCGTTGTCTCTTTCAAGAGAGTGGTCAATTTTGTGACTGTTATGGCGCAGTCCAGGGGGTCAATTCACGTATTTAAAGCAGTGCAGTTGCAGTTAAGTTTCGATTAAAACGGCTTTTTTCGTATTCTTGTAACTTTGGCATCGGTCTTAAAAACGCTTGCGCACCGTACTAGAATGTCGATATTGCGCTCTCGAAACGCATACCTACTTGATGCAAGCGTAGGTTCTTGGTTGCCAGAGGGACTTCTTTACTCCATTTGTCAATAGGTTGGCGTAGCATATGTCCAGCCCATCTCCATTTTTAGACGTCTATCCGGGTAAGAATGTCTGTGAGTTTTGTTCTTGTGCTCATTTCTATGATCCTGGCTTTATCTTTAGTGTTGTGTTATTTATATTAATACTAGGTGTCCCGCGAAATAAACCAAAAACTAGAATCCAGGTTAATAAAAAAAGCAGACTTGAAAGTACTATTAATTTTAATGTGTCTACTAACATTAGGTATAATCACCACCTAGGTATTTTATAATTCTATCATAATTAACATATCAAGTAAATGCAGTTTTATAAACTTAAACCGTTGAAGATTCCTTAATAATTATATAATCGACAATTTATGGATGGACTTATATGGACGTACATGGCCCATGTGTTAAATATTCCAATAATTATAATTCCTGACATATACTTATCTATAATATCGATATAATTCGCTGCAATAATTATATCTATATTGCACATAACAGGTATCGACTACTACTAGGTACTGACTTAGTTGCAATCGATTACTGATAGGTACCTACTTATGCCGCCGTAAATAGTAATGACGATCTGGTACGAGTGGAGAAAGGTAATTTGAATATAGGAAGAAATATAAATACATCCTGTTAGGTATACACCGCAATTTAGTAGTCGTTTTGGAGTCGAAAATTTTGAAATCAATAACCTAGTCCATAAAAATATCAATTTAATATAATGTTATTTTATTTTATAAAAAAATAACCTTAAATTGCCTTGCCTTGCGGCGCGTGGGGCACTTCTGAGTGGTGGACTATGAATGACATCTATCTTATGATTATAGTACCTATTATTAACGCAAAACGGCTGGCAGGAGCTGGATGCGAGAAGCCGAAGATAGAACAAAGTGGCGTGCAATTGGAGAGGCCTATGTCCAGCAGTGGACTGCGATAGGCTGATGATGATGATGATGACCTATTATTATTATGTTAATTCAAATAGCGTTACCACAAGTGCTCATTTATTTACTGCAAACTACAACAAAACTGATATTTTTTATAAAATAGGTTATTGGCAAGGAGATCAAAATGTTTGGTTCCGAAACGACTACAAAGTCACGGTGTATATTATCATACTATTTCCATCAACAGTCTGAATTAAATTAAAAGTTAACCCTCTTATTTAAAATACTTTAGTAGGTATACCTTATGTATATTTAACTCCGATTATTATACAGTGGGTACCTACTAGTATTTTTTAGTTTTCAATTATCAATGAGGTACATTCAAATCTAGAGTAGGTAATAAGTTTTTTTTTGTAACTTAACTTTTAATTATGCTAAAGTACCCTTTCTTATTTCCAACTTCCTTTTATATACTTCAAAGACCAAGGAATTGGCAAAGCTCCAAGGAAATATATTAGTAACGCAGTCTCGTTTTCTCTGAATTCGATAAACTCTTGGACTCTTGCTAATGGAGATAAACTTAGGCACTTGCTTCCGCATACCCAGGGTTGCCAACCAAACTCGTTTGTAATTAACACTGGAAAATTGAATTTATTAGTTTGTCCTTTTTGGATCACGAGTGCCATTCTGAATCAAACATGAGACAAAGCTATTGCTAGAAATGGCAGAAAGATTTTTTGTTGTTATTTAAAAACAACTCCAAAATTAGAGTACATGACCGAGTATCGTGGAGGACTTAAAAACTTTACGTAAACATTCGTAGATTACACAAAGTGGTGCTGGTGCCCCATGTGGGAAGCAAACCCACAATCTCTTGCGCAGCCGTCGTACATATTCTTACTGAGCCACCAAGAGAACACAGATGCGAATCCCACTTCTGATGACAGTTTTAACACAGATAATTTAGGTCAGTTGTCTCCTTCAGTTTAGCAATTTTTCATACTAGTGCACAGAGGTCCTCTTCACACGTTCCGGTTTCAATCCGGCGCCGGGAACCCGGTCGCCTGCTTCCCGGTGGCAAATGTACAGCAGCCGAAACGGACGGATGCCAGAACAAGTGAAAGCTACCGTACATTGCCATACACTTCGCGCCGTATACCTGGTCGTTGGCTAACCGGCCCGGATTGAAACTGGAACATGTGAAAAGTCCAATACGCGTGACCGTTTATAGTATTTTTTGGGTATTATTCAATATATGTTACTTAGCTTTATCTGTGAAATATGATGTAATAAGGCATATAGGTACTATCTTGATATGTCTGACTAGATAGAAGCCTAGTCTTTAATCATGAGCGGTTGGTATGAAACTAATATGGAGGCACCCTTCGCCGGGAGCATTCGCTGGTAATGTAGCAGTTCAGTTCGAAAATTATATATGTGAGTAAGGAGAACCAAGTATTACAATGCCTATAATGATTCAATTTGTAACAATGGTGAGATGTACAGTAGTGAGTGGGAGTATCTATGCACACCAGTTGTAATTACCATGTCGTGAATGCGAAGATTTATTTAGGACTAGCTGCCCGCTTTGGCTTTACATGGGTAATAAAACATAGCCTGAAATAACGAGGCTTTATATCGGTTAAAGAATTTTCAAAATCGGTTCTGTAGATCTAGAGATTACCCCCCAACAACCTCTTTATCATATTAGTATAGGTTACACAACTCCACCAGTATGAATGTCTTATATCTTTCCCCGGGACTCAAACGAACTACATTTAGAATTTTATCGAAATCGGTTCAGCAATTTAAGTGTGAAAATGTTAAGGATAGTTACGTATCATTTATAATTAAGTTGAAGCGGCGGTAGCCTAATGGCTATGCGGGTCTCGCAATCGTGAGGTCGTGGGTTCGAATCCTGGCCATTATACTACCGACGTGAACTCACTTCTAACACAAGTCATAGAGCTAAGCTGGAGGGGGTAACCGGATGATAGTAAAAAAAGAAAATAGTTTGGATTATTGTTGTAACTTCTCGTTTTTTTATTCCATAAACCAAATATGTAAGTAGTTTTATTTGTGTATGTGTCAACCCTATTGAGATTACTGTGGAGCTTTAAAAAACGGTGACACAGGCGAACGCGTGCGCACACAGACCGACTTGATTGTATCGAATCTGTCTCAATTTACTACCTAAGTTCATAGTTAGTTTATATAAAAATAAGAATTTTTGAATTAGAAACAAAGTTTTCTGCGGGGTCTTTTTTCATATATGTTTTTTTTTATTCTTTCGGGTACGAGGAAAATCTCTGTGAATATTTAAACAGTTACTTTTTAGGTACTTACTTGACACATTGGTCGCAAACAGCTTTACGACACAGAATAACCATGAGAATGGTTATTCATTCCATTTTTCGGGTTACGTGGCTAAAAAGCCAAAAACAGAACCGGTTTTGTCATGTCCGTTCTTGTCGTTCAAAATGTCTGTCTGTCTGTTCGTCCGAATGTCACAGGCATTTTACTCAAAGACTACCCAACAAATATAGATTAAATTTGGTGAAAAAGAGTATCCGCTACTTAGTTTGACAGCTAAATAATAAAAATATTTTCTTTTAAGGCTCCATACATGTATCTATTTTTTAGCTATCATCAACGTTATTCGTTAGTCTTACAAAAACATTTGAAAGTTACTAAAAACTTATTTGATTAAGTGAATATTTTTGGAAATAATCGCTCCGAGAGTTGCATAATTATGCCCCCTTTTTTGTACCGTGTGACCAAAAAGTATGAAAAAAATCACAAAGGTGATTGGTGATCAACAAATACATTAAACTAAAATATTTTGATCATGATCGGATATACCGTCACTGAGCCGATGGCCGAAAAACTGCGTTTCTCAATATAACATACGCAGCGGAACCCTACACTGAGCATGGTCCGACATGCTCTTGCTCGGTTTTTTTTAACTTTTTTAACTGGGACTCGTCACTCAGCATGCATCTCACATCACTAACCACTGTTTCAGATCTTTCTAAATAATATACTAAAAATTGTACAACTACTAATCAAGTTGTAAATTCCATGTATGCCTGTTATGTTGCGGTTTATGTAAAGAAACGTGTAGTATTTGCCACGCCCTTATGCTGTACTATCTATGTACAAAGACATTTAATTATATATTGTCAGAAGCCATTGAAAACTATAAATTTCCTAGTGCCATATCTGCGTACAAATCCAAATCTATACTTCTATACTAATGAGAAGGATGAGGAACGATTTGCATTTTTGTATGTAACTTAAAAACTACAGGACCAATTTCAAAAATTCTTTCACCATTAGAAAGCTACAATAACGGGTAGTAACTTATATATAGCTATACTTTATTGTCAAAAAATAGAGATCCTTACGAAAATTACAATAATGTAACTCAAGGTAAAAAAATCTACGATAAAACACCCGTAGTTAATAATATTTTAATTATTAAAGTAGCTCTGTTTGTCTGTGTATTATGGTTTCACGCGTAAACTGAACCGATTTAGACAAAATTTAGTACCTATGAAAATAGTTTAGATCCCGGGGAATGTCACAGAATTGTTTATATCGCTTTAACTGACGTCCACGCGAACGGGCAGAGCTACTGGTTAAAAAGCAGCTTATAATTATGTGCTAAGATTAACTCAACCGTTATAACATATATTATTAATTAGATGATTATGCCATAGCAAGTAGCACCATATCCTTATGTATTTACCTACCTAACATAAGTCCAGTTACACATAACAGGCCACCATCGAGCCATGAGCATGAAGTAACTGCGTCATTAAAATGATTAAGGATCAGATTTAATGGGAACATTACGTGAGTGGAATCTTACGCTGTTCTAGATGCTGGCACAAAACACCAAGAGTACAGAAGTAAAGAATTGCCTTGGAGCAACGCACACGGCTGCACTAATCCGTTATCGGCCGAACTATGTTCGGACGTCATCAAACTCTAATCAAACGTATGTAGAAGAAACAGAACGTGTACACCACTACAAACGGCATAGTCCGAAAATTGCGTTTGATTTGATCGGCCGATGACGCCCAAGCATAATTCGTCCGATAACAGATTAGGTGTACGCGAGCCATGAGACATCGTTCAGGACATGGGATCGGGAATCTCTTTTAGTACGAAGGCTGGCTGAAATTGAGTGTCCAAAATATGAGCACTGCATTCTGTAAATTGTTTCAAGTTCAGAAACTCTTGCTGCCTTAGGTTGTCAAAGTCCAATTTTTTAATACCTTTCCTCATAATAACAGGCACAGATTGTATTGGGACTCCCTTATGCATAGATTTTCTAAAAATTATTGCTAAGGTGTTCATGTTTTGCAGACTCAACTTCTTTATTATTTTTGAAGGTGATTACGATTTTGTGTCAGTGAGCGATGTTTATGTGTACCTACGCTACCAAGCAAGCTTTTCTTCTGCGCTCTTGGTATATTGTGAGGCTCAATCGCCGACGCAGTTTGCTGGCAGACGCTGGCCGTGCGAAACAAACAAATGATTACCAAGTAACTAGACATTGAAAACTCAATTCACGCCTCGAGGTGTTTTGCGCTCGATGAGTAGCGAACAGGAGCTGCGAATTTGTACTAGTCTTATAAACAATGTTTGCTAACAAATTGGTTAAGCAGACACGTTGTTATAAGCGTTGTTGAAGTGAGATTAACCGATTCTTTAGAAGCTTATGGGTTGTGTGCTTGTCTACGACTTGATTTTGTTTATCTTTAAACATGCAAATTACAGTTTAGACCTAAACTAAATCGAGTTTCAGCATACGAAGATATCTCCATCTTATATGTTACATACCTAATAAAATTGTAATTTACACAATGTATCCATTTATGAAATATTAAAAAATATTCAGTGTCTTTATATCAGCAGTGGAAGTTGAAACACTTGTTTTCAGATTTTATGTCCGTCTGTCTGTTGGTGGGTTGCACGTAACGTAAAAGCAACTGTAGCTTTACTTTTGGTACATAATGTAGTTTATACCTACATCAAAATGGCTTTAAGGCTAATAAAAAGTCTCAAAATCTAATAAAAACTCTCACACAACGTCATCTGATCCCAAACTAAGCAGAGTAGCTTACATACTTCAATATTTCTAAATACATACATATTATAGATAAAGAACACTCAGACAGGGAATAAACCATCGAGCTCATCACACAAAGTTTTATCCTGGGTGGGGATGGAACCCACGACCTACGACTTAGCAGTCAGGGTCACTAACCACTAGACCAACAGGCCAATCAGAAATTGGTAAAAGCTTGGCATCTTCTATGCGTATTTATAATAATAATAATAAGCATTTTAAGCATTATTTGTCCTTTATATACAACTAGCTGTGCCCCGTGGTGTTACCCGTGGTTTATTAGCCCTTGTGTTAATCCAGGGTGTCAACTAACTCCATACCAAAATTTTATTAAAATCGTTTTAGCCGTTTAGACGTGAATAAGTAACAAACATACACAATCACATACTCACAAACTTTCGCCTTTATAATGTTTTTGACATTGTATAGAGACAAACAATAAATAAAAATAAAAGGTCCTGGACTATAGTCCAGGACCTTTTATTTTTATTTATTGTTTGTGTCAGCAGTGGCATATTGTCAGCAGCACAAAACATGCTGACCGCTGATATTCTATCCAAGCCTGGTATTTAATACCTATATACCAGACTTGGACAGAATATCAGCGGTCGAAGCCTGTATATAAATCTGACATAAAATAGAGCAATTCCTAGCTTGATTAACCACAAATTTTCGTAGCAACCGGCTTGTCCTAGAATGTTTATAAGGGTACTTACACACTAACTGTTATGAGCGTCGTTAAGATCATTGGCAGACGAGTGTGCTACGCCGCAAGCATGCACCAGCCGATTTGCGGCTATCCTGCGGGATATTTACCGTACGCATTCCACATGTTTCTGTATACCACGGTCTATAACGTATGGCCATCGTCTGGTGATTGGCGGTTTATAAGTATTTGCCTTGAGGGAAAATGGGAGACATGTCTTTCGAGATAATAGAACATGGTTTTTGGAGAGGAACTATCAATCAATATAGTTTTTTACTGCATAAAGAAGCATTTTTTAGTATTTATTATCGTTATTTATAGTTACCATGTAGATTGATAACATTATTTATCTTATATTTTTTTTAAATGACAACTGTTGCTCGGAGGGGTGTCGGATTCAATCGAGAACTATTACTACAAACATACAAGTAATGGACGGACGTAAAGTAACTACACCCAAATTAGGAACTTACTTTCAGTGGAGTCAAACTGCATCTACGCATATAAGATACTAGCTGACCCGCGCAACTTCGTATGCGCCAATTTTCCCCGTTTATGCAACATTTTTCATTGCTGCTCTGCTTCTATTAGTCGTAGCGTGATGTTATATAGCCTATAGCCTTCCTCGATAAATGGGCTATCCAACGGTAAAATATTTTTTCTATTCGAACTAGTATTTCCTGAGATTATCGCGTTCAACCAAACAAACAAACTCTTCATCTTCATACCGTTATATAATGGGACAAGTTATATACGATTTAATAAAACTACTGGGGAGTAACTGCATCCCCTTGCACCCTGCTGTCGGCATCCATGCTACTTCCGTTTAAAATTTCACATATTCTGGTTACGCACGAGGTAAGCACGAGGTTTCGAGGTCTCGACGAGTAGGTTTCGACGAGGTCACTTAAACCGTGGCTCCCAGAGCTAGCCAGAAAGAAAGAGAATGGTTATATGTCGTAATAAAAGCTCGAGTTTGGAATTCTTGAAATAAATAGCTCTCTAAACTACGCAACAGTACTGATAAAAGTACCGATAATATAAATATATGGGTACGGAAGGTTTTTTAGTGGCGACCACGAGCTGGAAAACGCAGTTCAGGAAGGCCCTTCATAATATGGACTGACGACCTGATTAAAGTCCGGAGAGCCGTTGGATGCAGACCGCTCAAAATCAGTCGCTTTGGAAGTCCTTGAGGAAGGCTTATGTTCACCAGTGGACGTTTTCAGGCTGATGATGTTGACGCAATTTCGATGTGAGAGGTGGCCTTTGCCAATAGGCACTCCGAAATTAGAGACACAATTTAGTTGCATTTTTGTAATTGAATTCGGTGAAATAAAGGCTATTTTTAATTTTTTTTATTTATGCATTTCATATGCATGTTATGTGAACAGCTAGTCGAGAAAAGTCTGTGGGAAGCAGATATGGGTCCTTACAAATATACAAAAATGATTTTGATTAATGATTATAAATTATCTTAAAACTGGTACGTTACTGAAGCTTATTAAATAAGTACTTAGAAAGCTTATTATGTAATTTTATTGGTATTTGCTTACATTATGAGGAAAAAAATCATGATTAACTAGTTGTATGTTGGAAGGCGCCGACTCAGGTTAAACAGGATATAGGAATATCAACTACCAACTACTTAGGAAAATGCTGACGATTTAAACACATTATAATTTGTACTCATATCCTCTTACCTAAGTTGTTTATGACAGATATTTGTATCAAAAGCTGCTTATGCAGACTACTTTATAAGTAATAGTTTTAAAGGCATATAATTATGTTGCTCTTCCTCATACCTAGACGGCTCCAGTGGTCGGGGAGCGTTTGTTAGGTTTATTCTACACGTGGTCTACCCGTGACCACGGTCAATACGGGCAATACGGTCGAAACGTCACCGCGTCGGACAATAAACAAAGTATTTTACCTTATATTGTTCTACATTTTTCTTAACAGTTTTCTAGATTTCCATGTCATGACTTTGACTTACGAAAATCGTGCAATATCAGTTAATATACGGACAGTTTCATAGGTATTTCTTAACGGCTGTTTAATTTAATTATATTTTCATATTATTTCGTTTTTATTAGGATACATACCCAGTATCGTGGGAGTCTTTACAAACATGACAATAATGAACACGTAGGCTGGGAAAAACAATTTGTGCATCACGCAAAGTGGTGTATAGTGAAGAAAAAGAACGTAGAGTATTTTTAAATTTATTTATTTTTATTATTTCTTTACATTATAGCAAACCAAAAACTGTAACCAAAGTCTGTAATGCCTTACAATCTGTAGTTAGGAGAGATATCCCTATCTCTCCTAACTGCAGATTGTAAGGCATCCACTCCATTGTGCCCATCCACTCCCGTGGATGGGCACTTTTTAGATACATGGTAATAAAACTGTTATTTATTATAGTTGTTATTTTATTGCTAATATAATACTAAAATTAATTAATAAATTGTTGTGAAGAACATGTTTCGTATTCTTAATGTTACAAGGATTTTTCTGAACCCTTTCGAAAGTGCCCGAACCGCCCTATGGTGGTTTGGATTTGGGCACCCCTGGGTCATTATTCACGTGCCGATTTCGTGGCAAGCCTATGCGAACTGGCGCATGCGCGGTATGTTCAAAGATGTCCGCCGCGCATACGCGTTGATGCATTTCGAAGCAGCTTTCTATTTACCATTATGACAATATTTTGACAGTTCGCACATGCTTGCCGCGAAAATGTAAAAATAAACGTGATCATGGACCTAGTGGAAGGTTTGTGCATTGAATTGAATACGCCATATATCTTGCTCTCAGCTTCAGTATTAATATAATATATTAAACTCTGCTTTAGTATTAATATAATATATTAAACTATAAAACCTGAGATACCATTTTATTCTTATCATAAGACATACAAAAAAATCAACAAAATATGATTCATCATGAATATTACACCATAACACTTAGATAAGTTTAAATAAGTAATAAGGACTTTTTATACGTATTGTTAAATGTTTTTACTTATTTTAACTTTACATAAAAGTATTTATAAGGTTTGGTGCGGCAGTTTTCTGGTATTTCTATTTATATTTTATTCCCATGTCTGACTAAAGTGGCATTGCGTGGCGAGGTGAGACAAGAACGTTGGTACGAATAAAAATGGTCAAGTTGTCCTCGCTCGATTAGTCTTGGTCAATTAGAATCGATAAGACATTGATATGATACCCACATTACTTTCATGTAATCGTAGAGATTCTATGATGTGATATTACGTAGATAGATTATTGTTAATAATACATCAAGGAAATCGTTATAGATGATCTAAGGGCGTTATAATTAGTGGCATTGGATGTAGCTCTTATGATGTGAAGTTATTAAATGGTTTCTTATATTTTTCAGAGCTATGTGGTGGCATAATGTCATTGGCCAAATACGCTTTTAATTATTTATATCTATTCTATTATAGCTGACCCGCGCAACTTCGTCTGCGTAAATTTTCCCTTTTTTTTACAACATTTTTCATTGCTGCTCCGCTCCTATTGGTCGTAGCGTGATATTATAACCTATAGCCTTCCTCGATAAATGGGCTATCCAACAATAAAATATTTTTTCAGTGCAGCCCAGTAGTTCCTGAGATTATCGCATTCAAACAAACAAACAAACTCTTAGGGGTATGAAAAATAGATGTTGGCCGATTCTCATAGATACCGGATAAGCACAAAAAATTTCATCAAAATCGGTCAAGCCGTTTCGGAGGAGTATGGCAACGAAAACTGTGACACGAGAATTTTATATATTAGATTATGTCTATTCTAAATAGCTTATTGTTACGCTAATGTGAGCTTGGACCATAGACATAAAGATTGGACTGCGCCATAACCACACAAAATTCAGCACGTCTGATAAAAAAGAACTGTGCGTCTACACCTGTCTCTTATTTCTACAGAAAAGAGACACTCTGTAACTCGGTCTCTCGTCTGTAATGACAATATATTGTTTTTAAACTTTCGCGATTTTTATACATCTTAGTTTCGATCGAATTGCACCGATCGTTAGTCGACCCGTGACCACGATCGGTGCAATTCGATCGAAACGTCGGGTAAATAAAAGGTTCGTACCTTTAAATAATTCACGCGATTAAATCCCGAAATATACCTAATATGACAATTTATGTCAATATTTTTTAAAACTACTGCTATTGATATATATATACAATAATATATGTGTTCGACTGCAACACAAGAGGTTTGATTCCCACACGGGGCACCACTTTGTGTGATCCAAAAATTGTTGTTCCGAGTCTGGGTGTACTTTGTGTCCGTGACTTGTATGTTTGTAAAGTCCCCCGCGATACAGGGCTTATACCCTACTGCGGGAACTGTCTTTAAAAAAAAAAGTTGTTCCGAGTCTGGATGTACATACTTTGTGTCCGTGACTTATATGTTTGTAAGGTCCCCGCGATACAGGGCTTATAAAAAATATATATATTTAATAGAATATTTGATAATTACATTCTTTATATCTGAAAGGGGAGGACGCAGTCCAGTCTCTATCTCTATGAATGGCACTTACACCATAGACACCACTATTGACAAGGTAGGCACTAACTCAAAACCGAGAGTTACCGTAAAATATAAATGTCTTGTATTACTTAATACTTAAAGTGTATATGCACATGGCATTTACACTTAAGTATGCTACCTATTAAAGTTAACAGTAAAAAGTACGATTTCATCCAAAGATATCATTTTACTGTTACCGTCAATCATAAAGTCATTTTTGTGTTAATATTCGGAAGATTGCGTTGTATGATGATCACTTTACACGGAATGTGATATATAGTCTTTATCTCAATAAGACACTTACGTCACATGTCGTAAAAAGTAATGAAAATTATATAAAATATTTTTTAATGGAAACGTATCTTTATCACATCATCATGGGTTGCACTTCCCGTGGTATCAAATCCGGTGACAGTATAATGGTTGATCTTTATAGAAAACAGTGGTTAGGAACGTTTTCTTTAGGTCAAATTTCGACAGCGGACAGCGAATGTATTGTAATCTACCTCTATCTATTAGGTACGTCTTTTTTGGTAGCAAATCCATTACAATTAATTAATTGTTTTCCTAATTCCTATTAGATATTTTTACTTTAATTCTTTTAATTTGATAAATAAATTATTGATTAAAAATAGCGTGAACTTTTAGGACCCGTGTTACTTAGGGTTTGATAAAATTAAATCATGGGTAATCTGGTTTTGGTATATTGGGTATCTAAGATAACTCTTAGATACCCAATATACCAAAACCAGATTATCCATGATTTGAGCTAAGCGTAAGCAAGCTCTATAGATGCCTTATTGTGTGATTTAAGGGTTCCGTAGCCAAAATGGCAAAAAATCGTTAAGTTTTGTCATGTTCGTTTGTCTGTCAGTCTATTTGTCCGTCCGTATGTCACAGGCATTTTATTCAAAGACTACACAATGTGTGTCTTGTAGATTGTAATTGTCACTAATTAGTTTGATAGCTAAATAATAAAAATAAATATGTTTAGGGGGGGAGGGGCACCACATACCTACATGTAACAGAAGCTGAATTTTGTTTAGTCGATTTCGTGATTTCACTCAAAGATAATAGATCTAGCTAGATGCCACATGTTCCTGTAACAGTATGAAAACAGAGCGTGCCTGTGTTCTGTGATTTCACTTGTATCTATCTAAAAACGGCGCGAACGAATGAACGAATGGAAAAGTTTTACGTCAACAAAATACAATATTAATCTGAAGTAAAATGCTGTCATCTGGCCAACCCGTTTCCTTACTGTTCGCCTACCAAGATGTTACTACTAAGGACAATGTCCTATTAATTCGTACTTTAACGTGAAATGTATGAACTGGCTGCACACAGTTGACAGTAACGGAAATAAATCGTGACTGCACTGTGATGAACTCAGACGGAACTAATTTAGTTAACTGAGACAATACGAATAAAAACTAAGTTGATATGCCGGTCACAATCAATCATTCATAAGTCATAACAGATATCTTATTCCTAATGTTATAAAATCATTCAAAATTCTTTATTCACTTAGGATGCAAAACAACGCTTGTGATACGGCAGTCGTCGCAAACAATAGATAAAGCCGAAGGCAAGATCAAGGCAATAAAAACTCGCGGCCACTCATTTCAAATCGCTAATTTTTACAATGTTTGTATGTTTTTGATATGGGGGTAAGGTGCTGCCACTATTATTATACACCATGTTAGAGGACTGATGCAAATTGTATCTATATAAACTAATATCATAGCACTGAAAAGTTTGTTTGATTGTTTGGTTGAACGCGATAATACGCGGTGTAGTACTGGCTTTAGAATAGTACCACCCCATCTCTTCCCGTGGGTGTCATCAAGGCGCCTAAGAGATTTCACACCGGAGGACCTATAAAGCCTACTGCGATCGCCAACCCGGTCGCCAAGCGTAGCGATTATGGCAAATACCCCCAGGATCTATAATAAGTAGGTTCTACGGGGGATACCCGTGCCTAGCAGTGGGACATCATAAAGGTTGATATCTGTACTAATATTATAAAGCTAAACCGCCTTATTCCAGAAGCTGGACTAAACCTGGTTTGACGAAAATCCTAGTTTAAACCATGGATCTACGAAAATCTTTATTACAAAACGAGGTTCATCGCTTAATCGATGATCATCTTTGGTCCATAGCTTAGTCTTTCAATCACCCTAGTTTAACTATGGTAATAACCTTAAAATGTCAAAAACTTAACAATTTGAAAGTTAGACCATTTACAATTTTGCGTATTTTAGTTTCAAATATTAATGACGAATAATGCGTGTTTAGTGACTTTAAATTATTAACTAACTAAATATGGTGTGGCAACAAAATAAACGCAAAAATCGAGTGAAATGCAATGTGTGACAAAAGATTTAATAATACATGCATAATATTGTTTTTCAAAACATTTATCACAGCTTGGAATTGAGAGAGAAGATTTAACATACAGAACTCAGAGATGTCCTAAAATTAAAGTGGTCTGTGCAATGTTTGGGTCAACCAGACTCGGCGTGAAGTGTACCTACGCAGTGTGGAAAGTTGAAGGTCCACACAGGTTCGACAATAGTATCATTAACTGGTGCTCTATGTAAAACAAACTGATGCATTCCACTTATATGTCACATTATTAGATTGAAGTTGGAAAATCACATTTGGAATGTCTGATAGGTGGTCTGAAGTAGTGCGGCAAAAACCAATGTTGAATATACTCCAAATGCACAAAACAAAGTAATAGAAACATCATCTTACCCAAAACTTACTAGTGAACTATATAGTGGAACTAAATAAACATTGATCAATTTAAAATTTAGTTGGTAAAGTGTAACCATGGGTATACCCTGTCACTAGAAACAGATGTAAACTTAGGTTATAAGTAGGTACCAAGAACTGAATATTATGTTTATAGGAGCTCAGCTAGTTAATACTTTGCTACAATGTTCCTTTAAACATAGACAGAGAGTACAGATTGGTTACAGGTTATTGAAATTGTGATGTAATAACTATTATGCACTACTTAACAGTTTAGATAATTATATTTAAGATTCTCATGAAAATGAACTAACACTGTTTATATAATAATCAAAAAATGCATACAATTTAAAATTTATTGTAAAATAAATAACTATACTAATATTATAAAGCTGAAGAGTTTGTTTGAACGCGGTAATCTCATGAACGACTAATTCTTTTGAACTTTTTACTGTTGGATAGCCCATTTGTCGAGGAAGTCTGTATAATATCACTCTACAACCAATAGGAACGGAGCAGCAATGAGAAATGTTGCAACAACAGGGAAAATTTATGCAGACTAAGATGTGCGGGAAAGCTAGTTATGTATAAAGAAATAGGGATATCAACTCAATATTCCTTTTCAAACATAGTTTGAACAGAGAGTACAGATTGGTTACAGATTATTGAAATTGTTAACATCCATTTTGTTGTCAAATGGAATAACTAATAAGTGCTGCCTAACAGTTTAGATAATAATATTTATGATTCTCATGAAAATGTACTCTGTTCTTAGGAAGAATAAATGGTATCTAATAAATAATGATTCTATGTAGTTATTTGAGAATTTCATTTCATAGCAAGCTCACTGATATTAAATAATAAATATATTCATAAAATGTGTTTCAATTGTTTGTTGTGCTTCAGCCGAAGCTTCAGTACCTACCTATGTTGAATCTAGGCATACTTTCCCCCAATACATTCAGAACAACGAGTGCAACAAAGAAAACAGTAAGTATATTAAAAATGCATTATCTTATTGAGTAAGTATCCTTAAACTATTGAACGAATTTTCATCCAACCATGCTAAGAACTGTTCCAATGAAACTAGCTTTGTAATAAAAACTCGCATCCAAGTTCCTCTAAGTGTTTGGGCGCTATAATTACTCAGATTAAACTTATAACATCCATAATAATGTCGTGAGTTAATTACATTTAGGTTATGATCATTTGTTTACATTTTTAGTACTACTGACAGCTATATATGTAACGTTCCGATCCTGACAGAATCTATTTTATTATTCGTAAATTGCAGGCCGAGGACTTTTATGTCAGGTTTATATTTTGAAAATTACGTAGTCCTGGCGAATAATTTAGCTAATAGAACGTCTAAATATTTTTTTCTCAATGAAAACTATACTTTCAAATTATATTGGCTTAAAACGGAACGTTATTTTTGAATGATAAGAAAAATGAATGAACTAAATTGATTATAATCTGTGGCTGATTGCAAGATCCTTTGGTATCAGCTGGTCCACGGATTATCTAAGCTTTGTAATAAGACCAATAGTACAGTACTAAATCCTGGACTTGAAAGTCTTGGCCTAAACCTTGATTTAGTCTTCTCTTTGTAATAAGGCGGAAAGAGTTTGTTTATTTTTGTGTGTATGTTGGTTTGTTTGTTTGTTTGAACGCGATAATCTCAACATCTACTGGTCCGAATTGAAAAAATCTTTTACTATTAGATAACCCATTGATTGAGAAAGGTTATAGGCTATATAAGATCACGCTATGACCAATAGGAGCGAAGCAGTAGTGAAAAATGTTGCCAAAACGGGGAAAATTTACGCACACGAAGTTGCGCGGGTCAGCTAGTAAGTAATAAATAAGTAAGATAATCTCAGGAACTACTAGTTCGAATTGAAAAAATATTTTAGTTTTGGATAGCCTATTTATCGAGGCAGGCTATAGGCTATATAACATAACGCTACGACCAATAGGAGCTAAGTATCAATGGAAAACGGGGGAAAATGAAACGAAGTTGCGCGGGATAAGTCGAAATTAGTTACAAATAATAAAAATTTGAACATGAGACAATATTTACTCAGTATAGATCATATAATTAAACGAAGAAAGTGTATCTACTTACTTGCTTTTACTTACAGTAAGTAATTACTGTAAGTAAAATCGGACATTGCTTAAGAATGGACGAGAGAAACTGATATAAGAGGTATTTAAACGACTAATCGTATGATTACAATATAATGCATTAATAGCAGCATTCTAATCAACGAATGTTTTGTCTTTGTTTATCATTATATTTTCAAAACATAATAGAAGACGATAAAACGGTCGATAGTAAAAATATTGTTAATAACATACCGGAGAAATTATTCAACTCCTCTTTCCTACTGAACGAGATGAACTCAGTACACGTAGTTTTGCAGCTATTGACTATTGGGAACAAAGCTCTTTAGACTACGAGGATAGACGCGGGCTTAGGCTTAGGAAGTTTTAGAAGCTTAAAGGCGCCTCTACTACTAACCTACTCTTAAAGCCTTTCCGTACGATAAAACATCAAGGGTAGGCAGAGATAAAGACGGTTTATTTTTGAATAAAAAAAGTGCGGAGAAAAAGAAAAAGCCTTCTAACTGTAATCAGCATAGTGGTCAACAGCAACAGCCAGAACATTGAGGATTGAAAATTACAATCGCAATTTTAAAGCTGAAGAGTTTCTTTCTTTGTTTGTTTGAACGCGGTGATCTCAGGAACTACTGGGCCGAATTGAAAAATTCTTGTTTTCTACAGTAGCCCATTTATAGAGGAAGGCTATAGGCTATATAACATCCCGCTACTACCAACAGGAGCGGAGCAGCTATGAGAAATGTTGCAAAAACGCGGAAAATTTAAGCATACGTCGATTTAAAAGACGTTACGTCATCACGTTAAAAATTGTTTTACTATTAACTACATTGAAATGCTTTAGGACTGTTACAAAGTGACTTTAATTTATCTTTGCGAATGACCTATCTACCTACGTTAATTCACCTTTCTTACGTGCGTCGACAAATTAAGTATAGAATAATGTTCATTCAAACTGTCATTCATTCATTCAGTCGGTGTTTCAATGGCCATTCATTTCATTCTGAAAGTTTATTATTGCAAGAGAAAGTACTAAAAGGGAATCAGATTTTATATTGCAACCAATCATTCATATATTAAAAACAAAACAAGTTTTCATTTGGCATAATGATGGCGTACAATAAAATTATTGCAATAGTCTATTATATAAGTTTATAGTCCATCAAATATTGAGTGATCATTGATTGGTACAATAAAAGGATTTTGATCACGAATGTCCGAAGCACATCATCATATTATAGTAAATAAATAGCTAAGCGATGATTAATGAACCCATTCTAATTGCCTTTCATTTCGAACTTCCTGTAGAAAAGAGGTTTCATTGTCCAAAAAGAGTATGTAAGAACTTACCTTCATTAAGATTACACGTGTCTTAATATAGCCGTAGGCAAAAACGAATGTCAAATTCACATGACCTGTTCTCATGCGTGTATCTAAGGGGGGGGGGGGGAAGCAACAGGGGCAATAGGGTAGATGACTGTCAAGTCAAATAAGTATCTTTTTAAGAATCGTCAAAACGATGCCGCTCGTACTAAACAATGACGTCATTCTTTTGTATGGTCAAATGAATTTATAAACATCAAAACAAACATTTAAACTACATGAGTTTAAATGTTTGTTTTGATGTTTATAAATTCATGACAACGTAAAATTGTAGAGAAACATTGTTTTTCAGAATATTTTTGCAAATGCTATTTCATGTACTTATAGTTTAAAATAATTTACTTTTATTGTAGTCATCTACCCAATTGCCAACCACCTCCAGACTCGGCTGAAGGACCTTTTTTGGAGAATTTGAATTTCATACTGGACTGGTATGTTTTGACTGATGTAAAGCGTTCGCGGGAGGAAATTCCTTTGAAACCGTGATTGTTTTTTTTTAGAATAGACTACTCCTGCGGTAGGGTACAAGCCGTGTCGCGGGGGACTTTGGAAACATACAAGTCACAGACACAAAGTACACCAGGCCACGACCTTGCGTATCAGTCGGATACACTCCCACCGCGCCACAGAGGCAGGCTTTATGTCTATGTTTCTAGGAACAACTTTGTAATACTTTTCTAGCGGCAGCTATTTTTTCAAAGAACATGAACATAAGGAAAACATTGTATCCGTTTTTGCTAATATCTGCTCATATCTGATCCAGTGATCATACACGCGATCGTAAATGGCGCCATGTTGGCAACCCATCCAGTATCATTAATAGCATAAAATTAACGAGGTTTTTTAATTTGATTAGCTCGAGTTATACTATCTAGTGAATCTATCTCGCATATGATTTAACGACTTGTTATCACTTGGAATGGAAATTATTTGTACTAGGGTGAGTTAACACTGGTGAATCTTTAGACAAATTCTACAATTTACGCAATCTAAGTTGGCCGGGTTAAAGTTAGTAAAAATGGCTACAAATGGATTTTTAAATATATGATTTTTTAAATTTATTTAGATGGCTTTACCATTTAGCGATAACGTCAAATAAGATTTCTTTAAAACTACGAACGAAAAAATAAAAATGAAAAATTTCCTAGCCTGTTCTAATACAGAACATAACAGAATTGAGTTACAAGCTCCAACATCGTATTTTGTTGGGCTACGCAATTTGTGACTCATAAATTCGTTTCGTACCTACACAATCTATCAAAATATGATGGACATCTTCTACTACTCAAGTTGATACGAAGAACATTAAAATTTGAAAATTCTACCACATTAAGATAAAGGGTAGTCCAACCGTAACGACTCACGATGTTAATCTATACTAATATTACAAAGCTAAAGAGTTTGTTTGAACGCGATAATCTCAGGAACACCGGGTTCGAATTAAAAAATATTTTACTGTTGGATAGCCCATTCATTGAGGAAGGCTATAGGCTCTATAAAGTTGCGCGGGTCAGCTTATTTTTTTTAAAACTGTTGGTTAAAAACATTTTTTATCCAACTGGTACTAACAGATAATCTAACCATATAAGTTCTAAGATAAGTATATATTATTTAGTATACATTTAATTATACAATAATAGCAACAAATAATATTAGAATTTCCATACATTTATTGTACTCTAAATCGAATTGAGAGTTTCCACTTACGTCCTATCAAGTGGATTATATAATAGGCAATTTTTATGCTGATTTAAACACATTAAATGAAAATTCTAAAAATTGGATAACAACTTAGGGATGGATGGTCTTGTTCGAATCCCGCTCATCGAGCTATTTGTTCTTTGATTAGGTTAATTTTTGTTTTTTAAAGACGACTCCCGCAGTAGGTACAAGCCCTGTGTCGCGGGGGACTTTACAAACATACAAGTCACGGACGCAAAGTACACCTAGACTCGGAACAACAATTTGTGGTTCACACAAAGTGGTGTCCCGTGTGGGAATCGTACCCACGACTCAGACCCAGTCGGATACACTCCCACCGCGCCACAGAGACAGTTAGTTTTACATGTATAGAACTGATTCCCCCTACACACGCTGACTGCAATAATACACTTCACTTCATATAGCGTACTTTATTACTAATATGATTTATAACAGTGCTTCTTATTCTGCTATTTGCAACATTCCGTGAGGCAGTTACGCGCTTCGTCGGCATTGTTGAAATATTATAGTTTCGTGTTTTCTACTATAATTGATTTATATATCTAACTCAAATTATATCACTAGTTTTACTGGCTCGGATATGTGACTTTGCATAAGTACATGTGACGGAATCTTGCGATTCGTAGGTAGGTTCTGTGCCCAGTTTATCTGATTTTTGATGACCAAATATTTTAAAATTTGGTAATTGTCCATGCGAACTCGTGAAGAATTACTTATTTGTAATTAAAATAATATAAAGTCTTAAAAATCTACTAAGAATAATCTGCCTAGGTGCTAGGAAAATATTTCAGAAATGAATAAAACAAATGTTTATGTTTTATTTAATCTGTGGCCCAGTTTAATAAAATATTTTATATACAATGTATTTTTTTAGTTCAGGGTGACTATACACATTGACGTAAAGACCAGGTCGCTCCATAACCTAACAAAATTGATCACAGTCTAGAAAGAGACCACGCTACTTTGTGGACAATACCTGTCAAAGGGCGCACGAGTATTTTCTGTCTTTCGCGCTGTGCAGTCAATATTTACTTTTTAATTGAAAGGGATGGCACGGTCCAGGTCTATAAGTCAATGGGTACATAGTATTATGAAAATATATGTATTACGGGTCTTAATCGCGTGGATAATTTAAGGTAAAATACCTTGTTTATTGCCCGATGTTTCGAACGTATTGCAACGGCCGTGGTCACGGGTAGACTGACGTCGGGCAATACCTTACCTTAAATTATTTACGCGATTAAGACCCATAATATAAATATTTGCATAATGTGCACAAATCGCGAAAGTTTATCAACATGGGTACATAGTAGTTACAGATAAAAAAAAACAAACCAACATTAGATTATAATTACTGTAGGTATCAATCTCGCATATGATTTAACAACTTGCTATCATTATGTTTACAAATAAATAAAAAGAAACTACATTTTTATCACATGTAGGTAGGTAAGATAATAAACAAAAATGCGAAAATATTCTCAGATTTTTAATTAATATTTCAATTATAACTCTTAAATAGTGAGAATAACGAGCCGTTCCTAACAAAGTGAAAATTAATGGCTCATAAACATGAATTTTAAATATAATATAGGTGCTATCTTAACTTGTTATAACTGATTATTAATTCAGTTACAATTAAGTCGTTTTATAAAGCGGTAAGTCTATAAATATGTATATAATACAGAAGCCACATTGGACGAATGTAGAGACGTGCTTACATTTTACTTAGTCCGAAAAAGCTTTGCAATTATCGCGCAAAAGATACTTCCAGTAACTTACATTTGATTTATATTGCTGACTGTACTCATTTACTAAATAATAATAATAACTTGGGACAACTCACACATCGCCGTCTGTTAAGGCAGGCCTTAACGGGTGTGAGTTAAATTGATGCATGGCGCCATCTATTGACACAAAAACAAACTAATTTATATTATACAATTTTATAAGCTACGGGTCTTAATCGCGTAAATATTTTATTTTAAGGCTATAAACCTTTGATTATTGCCCGAAGTTTCGACCGTATACAACACGTACATCCTATACGTGGTCACGGGTAGAGTCTACCCGTGACCACGGCTGTTGCAATTTGCGATTAGAACACGTAGCTTATACAATTGTATAATGTGTACAAATCGCGAAAATTTACGAACATATATTGCAAACTAATTTAGTTAAAGTGGCATGTTTAATCATTGCAATCGTTCATCAATCAGTCATTGCAATTAAGGACCGCAAACACCATCTGATCACAAACTAGGCAGAGCCTGTACTATGGTAACCCACACAGAGAATAAACCATCATGCTCATCACACAAAGTTGGGGTCACTTACCACTAAACTAACAGGCAGTCAAAGAAATTTTAAAGTTTCAAAATAAATAGGACAATCTAGTACTTGGTTAATGATTAATACAATAGTAACCCTATGTTCAGATGAGCTGCGTTTATATTGCGTTGACGTATGTTTTGCTAACGCGCGTTTACAATACATTCGAGTGCAGAGTTAAGTCGCTTGATTACTTTTTATTACCAGATATTCAAATGCAAATCTTATCCTTAAGACTAAACGCTCGCGCAATTGCAATCGCATTTCCATGCTGATTATACGCGTTTTGGGTAGATAATGCAAGTTTCGAGCGTATAAAGCGATTAGGAAAGCTTACTCAGCAGGCAACTTCTACCTGTCTATGATGATAATGACAAAAAAATTAATAAAAAATATTCTAAGTGTGAAGTGCATCATCATGTAATCAGAACACATTATTGAACTTGTTTAATATAATTGTCACAGCATCACAATATTATATTCACTACAACAATCAAATCCATCCAATATCCATTAAGCCAAATAACTAATTACAGAACTAAAAACACGTGTTATCTCGTTGACTGTTCCGATTCAAATACTGTTTTGTCGCTAGCGCCATCTTTGAAAACAGTTTATTTAAAAAAAAAACTTTGTTTATCTGATTCAATTCATTAAAATATTTTGCATGTACCTATTTTATGTCAACTTTATGAATACAATATGAGTTATGTCTAGGAATAAGTTGCAATCGTGAGGTCGCGGGTTCAAATCATTATATTACTTACGTGAACCCACTCCTAACACAAGCCATTGAGCTTAGCTGGAGGGGTTAACAGCTAGTAATATGGGACTCACAATCCCACATTTCAAGTTTTTTTTTTTTAAATAAAAAGTTAAGTTTAAGCTAAGTTTAAGCACGCTCTATGGATCTCAACCATAAACGAAAACTCCCACGGATCATCTTGGACCGCTATATTTCGAAGCTGTTCCAGGATTCCGTATCGGTGAATGATTTCTATGGCACGATACGGGCCTACGGGGCCCCCTACAGGGGCCCCAAACGTGCGTATAAAATTCGCTATGTCCCTCCATCTCCGTGGTAATGACAACCAATGGCCACTAGCAGAATCAAGCCAACAAATTTGGATACAGGATATTCTACTGTAAACTACGCCACTGTCATAGACAGTGCAGTGGCGTAGCTTACTGTGCGCGTTATTCAAGCGTCGTCTAAAGCTTTCTTTCTGTCGCTACGTACCTACCCTCGGTGTTATATGACCGCGGTACGGCACGACCTGTTACCGCCTACATTGCACCAATTGCATGAGCAGTCGGAACAAACAAACGCGAACCAATTAAAATGTCAATTGTAACGTGAATTATTGGACTGTAAATCATAAAGACGGCAGGAAGGTGGAATTATTGACTATTAATATTAATAAAGGTGTTTTTGTATGTAGTGAAGTGCTGTGTATGAACAATGTAATATTATGATGTTGCGTTGATGCAACAAAAGTTTTAGTTTTTGTTTGTCTGTCAGATTGATTGTAATCTCTTCAATGACTGAACGAATTTATTTATAATTTTGAAAATAATATAGGTAAGGTATTGTACGCAAAACCATATATTTCGTCAAAACCATCTTCTTCTTATTGTTGACTAGCTGTTCCGCGCAACTTCGTTTGCGTAAATTTTCCCCGTTTTTGCAACATTTCTCATTGTTGCTTCGCTCCTGTTGGTCGTAGCCGTAGCGTGATAATAAATAGCCTATAGCCTTTTTCGATAAATGGGCTATCCAACAGTGAAAGATTTTTTTAATTCGGACCAGTAGTTCCTGAGATTACCGCGTTCAAACAAACAAACAAACTCTTCAGCTTTAAAATATTAGTATAGATTAATGGTAATCTATCCGATTTCCAATTATTTTTTTTTGGTAAATCCGTACTGCGCAATAAAATAAGTTCATTCATGTTCATGAATGAACTTATTTTATACGTGAAATAAGTGCAAAATCCATAAGATCATTGTCACATATTAAATTCGATGAAAATAACGACAACTCAGTTTGCCGCTATTACAACAACTCCAGTAGGCATCTTAATTTTTGGTAAATTTCACGTGAAATAAGTAAGGTGTTAGTAATAAATATAATAATTATATTCACGGCAACACTGAATTATAAATTCCCTCTATTCTTTGCATTTTTTATCCTGACTAACTTTGATCTCAAAATTAAACTGACCGAATAAAATGCGCATTAACAAGTCACTCGCTACTTGTTTAATGGCAGGAGTTATTCTATTTCAAAGTCGTTATAACTGAACATTTACATATTATGTGTGTACGCAAAAACCAAGAAGCGTTGCCACTCCGAACACTTGTGCAAAAACTGTATCATTCTACCGCAGTTTTAATGCAAATTGCCTAATTAACATCTATCTGCTACCACACAACAATGAGAGAATAGAAGAAAAGTTTCATGCAACGTTCGTTCGAGCATTGAACACACTGACGGATTTATTGTGCATTTTTTTTTGGTATGGGTATAAAATGTTAAATTCGCTTTAGGATCACGTGACCGTAAGATTGATGGATTGGTAGGAAGACAGGTTGAAAATCGGGCTGTCAAGAAACCAGAAGACCCCGGTTCGAGTCCAAATAATTTTTTCTACCCTTTTGTTTAACTTGTTCATTTTTGTATTTTAATTTTTGATTTAATTGTCGTTGTCATTGTCATGTTTGTGTACGATAGCGCAATAGATGAATATTGTATTCAACCACATAAATGATAGTACTTTTACACTGATAAAAGCGATTCGTTCGAAATTATTCCGTAACCATTCCAAAATATTCAAAAATTGACACAAAGTAAATGTTCAAGTTTTCACTTCTGCCGGCACTCCCGGAGTGCAACCCGTTGTTTTTGGGCTTGGCCCATTGAGGCATAGGTAGGGCACAATAACACCGACATAGTTTGAGATGCTCACGAGACGACGGGGGTATCAATGCACACATTTGCTGAAATCTAGAGAGCGCGCTAAGGCTTTAAAACTTAGATTAGATACAGCTAGACAAACATGCACACTGTAAGGATTCCCCGTTAAAGTTATTATTCTTAGCGCAAAAATCGCATGACTCTGTCTTTAAAGTCAATTATAATCGTATAATTAGGTATGTTTTGTCAATCTTCTGCTAAGTTTTATCTAAGTTATGCTTGAGCTAAGCTCATGGGCATACGTCAAGCAAAGATAACGGTAGTTCCAAATCATAAATATTGATGGCCTCGACTGATGGATGATTTCGACTGGCCTGTTGATCTAGTGGTTAGTGACTGCTAAGCCGGAGGTAGTGGGTTCGATTCCCGCCCAGGATAAAACTTTGTGTGATGAGCACGATGGTTTATTCTTTGTCTAGGTTACTTAATACTAGCTGACCTGCGCAACTTCGTATACGTAAATTTTCACAGTTATCGCAACATTTTTCGTTGCTGCTCCGCTTCTATTGGTCGTAGCGTGATGTCATATAGTCTTCCTCGACAAATGGGCTATCCAACAGTAATATTTTTTCAATTCGGTTTCCTGTTATTACCGCGTTCAAACAAACAAACAAACAAACTCTTCAGCTTTATAATATTATCTATAATATGTATTTAAAATTACATAAGTATGTTTATCAGTTGTCTGGTTTCCATAGTACAAGCTCTGCTTAGTTTAAGATCAGATAGCGTTGTGGGAGTTGTCCTAAGATTATTATTTTTGTTTTTTTTTTAAAGTTAGCTTACAATGTGGGATTAGTTGTACATTACTAGCAATCCTATTAACATCTCTAGCACAGTATAAACTTAAAAAAAAACCCCTCCAGCCAAGCTAAATTGCTTGTGTAAGGAGTGGGTTCACGTTCAGACCCCGCGAGAACTATTGTGAGTCCGACGCCTTGACCATTAGGCTACCATCGCTTAAAAAATATCATCTCACTTAATTTTGAAAGTCTTCCGAGAGTCCGTCTTCTGTATTCACGATATTTTGTGCTGCTACCATTCCTACTGTTAAAATATATCACTCTTAAAGATAAACTAAGTTCACACACATCTAATTACATGTTAATTTCCCTAATTTCCATCTGTTTAACCGATTTATTCGGTTCCCAGTTAATAAGCCATTGTTAATATGTTGTTTCTGTTTCAGATTTCAAGATAACGGCAGAGAGAGAGGTGAGAGTTATGTACTTTACCTTCATTATAACATACTAGGTACTGAGAGGCTGTGTTAACGATCTTGTAAAACCAATTAATGGCATTGTTCGGCTTAACAGTACTGATGTATTTCACAGCAATGTACACTCATTTTTTAAGAATTAAAGTTTCTATTTGAATTTAGAAGGTGAACTGCTTGATTAAATTTAACGTTAACAATGGTTTTATTCGCGTAAAATGTTGACGCTTTTTAACGTGTTTGTTTAAAATAAAGATATCTATTATCTATTTTCTTTTAAAAAGGCGACTCCTGCAGTAGGGTGCAAGCCCTGTGTCGCGGGGGACTTTACAAACGTACAAGTCACGGACATAAAGTACAAACAGATTCGGAACAACAATTTGTGGTTCACACAAAGTGGTATCCCGTGTGGGAACCGAACCCCCGACCTCTTGCGTAACAGTCGAACAAACTCCCACCGCGCCGCAGAGGCAGTTTCTAAAGATGCATTTAATAGTGCAATACAATTGATAGTCATGCGTAAAGTACCATATATAAATACCTACATAGGTAGATAGTACTAAGTAGAAGTACACGCAAAATAATACACTTACACATAAAAGCGGTAGCCTAATGGCTAAGGCATCGGTCTCGCAATCGTGAGGTCGCGGGGTCGAATCCTACCCATTATACACTACCGACGTGAACCCACTCCTAACACAAGCCTTTGAGCTTAGCTGGAGGGGTTATCAAGATTGCTAGTAATGTCGGACTCAATCCCACATTGCTAATAATTTAAAAAAATGTTTTTTCTTATTAATTAATATATTAGTTAAGTGGGTACTATATTAAATATCTACTTATTAATATTCAATATTCTGTATAAAGAAAGCCACTTCATTAATTAATTATCATTCTTATAACTTAATTAAAACTCCATAAATAGGTATCTGCACATAATTAACTATTGGTAACATACACAAGTAGTTTTTTTAATGGGTTTACAACATAGTAACGGTAACTGTTATAATATCGGAGGCATGCGGACTCGTGTAAACCAATCTTAATTTTGATAAATGGCTTCAAGCGTAGGCTAAACCATTTTTTGTTTGACGCATGTCAAATTTATATATCTCGTGCAATGGCCCGACGTTCATTCTATGGTAAATTGATTATACACTTTGTTATAATGCTGTATGTATTTTTCTAATGAGTTTTTTGTGAATGTAATTGTAAAGTAGCTTAAGAGAATATGCTTTCTACTTTGGAGGTGTAGTTAATAAGCAATTAACAGTATTTTTGTACAATATTGATGACGCCCCGTTGCACTTGTCATAAATGTGAAAGTAATTTTGTTTGTCTGCTACGCTTAAACCATGGAACTGATTTAGATGAAATTTGGTATGGAGATAGTTTTAGTCCCGGGAAAGGACTAAGAATAGATTTTGACGTGATAGCGTCTTATAAATCGATAACCGGCTGCACTCTCAAAAAAAATTGTGACGTCACCGCTCACGTTCCGCCTGCTAATAAACTAAAGCTAAACCACTAAAGCTGTCACAGGCATTGCTGTTTTTTACTTTGTCATCAATGTTTTGGCGAGTGCAGCGACATGCGATACATTTGGAAATTTAAAAAAAAATCATGTCACAGGCATGGTTGTTTATTAGATGTCATCGTACCGTAAACCGACTTTACAGACAACCATTTTTTATCTTTTTATTTAATGACATTCACGCAGGCGGAAGATAGTAGTATCACAGATAATATTATACATAAAGTAGTCTACACTAATATTATAAAGAGGAAAGATGTGTATTTTTGTATGTAACGAATAAACTCAAAAAGTACTGGACCGATTTTAATAATTATTTTTTTGTTGGATAGCCCATTTATCGAGGAAGGCTATAGGCTATATAACATCGCGCTACAACTAATAGGAGCGGAGCAGCGACGAGAAATGTTGCAAAAACGGGGAAAATTTACGCATACGAAGTTGCGCGGGACAGCTAGTAGTATAGTATAAACAAAAACAAATCTGTTTCTCTCCTTGGTTTTCGCGGCAAAATAAATCAAACGGCTACGCAAATTCCGTGCCTCCCAAAACCGGCCTTTGATTAATAGACGTAAAACCTATTGAATTTATATCTTTTAACTTACATGTAGCGCTTTCCTTCCTTTCCAAATTACGGTTTTAAGTCTCCAATCACAGTAACACATAAGTTAAACCAACATTGGGGCCAACGCCTTTCTTTAAATCACGCTGGGCAAAAACGTGATGACATTATGACTTCGCAGAATCACATGAATCTCAATCGTAAGATCATTAAACGGTGTTTATGATAATCGGATTTACTTGATTGCACTACCTGTGATACTATCAGGTGTTAGTATTAAAATATTTATGTAGATTAAGAGTTAACGAGTAAGAACTGCCTCGATAATGAATCCATAGAATCAGGTTTGGTGAAGTGTATCCTTTCTGTTTCGTGCCAAGTGACCCACATTATCCTTCCATATTTTTTTTTTTTTTTAAAGACGACTCCCACAATATGTTGCAAGCCCTGTGTCGCGGGGGACTTTACAAACATACAAGTCGCGGATACAATACTTTGTATACTCACCCAGACTCGGGACAACAATTTGTAAATCACACAAAGAGTTGTTCATATTATACCCGTGTGGGAATATAACCCACGACCTCTCGTGTAGCAGTCGAACACACTGCCACCACGCCACAGCCAATGAGAGATCAGATTTGATCAATCAGTTCGCTCCTAATAGACCTTTTAGAATTAACGTTGCAGTAGCTGGTTTAACGCTTTTCAAGTTTGTTTATTATTAACGGCCGGTCTCAATAACCTATCTAACGATGGATTTGGCTACTAGAGCTATTTATTTGACGTAAGCTCAATACAAAATATGTCAAAATTTTACCTCTAGTAGCCAAATCCATCGATAGTTAGATTATTGAGACCGGCCGTAAGAGACGAAGGGTCATTACGTACCAAAGGTGTTTCATATTAGTCAATTTTACTAGAGAAGAACCTGCATCTGGACAGTGTCAGTTTGAATTTGATGTTCTGTTTCTGAGAATATAGCTAGATACATGTCAGAATACGTCGAGAACAAGAATGTTTCGGTTGTGCTATAGGTACCTACACATGTCCTTTTAGTGAGCTAGCTGCAATCATAGTTTGAAAATGCACCATAATTATTATAGGTGTACCTATTTTGATTACAGTACCTACACGATACCTCCTCATTGTAGGTAGCATTTTGTCCACGACTCTCCTTAAAATGACAGTAGCAAGATGCAAGATTAAAAACAATAATATTTCCTTGAACTTTGTAGCCAAATCGTGGCTTATCAATTTATGCGGATTAAGTTTTGATGTCATTGTCACAACAGTTATAATCCACGAATATATTGACCACAGGTGAACTCTGATCGCGTAGGCGAAAAACCTTCCTTATTGGGCCCCGCAGAGTAACAAAATGTAGGTATTATCATTCCTGCGACATCACATTCATTAAAGTCTATTTAGCAATTTAGAAGCTGCTGTTACATCAAGATAAGATGGCGTTTTTTGATGTAATATTAAGATTTATTATAACTGCATCAAACATAAATCATTTTTATATTACTGCCGTTATTATATTAATTATCGGACTATTACTCATATGGTGTGTTTTTTCCTAGAACCGCTCATTTTAAGATTTTTGTGTATGATAAAAGTTTAGAATGGACTCTCGTTTTGTAGTTTTTTAATTCATTTTGATACGAATCTTTGATAAATATTCAAAGAGATTGATATCCAAGTTACGTTGAAGAAGGGTGAAGAATAACTGGATATTATTTGTATAGAAGTGAGGCCTTAATAAATAGTACCTACTTTTCTAAAAACGAAACCTAGCTAGATCGATTTATCGCTCCCGAAATCATAAATTTCATGAAAATCGCTGGTGCCGTTGCCTAGATTCAGATTATATAGGTATATAATTGCTCGTTTAAAGATGTCGTTTACACATCAAGTAATACGAAGCTTTAGTATTAACTACCTAGCAATTTAGTAATTTGAAGCCACCCAACAATCTCCCAAACTACCAACCTACTATGATTTTTATTTAAATTGTTAATGGTGTCTTAGAAGTATCTGTCTCGATTATTTTGATGTTGCTTAATTAGATACGACCGTACAGCTCTAATTGTATGCCTAGGTACTCAAGCTGGATACATATATCGAACATGGTATGCAGTATCGATACAGTCTCTAAAATTAGCATGTATATTTAACTCGCTATTATAGTCCTTAAGAAACATATCAAGCTTAAAAAGACATACAATTAAAGCTGTACGGACGTAATTATGGGGGAATTACGCCGAGTGAATTGTTCATTTAGCGCTACGCAAATAGTGACACGGCCGCCAGCCTCGCTCTCCTGTACACAAGCATTACTTCACAGTGTGCAGGAACCGAATATTCGTTTGTATACATGTTAGATAACGAAGCCATAACTATGATAATACGAAAATCCTCGTTTTTGCATTTTTCTGTAACTTCAAGATTTTTTTTACGTAATAAATTTATTTCATCTACTGAAAGAACTCTTTGGCTAGTGAGTTTTTTTCTTATTATTAAAGTTGACAGAACCGAAACCTGTTTCGCGCAATCTAAGTAGCGCTTTCGATCGCTAATAACTCGAATTTGCGCGATTTAGCTATATTACGACATCGCATCGATACCTATCACGACATCGCTGTAGTATCGAGAGAGATGAAAGAGAGTAAGAGATTGCCTGTTTTGTATTTTTATATTAAACTACAAAATCAAGAGACGAGCCAGTCGTGCGTCACGCTAGTCCACAACAGTATCAGTACCACCGAATTTCTTGTTGAAAAAAGATCTTAATGTTACTTCACCACGCTCCTAATTTGAAACATTAGTGCAGAAGTCTCTTTTGCCCAGTAATTACACTAGCTACAGTGTCCTTCATCAGAGTTCACTTGCAACAGTCTTGTGGTACCTACCTACCAAGACGGCTTATGGCTTAGACCGACCACCGGCGAAGCGGAAGTGGATACGACTGCTGTGAAATATATTGTAGCTCGAATTCAACTCTGGACAATACTTTGTGAAATTCATACCACATAAATCTATTTTTGCACCGAGTCGAGTGGATCCATTAGTAGTATGATTGTAAAGTAGTCCCCCGCGAAAAAGGGCTAGTTTTCCAGATAAATCTTAGTGCGAGATTTGTTTACAAATGTACGCGAAGTTGTAGCGACGAATTAATAAAAAAAAAAAATGGACAACTCACACATACAGACAGCATTGTACTTATATGGCAGTCAGAGAAATGATAAATATACCTACTTATTTTTTAAATACGTATGTATTATAGATGAATTACACTCAGATAGAATAAACAATCATGCTTTTCTATATCGATGTGCTCATCACATAATTATTATGGAGTAGCTGAATCGCGTAACTTCGCTTAAATTTTCCTTGTTTTTGCAACATATTTCATTGCTGCTCCGCTTCTATCAAGAAGCGGAGCAGCAATGTACCACGCTACGGTTGATACCGTAGCATGGTGCCTTTAGCCTTCTTCGATAAATGGGCTATCCAACAATGCAATATTTTTTCAGTTCGGACCAGTAGTTCCTGAGATTACCGCGTTCAAACAAACAAACTCTTCAGCTTTTTAATATTAGTATAGCTATGTAAGCACGTGCTTTGTCAAAAAAAATGAAATGTAGCCTAACCTAACCTAAGGTAAACTTGAGCAAATGTCTAGGAGACGCTGAAGATTGACCTTCACCCAAGCCTACCAAAACATATTCTCCATTTTAAAAACTGGAACTAAAATCTGGAAATAATATCTTAGGATAACTCATACAACGCCATCTGATCCCAAAATAAGCATAGCTTGTACTATGAAAACCAGACAACTGATAAACATACTTTTATATTTCCAAATACATACATATTATAGATAAATAACACCCAGATACAGAATAAACCATCGTTCTCATTACACAAAGTTTCATCCTGGATGGGGATCGAACCCACGACCACCGGCTTAGTAGTCAGTGTCACTAACCACTAGGCCAACAGAAAAAAGAGTGAAGGCTATGAAAAAAAAAATAACTAGTTATGAACACTTTTCAATTGGCAAGCTATTAAAGGCATTTTTATAAAACAATAAAATTTAAAATAATTTTAAGTGGTTTTTCCATGTCTCCCGTACTAAAACTACGCTCCATAGATCTTAGCTTGAGTGTCACACTGTCACATGTCAACTGAGAGCGATTAATCGCGGTTGTCAGTAAGTGACTCAATCTCAGCTGCAGTGTGACACTTGCTATTAATCGCTTCATTTGATCGCTGACGTTAATGACTCTAATGATTGATCACATGATGATAGTGGTAGTCCTGATACATTTGCTGCCTGATTTACATGATAAACGGACAGTTTGAATATAGTCTTGTGTTAAAGGGGCAAGACTTTGATATTAATATTACGTCACATATGCGTACGTTCCATTAAGAACAAAACACTATTGATTTCAATCTTTTGTATAAGTTCGAATACCTCATACAAGTTGTATGCAATTTGTATACAAGTAACTTGCCTAATGAAATAGCGGCTTTATGGATCAAAAGATTTAGATCTAAGTAATTTAGTAAGTAAATGTTCTTTGTACAGTATTGATTCAATTGGGAATTTTTAGAAAATTCAATTGAGTCAATTGGGAATTTCAGTGACTTCCTATTTTATTGTTCAGTAAACCAACTTGATACATATACTGAAAGTTATCACTGATTAGCCACTTTATACTCGTTGCCGACGACTTTTTCCCTGTACAGATTGTATATCTACACTAATCTATAGTAATATTATAAAACTGAAGAGTTTGTTTGTTTGAACGCGGTAATCTCAGGAACTACTGGTACTAATTAAAAAAATCTTTTTCTGTAGGGTAACTCATTTGTCGAAAAACGCTATAGGCTATATAACATCACGCTACGACCAATAGGACCGGAGCAGCAATGAACATTTTTACAAAAACGGGGAAAATTTGCGCAGACGAAGTTGCGCAGCTCAAAATGTAAAAATGTAACGAATACACTTAAAAACGCTGAAGAATAGGACTCACATTCGTCCTTTGGGCACCTGGTTCCCCACTATTTTTGATACAGTGCCGGTTTAAGGCAAGCTGCCTGCGAGTAGGTACCTACATTATAAATAGATAGAGAATGCAGTTCACAAACTTCATTTTAATGGGAGAAAACAATGTGAAAACAAATTGTTGAACACGTAACACATGTTTCTTGAAATAATTACCGTTAATAATGTTTAGATTATAAAATTACGTTGGCACGCTTTATAATTTACCAAGTGAATTGTTTGCAACCAGTTTAGAATTATCACTTGGGATCCGTAACGCGATAGGAATCGTTTGGATCGCACGACCAACGAAGTGGTAACAGATTCACTAGCATATATTTTGTCTATTTCAATTTTATTTTATAAATAAAATGAAAAACAACTGGTAAACATTCGCTAAGAAAAATGCTGTTTCAAAGTATTATTTTAAGTAAGCGTTTGACGTGAGTCGAAACGCTCTTGGTGTTGCTAAGCGTGACACAAAAAATCCCATCTTTTGCACAAAACGCCGGGAACAAAATTCTATTGAAGAAATATTGATACCAACTAAAACAAAAAAACCTTTTTATGTTTTTATTTGTGCTTATTCACAAACAGATGCGGAAGGTGACTCTAGTTCATGCAAAGTAGTAATAAACCACACATAGATTCATACAAACATTCTTCGCAACACAATATCAATTCAATTTTCCGCGGACACTACCTCTTTCAGTATTTGTTTTATTTTTACTACGCAAAACATTTACGAGTTTACCTCGCATAGAGTTGTCATGTGTTCCGAGACACACTTAGACTGCGCTTTAACGTATAAATCAAGTTGTGACTAAAGAATAGTAAGCTAGAGATGTCTCTCCACGCCCTAAAAGCCGTTACAATGTATTGCAACACGCCCGCACGGTTCCAATATAAAATACCGAGACTACAGAAGACATAACGCATAAACATTGCTCACGATCACGGAATCGGAACACCTTCCAAACAAAGTGTCGAAAGTAATAAAGCTAGTTACCTAGATAAACACAAAATATATAATATAATAATTAGTAAATTAAACTAGCATTTAAATTACCAATGATTAAGTCCTGATTAATTTTTGTGTTATTAAAGATTTTTTTATCATTAATCGTATCATAAATAAAAAACCTGGAAAAAATAGTGACCTCTAGCATTTTTATGAGATCTGCATATAAAATCTGCGATTTCACATTTTTTAAAGAGTAGTTGTTTTGACTAGTCGGAAACTAGCCCATTCCATGTCCATGAATGATGTCAGTGAGTACGTTGGGCGAGCTGAGACAGACGTGGATCCAAGACGGCCGATGGAGGCACTTGCCACCTTGCTATGAATAAATAACCTTTATTTTTCACAAGTCAATAATATTAAATAATAGTTGTCTCAAGATATTATTATAAATATCTCAAGATATTATTATTGCATTTGTCAGATAAGATATACTCCGTCCCAAACGTGTTGGACTGCGATACCATCTGTGCTATCAATAATGTGGTGTCGCGGCCTGTTTGAACAATCTTCTCCTGGACTAGCATTATTGAGGACGTTCTATTTTAAAGAATGCTGAGGGCCGTAGCCCGTCTCAGTGACGCGAGGAGGAGAAGTTTGTGTGAACGACTCACACCTGTCAACTGCCCTCCCCCCTCCTCCTGAACAAAATTTTGAAACCGCACCTGAGCTTGGAACGTTTGAAAGTTACCTTCTGTACCCTTGATATTTTGTAGCTCTAACTTCTAAGTCTAACAACGTTGAGAGCGCCTAGCGCAGGCGCATCCATTCATCATGGTATTGCTTGTCTGACAGTTATAGCATTTGTTTTCAGTTTAAGTTGCCAACGTGCTATTATGTTTGTGACAAGATAGGTGCCAATGATGTATTGCAGAATTATCTTGAAGCTGTTTCGCGTGTGAATTTCATTAACTTATGGGATTTGTTGCTGTGAACAGTTTATGGTAATTGATTGTGACTTGGTACACTTAATACTTTGTGAGGTCAATTGAACATGAATTATAAATCTGGAGACGCTATGAATAACTACTTGAAAATAAAATATTTGACAACAATATCTGAAACATAGATAGGGCATCAAACTCTATCTATCTCTCGTCTACAAGGGCATCCAAACGTTGCAGAAAGAGTTGTTTTTGTCTCCATGTAGGCATTCATACTCTTAGTGT
The DNA here is from genome assembly GCA_945859575.2 of Herminia tarsipennalis. Taxonomy (NCBI): domain Eukaryota; kingdom Metazoa; phylum Arthropoda; class Insecta; order Lepidoptera; family Erebidae; genus Herminia; species Herminia tarsipennalis. Next base: position 20,326,796 of record OX243839.2, read on the forward strand.
GAATTCCGTTTGTATGTATTAGAACAACAGTTGACAGCTTCTACTAGATGTTTGCTTTTTCCAATTCAATAAGAAGATGTTAGTTTCAAAATGGATTTAATGAGATTTTTACTAGGTTGTGTGTAGTTATAAGTAGTATAAGTATAAGGGGTCGCATTGTTAAAATAGAGCTTATGAAGAAGAAAATACCCGGCTACTTATTTCTGAGCAAAAAAAAAAAAATTATAGAATTTTATAAGCTACGGGTCTTAATCGCGTAAATATTTTATTTTAAGGCTAAATACCTTTGTTACCCGTTGTAGTCTACCCGTGACCACGGCCGTTGCAATACGGTCGAAACGTCGGGAAATAAACAAAGGTATTTAGCCTTAAAATAAAATATTTACGCGATTAAGACCCGTAGCTTATAGAATTCTATAATGTGTACAAATCGCGAAAGTTTACGAACATATAAAAATTTTGTCCTATAAATTACATAGGTTTAGAGACTATTTAAATATTGACAAATTCGGTAACGAACTATACGTGCCGATACTCTTTATATACCTAAACGCGTGATGACTGACGACAACAAAAGCTCAATGATCGTTTTTCAACCACTTTCTTTCAAGTAAAAAGTATAAAATTTATTAGTACATATAAAAAATCATTAAAAAAACTAACTTAATTGTCACGGCTGTCTGCGCAGTCGCAGCTAGCACCCGCCACAGATTATGTTACTATTGTACGGGTCTTTTTTCAACAAATTGGTATCTTGTTCGTTTTACCGAACCAACAGTTTTACTTTCACTACTATGTGTACTGTTCAGAGTATTGATTAAACAAATTGCAATTTGATTTGCGGTTACTATGATACGAGTTAATGTGTATTTAAAGGTGTGCTCGACTTTTTATGAGGCTACTTTAGATTTGGTGAATGCTTTTCTTGTGAGATTGGCAGTTCTTTTAGAATATCTGAAATGTATGGCATCGGTTGAGAATGGAATCAGCCCTCACTTTCGTTTAGTGGAATAGAAAGTGATTAAGGAAATATACCAGGTGATCGATCGGGTACTACCACAATACAACAGAGTAGGTACCCGTTTGAAGTTTTTAAAATGATTCAGTCATTCTATTCAGACAGAAATAGAAGCAGTTGAGGCGGACTTTTAACAAACAGAATTTGTTCCAAAGAGTCGTCCTTGTCTCCCATAATCATACCTCTACTTATAGTACCTACTGTACATATAGACTCCCATTAGATTATTATATTTGGGTAGTAATTTGACAAAGTCAAATAAAAATCTATACTTGTAAAACAACAATAACGGTCATTTGGAGGAGTTGTAAAAATGGCGGCAAACTGACCGGCCATTATTTTTACAGCTCCGAGTTTAACTTGTAAAAAATGATTTTAATACGTGATAAATGACTAAGAACGAGACAATGTGCATGTAATAAGTGCATAAATACTTGACACTGGCAGAAATTAGCCGTTAAAACGGCTAGATTTCCATAAACTCAAAGAAGAAGAAGAACGGTCATTTGTCATAAGTGTCATAATAGTTCACAGGACGGTCGTTCGATTCGGCATTTGAAATTCCTGTCACTTTGTACGGTATTGCCAGTCCAGCGTACTAGTTCTATACCTAGAGGTCAAAGATCTATGTGAATGAGCACAAGTTAATAATAATAAGAAAAAAAAAATATGGGCGATAATTGTAAGTGATGACGTCATAAGAAAACAATCATGCTTGTGACAGTTTTAGTGGACCCGGGCCCGACGGTCACAATACTTTAGCCTATCAGCAAGCGGAACGTGAGCTGTCAAGTCACGTTTTTTGATGTCATCTAACGGGAGCGGTGACGTCATACTTTTTCGTGAGTGCAGTCGGTCATCGATTTTTAAGACGTTATCACGTCAAAAACAAATGTCAAGTGAAGAATCATATTCTTAACTTAAATTGTTTTATAGCCCTTTTGTTTAATTTAAATCGATTGAATATTTTCCTTGTACATCGCAAATACCTACTAGAAGTACTAGAACCGTAGCCCAACAGCTAAGTTATGTAATTTAATTATTAATTTCATTAGATTTCCATCCTATAGACTGTTTTTATTGTTACATAACTTTCTATGGTAGTAATATTCATCCATAATATGTTATCTTTGTAGTTCATTACAGATGAATGAGCTGACTCATCGCTGTCATTTCGGTCATGGACTCCCGAAAGCCTTGGCCATCTTACTATGTATTGTGTAATCTGGACTTCCAGATAAATTGAAAGTCAATGACCTCTGAAAATAGGCTAGTTTTCAAATAGGCAAACTCTTTTAGAAATGTCAAAACGCAGATTTTATAACAAGATCTCATACAAATAGCGGCCAATGACGTCACTATTTTTTTCTCGTCAAATAACTAATTTTTATGATATACTAGCTGTGCCCCACGGTGTTACCTGCGGTTTATTAGCCTATGTGTTAATCCAGGGTGTCAGCTAACTCCATACCATTTTTATTAAAATCGCTCCAGCCGTTTAGACGTGAAGAAGAAACAAACATACACACTTTCGCCTTTATAATATTAGTGTGATGATCCAAGATAAAAAATCCAATTTAATACAAATTTTAATCGGGACTTAACAATTGGCATTTTAAATGTCAGGTTTATTTGCTAATTAGTTTTTTGTTTTTTTTTATTTACCTCGGAAACTAGACAATTATTTGACACTCAAGGTGGTGCTGGTTCCAACCAAGATGGCCTATGGCTTATCTACCACTCATGAAAATTTCCTCTTAAACTCTCGCAGTTTTGTGCTGATTTATTCAGGCTTTATCAGACGAACAATCCGCTTGTTTGACACTTTAATAGAAATGAGGAAATCCGAAGAAGCACAAAAACTATTACTTAATAAATAATAACAGAAAGTGTATCCCATCGGTAATAGAAAAGAACTGGTTACTACTGCATACCAGTTATTATCTTAAATCATAAACAAGCAAAGAATTTATAAATACTGCCATAGTTAATTACAGTTAACTATTACATATTGAAAGCATTTTATAACATAGTATTATAGTATTAAGATAAATGATAAAATTGCGTTCCACCAGATTCATTTTCGCATTCGATTCAACTGAAACAATGTCATTCATGGTACTGGAATTAAATGCCGGGAATACGTAGAGCATGGCAATGATTTTATCTGCAAAAGGTACTTGGCATGTTTACAGACCAAAGTGGAAAACGCAATGGCGACCACGAGCTCGAAAACACAGTACAAGACGGCACTGTACAAGATGGACTGACAACCTAATTAAGGTACAGTTGGATCAACGTAACTAGGCCGGACTGAAGTCGGCGACAAGTGGTTGCGCAGATGCATTTTTTGGAAGTAAATGGTGACAGAAAGCGGGGTGCGGGGGCGGTAACTGAACCAAGAGGATTAGAGATGCGATTACGCATTACATTGTCATAATTAGTATTACTAACTCATGTTTTTTTTGTGATTATTTTCATAAAGAAATTGTTTTTCAGAGTTTCTTTAATATTTACTGTGACTGTTCCAAATTTAAACTTTTATGAACTCATTTAAATAGTGTTTTTATAGTGTTGAATTAAAATGTTGTTAGTATTTTTAATCGATTAAACATAATTAATCGTTTTCGTAAGTAATTTTAGGGCCGCATCTCTATGACATGCGCGAAAGTGATAAAAACTTAACTTCAATTCGGTCAAGTTACGTTGATCGTACTGTAGCAGGGAGCTGGGTAACAGGGGATGATGCAGAATGCTCAAAATCGGTCGTTGTGGAAGTTTTTAGGAGAGGAATATGTTCAGCAATGGACGTTATCAGGCTGATGATGATGATGAGATTCACGGAACTCTGAGTGTGCAGAACGTGTTTCACTCATCGTTCAAGAACATGAATCAAAGACCACATCATCGGTGCACTTTGGGCAGAATTTCAAGGCCCGATTCAAGGCCGTGTGCGATGTCTAGTAGTGTAGTGTTTTCTCTTTTTTTTAAAAAAAAAAAGAATACTAGCAATGTGGTATTTTTGGTCCCACATTACTAGCAATCCTGTTAACCCCTCCAGCTGAGCTCAATGGCTTGTGTTAGGAGTGGGTTTACGTTGGTAGTATAATGGGTAGGATTCGAACTCGCGACCTCACGATTGCGAGACCGATGCCTTAGCCATTAGGCTACCGCCCTTTTTATCTTCTGTACTCTCGTTATATATAGTTTCTATATTTTAATTGATATTAACATATATGAATGAGTGATAGATTTTAAGGGATAAGGGAAAACGGTCAAAATCTGATTGTCTCCACTCCTTACAAATGAGGTCAATGCCCTTGAACCGAAACACAATAACGCGTTCACATTACTATTTCATGCAAGAACAACTGAGACTTAGGTGGTACCCACCAAGACAGCCTATAGCCTAGACCAACCGCTGCCGGTAAAACTAGGTATCGTTTGGGTATAAAGGTTCATTTCCGTGCATCGCGACCGATCGCGAGCCGCTCGCGGCTTACGACAAGCGGCTGAGGTAAGTGACAGACGCGCGCGGCCGACGACTGTCGTAGGCCTGCGCGCGCACTGTGAATATTGTCGCATCCGACGCGAGCATCAGCCGCTTGTCGTAAGCCGCGAGCGGCTCGCGATCGGCCGCGATGCTCGGAAATGAACCTTTAATGTGTTAAGGTTGTTAATTTAACTGAACGTTAATAGGTGTATCAAACAGTGAGCTTCTTCCGTTTGGCTTCAAGATATTTTATAAGTCCGCTGTTTTTTCCCACACGTAACCTTACAATCGAACTAAAAAGCCCGCCGCTTTCAACAATTTTCGAGAGTTTTTTGGAATAATTAGCTCATTTGCAATTTTCTTATGGAATATTTTTGCAAACAATTGTAGGTACGTAAAATAGAAACTACGTTTCGAAATAAAAAATATTTAATTGCGGAGTTTTTATGACGGTACTTACCTATTAAGGCAAAAATAAAAATTAATGATGTTTCTTTTATTGTAATGTTGCAAAGCGTGAAAATTGGGTTTGCCAGATTGAGATATTTTTTCTGGTGTGTAGATGATGGGCATTAACCGATTTAAGTTCTTTTTTATTATTAAGTAAATCTCGTAGCTGAAATCGAATATCCGTTTAATGGATTGAGTTGTGCGTTGGTATAATAGTTCAATTATAATCACTTTCGATTATCTATGAAAATAGGGCAAGTGCATGTAGGGCCAAGCACAATGTAGGGTTCCGTAGGTCCCCCCTCCCCCATCCAAATAATGCGGCTTAAGAAGTGGGGTTTCTGTTGTTTTTGTTTCATACTTACAACGTTATACCTACATAATAATAACTTTCAATGGAATTTGTACGGAAATTTTTATACTTCTCATTTGATCAGCTGTTACTCGTAAACTTGTAAAGCCTACTTAGCTGTGATAGTTATCCTTTTAATTTCAATATACTACTACCGTGATTACTCTTTCGCGATGGAAACCGGGCTTCATTCTGTACTACATATTTAGTATTTTGGCCTATGTCTCTATCACATGTGGTACTAAAGCCGAGACTCGCTGAATATTGAGTTGATTTTTCTGCGAATCGCGAGTAGGTCTCGCGAAAACATGACCAAGCCCTGATTGTTTATTCTCGTCACGAATGTTTCATTTTAGGTAAATGTCTCGTCTTAAAAGAATTACATTTTTGAACGAAGCCTATTTAATAGATACGTGTGTACAATATACCTATATGGCGAATATGTCGGCGCGCACATGGAACTAAGCGATAAATCGGCACTCAGCGAGTCCCGTCTGCATATCTTGGGGTCAATTCACGTGTTTATAGCAGTGCAGTTGCAGTTCAGTTGCAGTTGCAAGTTTCGATTAAAACGGCCATTTTTGTTTTCTTGTAACTTTGGGATCGCTTGCGTCAAGTATGCGTCTCGAGAGCGCAATAACGACATTCTAGTACGGTGCCCAAACGTTTTTAAGATCGATCCTAAAGTTACAAGAATACGAAAATGGCCGTTTTAATTGAAACTTAACTGCAACTGAACTGCAACTGCACTGCTTTAAATACGTGAATTGACCTGCTGGTCGAGGTTTAAAAATTCCCAGAGTCGTTACCATGACAGTTTTTCGGATACCGTATCTCAAAAGGAAAATACGGAACCCTTATAGGATCACTTTGTTTTCCGTCCGTCCGTCATCTATCAAGACCCTTCATCTCGAGAACGCGTGGAGGTATCAAGTTGAAATTTAAACCATATACTCAAGCCTACAGTCCCTTGAAGCTAAACGTAAAAAATCGGCCGTTTATTTTAAAAACTGCAAGACTCGATTCCTAAATTGCTATAATATGTACCTACAAATTTGTACGGAACCCTCGGTAGGCGAGCCCGGCTCGCACTTGTCCGGTTTATTTTTAATGTATAAGTACTTATACATCGTTGATTTACATATTATAGCCTTGTGGCAATGACATAATGACACGAGACTAAACCCACAAGAATTCAAATAAGCATGAGAAAATAGCCTCTAGTGAAATTTAGACGGGGATTCTCAGCAGTGATTTATATAATCTGTGGTTACGAGCACACATCATCACACCTTTTATAGTACCTACCTACCTACTAGGAGCGAAGAGTTAAAAAATTCTTGAGGTTAAGGACACGGTCCATCGTACCTATAATATTATGTAAATATAATTAAAGGGGAAACCGAAAACAGTTATGTTCTACGAACCCTTCGTCCGAACTACAACCTATTTTTAAAGCTCTCTTGACTGCCTAATCAAACCATATAATAAACAAAAAAAACCTACTGTCCTATCCATAGTCTTGATGGTAAAATGTTAATAGAGGTATGTGAACGGACTATGGAACATTACAACCCCCTAGACTTGTGGCATAAACGCTAATTGAATAGATTGGCATCATTGCGCGTGCAAAACCGCGATTTTTTAATATGAGATCCGCTGTTTTGCCCGAGCAACCACGTCTTTCGATTCACGTTGATGCCATGTATGTCACCATATTCGAGCCAATTCATATTTATTATTACACTAGCTGTCCCGCGCAACTTCGTATGCGTAATTTGTCCCCGTTTTTGCAACATTTCTCGTAGCTGCTCTGCTCCTATTAGTCGTAGCGCGATGTTATATAGCCTATAGCCTTCCTCGATAAATGGACTATCCAACAAAAAAAGATTTTTTCAAATCGGACCAGTAGTTCCTGAGATTAGCGCGTTTAAACAAACAAACTCTTCCGCTTTATAATATTAGTATAGATATTATATTACCTATTGATCTAAGTTTCTGATGAATAAAATGATTTCACCTATACGGTCCTTGCCGTCGGGTATGATTGAACAGTGGCATATATCTCACTTTCTATAGGCCATTCATATACACATCCTTTTCTATGATTCGTTATACAATATAGTAATTTAATACAATGTAAGTACGTTACAATGATTTAAATTTGTAAAGCAATAATGAAAGTCATCACTTTTGAATTTGCTTAGTTATTCGTATTGTGTTGGCACTTTTCCTTTTGAGAATACTTGTTGTAAATGGAAATAATTTGCAACTATACATTATAATGTATAGTTGCAAATTTAAATGTATTGTATACAATAGATAGTGATAACTACTGACTAAAGTAAAAGTATCAAAGTATGAAGAGAAACGGCGTTAAGAGAAACCAAATCTTTCTAGACTGGGACAAAACTCATTCTCAACATTTTAAAAGAAAAGCAGTAGATAGGTACAATAGTCTTTATGCAAGACAACATGGTATAAAGAAAGAAAAAGTATCCATTTATTACACAACTAGCTGTCCCGCGCAACTTCGTATGCGTAAATGTTCCCTGTTTTTGCAACATTTCTCATTGCTGCTTTGCTCCTATTAGTCGTAGCGTGATGTTATATAGCCTATAGCCTTCCTCGATAAATGGGCTATTCAACAGTGAAAGAATTTTTCAATTCGGATCAGTCGTTTCTGAGAATACCGCGTTTAAACAAACAAACAAACAAACTCTTCAGCTTTATATACGATTTGTTTACCTATAATATAATTATAGTATAGATAAACAAATCGTAATTACAATCTAAAAAAATTCACCTTTCTGCAAAAAAATTGGATCTCATTCAGCATTGTGCTGAGTGAGATCCAATTTTTGCAAGGCCAGTATTGCTTCTGGAGTCAGTGCTGATTTTCAGTGAGAACTAAAAATGTTAACGTTTGACTTTACACATAATATCATCTATACTATTACTATACAGCTGAAGAGTTTGTTTGTTTGAACGCGGTAATCTTAGGAACTACTGGTTTGAATTGAAAAATTCTTTCACCGTTAGACAGCCCATTTATCGAGGAAGGCTACAGGCTATATAACATCACGCTACGACCAATAGGAGCGGAGCCGCAATGATAAATGTTGCAAAAACGGAAAAAAAAACGCAGACGAAGTTGCGCTAGTCATAAATAATCAAGATCAATTATCATCCATAAACTACATAGATATAATATAATACGCAATTATTATAAACAAATTATTTTATGATTGTACATGCTAAACTTAGAATAAATTGAAAAAATATAAAATAAAAAGACTGGCAACGCCGTTTTACGAATTCAACAAGTTATACCGGGTACTATACGGGCTGATAATAATTATGATGACCAAAGTATAGAAAATTAAAAAAAATATCTGTGATAGTCCAGAGGAGAAGATAAGAGTTTTATATTACCACCTTGTTAATAGTTACAACATCTTCGTTAGCAAAACTTGTTTTCATACACATATACTTTAACAACATATATCTTCTAATATTGTGATAGAATCACTGGAAGATAATTATTAACTATAGATTTTACTCAGAGATGTCTGGACCACTTAACACCGAATGGACAGAAGTAAAGCTTCATATAAATGCATTCGAGCAAGGCGCCAACACAATCTTTCTTTTTTTTTAGTTGTTATATGTGACAGCGGCCGCAAAAACGTTGTTTTTGGACTGCAACAATAGCTGATGTAGGTTCTATCTGTCCTTCGTAAAATTACAAATATGTACCTTCTTACTTTGTTTTAGGTTTTTTTTTACACCGTGACAAATAAAATTATTTTATTTCTTTGTTTCTCGCAGTAGTCTCAGACAACAGTCTCGGAACAACATTTTTTGGATTTACACAAGTGATATTCCGTGTGGGAATCGAACCCACGACCTCTGGATTAGCAATCAAGGTTACTAATCTCTAGGCCATCTCTCACGGATATGAAATCTTGCAGCACTTTATTTTGAAGATGTTATGAAATTCCGCATCAGTGTGCTCTGCCGAGTGAATTATTCATGAAACTAAAGTCAAATATCTTTGTTTCGTAAAACCAAGCCGAGGATTGTTCGAAAACGTCAAATTAATACATTCTAAAGTATTAAAATAAAACTATAATTTGTTTGAATAAAAAAAAAATGACGTTAGGCGGCAATTCCAAATGTAAGCTCATGAGAAGAAGCCATCTTCCTGTACTACCTACTGAAGTCCAGGTGTTATGTGACGATAGCAGATACTATTTCACACCAGCAAGTGAGAATTATTCATATTTTAGCAATAAATCTACCAGTTTATTAGAATCTAACGATTTAATCGAACGCATGTAAATTCATTTTTATATGCGATGGTAAATCTAACTTTGCAAATCAGTTATAAAGGATATTACTTCAGTACTTGTTTACTGCTTCTGAAGGATATTTATCTTATTTTATTTTTTAATAATGTGAAACGTTTGCGGATGATATAAAACTATTGATTGCTTTGCATTATGCATTATTTATTTTGCATCTACATATTTCAAACATGTGTATAAATATATGAAAAAATATCTTAGGACAACAATCCATGGGCTGTGCCCTGGGGCGGCCGTTTCCAGCTACATCCACCACCCCACGTCATGCGAGCTACTCTACCTGGCCGGCGGTTTTGAATGAAATGAAATCCCCCCTGCCTCGATATAAATGTAGATCCGGAACTGACCACGCATTATGGATTACCTACTAGAATAGAATTCGTCGAATCTTCGTACACTGATTTATGCTAATTGAAATTAAATTATAAGGGTAGGTTACGTGAAACAGGGTTAGGCTCTATCAAAAATTAAATACTAGACTACCAATGCAAAAACGAGGCTTTTCGTTTTGGCATATTTATGACCTTCGTAATCTACATAATAATATGTACGAACGAATATTCAATTTTATTTTGTTCTGTGCTCCTGCGCACTGAGAAGTAATGGTGGTGTGCGTAGCGCTAAATGAATAATTCGCTTGGCGTAATGGCCCTTAAGTTGTCTCCTTTTCAACGCTTCAAATAAAGAGTAAGTAACAAAAGGCAAACGCATGGTTTAAATCGTTATGACTATTTTATGGGCGTTGTAAAAATGACAACAAACAGCAGTCAACGGTGTGACAACATGCATAATCCGTAGAACCGTGTCTATGTGCAGTAAAAGTGTACAATAAATACCTGGGGTCGTGCCATGAACTCTTAGGCCTCGTTTACGAAGTAAGGTCTTTTTCGCACGTTCAGCCGGCGACGGATTGAAACCGGGTATCCGGCGGCGATTAGAATAGTCTCAGTAACTTAAGAAATTGTAAACTAAAATTCATTAATTTCGTTTTAAAGAAAGAAGTAGGACTTACAGTTAATCTATACTATCTATACTCATATAATAAAGCTAAAGAGTTTGTTTGTTTGAACGCGATAATCTCAGGAACTACTGGTTCAAATTGTAACATTATTTTACTAATACTGTTGGATAGCCTATTTATCGATTAAGGCTATATATATCGATACTAACAGGAGCGGAGCAGCAATGAGAAATGTTGCAAAAACGGGGAAAATGTATGCAGACGAATTTGCGCGGGACAGCTAGTTTAGTATATCCAGTGAAGAATATTATCTTTTATCAGTAATTAGTCAGTATAATTCTGTAACAGGTACCGTCAGTGGCGAAAAAAATCCTGCACGCCAAACGCTAAGGAATCAGCTGACTGACGGGTTACTTTACTCCACTTATGTGCATAATATTAAAAAAAACCGGACAAGTGCGAGTCGGACTCGCCTACCTAGGGTTCCGTACAAATTTGTCGGTACATATTAAGGAATCGAGTCTCAAAGTATACGTTATTTGCGGTATAAACAGCCGTAGGTATCTTTCTTTTTACGTTTTTTTAACAGCTTCAAGGGAATATAAAACAAATTAAACATTTTGAAGTTGGTGCCATGAAATAGTAGTCTTTATGTTTTATTCGGCACCAACTTCAAAATGTTTAATTTGTTTTTGTTATTCTAGGTATATTATTTTTTGCTTTTTAGTTGCCTTGTATTTATTTTTGAAGTCGGTAATATTTTTTGTTAAAAAGTTTTAATTTCTCCCTTTTTAGTGGGTTGGTTTATAATTCACTTAAGTTACAATAGGCTTATGTCATCTGCTCAAATACTTTTACAAAATATTGCTTGCCCCGATGCAGGGCCGTTAATTGTTGAGAAGTTCACTATCAGCTTTATTACATTGTATAATAGTAGTATATCGAGATTAAAGTGCTACTCAATACCATATTAAAGTACTTAATTGAATAGCAAACTGTGAAATATTGAATAGGTCTGCTCGTAATTTTTGGTCTTCATCATCAGTTCCACTTCAATTGGTGTTTTTTAAGAGTAAATGCACGAATTACTATGAAATATACCTAAATCACTGTAGGTGTGCTTTTAATATTTTAAGAGTTCCCTCGATTTCTCCAGGATCCCATCATCAGATCGTGATCTGGGGACAATGGGACCAACTTGGAAGTATACCCTTTCAAACACAAAAAGAATTTTTCAAATCGGTCCAGCCGTCTTTGCGTAATCGGTCAACAACATACAAAAAAAAAAAAAAAAAAAACATACAGACGAATTGAGAACCTCTTTTTGAAGTCGGTTGAAAAATGAGAAATAGCCTTCTTCATGTCAGTGTTAATCAGCAACCTATAGCATTACGTCAGATGTATTTTAAAGTATGGTAGTAATGGTAGTCATAAATCGTAGTTATACAATTATATAGGGCCCTAAGGGATTGTAAAGCATTATACACACTATAGTGATAATCAGTTTTTTAACAGCCGACTTGAGGATATGGTTTTAATTTCACGTTAATACCTCCACGCGTTCCCGAGATAAAGAGTCTTGACAGACAGACCGATGAACGGACGGACAACAAAGTGATCTTATAAGGATTCCGTTATTTGCTTTTGAGGTACGGTACCCTAAAAGCAGCCTTTCTGAAATGCTTGCTATTTTTAGCGCTCCCCTCTAAGATTAGAAATTATTCAAAAATGAGAAATAGTGTTCTTCATGTCAGTGTTAATCCGTACCTACAGTACGATCAACGTAACTTGACCGGATTGAAGTTAGGTTTTTATCACTTTCGCGCATGTCATAGAGATGCGACCCTAAAATTACTTACGAAAGCGACTAAATATGTTTAATCGATTAAAAATACTAATAACAATATTTTAATTCAACAATATAAAAACACTATTTAAATGAGTTCATAAAAGTTTAAATTTAGAACAGTTACAGTAAATACTAAAGAAACTTTGAAAAACAATTTCTTTACGAAAAATAATCACAAAAAAACAGGAGTTAGTAATAATAATTATGACAATGTAATGCGTAATCGCATCTCTAATTCTCTTGGTTTAGTTACCGTCCCCGCCCTCCGCTTCCTGTCACCATTTACTTCCAAAAAATGCATCTGCGCAACCACTTGTCGCCTACTTCAGTCCGGCCTAGTTACGTTGATCCAACTGTACCTATAGCATTACGTCAGATGTATTTTAAAGTATGGTAGTAATGGTAGTCATAAATCGTAGTTATACAATTATATAGGGCCCTAAGGGATTATAAAGCATTGTACACACTGTAGTGATAATCGGTTACATTCCGACTAAGTATGATTTTGTACCCGAAATAATTGCTTAGTGTGTCGTTATACCAACAAACCAACAGGCAACTGGCCTGTTGGTCTAGTGGTTAGTGACACTGACTGCTAAGCCGAAGGTCGTGGGTTCGATCTACACTCAGGATAAAACTATGTGTGATGAGCACGATAGTTTATTCTGTGTCTGGGTGTTGTTTATCTATAATATGTAAGTATTTAGAAATATATAAACAGTTGTCTGGTTTTCATAGTACAAGCTCTGCTTAGTTTGGGATCCGATAGCGTTGTGTGAGTTGTCCGAAGATATTATTACTGTTAAATTAGTCACAATAATATTAAATGAAACTAAAACTCTTAGTTGCGTAATTAATTACACAGACAAAGGTTTTGATTTGATTTTTAAATAAAATCCGTTTTGTTGTTTATACTTAATTTAAGCTTTTTCTATCGATCTATAACTAAAATATACATAAAAAAAAAACATTGTAAGAAATCTGAAAATTACTCGAGTCGAATCGAGTTCACAATTCAAATAGTACTCGTATGTATTGTCCCCGTTTTTGCACCAGTTTTCATTGCTGCTCCGCTGCTATCAATAGGAGCGGAGCAGCAATGAAAAATGAAAATAGCCTTCCTAGATACATGGACTATCTAAAAGTACAATATTTCAATTCGAGTAGTAGTAGATTCGTAGTTCTGAGATTATCCCGTTCAAACAAACACACAAACAAACCGTTCAGCTTTTTATTATTAGTATAGATTGTTGTCGATTTTTTCATTAATCGTCTTCAATAATCTTGTAATAAGTTAATCAAACTTTGGTCACTTCTGTGTGTACAAGTCTTTATGCTACTGACAAGTTGCGTTAAGACTTGTAATGATTGTGTAAGATTAGATCTAACGTTAAAATAAAATAACCGGTCTATTGTTAAATCTGTTTAATTTATATTCATTCACAACATGCGGTAAGAATATTTTGAGACTCCGAGTTTTTAGGGACAAGGGCTTTTATTCACGAAGTCTGGGTGTCTTGGCGTATTTATGTACATTGGGAGAGGCCTATGGCCAGCAGTGGCACGATAAAGGCAGTTGGTGATGATGAAGAGCATTCATCTTGACAGCATAGAGCAAAGTCAACAAAACGACCACAAAATATTTAAGTAGGTACTGACTTTGACCGATAAATAAAAGTGAATAAATTATCTACGTTGAGAACGGCTCGTCCGATTTGGCTGATTTTTTATGGTGTTCGTAGTTATTGTGGAGACAAGGTTAACCGTTTAAAAAAATCTTTCAGAATTATGAAAATATATATATTACGGGTCTTAATCGCGTGAATAATTTAAGGTACAATACCTTGTTTATTGTCCGACGCGGCGACGTTTCGACCGTATTGCAGTCAGTCAGTCTACCCGTGACCACGGCCGTTGCAATACGGTCGAAACGTCGGGAAATAAACAAAGTATTGTACCTCAAAATATTCACGCGATTAAGACCCGAAATATATATGTTTTCATAGTTTATCAATAATCTTTCAAAATATAATTAGGTATGAAGATTTTTTATTAAAAAAATATCACAAGTGTTGGAAATTTCGATTGTTTGTAGTCCTGTATCTAAATCTCAATAACGTTGTCATAAGTAAACTGCGTTCGTGCGAACCTGGGCTGTATTATAAATATACTATGAAAAAAGGTCTCGAACATAAGGTACCTTTTATGGTAATCATAACAACCATGAGAATAGAATCTATTATTTATTATGTTCTAAAAATATATTTTGACTCCCAGTAGAATACATAGTGTGGAATCCATAATAGATACTATCTTCAGGCTATAAACTGTATAGTGAATTAGTGATATGCGCTACAATGACATTCCACACCATTTGTCACTGCACACAACTGCACATTATCGCAAGCTTCGATGTGAAGCTTACACGCAGAATTAATTCCTAACAGCAAAGATAAACAGTATGAATGACACATAACTAACTTACTCGTATCTATCAAGAAAGGTGTAGAGATATTTGCCAAACTTCTTGGCAGTATATGATTAGGTATAAATGAGACAAAAGATGTAGTATAGTCTGGTTATAATTATCTAAAGGTGCATCTTATATACTAACGACTTCGTGTTGATAACAGATAGTAAAAACATTTAATAGATACTGAACGTGCGATAAGGAACATATGATTGTGATGTAGATTGTAGAGATTGTAGATACAGCACAAAGATATTGTACTGTAACAGTACACCCCCCTTTAAAAAATTTATGGTAATAGTGTGTAAACACTATTACCATATAATTAATTTATATTGTAAAATATAAATTTGACCTAGACCTTACTAGTTATTTGCTGATGTATATAAATAATAATGCTATTGTACGCGGTGGAATTTGATGACGCCTGTTGTGGTGTGATTTGCTGACGTCTGTAATTTTGACTCAGCTGTTGCACGAGTGTTTATTATTTTTTTTTTTTTTCGTTAAACTCTTCATTCTTCTGTCCAGTGTTTTCATTATGCCGTAAATTAGGATCACGCCGATTGTTAAAATAATCTGTCCCATTGCAACATTTCTTGTCCACCGTAAGTCCTCCTGGATCAGGTTACGGAGTTGGTTCGCTTAGTTGTAAATTAATGGTATATGTTAAGATCTATGTTAATATATATACGAATAGCTTGCTTATATCAGCGATTTTTTATAGACGTACTACTGGCTTTACTTTACGTCCCGATCGTGTAGTGTACGTGTGTGAATGCCTGTCGCAATCCTTTGAATCTGGCACGTAGTTTGATTCGTCATTGATCATGAAAGCTGGTTTCAATCTATCAATTGATATCACTGTCTCTTTATCCCTAATTCTAATGCAAAATGTTTTATCTGTTTTACTAATTACTGGGTAGGGTCCTTCATACGGCGGTGTCAGGGCTTTCTTAATTCTATCACACCGAACAAATACGTGTGAGCATTCTTTGAGTTCGGGATGCACAAATATAGCTTGATTGTGTTTTTTTCTTTTCGGAATTGATGTCATTTGTGTGATGTCCTTTTGAATTTGTTTTACAAACTCTTCGTACGTTGATAACTGTGCTGCTGATGACTCAAAAAATCCTCCAGGGAGTCGTATTGGCGTTCCATATGTCATCTCTGCTGAACTATAACCTGTGTCTTCTCGCAAGCTACTCCGCAACCCGAGTAAAACTGTTGGAATTTCTTTTAACCAATTTTCGTTGGATTCTCTTGTCATTAACGCCGCCTTTAAAGTTCTATGAAATCTCTCTATCATTCCATTGGATTGTGGATGATAAGGTGTTGTCCTAATTTTATGTATTCCCAAAAATTGTGAGAGTGACTCAAATATTCTTGATTCAAACTGTCGGCCTTGATCCGTAGTAATGCGCAATGGACATCCAAAACGAGTAATCCATCCTTCGAAAAGTGTCTTGGCTACTGTTTCTGCAGTTATATCTTCTACCGGAAATATTTCGGGCCATGACGTACAACGATCTATGATTGTGATTAAATATCTCTTCCCTTGTGAAATCGGAAGTGGTCCGACGATGTCAATATGTAAATGTTCAAAACGTTGCGCTGTCATAAATGTACCAGGAGGTGATATCGTATGTCGTTGTATTTTTGATTTTTGGCAGGCTATACATGATCTACACCAATTATTGATATCTTTGTTCATATACGGCCATAAATACCTTTGGGTTATCATTTTTCTCGTAGTTCTTTTTCCTGGATGGCTCATACCATGAATGGTATCGAAAATTTGTTTGCGAAAATGCTTTGGTAAGTAGGGGCGGCTTTTTCCAGTAGATGTGTCGCAGGTGATGTTTATTGTGGAACCCGGAAGCGTAATATTTTTGAATTTTAATCTTTTATTGTCATGTAATTTACTTAGTTCATTATCTGTTGATTGACATTTTTCCAATTCAGCGTAATCGATAGGTGATGGCACGTATATTTCCTCTATTCGAGATAAGGCATCGGCGGTAATATTGTCACGTCCGCTTATGTGTTGAATGTTGGTACTGTATTGTGAAATGAAATCTAACTGCCGGACCCGTCGCGGTGTATCGTTTGATGATGGTTTTTGGGAGAATGCGTATGTCAAAGGTCGGTGATCCGTAAATATTGTAAATTCTCTTCCCTCGATTAATCTGTGAAAATGTTTGACGGCCATGTATATTCCTAACAGCTCTCTGTCAAACGTAGAATATTTTTGTTGAGTTTCGCTCAATTTTTGTGAAAAAAATCCTAATGGTTCCCAATTGCGTCCGGATTTTTGTTGTAAAACTCCACCAACGCAAGTAGCACTAGCGTCGGTCATGAGCGCTAGTGATGCGTTGCGGGAAGGATGCGCTGTTAACACTGCGTTTTTCATGCTTTCCTTGCATTTTTCGTAAGCTTTGTCTGCTTCCGTTGTCCAAGGAACAGGTGAATTATCGTTCTTTTTTGAACCATGTAGATATTCGTTTAAAATTCTTTGATTTTCCGCTGCGCGTGGAATATTACTTCTGTAGAAATTGACCATGCCCAAAAATCTTCTTAATTCTTGAATTGTTTTCGGTTTGGGAAATTCCATGATTGCTTTGTAATTTTCTTCGGTAGGGTGTATTCCTTGGCTCGTTATATGATAACCTAAGAAATCTATTTCCCTTCTGAGAAATTCGCATTTTTCGTGATTAATGGTTATTCCATTCTCGTGTAAACGTTTGAAAACCGTTTCTAAATGCTGATAATGCAAATCTTCGTTGTCCGATGCAATGAGACAGTCGTCTACAAATATAAATACGTAGTTTAAATCTCTAAATAAGGAATCCATGAATCGTTGAAATGTTTGTGCCGCATTGCGTAATCCGAAAGGCATTCTTAAGTACTCAAAAAGTCCAAAAGGTGTGATGATGGCTGTTTTTTCTATATCTTTAACAGGAATACAATGGTATGCTTTACGTATATCTATCTTGCTTAGTATCTTCTTATTTTCTAATATGTATGTAAAGTCAGTTAATCTTGGTAGTGGGTATTTGTCCGGTACTGTCGTGCTATTGAGCATTCGATAGTCTCCGCACGGCCTCCACTCGCCATTTTTCTTTTTTACCATATGTAATGGGCTTGCCCATGGGCTATCTGACGGTCGGCAAATTCCGAGTTCTATCATATTTTGAAATTCCTTTTTGGCTATGTCGTATTTTTCTGGAGGTAATGGTCTTGCCCGAGCTGCGACGGGTGGTCCTGTAGTGATAATGTGATGTTCAATCTTATGTTTGGGCGCATTGCGGAGAGAGGACTCTTTCGTGATGTCTTCGTATTTGTTTAAAAGTTGCGTAATACGTGGATTCGTTCCCACTGCGATAGTACGAATTGTTTGTTGTGTCGCTTTTTCCGAAATTACATGCGTTGTCAGCTCTGTAACTTTGTCGATAAGTTTGCGACCTGCTATGTCGACTAATAGTTTATAGTGCTCTAGAAAATCTGCTCCAATTATTGGTTGTGTAACATCGGCGATTACAAAATTCCATTTATAACATCGTTGTAGTCCTAAATTCAAGGTAAGCGTCTTCTCGCCGTAAGTCCTAATTTTAGTCCCATTTGCAGCGTATAGTGTGTATTGTTCATTTTGTAAAATTGAATGTCTCTGTTGCTTGCTAATGACTGAAATATTTGCGCCCGTGTCAATCAAAAACTTCATACCACTTTTTCGGTCGGTAATGGTGAGGCGATTGGATGGGTGGATTGCACAGAGTTTCGCCGTTGTCTGTGCTCTTATTCGTTTCCCTGGTTCCGTACGTAAGTCATTGGTTTCCAACCGCATGGTTTAATGCAGTTCTTTGCATATTTTCCGAATCTTTCGTGGTAGTAACAAAATTGATTTGCTCCTCTATAGTTTGTTCTCGGCCTCATAATCGGGAATTGTTGACGTTTCTTGAAATGATTGTGCGTGTTGGGTCGATAGCCATATTGACCTTGCTGAATTGCGTCAATATCTATCTGTAATTTTGCTAGCTGGGCTAAAATGCATGCTGTATTGTTGTCGTTTGAAGTGTCGTTGCTAACAGCTGATATTTCGGTTACTTTTGAATTCATTATTATTTTGTCTGCAATTTGGCTCAGTTTGTCAATTTCCATGTCTTCCGTAACTGCTAGAACCGTAGTAACTGATGTTGGTAAAAGCCTGAACCATAGTAGTTTAATTGTTTCGTCACTGATTTTTCCTCTCCCGAGGACTCGCATTCGACGTAATAACTGCGAAGGTTTTTGATCACCGAGTTCTGTCTCTGATATTAATTTTTGAAACTGTCGCTGTTCTGTTTCTTCGTAACAATCAATTAAACGTTCCTTGATGTTTTTGTATTTATCTGTAGTCGGTGGTGAAGTGATTAGGTCACTAACCTGTAGTATTTCTTCCTTGGATAATTTTGCTATTACTGTACAGTATTTGTATTCGTCTCCTTGCTTCTGTGGTGCTAATATGGCTTCTAGTTGCGTGAACCATAATCTTGGTTGGTCTTTCCAAAATTCCGGAATGCGGGATAAAACCGAGGTGCCAGCAGCTACTTCAAGTGTTCCTTGCTGATTTATGTTCGCCTTGCACGGTGATTGTGCCATGTTTCTTGCTGCGTATTCGTTCGTCGGGGTCACCAATTTGCCAAACTTCTTGGCAGTATATGATTAGGTATAAATGAGACAAAAGATGTAGTATAGTCTGGTTATAATTATCTAAAGGTGCATCTTATATACTAACGACTTCGTGTTGATAACAGATAGTAAAAACATTTAATAGATACTGAACGTGCGATAAGGAACATATGATTGTGATGTAGATTGTAGAGATTGTAGATACAGCACAAAGATATTGTACTGTAACAAGATACAAGAAACAAACTAAACGTTATTCATGAACTAACACTTCCAAATTAGGAAGGTGGTTAGCTGACTTCACTTTTTATTTAAATAAGACTGTCTCTTATTGGTCTGAAGATAAATTGCGAGCTGTGACTTAAGAGGTACGCGAGGAATAAACGAATATGTCGGAGATAATTTGACGTAAAAGCCTTTCACCGTACTTCATCCTGTTATCTATTCTTGAGGTAACAGGCGATGGTTTGCTTAGGTCGCGTTTATAGTGTTCTGTATTTTTTTAGGGACCCTACTATGATTTTAAAAGAGTGGCACATGAGTTTCTTGGCAGCTTCTTCTCATGAGCTTTACACTTGGAACTGCCACCTAACCTCATTTTGTTTTTTTTTTTTCAAACATTCATAATTTTATAAAATTTTTAGTATGTTTTAATTTGACGTTTTCAAATAATCATTAACCTGATTTTACGAAATAAAGATATTTGACTTTGACTTTGACTTTGACTTTTTTTTTTTTAAAGATAACTAGCAATGTGGGATTGAGTCCCACATTACTAGCAATCTTGTTAACCCCTCCAGCTAAGCTCAAAGGCTTGTGTTAGGAGTGGGTTCACGTCGGTAGTATAATGGATAGGATTCGAACCGCGACCTCACGATTGCGAGACCGATACCTTAGCCATTAAGCTATCCGAAAGTTACAAGAATACAAAAATAACCGTTTTAATCGAAACTTAACTACAACTGAACTGCAACTGCACTGCTTTAAATACGTGAATTGACCTGCTGAAACTAACAAATATTTGTTAGTTATACTATCGATAAAATACAATATTTAATTAATTAACGCAAATTAATTTATCAAATTTCGACTACTACGAGTAGGCACCGCGACTAGGTCATCATACACCACGAGACCATATAAGTATGAGTGCATTATCATCGGTAATATAAATTACAATGAACTGCACGTGCTAGTGCTTTATTAGAAGCTGCATTATCCCTCAAAGTCTATTCTGAGTAATTGTTGCTATCCGAGTAATCACCTTTCTAATATTCTCACTAAGTAGAAACTGATAATTGAAACCAGTCAGTTTTTCACTTCGTCTGCGCTTTTAGTTATTATTTTGTTTCGAACCGGAGCGGTAACAGTCTCAACTTACTTTTATTTCATGTATTTGAGTGCTACAATGAAAAATAAATAAAATTTAATTAAGTGTGACTTCTACACGATTGATCTTCTCGCATATTTAGTCGATTTGTTGATATAAAACCAAAACGTATTTAAGGAAAATCGTCGATGGGCGCGTTTGAACCAGTGTTCTTTACCTTTATTTTTTCTTTATTCTATAATTGAATAACATTCAAAGTTAAAAAGAAAAAGTATTAATATAAATTCCAGCCAGCCTTTATATTTTTTATAGTGAAGTAGTCTTACTCGTCGGTGTTGCAAGGTGTAGAAAGAATTTATCATTTTTATGACTTGGGTTACGGATCATATAAAAACTTGTTGCAGATTTACGATGTCAGTTTTTAATCTTCAGTGTGTTTACATGCAATTGCATTTCAATTAGCATATAAACGACATGTGAAAATAAAAGTATATGAGGCGGACACGCCTTAAGGTAGAATATGCTTTATCCTAGCCCTTCGCTGTATCAATACAATTATTCAAGAGCAAGTTAACGACTTAGAGATTAAATTAGATCACAAGTATTTACAATGTAGACGGGCGTGCTATGGGGGCAAAATACATCACACAATTTCTTTTTTTTTTTTAATGCTTACCGATCTGGAAAGTTTTCTTAGAAAACAGCGGTGGGATTGTTTGTCGCCATGTGGTCGTGGTTTGAAAATAGAACCCTTCTTGTTTTTTCAAGTTATTAATGTCGTAGCTTCCTTTAGATCAACCTGTTGAAAATATTTTTTTTTTTGTTGGATTTTAATGACCTGGTCGCTTGGACCTTTAAGTCATGTCTTATTTTATTGTTTGATTAACATTTGCACTCGTAGAGTATATTTCTTCGGTAATTTTACACGTTAAATGCGGAGCTGTAAAATAGCGACATATTAGTTTGCAGCCATTTTTACGACAACGTTGATACTATGTTCGATTAAAAGTAAGCTTTTTATTAATGATCAGCTCATTTAAGTGTTGGATAATCTTGTTTTATTATCTTGGTTTGTTCGTTTGAAATTGACTGCGTTATCACTGAGGGCTAATAGATTTTTGTTTTGTTTGCATTTTAGCCCAAAAATGAGCTAAGTATTGTAAAACGAGACTTAGTTTGACACCTCTGGACTTTGATACGTTTTCCACAACTGATTGTATTCTTTAATGCGATAAAACACGTCAATTTCCAAAAAGACCACTCACTAGAAATAAGAATTAATCTGAATCAGAATTACAACGAACATGCTTAACGCTTACTCGTGCATAAAAGCGTCCCATAATGAAGCTGACAGCTACATATTTGCGATAAATATTTGTTACTCATACTCATAACGATCCGAGAAAACGACCGAGAATTTAAACCAGAAATATGCATGGATTTGTCCAACCACTACAGTATGGCCTATCATGGTTTTTACAAATTACTTTGTTACAGGCCAAAAAGAGACAGCTTATTTTTTTATAGACAACCTGCGGCTCTCTTTTTAGCACAGGCCAAAACAGCCACCGTCAGGATTATTCCTTTAGGGTTGACAACTAAATAAATTTGAAAAAGTGAAATGGTGTTTATTTTTTGTGGTGTACGTTATGTATAATTCAGTAGGCTTTATGTTTTATTGGTATTTGATTTACTGGAAGTTTATGGTCAGTTTTATAAATGTTTTCAAGGGACATTCAAGCACAGTTTTTGGACACTGACGATTCTGGCTCTCCTTTGATTGTTACTGAGTCATAACACTAGAACCATAAGATAAATTTACTTTTGTATAATCTGTCTTAAGAATTCTAATAGGTAGGTACTTCTTGGTAAATAGGTAATGAGAAAAACGGGATATTATCTAATTCGTATAGACTTTGGGTTTTAGTACCTACCAAGAGAATTAGTATTCGGATCAGTGCATCCAGCAAAAATTAAAAAATCTTTAGGTTTTTTTGGTTCACATTCACTTTTTTTTGAGCATTTTTTATGATGGAAAATAAATATCAGTGGCACTTTTAGTCATCATAATAGAAAATGTAGAAATCAGCAGCCCTAACGGAGGACCCCTGGCGGTTACGATGCGCTTGCAATGATGGTGGCGTGCGGCGGGTGAAGTGAAGGCCGCGCGGAGGCCGGTCGTCGACCGCCCGCGCTATTTATACGTCGACTGCCAACAGTTACTGGTCGTTCGTCCGTCGCTGTCACTCGCACAGATCTCCACTCACAGAGCCAACGAGGGCGTGGTTACTGGTTACCGAACGCAGTATTCCAAATTTAAATATAAAAAAAAAAATACTGACACATTTTTAATTGCAAATTTGGTTTAGAGGAGGTTGTGTAGCAGATGAAGCCTTTTCGGGTAGTCCAATTTTATACATTTTTTTTTAAGTAATGCAAATTTTATGCATGAGTATTTGCTACTCTTTGGAAATGGTTGCACTGTAATTATCATTTATTAACTCTGCTAGGTCCTTAGTTCTCATGGAATAGGAAAGGAGGATTTATCGATATTCTATAGGTACTTGTACTAATATTGCTTTAGTTGAGTTCTAGATTTGAACAGGCATTTTGTATTTATACCTTACTAGCTGAATGCGGCTACGCTTCGCTGTGGCTTTTTGAGCCACGAACCCTTGCGTCCTTAGAATACGCTACCAAAGTTTCATGATAATCTGATCAATGATTTCGAAACGCATAGAGGGCTAATATTGATTTTTATTTACATCGAAAGCCTAGCTATTGCTCGCCATTTCATTTATATGAAAATTTAGAAAAACAAATTTATCCCACGTGAACATCTTTCAATGATATGATAAGTAGTCTGCATAAATTTTCCCCGTTTTTGCAACATTTTTCATTGCTTATCCGCTCCTATTGGCCGTAGCGTAATATTATATAGCCTATAGCCTTCCTCGATAAATGGGCTATTCAACAGTAAAATAATTATTCAATTCGGACCTGTAGTTCCCAAGATGATTGCGTTCAAGCAAACAAACTCTTCAGCTTTATAATATTAGTTGTTCTGTTGGACTCCTTATAAGTCTTAAGCAAAAGTTTGTATACCTTTAATGTGGAATCTCTGCGGCATCCTTACTCTGTAGTCAGTATGAATGAAGACTGGGTGCGATAATGTTACGGTCAGGTCACGTCTCAGCGCCGGGCGCCAATTCCCTCTATAGCCTGCAATTGGTAATCATTGCCCATTCATTCAATTTAATTGACACGCGTTTTTATCTCTCCAATAAGGTTTTAATCAAAGCGGCGGTGTTTTCGCTTCAAAGTTTTATATTAATAATGCATATTTATTTAATGAGGGAGATTATATTTATCAATTTATCATTAAAAGTGAGAAAGTGTCCTCTTTATGCAGGTTTAAGTAAAAAAAATAAGACTAATAAAAATAACTTTTATCGGCTACGCAGGTGGCCTACTTTTAATTAGAGCTAATTGATAGGTATGTTGATAGTTTGGAATGCTAAACTGCTCAATGGCTTGAATATAATTTTGTAGGGAGATAAAACCGGGAGCGGAAACACATTAGTTCGACAGTATAATAATATGTATTAAAGTAGGTAGCAGTATGTCATAAGCGGTTCTTCCTTGCTCAATTGAAACCTGGGTCCTTATTTCCGATCTTTATTTCGTGTCCACGGCAAATCCATGCGGAATTGTCAATATCTTGTCATAATAGTAAATGGTGAAGTGTGCTCACAAAAGCATCAAGGGGGTAGCGCGCTCAAAAATATCTGCCGCGCCGTGCGTTGATGCATTTCTTACCATAGCTCTCCATTTTCCATTATGACAAGATTTTGGCAGTTCCGCATGGGCTTGCCAAGGACCGTTACCGGTTGATAAGGGTTGACGTATTGCCGTTCATTCGCTTCCTAGCTTACTGCGGTTACGTCAAATAGGCGGGAGCCCTGGCATTTTTAATCTCACTCACGCAGGCAGTATATGTATATGCGTTCACCTGCAAGAACATAATCATACATAAGGCTATGAGACATCTATGATAAATATTTATTAGACGAGATAGGTTATTAAGACGAGTTTGCTTCATAGATTATGTTGAGAACGTTCGACGTGTAACATTAGATTATCCTAAAGAAAAAAGAGTAATTTATTTCTTTAAAAAGTGTTAGTTGAAAGGCGTTAATTAAGGGTGTTGCTAAAGTGTGCCAAATTCTCAAATCGGTATACTTCATTTCATCTACAACTGCTACTATATTGATACCAATCACTCACCAATTCTCCAATCGAGATACTTCAGACTACAACTTTATTTATTTACTAGCTGTCCCGCGCAACTTCGTATGCGTAATTTTTCCCCGTTTTTTAAACATTTCTCGTCGCTTCTCCGCTCCTATTAGTCGTAGCGCGATGTTATATAGCCTATAGCCTTCCTCGATAAATGGGCTATCCAACAAAAAAAGAATTTTTCAAATCGGACCAGTAGATCCTGAGATTAGCGCGTTTAAACAAACAAACAAACAAACAAACAAACAAACAAACAAACTCTTCCGCTTTATAATATTAGTATAGATTTATTTAATTACTAGCTGTGCCCGCGACTTCGTTCGCGTGAAAGTCGGGTTTAAATTAAGGTAGTTTATGTTACGAAATAACTTCTGTGTAAATATGTTGGAAACAGTCCTGTCGGGTGAGCCGCGATATGATTCAGCAGCGGAGAATCATCATATAGTCATCTATTGATAGCGTCAACACCCAAAAGCTTTGTGAAAATGAATAAGTACCAAACACAGACTCCTTAGGTATTCGTTTACTGTGTTTTTCTGTCATTAATATGTGTTACTTGTGTCTCTTTTCTGTTTGTCTATTGTTATTTTTATTATTTTACTGTTTTATTTATTGCTTTTTTTATCTTCTGCATGACTTTTCCTGTTAAATTATAATAATGTCTATACATGTGTCTTCTGTGTACTAAATAAAAATAGTTCTATTCTATTATTTTATATAGTTAATTTGGTGTGCGGCTTAAGAAGTGGGTTTTCTGTTGTTTTTGTTTCATTCATTCAACGTTATACCTACTTAATACCTAATAATTTTCAATAGAATTTGTACTAACATTTTGGTACTTCCCATTTGATCAGATGTTTATCGTAAACTTGTAAAGCCTAAGTACTTAACTGTGATAGTTTTCTTTATAATTTTAGTATTTATACTACTACCGTGAATTTTTTCACATACCCAACATCAACCATTTAGTTGGCAGGGGAACACTTGACTCTAACAAAAATGTTCACTATAAATCCTAATATTACACAAAGGAATCCTTAAATCTAAAAATAGTCTTCACAAACCCTAAACGCTTTTTAAAAGACCTATCTAATGGTACCCCACACGATGGGGTAGGTGAGAAAAAAATCACATCTCCACTTTACATATAAGAGAGTGCCTCTCTTATATGTTACAATGATGCAAGTAAGAAAAAAAGACATGGACTCCCCCTCCCCCAGACTTCGCGTTGACAGACAATGACCCCCCACCCCCCACCTCCCTCCTCCCGTCACCCGAACTACTCACACTTGGCCGATGAGTCATTCATTATCGTTGAATTGATGAACACTTGAAATCCAACCATAACCCCAAAACATGATCCTCGATGCACCTGTGTGATGCGTGGTCAAACAAACGGACAGACAGACAAACATTTCTAAAAATGATAGCAATATGTTTATTTTTAATACTATTTTAAAACTTATTTTACTAAGTATAGAACATTATTGAATACAACGCCATCTACTTTCAAAACCAGTGAAGTTTCTTCTAATACTTAATGTTTTTTTATTAATTTAAGCAATTTAATTAAATAAATAGGAGAATGTTGCCACTCAGGAAAAAATGAATCCGTCATCGTAAGCACCTATACCCTAATAAATGTTTTCACAAATAAGGAATTGTTTGATCACGGTGACCAATTTGATTTCATAGATGGCGCTACACGTTTTTTTTACGTGTGTAATGTCTTTTTTTGAGCACGAACACATCAATTCTGGAAAATATCGAATACTTGTTAAATTGGAATGTAATATTATTTTTCATTTCTACTACGATTAATTCATTACTCTCTGCAGTGCATGCAATACCTATAGATATCTTACATAAGTGCATATTTCACTTGATTTTTAATATAAAACAATATTAACCAAAGCAAATAAGTTACCTATGGTCGAAAAAATAACTATAACATTGAGAAAAATATTAAAAAAGGACAAAGACAATTTTAAAAAAATACAAAGAGAACATAATCAGATATCAGATTTGAGCCTGAGACTTCGTCGTCGTCAAAGACCGCTAGCATAGCTTCGAGGCTATACTGTTCGCTACATACCACGTCAAAATAACTGTTCTTATGAAACTTAAAAATGTTGGTTATAGCTCCTTATAGTTTTAGCTTGAAGTTATGTATTCCATGGGTTACAATTAAAGATAATGTCTAATTGTGGAAAAAATTGTGATAAACCATTATGGTGCGACAAAAAATACGTTGCTACTCGTTCCCCATAGACGTTAGCGTAATGATTCATAGTGTAAATAATGTCCTAAGTATAGTATTTACTATAAAACTGTAAATTTTCATAAAGATCCGTCAAGTAGTTACTGTTTTATAACGAAAAATAGCTACAGACATTATCCCTCACTGCTTAGCTCCTATGGGAAAAAGCGTGATAATTTATAGCCTAAATGTTAATCCGCATCTATTAAATTGCACGTGCAAAATTTCAACCGAATCTGTCTGGTAGTTTTTGCGTGATTCGTGTTCAAACAAACAGACATACAGACATTTCTAAAAATTCAGCAAAGTGTTTAAATACTCTTTTCGAACATTTCCTAATTTTTTGTTTTCACTAAGTTCGGCCATGTACAGACATATGAAATTTACAATTTTATTATATGTATAGATATAGATAGATAGATAGCATGATTCAGTATTCAAGCGCGATGGCTTATTATTAGCGTATTTCATATATAACTTTGGTGTTTATATACCGATTTCTATGATTCTTTTTTATGGAATAGTTAATTATGTTAACTTTTTGAATTAGGGATGACTGAGAGTGTTATAAACGTAAGAGTAGACAAATATAATTAGAAAGCTTCGAACTGCTAAGCTATCGGGAGTTACACGCAATATTGTGAGTCAACCATAAAAGATAGACATATGCTGTCGTGGAATATTTTTTATATAATTTTAAGGAGAACATTTCCGTCATACATGATTTCTGTGTAGCTTTAACCATTAAGGTTGCACACGCGACGGAAGCTTAAAAAATTGAGTAACTTCTCCCGTTTTCCCTTCACTGCTCTGCTCCTATTGATTGTAGCGTGATGAAAAGTATACTATAACCACCCCAGGAGTATGAAAAATAATTGTACCAAGTTTCGTTAAAATCCGTCAAGTAGTTTTTGTTTCTATAACGGTTATACAGACAGACAGACAGACAGACAAAAATTTTACTGATTGCATTTTTGGCATCAGTATCGATCCCTAATCACCCCCTGATAGTTATTTTGGAAATATATTTCATGTACAGAATTGACCTCTCTACAGATTTATTATAAGTATAGATGGCACTCCAACAACAAGTTTACTTAAATTAGCCTTATGAACTAAAGTTATCTACTTATATACTAGCGTAAACCTGTCACTTAAAGGTGTGCACAGCACTTGTATTTAATGTTACAATGGTCCCCAAATAAGAAGTAGGTACTTATCACTAAAAAGTCATGTGCATACGTTTATGAGACAAAACAAATTTTACAATGAAATTGAAATTGTATGATTCTATTTCTATTATTAGATACATTATAATATGGAATAATTAATTAATTGAGTGACTTGATTTTAGAAGTAATATATAAATTAAAAATTAAATAATATTATGTAAGTACCAATTTAAATTATTATATAAACATTAAACATTAAAAATTAAGTTATAGAATTCGGATGGATAAAATTAAAATAAAATAAAATGCTACGGTCATACAACAACTGCTACAGTCATACCAATTCTCCATAATCTTTACTCTCTAAATTTGAAAATCACGAATACTAACTTACTGAGGATTTGGTACTAATATATCAGTACCTTAACGTTTTCGTAAAAATAAAACCTATCTAGATCGATTTATCGCTCTCGATAGAGTCTACATCGAATAATATACAAGTCAACCTAATTATAACGTGTTAAAAAGATAATAATATATCTTTTATCCTATAATATGTTGGTATTAACTTAGTCCGCAGTAATTGAGTGCGTTTTTATTCGGGGCGGGCTTATTGCGTACCGGTTTAATAAATTGGCATTTACATTTTAATAATCGACTGCCTCACGATAAAGTAGTCGTTAAAACTTCAAAGTTTAATTAGTATTAATGAAAAGGCTTACATCTATATGTAGTTGTAAAGTAACTGTGTCTGTAAATCGAAGATGTTTAAAAACCTATAATTATGGGTTTCTATCTGAAAACAAGGCTTGGTTTTCTCGTGTCTATTGTTTGTTTGAGGTTGACGCGAAAATCCTTGAATAGTACATGATTACTTTATTGCAGATTTAATCAATTCTAACTTAAATACTGTTTAAAGATTTATCAAATCGGTTAAGTGCTTAAAATGTCAAGATAGATATAGCTTGATCTCTATCATAATAGCCGCGAAATACATTAGAGAGTTCATGTATATACATTATAGCCAGCTGCAGTCGCTAATCGGTAGATGAGTGAAGTTAAGCATACATAGTCGTAGGGATGGCCGCTTAGTACTATTTAATACAGACTATAGGATAAGACTTGTTGTAAAAACACTGGCTGGGTCCTTATTCACGATATTTATTTCGTGTCCGTGACAAGCCCGTGTGACCATTTACCAATAAGACAAGATTTTGGCAGATCGCACGGGCTTGCCACGGATATGGAAAAGTAAAACGTGAATAAGTATTATGTTTGCATGCAAATGTACATTTTGCCAGGATGAAAAGTAGCCATTTATAATATTTATAATAATAATATTTTAATATAATAATATTTTGGGACAACTCACACAACGCTATCTGATCCCAAACTAAGCAGAGCTTGTACTATGGAAACCAGCAAACTGATAAATATACTTATATTTTTTTAAATACATACATATTGTAGATAATTAACACCCACACACAGAATAAACCATCGTGCTCATCACACAAAGTTCTATCTTGGGGATCGAACCCACGGCCTCCGGCTTAGCAGTCATGGTCACTAACCACTACACCAACAGGTCAGTCAAATATATAATTAGTCAAATCTATCTCTGTGCCATTACAATAAGACTCATTCAGTCGTTATGGCGTGATTGAGTAAACAGAAATCTATTTATGCAAATTTTCGCATTTAAAATACTTAGTAGCAATATGTGTAAGATTAATGCGGGCTGATTCGTGGGCCTAAGCTAGTCTATACTTAATATTGTTAAGCTGGAGAGTTTGTTTGTTTGTTTGAACGCGATAATCTCAGAAACCGAATTGAAAAAATATTTTACTATTGTATAGCCGAGGAAGGCTATAGGCTATATAACATCACGATACGACCAATAGGAGCGGGGCAGCAATGAAAAATGTTGCAAAAATGGGAAAAATTTACGCAGACGAAGTTGCTCGGGTCAGCTAGTCTTATTATAAAGTTAGTAATTTGCAAGTTTATTTACTTAACTAAAACCCGTGGCTCAGAGCAACTTATTTTCAAAGAAATGAGATAATGGTACAGTGTTGGTTCACATATAATCGGTTCCAACGATGGGAATTTTGACTTATAAAAGTCTAGGGAATATTTAAGTATTCATACATTGTTGCTAAACACTTTGCATGTGTAATAAAAGCAATAAAATGTGTGACGTTCTAAATAATGCCTTGAGGGCTATCTGAAATTGCGATACAAAATTTCCAGTAAGTAATTTGATTTTTTTTATTGCCAGGGGTGGCAAACACAGGTACAGTAGCCTGTGTTTGCACTTTCTTTGGACTCTGCCATCTTTACACGACTTTGGACAATAGTCAGGATATTTGTAATGTGGTCTTTCATAAGCTTAGGTAGCTTCAGTACTATAGCGATGCCAGGGGAAGATGATACTTGTTAATGAAGATATCAAAGCAATTTTTTTTTATAACCTTACGCTTGGTATAGATTTGATTTAAATTATTCCCTTTTTGGGGTTCCATAGCAAAAATGGCAAATAATAAATAAAAAAATTAAAAGTTGAAAAAGAATATATAGGTAGTGAAATTAAAAGGAAAACTATCACAGCTAAGAAGGCTTTACAAGCTTATAATCAAATGGGAAGTAACAAAATTTCATTGAAAATTATTATTTAAAAAAATCGTTATATTATATATCTTATTGGGCTGGCCCCTCCATCCGAATAATGCCACTACCAAAGGGTGACTACGGAACCCTACATTGTGCGTGGCCCGACATGCACTTGCCGGATTTTTTCTTTTTGAAAACCATACGCTAGGAAGTAGTTTTCATAATTTCGGGGTCGTTTTTTTAAACATAACTTGCAATATGGGATTGTGGCTCCCACATTACTAGCAATCCTGTTAACACCTCCAGCTAAGCTCAATGGCTTGTGTTATTCTACAATGGAGTGAGTTCACGTCGGTAGTATAATGGCTAGGATTCAAACGCCTGACCTCACGATTGCGAGACCGATGCCTTAATCATTAGGCTACCGCCGCTTAATTGATTAAACAACCGGTCAAATTACCTTACCTACCTACCTTACCTTACCTTTTTGTAATTTCGGGGGAGAGGGGGATTTAACCCTCAAATGCCCCACCCATCTGGGTACGCCCATGGCCCATTACAACACTTATCTAATACCAAAATTTTGTAAAATAGTATATTTTCATTGTAGCCCAATAGAGCCGCTTAATTTGAGCAAAAACTAACTGTTAAGTAAAACAATGAGCAGATAAACTTTTTAAAATAAAGTATTCATTGTATTAAAAAAACAATGAAAAAGATGCCATAATTTCATACAAATTTTCTTAAAAAAATAATTACGCATAACAAAATTGTTTGTGGTGGAAACATGATTTTCATTGTTGGTGAAATCAGAACAGCATCGGTTAAGTGCTGTTATCGATGCTTTAGAATCACTCGATTCATTGTAATGGCTCAGAAAATGATCCGATTGTACTATAATAATATTATGGCGAGCAATGAATCACAATTGTACAGTATCGAGTCGATTTCAAAATCGATACCTGTTGCGCAACTGTAATAATAGTAAACAGTGAATAATAACACAAATTTGTTCTTAATGACGTGTTATAACTATACTTTTCTTAAACTTATTATCCAAGTGTAGCATTATTGGTTGGAATCTTGCAATCCCATTGCATTTTGTATGAGATTGGAGTCTGTGTGGTATGACTGTGACCGTATTTTGTAACAGTTACTCGTAGGAAATGCTGCGAATTATCAATGCAAATCATACTAACCACAGATTACCGAAAGTACAGAAGGTATTATGTAGTCGCAGATAAAAGTGGTCTACCAATTTTGACTAAGCTTCCTTTGTAATTAATATAGCGTTAAGGTTTATATTGGGTAACCATCAGAATATTGTTGCATGGCAAAATCAACCTTGTTGCTTATGACGTGCAAATGAGTCGGAAATAAGAGTGGTCTACCAGTTTTGACATAGCTTCCTTTGTAACCAATATGGCGTTAAGGTTGATATTGGTTACCATCAGAATATTGTTGCAAGGTATAATCAACCTTGTTGCTCATGACGTGCAAATGAATTTCAACCGTAGAATGATAGACGACATATTTGGCCGATTGTAGCTCCCTCGAGCCACACACTCTTTGGCAGCTATTACACGTCAAATTCTAGATCGAGATCCCGTGATCGTGATCAGTGATCTTGATCCAGATTGGCAGTCTAACGCGATCTATATCGCGATCGCGACATGTTACAACTAGCCGAATCAAGATGTCATCCGTATCAATCTGTATGATCGGAAGCTGGTGCCACATTACCTGTGTCTGAACGATGTCTTTGTGCATATGCGCACCCAGGACTATTTGGAGAGGGGGGGGGGTCGACTTTTCATAATTTCGGGAGAGCGACAGACAATTAAGTAAACACCGGCCAAATATATATTGCTATTTCGGAGGGAGGGTGTCAACCCCCAAATATCCCCCTGGGTACGCTCATGTCTGTGTGCGTTGGTATTGTGCGTGTTGTACGAAGGTCACCTTCTTTAGGTATTCTGTCTATTGACACTATCGCCAAAATCATTGTATCTTAGGCGAATGCACGTACCTCATTAACATATTTAACCGCTATTCCATGTAAAAATCTAAATTTGTTGGAGGTCTTTGTTGTATAAACATCCGTTGCAAATTGGTCAATAAAAAAAGGCAATGTTGTAATTATTTTTAATCTAGCTTTTCTTCGTGGTTTTGCCCACTTTCCTCAGGAATTTTATAGTCTACTAGCTGACCCGCGCAACTTCGTCTGCGTAAATTTTCTCGGTTTTTGCAATATTTTTCATTGCTGCTCTGCTCCTTTTGGTCGTAGCGTGATGTTATATAGCCTATAGCCTTCCTCGATAAATGAGCTATCCATTCCTGAGATTCCCGCGTTCAAAGAAACAAACAAACTATTCAGCTTTATAATATTAGTTTAGATTAGCTGACTCATGCCCACTTCGTTATGCCTATGACACTCACAAATAACGTGACTTTCTATTGGTAGAAGAATTTTCTAAATCGGTTCAGTAGATCCTGAGATTACCTAACTTTACCTCTATATAAATGTAGATGTGCTGTTCTGATGTAGGTAATTAATAAACTTAATAATAATATCTTGGTACAACTCACACAATGTTATCTGATCCCTAACTTAGCGGAGCTTGTTCAATGGCAACCAGACAACTAATAAACATACCTACTCATAAATTTCTAAATACATGCATATTATAGATAAATTACACCCAGACACAGAAACCATTCTCATCACACAAAGTTTTATCCTGGGTGGGGATCGAACCCACGATCTCCAGCTTAGCAGTCAGAGTCACTAACCACTAGACCAACAGGTCAGTCCAAAGACACAACTAGTTGTGCATACTTAGTTGATCCATAAGGAAATCTACATTACTGTAAATTTCAACAGAATCCGTTCAATAGTTTTTGCGTTAAAGAGCTAAAAACACCCATCCATAGGTAGGTACTCACACTTTCTGTCGTTTAGATCAATTATGTCAATTCGTTTACGAACATATACGGCCGGTCTCAATAATCTAACTATCAATGGATTTGGCTACTAAAGGTATATATTTGATACTAGCTGACTCGCGCAACTTCGTATGCGTCAATTTTGCCCGTTTTTGCAAAATTTTTCATTGCTGCTTCGCTCCTATTGGTCGTAGCGTGATGTTATACAGTCTATAGCCTTCCTCGATGTATGGACTATCCAACAGGAAAATAATTTTTCAATTCGGACCAGTAGTTCCTGAGATTATTGCGTTCAAACAAACAAACTCTTCAGCTTTATAATATTAGTATAGATAAGTTCCATACAAAATATGTCAAAATTCTACCTCTGGTAGCCAAATCCATCGATAGGTAGATTATTGAGACCGGCCGTTAGTCTCTTGATCGTTGAGTCACGTATTGCCATTACACAAATTTGATTCAATACTCTAGCTTAAATGATTCGTACTCTCACTCTTACTGGACAAGTGAATCACAATTTACAGCGAAATTTAATGTGTCTGGTGTATAACACAAAAAATCAGCAATTCATTTCACATTAGTGCCAAATTACATGTGTTTAGGCGACGTCGTATACTTAGATTTACAATTTAATGGCATAGAAATTGACTTTAATAGTTTTCTCACTGAATTTACATACGTACATGTACATAATGTTACGTTCATAACATATTTAAAACGTCGGTCTCGTGTGAAATAACTACCATTATTATTTCTAGATACTAGTAAGTCTTGTTGCCTTAAATGATACACAGTTGAATTAATGCCACTAATTACAGCTACTAGAGCGATCAATCCATTTGCGTTAATAACCACAATTTAGTTCAACAATGTCGCTTTACAGTATTATTTTTGAAACACGTCACTCAATACTGAGCGAGTTTTTTAATTGCAGTGCTATTTATAGAAAAATAATCATTCCCAATACAGGATAGTATGGTTACTAATTGTGGAATGATAAACTGGACGGATGTTAACATCGTGATCACAGCTTGTGCTATTTTTAAACACTCTTTATAAGGCGCCGAAAGGGTTGGCTCTAGAATTTAAAGCAGAACTCGATAGCAAAGGAAAGTAATTTAAAATGCGATTTCCTTAAGACCTCTTAAACATTTTATCTTTCTCGCTGCGGTGCCGCCTTTGCGTGCAATATTTTTAATGGCATTCCAAATATTCTATTAAGTTGCAGAAACTTCGCCTTTTACTCCGTAAGTAGATATATTACGTTTAACAATGCGTTATTTAAGTTAAACGAATACTTATTCGCGTTTTGCTTAAACAATCTTAGAAAAAAATATCACACACAAAGTTGAAAACTTAATAAAATTACGCTCTATCGATTTGTGTAAGCAGATTTAAGTTATATCTACAAATATAGAAGACTGATTTTAAAGCGATATGACCAATAATTAATCTTAAAAATTATACACACTAAGTTATATTTTTGGAGAATACCTAACTCCTTCTTCACAAAGCACTAGAGATAATCAAAGTAAGGTTAATTGTCTAGTTATTTGTTTGTAATGCAACCTCTGTAATACAACATAACAAGTGGAAACAACGTAGCTGCGGTCTGATATCAGTTGCAATTCCGATAACAAGTTTGCGGTTTCTGAAACTTATTATACCAGGATCTTGCGACCTTTGTAAATTATATTAAAAACAATTTTCTAAAATTGATTGCAATATTTTCGGCGTAGCACTTACATGGGACAGCCAAAAATAATAAATATTTTGTAATCGCCTGTCCGCTAAAGTCCGTAAATATCGCTTTTCAGACTTTGGAATTTCAATGAATAATTCAATTTGAATTGAATATGATAAATAAATATTTTATTTTGAGGTCAGTTATTTTAAACCTTATAACAAAGGGAGAAAGTTGAAGTGGTACAATTCATTAACTTCACTTATAAATCGCCATTGCTGTCCATATAAATCCTGGTATAAACGCTCTGACTTTCATTTTTATTATTAAGTGCTGAGAATGTCTGTTTCAGAAAAATATTGTGGTAATATTTTTGCACATTTGTATTAAATATTATAAATGTGTTTCACGCTTAAACCACTGAACCGATTTAAACAAAATTTGGAATGGAGATAGTTTGAGTCCCGGGAACAGACATGGGGCATTTTTATCGCGATAATGACAATAACTAGAAAGCGGCGGTAGCTTAATGGCTAAGGCATCGGTATCGCATTCGTGAGGTCACGGGTTCGAATCCTACCCATTATACTACCGACGTAAACTCACTCCTAACACAAGCCATTGAGCTTAGCTGGAGGTTTTAACAGGATTGCTAGTAATGTGGGACCACAATCCCATATAGCTAGTTATCTTTAAAAAATAAAAAAATAAATCTTGATACTAATAAGTGTCAAGTCAAGACTCCATATTAATTGTCTAGTCATTTAAAAATGACAGTATTCTGGATCAAGGAAAATGCCGTAGGTAATCTCGATGCTAAAATATGTTGTAAGTAAATTAAGAAGAAAATATAAGTCTTATCAACTTTCCTAAAGCCTACAGGCTATAGCTAAGTACGACGTGGTTATAGCGGAAACTTTAGATAGGAAAAATATTTAGAAACTTAAAGATATACATCATGTTGGCTTAATTACTTGCATCCTTTTAGCAATTAAATCAGATCAATCTACCTACAGTAATTAACTGCCCTTAGGCGTAGTGGAATGCGTATATTTTTTTTGTAAGGAAGTTGAGGATGTGAATATTCGATTCTTTATTCTGAGATACGTAAATGTTGGTTTCGAATTTAGATGTACAGTGTATCTGTTATTTTGAGGTTCGTGAAGTCTAGTAGGTCTTAATCGCGTGAATAACTTATTTTAAGACCCATAATATATATGTATATATTTTCATAATGTGTACAAATCGCGAAAGTTTATAAGAAATAGATTGTACCCTAGTGCTAAAGTAATATTTTAAAAGGCAGAAGTGAGAGAGATAATTTTGTAAAAAATACACTATAACATGAATGGTTTATTCGGTTGTTTTGTTTTCGTTATTGTGTCTTCCATACCTACTACTAATATTGTAAATCTGAAAGTTTATGAGGGGTATGGGTGAATCCAGTAATGG
Source organism: Herminia tarsipennalis (assembly GCA_945859575.2). Classification (NCBI taxonomy): domain Eukaryota; kingdom Metazoa; phylum Arthropoda; class Insecta; order Lepidoptera; family Erebidae; genus Herminia; species Herminia tarsipennalis. The sequence goes on from OX243839.2 coordinate 20,364,183, forward strand.
ATATTATGCAAGCTCTTTTAAGCATGAAAGATTTAACGGATTTTGGTGAATCTGTACAGTAAAGTAGTTTAACTATATTAATATTATTAAGCTGAAGAGTTTGTTTTTTTGTTTGAACGCGACAATCTCAGGAACTACTGGTCTGAATTAAAAAAATATGTTTTACTGTTGGATAGCCTATTTAACGATGAAGGCTGTATGCTGTAAACATCACGCTCCGACCAATAGGAGCAGAGCAGCAATGAAAAATATTTTAAAAACGGGGAAAATTAGCGCAGACGAAGTTGCGCGGGTCAGCTAGTAATCTATAAAATCAAGCATAACACGGGCGACGCCGCATAAAATAACTAGTTATATTTAAATGCAGAGTTATGTCAATTCTATCTACGGTTTAACACAAGTGTAATTTACAACCTAAGCATATTAGAGCCTGAATTTAATTCGCGTGCAAGGTGTTCGTGAGAAATGGGACATTGACTTGGGTCAACGTGGTCACACTATGCTCGACTAAGATCACTTTACCCTTCAGATAACCTTTAGATTTTTAATAAAAAACATTTTTTTAATGCAGAGATATTTATAAGGGCACTCGTCTTAACCATTAAGGTATTGGCATTGGTCGTGAGTTCGAATCCTACCCATAATACTACCGACGCGCGACGTGAACCCACTCATAACACAAGCAATTTAGCTTAGATGAAACAATATTGCTAGTAATAACATAGCTATCTGTACTAATATTATAAAGAGGTAAGGTTTGTGACTTTGTGATGTGAGTTTGTGACGTTGTATCTCTGGATCTACTAAACCCATATTGAAAATTATTTTACCAATAGATAGCCACGTTATTTGTGAGTGTAAAGGCTATATAACATAACGCTACGACCCATAGGATCGGAGCACCAATGAAAAATGTTGCAAAAAAGGGGAAAATGACGCAAACGAAGCACCACAGCTACCTTTAACAAAAATAAATACTTGTCGTGTGAACGGTCATGGAACTTTTTTTAATAGAATCACAAGAAATTGCATCTTTATGCATTTTCGAGTATCTGATTATTTACTGCCTGAAGAGGTGACAATGATGTCAACATAATTAAGGATAAATGTTAACACTTTATATCACATTAGCTGCCTGCTCCGGCTTCGCACTGGTGTCAAATCGTAGTTTTTTATACCTTAATTTACATTATTCTTATTTTCGTAAGGATCTCAATTTTTTGACAGCCTTTGTTACTCCTCGATAATGTGGCTTTCTAATGGTGAAAAAAAATTAAAATCGGTCCAATAGTTTCGGAGCCTATTCAATGCCAACAAACAATCAAAGCTTTCCTCTCAATAATATTATTATACATATATAGTATGGACTAGCTTTCATAAGATTTCTCAAACTGAACCTTCTAATGTAAGATTCAATCTTGTTATTCAGAATAATAGATTATTATACATGACTAAAAAAACAAAAGTCGTACAAATTCGACTTAAATAAGTTAACTGTTCTGATAAATACATTAACTGTTCATGTATTCAAATAAATAATAAAATAAGTAACCTAATGTATTTTACTCTAAATTAGGATAATGAGCCTAAGTAGCCAATTAGAAAGGTTTTGCGTTAGAAATTGTAAACGTGTGGTTTCACCCGACCTAATCAATTGAAGCGATTAATCGATTGAGGCACTCGATATAAATATAATCGAGTGATTAGTGCAGGGCCGGTGATTGGTATCAGTTGCTATCAGGTCTCGATCTGAAGGTAATAAATTATTATATAATGGAGAAAGGTCGATAATACTCTTTAATTACATTGTAAGTGGTGATATCCGTGATCATGTGAGAATGTAAGTTGGTTGGAACGTCACGCTCTCGGCCACTTGATATCATGAATCGATGATTTTACCAATCCATAATCATGTAACTAGATCGTGAGGTTCACGTCTAAGTACTGATATAAAAATATCAGTATGAGTACGTACGTAGATAAACTTAAAGTGTCTTTTTAAATAATGTCAAAATTAAAAGTCGTTTGTAGATGCTTATGATTTATGAAATTAAAAAATATATATCCGGACTCCGGAAGTCCGCTTGTGACCAAGGCCGGTGCAACCTGGTCGAATCGTCAAGCAATTTTAAGGTAAACAATGCGCGTTAAATCCCGTATAATAAATAGTTATAAAGGTATTTTAGAAATTGTAAACGTGTGGTTTCCACCTGATTAATCGATTGAGACACGCGATATAATATGGTCGAAACGTCGGGCAATAAACAAGGTATCTTACCTTAAATTATTAACGCGATTAAGACCCGTAATATATATATTTTTATCATATATATACTGGTTATAGATAGGTGAGTGGTGACTAAAAATTATCTTTTCAATTTTTTACTACCAATATGTATCTTTATAGAAGCGCAGTAGTAAGAGTGGCACTCTTATGATGGTCAGTATTCGATGGTACTTTCACAGTCAGATAACTTGGTGTAGGGTTAACTTACAATATAGATAAAGTGAGATTTGAATATAATTTGAACAGATAAAGTGTGATAAGGCGTCGTTTCGCAATCGAGAGGTCGCGGGTTCAAATCCTACCCATTATACTACTGACGTGAACCCACTTGTAACACAAGCCTTTGAGCTTAGCTGGAGGGGTTAACAAGATTGCTAGTATAGTGGGGATCTTTAAAAAAAAAAAACAAAAAATATATCGGACCTTTTTCGATTTAAAACACATTTGTAGTACCTATTGAACTACCAGCCATTGAACTATTATGAACATTTAGTGCGACCAGTAGCTGACAGGCAAATTAATTTGGCTGAATGATCGCCTTGCGTCCACAAACATAAGATACAAATCTTGTCTATGACACCTTGGCTATGTATCACAACGGGGAGTCTAATATAGTACATCTTTTATACTGTGTGCTACTGTGCAGTCTGCAAGATCATAGAGGCTGAGATCCATAGAGTGTTTAACTCAAGTTTAGGTAAGGTATAATATGACATAGCCAGCTGACTGTTTAAATTATTAAGCGTAATCTTTGTTGATTATAAATGTTGATAAACTTGTACACATTATGAAATTATATATATACTGGTCATAATATTTATTTATTTATTTATTTATTTATTTCAGATTGCATAAATACAGGTAGGGTTAAAAGTTATTACAAATTGTTAGGTATCACTGTACTTTACCTCACGGCATACAATTTAATACATTGTTGAAAATAATAATAATAATAATCGGAATTAAATACAAACACAAAATAATAAAAAATAATAAAAAAATAATAATAATAATAATATTTGAAATTAAAATTCTTACAAGCTATGAGAAATATATTCATCTACGGAATAGTATGCATTTTCAATTAATATATTAATAATTTTACTCTTAAATATCATTATATTTTCTATTTCCAGAATTGATTTTGGCAACTTATTATATATTCTCGGAGCCATGCATAGAATACTCTTGTTAAATAAGGCTGTAGAATTAGGCGGGATACGTAACTTTAAATTATTACGACTGCTACTCATTTTCTCAAATAGATGACAATATTTTTTGACAAATAAAATAGTTTCTAAAATGTATATACATGGCAATGTCAAGATTTTTAGGTTTATGAAATGTGGTTTACAGCTTTCCACCTGTTTTAAATTAAACATAGCCCTTAAAACCCTTTTTTGGGATTTAAATGCTTCGTTTTTATCTGTGGCGTTACCCCAGAATATAATTCCATATCTCAGAATAGGCGCAACATATCCGTGATAGGCTGTTACAATTGTTGCTATATTATTCGTTTTTGAAAGCTTATATAATGCATATGAGAATTGATTTAACTGTAAGCATACTTTTTCAATGTGCAATTTCCAGTTTAAATTTTCGTCGATATATACGCCTAAGAATTTTGTAGTAGTTACATGTTCTATTCGTTGATTATTGCATTGTATGTCGATTCCAGCCAGTTTATTAATTCTATTACTAAATGTCATTAAATTTGTTTTTGAGACGTTCATTTTTAAATTATTTAATGTCAGCCAGTGTATAACACTATTTAGGGTGTTGTTTATGTCTTGCTCTACTTGTGATTTATTATTTCCTGTAAATAAAATAGTGCTGTCGTCAGCAAAAAGAACTAGCCTATGCTTTATTGCCATCGGTAGATCATTTATGTAAATTATAAATAAAAGTGGTCCCAGTACACTTCCCTGAGGTACTCCAAATAGAACAGTCCGTTTCTCTGATGAGAACGTTAATACTTTTTTTTCCCTAGGGCAAAATGATGTGATTTGTGTGAGTTGTTGCCTATTACTAAGGTAGGACTTTATTAAATTTAAGATATTGCCCCTTACACCATAGGCATACAACTTATCTATTAGTATGTTATGATCGACATAATCAAAAGCCTTACTTAAGAGCGTGAATAATTTAAGGTAAAATTTCTTGTTTATTGCCCGACGTTTCGACCGTATTGCAACGGCCGTGGTCACGGGTAGACTCTAGATTTTGTAAATTATGTCTGTTGAGGTCAAAGTTGGCATATGTTTTGACATGTTTTTTTGATAAAGTTTTAGGAAGATACATAAGCAAATCTTAGGCAGCCATTACGCGCTCAATCCAGATTGTAATCCGAGCTTTGCCTAAGCACGTTCTCTAGATCTCACCCTAAATGCAGCCACTCTATATACTTATCTACTTAAAGTCAAATGTTTGATAATGATATATATTTGTTTGTCTCGTCTGGACGGTTATTCAGATTTCGCAGAAAGAGATAGGGCGTCACATTAGTTACAATATCTACCTATACCTAAGGTAGACCAGTCTACCAGTGACCACGGCCGTTGCAATACGGTCGAAACGTCGGTCAATAAACAAGGTATTTTACCTTAAATTATTTATGCGATTAAGACTGGTAATCTACTCTTACCTTATATTTTTCGTTACTGATTTTTGACGTGATAACATTTTATAAATCGATGACTGGCTGCACGCATGTAAAAGTGTCATGTTACGCTTTACGCGAATGGCAATTGCAGCGACATAAGATACCATTGGAACTAAAGCTATGAGCCTATCATCAAATGGCGATTGCAGTGACATGCGATACAATTGGAACTAAAGCTGTCACCGTCATAGTTGTTAATTACAATATCATCAATGTTTTCTTATGACGTTATCAGGTAAAATTATCGTCCGTAAACCGACTTTACAGACAGCCATTTTTTTAAAGACCACTACCGCCTAAGTAAATGTACACATATAAGGATGTAACAGACGTGACTTCTTGTCTGTTACATCGTTATATGTGTACAAGTAACATGTGAATAAGGCAGAAAGTAGAAGCAAATTAATGCTTTCATGCATTACAAAACAGTTAAAAAGTACATAAGTAATGTAGGTAAGGTACCTAATAAATTAACTTATCCTAGCATGTATACGAATAAGCATGCAATAAAATTAATAATTTATACATGAGTTTTTATGTAGACGATTTATTTGGTACAACGCTTAAATTTCATGCATTGTATTATATTAATCATCTACATAAAAAGTCAAACATTTACCTGTAAAAAATAACCATAAGTGATCAATACTGATTTCATTTTGTTTAAACTACATTATTTACAGCGTGAAGGAATAATAAAATATGAGATGGAACGATAGCGTCAGCGTTTCGATCTGTCGACATGTCGCGTTACAAGTGACGATTTGTCCGAGGTTCGAACACATGCCGCGGCATGCGACGGCGGTGTAGCTCGTTAGTGCTAGTCTCAATTAGGGTTGCCATTTCTAAAATCTGGCAACCGGGCCACGAAGCGTAATACCTAGGATGATGGAGCTCAGAACCCGGATATGTGAACACTTTTTGAAGTGAAAACTTCTTTAGCGTCGTTGTGCAATTTTTTTTTGGTATGAATATAAAATGTTAAACTCGCGTCAGGATCATGTAACCGTAAGATTCTTAGAATACGAAGGTAAATTTCGCCGCAATCGACAATGTTATAATAGCTCAGGTGGAAAATGGGGCGGTCTAGAAACCAGAAGACCCCGGTTCCAGTTTAAACTATTAAATATTTTAGATTTATTTGTCATGTAGTTGTTATTGTTATGTTTTAAATAGTCATGTTTGTGTACGATAGCGCAATAGCTGAATATTGTATATAACCACATAAATTATAGTACTTTTATACTGATGAAAAAAAAATCCTTAACCATTCCAAAATATTCAAAAATTCACAACGTTAATGTTTAAGTTTTTACTTCTGCCGGCACCTCCGGAGTGCAACGCGTTTTTTTTTAAAGTCATGCCCATCGGCGACGTCCTACGGCTAAAAATGTTATACACGGACTATAAATGAGACCTCGTCCAAACGCTCCGCGGACGCCCTTTAATCTAAGACAAATTCGGGAAAACCTGGATAGACGGCAACCCTAGTCTCAATGTAACGAGATTGAGTTACCATCTAGAGACAAGTTATAGTACTTACCAGCCAATGTGCTGATGGTTCTGGTAAAGACATTTTTTATTCACAGAGTTTTATTAAAAATCCTAACAATCTCTCGTGATCACTTTTGAAGTTTCACTGCTTTATTTTTATGTAGATTGTACAAGTCAATTTTATACAAGAATGTAGGTAGGTACCCCTTATATCTCAAACCTAGCCCAGGGCACAAAATAATTAATAGTACTACAGTACCGAAGGTTCACTCCTTAACTAAAGTCAGGTTTAGGAATAAAAATATACATAGACTCGCCTGCAAGCAAAATTGAAACTTATAACCGCGCGAGAACCGTGAATTTTCTTTGCACGCCTAAGTTTTATGACCGAGCTGCAAAGTCCGCACGGGGTTGTCACTGATGAAGTTTTTGTACCTAGTTGATTTATTAATTTTTCTAATATTATTGCTGGGCAACTAATTAAGGACACGTGACCGCGACTGTCGTGCAAGCAGAGCATCAGCCCACTGCCATACGCCCCTTCGAGCGGCGCGCTGTCCGAATATACTTAAACTGCGGAGTTGTACAGGGTAACTAAAAAAAAAATGAAAATTGTGGCAACAAAATAATCTTAAAATAAACCGGGCAATTGCATGTCGGGCCCGCGAAAATCGGTCGCTGCGAATTTTTTTTTTTAATTTCGGGGACAGGCAACGAAATTCCTCAATAAATAACAGCTAGTCAACAAATAGTTTTTTGTAAAAAAAGTTTTTAACTTGCACTAACTAAAAGTTCTTTCTCCACTATTTTAAGACCTTTTCTTAGTGAATGCACTGCTATAATAATTACCAACTACAAGTTAATTCAACTCCGTATGAAGTCTGTTCCCTTTACAGAATAAACTAAGTATAAAAGAGAATTATTATTCCTATTCCCTTCGAAGTGGAAAGTCGACTTTATTAACTCCAAAATTTATGCACAATTGAGGCCTGTCTATGAAACAGTATCAAATATATCACTTGTCACAAACAGAACAGAAATAGACTAAGAAACTTTGCATAGAATAGATAACAAGTCAATTTTATGTACCACAGTATTGGTTTCACAAACAAACGAGCTATGTTGACCCACGGCACGAGGAACCAACACAATATCTAAACATTTACATAGACATCAAATATTGAAGTAGGTGAGCAACATGTAACTGTGTTACTTCCATCCATTACATTGCATTGAAACCGCATTCAAACAAAAAGGCACATAATCCTTTAGTTTGTAGGTTAGGTTGTCGTCAAGTGCGTCTATAAATCTAGCTTTGCAAGCTTGCGTGCAAGGGCCGTGTTAACATCGGTTTGGGTCTACACGACAACGAAGGTGCACTCGATTTAAATGTAAATATTGCAATTAGAGCCTCCTTACCCGCCTTCTAAAGTAAACAACCTGAAAGCCCGTTAGAGAATGTATAGATCACGGTGTATAGAAAACTGAGTTAGGAGTGCTTCGCTTGCTTCTAAGTTGGTTATAGGCCACGCAGTGTTGTAAAGAATGCAAAGAATCGTGTCTTTTAGTTAATTTGAAGACTCCTCATATAAACTCTTGATTATGTCAGTCGAGTCTTCGAGTTTTCTTCCAGAGATAGTCTTGAGTCAAGCTTAGCGCGACGTTTTTAATGGTGACCTTAATCTTTATAGAACTCGAGTTAAAACGTATTATATTGCTCTGGAAGGTAGCACGAAAAGGGGCGGATTTGATTCTGGGGAGGGGCACGAGATATTTTGGGAGGGTGTATTTAATTTCGCCCGACACCGGCCAAGTGTAAGTTGCGACGGAGAGGTGGGTGTAAAAAATCTTTCTGGGGGGAAGAGGCAAATAAGCAAACAAATTCAATACATAACAAGAAATTCAGTACACAAAACAACCGTCTGGGGGGGCACGTGCAGCCTCCTGTCAGTGTCCTGTTGCAATTAGTCAAGTCCTTTACAAATCTACGTTAGTTAGATATTGTAAAATAGCAGTACATAAGGAACACAACTACATTAATAAGGTACATATTAAGGTACGTTACGTAAAAGGTTTGTCAATGTTCGTCGTCTAGGTATTGCCGTTGTCCCTCTCAATATGCCTACAAAGATTCGTATATTGTTTATGAATATTTCCACGAAAGATATGGGGCGACCAACGTAGGTTGTAAAAAAAGCAAAGTTAATTGCATAGACATCTGCGGACCCATTTGCGAAATAGTAACTGCACGACACGGTTCGAAGTTTGTAGTGTATAAAAAAACTGTTGGTGTGTGACAGTATATTTCTAAATACATACATGTTATAGATAAATAACATCCAGACACAGAATAAACCATCGAGCTCATCACACAAAGCTTTATCCTGGGTGGGGATCGAACCCACAAGTCCCACGACCTCCGGCTTAGCAGTCAGGGTCACTGTCCACTAGACCAATAGGCCAGAATGCTGTCATACACTTGTAGAACAACTTGTAGGTAGGTTCATGTTGGTTCCTGCATTCGTGCGAACATAGAAGATCGATATTTTATTCTGTCATGTCTCTGTCTACTATTACATTGTTTCACTGTAATTGGCGAGCTTATTATGGTCCCATTACTGTCAATGCACACACGTCTGGTGCCAATACCAATTAATAAACACATAGTAAAAAAATATTGAACAATACAGCAGCATTTTATAGACCTCCATTTTCCCGTATAGATCACAATAACTGATATGAAATTATGGATTAATTAATCATGTTTTAGAATGAACCATTATCTTTGACATAGCCATTGTCATTATGAAAAACGTGTGCTTACGAAATCTAATTTACATTTCACACTTTCAGTTACGACTTCCATGTTTTCTAGAGGGGTGTAAAAAAAAATGTAAGTTGATAAACTTTCGCGATTTGTACACATTATAAAAAAATATAGGTTTATTACGGGTCTTATTCGCGTGAATAATTTAAGGTAAAATACGTTTCGACCGTATCGCAGCGGCCGTGGTCACGGGTAGACTACGGCCGATACAATACGGTCGAAACGTCGGGCAATAAACAAAGTATTTTACCTTAAATTATTCACACGATTAAGAACATAAAAAAATGTAAGCATTTTTAACTGCCTTAGAAAAGGTGATTTTCAGTTTGATATATGTATGTATTTTCTCGAAAGCTTGTGATCCAATTTAGATGGGATTTTTACTATTCGACTGCTTATTTTTCTGGGAAGGTTATAGTGTATAAAACGTTGTCCTAACTTATAAAACACCAGACTAAAACATACGAGTGAGTCAGCGAAATATGCTTTCGGTGATGTGCTTTTTTTTTTCGGCTGATTTTTCTGTATTAAGTCACTTGAGTCATGTAAAGTCACCTTTCCATCAGTCAGCTGGATTCCTTAGCGTTTGACGTGCAAGACTTTTATCGACTACTGACGGCATCAGTTGCATCTGAGTGTATACTGTGTAATACCGGTGAAGACACTGGTTATACTAAATTCCAGATCATGCCTATCAATAAGTCCGTTTTCATAAAAATGCTTGCATTTTGACGCTCCCCGCTCGTTTTATAAACTAGGCTTTATCGCGAAACACCGATATTACGTTAAGTACATCGCTCAAGCAACGCACGCGAACATGGAATCTCAGAACACTTTCGGAACAAAGTGGTCCGAAATTCCGTGTCGCTTAGCAATTTTTATGTGTGCAAAATATTGCGTGTTTGTATCAAGCTTTTCTTTTGTTCTGTAGGTGTTTTGTAGGTTTATGTTCACAACCTCTTTAATTGCAGGTTGCATGCATCATAATACATCATGCCAATTACGCGTTTTTGTACCATTCACGAAAGCGTCATGATGCCTGGTGCAGGCTTCAAATAGTGACATGTAAGCACTTTGCTTTATTCAAACTAAAAAATGGTTGTCTGTGAAGGCGGTTTACGGACGTTTAAGTGATAACGTCATAAGAAAACATTGATGACATTGTAATAAGCAACCATGCCTGTAACAGCTTTAGTTACAATTGTATCGCATGTCGCTGCAATCGCCATTCGCTGATATCCTGATAGCTTTTGACACACGTGACACTTTTTCGTGCGTACAGCCGGTCATCGATTTATAAGACATTATTACGCTAAAACATTACCCTACTGGCATGGGACCACGGGTAATTTTAATTACTGTAACCACGGCTAACGACTGTAAAAATATTTTATAGTAAATAATGTTTGCAGAACCACACATATCTTGTATTTTACAGAACCCCAAGTTTATGACGGGAGGGGTAGACCCCTACTACCAAATGTGAAATGAAATATGAATCTGATAAAGATCTCAGTAGATTTACCAAAGGCTCAGGTATGATTGTTCTCATTTAATTTAGATTACCGAATGAAATACTGAACTATGATAACTGAAGGCCTCTTTCTCTATAAAGAAAATCATGAATTTTCGTTTACTTAAATTTCTTAAGCTGAAAATGAATTAGAATAGTCCTCGTAGGACTATTCTAATTCATTTTTGGATAAGCACAAGAAGTTCGATATTCTGGATCTAATATCTGAATGGATTAAATAGCTCCTGGCACTGTATATTACCACCTCATTTTTTATAGAAACTTCGTTTTCATTGAATTAGAGTAAGCCTCCAGGACACGTTTTCTTGTTGTCCTTGCTACGCAGACAATCAAGTTTTTTTCCACAAAAATAATTGCAGGAGCCTTGTAACCCACTTTGCGAAAAGCTGTTCTATGAGATTCTATTATCTTTATTCATTTAGAGGTTTGGTGTCACACATACGAGTTACCAAGCCAATCGGAAACTACCTAACAAAATTTCATTTTGTTAAATTTGGAGGAAAATACAACGTGTTTTTGAAAGAAACTATTAATGATACCAACCAGAAAATTCCTAGACAAACTCAACATAGGTAGGTTGATATTTCCTTCGCCAATACCAATTCCAATGAAGCCCATTGTATCCATACCGGTAACCACTAATGGATACGGGCTTCTACTGATCCTATGAGATTTATTCCTATCTTATCTGAATAGATTGCCTTCGGTTATAGATTAGTACAAGGTACGGGGCACCAGGATATCTAGTGCATTTGATTTGTTCTATCTCCTTCGTATTGTAAAGTGCCATTTCCTATTTGGATTCTGGATTCCAGTCCTACTTCTCTGATTGAATATTAAACTTACACGATAGCAAATTGAGTTTAACTATAAAGGTTGCTACCACCGTTATACCACATTACACCGAGAAAACAGAAGGCAACCTTCATTGAATGCGCACTCGATGCGTCGATGCGCACGTAAATTGATTGAGTCTATCACCGGTAGAAGGTCTTTTTTTAGTCGTAGGCAGTATTTTTTTTAATAATAATAATACTACTATCTTGGGACAACTCACACAACGTCATCTGATCCCATACTAAGCGGAGCTTGTAATATGGCGACCAGACAACTGATAATCATACTTAAATAATTCTAAATACATACATATTCAAAATAAATTACACCCAGACGCAGAATTAATAATCGTGCTCATCACACAAAGTTTTATCCTGGGTGGGGACCGAACCCACGACCTCTGGCTTAGCAGTCAGGGTCACTAACGACTAGACCGACAGGCCCGTCAGAGTCAGTTTTGATTGGTTCTTAGTACCATCAGTTATTCTTCCGAGAAATAGTAATGTTAACACGTCACTGTGTTTTGGTTGAAGGACACTGTAGCAAGTGAAATAACTGAGCACATGAGAATTACGAACTAATGTCTCAAATGAGGAGTGTGGTGCGGTTACGTTCAGATCTTTGCCTAACAAGGATTTGGGTGACGCTGAAACTGTTATGGGCTAGTGTGAACCTATTACCATTACGCGAACGACCTAGAGGTCAATCCACGTATTTAAAGCAGTACAGTTGCAGTACAGTTGCAGTTAAAGTTACAAAAATACGAAAAAGACCGTTTTAATCGAAACTTAACAGCAACTGCACTGCAACTGTACTGCTTTAAATACGTGAATTGAGCACCTGCTCGTCTCTTCATTTCATGATATAAAAAAAAGATTTTCGTCTCCGTGTACAATATCTACACACGATAAGGAAAGTACAGAAGGTACTAGCTACGCGCCTTACTCGATAAATGGGCTATCTAACACTGAAAGAATTTTTCAATTCTACCCAGTAGTAGTTCTTGAAATATTGCGTTCCAACAAACAAGCAAACTCTTCAGTTTTATAATATGTATACTCGTCATAAATATTAAATATTATAAAAATGAATCCTTATTTGCCTTGGTCACTAGATAACTAGAGAACGACTTTGCCAATTTCATTCATTCTTTTTTAGTTTTCTAATACTCTGTAGAACGTCCTTACTTTAAAAAAAAAAGGAAATTACGAAAAAAATAACGGGGTCGTACGAAGATCGCCGGGACAGCTAGTTTACTATAAAGTAGTCCACAGTGGTTCAAGAGTCCCTATGAACGACGTCTTTGTTTGCGATGCTTCAGTACGTTTGTATGAAACTTACCTTCTGTACTTTCCTTGTTTTGTGGCTTTACTATGTAATGTATTGTCTATTTTCTTGTTTGCAGTAAGTCATTTTAACGGGTAATGAAAATTTATGCAATAGTTGATAGGCGAGCTAATGAAACTTATGGTAGCAAATCATTTTGATTCTGAAAATCGATATTTCATTATATTGCTGTCAAGTATTCGATTATCAAATGAATAGGCTTATCGATATAATGTCCAGGTGCAAATTATGACTCGCTTATGTTAATATCGTGCAGCATTTTAATAGGTGCTTATTATATGTAGTAAATGAAACTTATTGTGGTGTAATATTTTAAATGTTTAAATCAGTTTTACGCATGAATACCTGTAATTATACTTACGCCAAGATTGATGTGAAATATTAATAATTAACCATTCTGAAAGTGTGAAAGGTAGAGTTGTCATTGGTTTAATAGGTTTATCTATTTTAGACAAATTCAAAACCTAATAATACCTTATGTGCTGTAGTAACTTTGTGCGACATAAATAACTGGTGAAGTAAATATATTAAATTTATAGTCATTACATTTTGGTTTGTTATTAATGTTAATGTAAATAAATGAATGATTATGATTATGATTAAATATTTTAAAATCGATATCACAAATATTCTGAAGATGTTCATGTCAAAAATGTTGCAAATTTATTCGATTGCGATCTTACATTTGTTGTGGGTGGATTTATTCCTATTCTCCTATTCTTACTAATCTCAAAGTCCGGCTTGAGGGTACGAATTTTTTTTTTTTTTTTATAAAACGAAATGAAGAGACGAGCAGGTCGTACGTCTGATGGTAAGCGTCACGCTAGCCCATAACAGTATTAGAGCAACCCAAATCCTTATTTGGAAATGATCCTGAACGTCACCGTACCGCGCTTCTCATTTGAGACATTAGTCAGTCAATACATTTCATAGTATAGCCACAAAACAAGGTAAGTACAGAAGGTAAAGTTCATACAAACGTACTCAAGCATCGCAAGCTTATACGCCGTTGTTATGGACGGAATCTTGAATCACTGTGTAATACTTTATTGTAGACTAGATGTCCCTGCGAACTTCCTACCCCCCTATATTTATTTGTTATTGTCTTTTTTTTTACGTCAGAACCTTCTATTGTGTATTAGAAAACTAAAAAAAAAGTATTTTATAAGCTACGGGTCTTAATCGCGTTAATATTTTGGGTAGACTACGGGTAGACAGTCTACCCGTGACCACGGCCGTTGCAATACGGTCAAAACGTCGGGCAATAAACAAAGGTATTTAGCCTTAAAATAAAATATTTACGCGATTAAGACCCATAGTTTATAAAATTCTTTATTGTGTACAAATCGCGAAAGTTTACGAACATATAAAAAAAAGATTCGGTTAAATCGTTCTTTAATTAATTCGTGACATAGATATAGATACATAGGTAATTTAGAAATTGTATGTACCTAATAAAAGCTCTGCCTTCTTCTGAATCTGGTGAACATGTGTATGTCATTGCCATGGTATCTACATTGAATCTGATGGAAACTTACACAAGGCCGTGTGTAAATGTTGTATTGTTAAAAGCCATGAGAAATGAGATCGTTGTACTATCATTGTAAGTAATTCCAGGATGAGATAGCTAGGTGTTATAAAACAATATTGTTATTAAACGAGTAAAGCCTATAGCTTCCGCAGGTTAACGAGTAACAAACGGAAGACGGCCGTAAAGATCAATTACTTGCGCATACGCGTCTCAAATACGGTATGCTATTGACTTTAATTACACATACAAGTACTAAAACATGGGAATACACACATGCATATTCAATTATGGAATATTAATTAAGATGTTGACATCGTAATAGCAAATAGGAATAGTAATAACTTAATAAGGTTTTTTAATTATCTTGAAGTATACTTTTAAACCGTTCTAACGTGATTATAGTAATAATCTAATATCAGACAGTTATCATTTAAAATTAAGATTTGATGACTATAATAATGACTGAATGATTAAGTAAAATACTGATCATTTAAATTATGCTAAGCTTGGGCTTAGAGGAATAATACAAAAACCGGGCAAGAGCGTGTCGGACCATGCTCAGTGTAGGGTTCCGCAGCCTTAAATAATTGCATCAGCAGAAAAGTGTATGCTCATGGCACTTACGCCCTTTTGTTGAGAACGCAGTTTTTCGGCAATAACTTAATGATGGTATATCCGATCATGTCCAAAATAATTTTAGTTTAAAGTATTTATTAAGCGCCACCTTTTTGATGTATTTATATTTTTTTATTTGGTCGCACGGTTCAACAGTTTAAGGCGGGAGACACAATGTATGCAATTTTCAAAGCGATTATTTACAAAAATATTCACTCAACCAAAAAAGTTTATTAAAAACCTTAAAATGTTTTTTAAAGACGTGTCGAATGATGTGCCACAAGTATGTTTGCTGAAAAAAAAAACAGCTTCTGTTACATGTATGGAATTCCCCCCCTAAAAATATGTATTATTATTATTTAGCTATTAGCTGCGCCCCACGGTGTTACCCGCGGTTTATTAGCCTATGTGTTATTCCAGGGTGTCAGCTTACTCCATATCAAATTTTATTAAAATCGCTTCAGCCGTTTATACGTGAAGAAGTAACAAACATACACACTCACATACTCACAAACTTTCGCCTTTATAATATTAGTGTGATTAAACTAAGTAGCGGCTACTACAAAACACGCAATCACCAAATTGCATCAATAATCATTGAGTAATCTTTCAGTAAAAGTAACTGAATAAGACAACCTATCGTGTTTGGGCTCATTTCTTTTGTCTTAGTGATTACTTTGGTGCTGCATAATATGTAGGGTCTGATGATGGAGTCAAAAGGCTTCTCAATTATAAAAGACTAGCTGTCCCGCGCAACTTCGTATGCGTTTTTCTTTCCCCGTTTTCGCAACATTTCACATTGCTGCTCCACTCCTATTGGTCATAGCGTGTTATATAGCCTTCCTCAATAAATGGACTATCCAACCGTCAAAGAATTTTTCAATTTGGATCAGTAGTTCCTGAGATTACCGCGTTCAAACAAACAAACTCTTCAGCTTTATAATATTAGTATAGATATACCCCTCGAGTTTGGGCTCGATTGGTTACTACTTTAACACCAAATCTACACTTAAAAGATTGTTTTGATAATATTTTTTACAATCAACTTATACTTAAGCTTAGCTTGACTTAACAATGCTCTGTAAATATCAGTATAATAATTTTTTTTTCTATTTTTCAGGTGCATTGAAGTATTACCAAGGACTACTCGGTGCTGACACCAATACTCAAGGTAGATAATTTAATAACATTTATAATAGCTGAAAACAGTTATATTCTATTTTTACAGCTCCGCGTTTAACGTGTAAAATTAACGAAGAAATATACTCTACGATTGCAAAGTATATTTGAAATACGTGATGAATGAGAATTTGTGATTCAAATAAGAAAACTTTAAAGAATTTATACTTGAAACTGAAAGAAAATACTTGAAATTGGCTAATGCACAGAATGTGCGAGTAATATCGACGGGAAAAGAAAAAAACAGTTATCATTAGGTACATTTTCAGATTGAATCGAATTAAAAATCATATTTTTACATTCACGCGTTATATTTAAAAATAGACGAAATACGCAAATACGTGTAAAATCCGTAGGATCGAGTATTAATAGGCGAGGTAGAAATAGGCTGAAAAATCAGCTAGATTGTCGTCTACATCTGACTGCTAAGCTAGAGGTCGTGGGTTCGATTCCCATGCGGGACACGGCATTGTATAGGTAATCCAGAAATTGTTGTTCCCTGTATGTGTACTTTGTGTCCCTGACTCGATGCGGGGTGGGCAACTCCCTCATATGGGTTATAATGCGGCACTTGCCTTTAAAAAAAAACCTCAGAAATAAGACGAAAAAACTTGCTTCCATTTTTTTACTCGTTTCCTGTCTATTACTTCGTTCCACTCCTGAACTTCCCCGCGCATTAAAAATGAGTTAAAAAGTAAAAGCTATTTAAATAAAAGGCTAATATTGTAAAATAATATCTACTATTACCAGAGAGCGTTTTCGATGAGAAAGAAGGGCCTCTCCATTCAGACATGTTAATAACAGGGACGCTCTCGGCTAAGAATTAAAAAAAAAATAGGTAACATCCGGCTCGTGGGTGGCCCTTGTCATAAACGTCCACTACTTTAAAAAAATATTGTCTGTGCCAAGTAAAGTACCTTTTTTAAAAATGTTCTTATGGTAAGTCTTGTGGAATAATCAATGGAACGTTTTGTTCGAATTGATAAGATGTTACAACGAAGTTTAATCTATGGATAACATTGAGATAATGTTATTGGTAGGTACTTTTATAAAAAACTATTTAAAAATTTACAGTTTGCCATATTTTACGAAATAGCAATTTACCATTTTAATACGACCTTGCCTGAGCTGTTAACTTTGTTTATGATAAATTGGTTTCGCATTTAATTAAAATACTTGCACCGAAAAAATCATTGTGCAATTAAAGCTTAGGTACCTATCTATTATTAAACACACGATTGTGACAGAAGTAGCTCGCATTTGATTAGCCCTCATACGCACTTCCTGTTAACCACGGCGCAAGGCACAGGCGGCTAACCGCCCGGTTAGTCACATTTTCATTTCAACATGCATGCTTATCTATGTACTCATAGATACGCAACAACACGGGCATTCAAAATTACGCATATGCAACAATATGCGTAATTTTGAATGCCCGTGTTGTCTATACGCACTAAGCAATACACGGGCGGTTGCTACTTGCTATTCAAAAATAGAATGGAGCTCTATGAATTCTATGATGTTCGTTTTGTCTATGGTCCGACAGTATTTATTCTACCTTAGACCAGTCTAGCCTCCTGGCTCAGATTTCCTTACGATTCACCCCTACAGGAACTCTCAGCCAATATTCCAACTGGCGTCAAGCGGCTGGCCGCTTCAACGAACGTCCTTCGTGGCCAACCGCTAGTGAGAGAAATTAATTTACTACAAAAATAAGTAAAAATTGACTCTTGCAGTTCCGGAGCCGCGGGGCAGCACAAAAAAATAAAAAAATGACGTTACTTTACGCTTCAAGTAAATATAACATTCATTCATCCTCTGATCGAGTACTTAGGTTGTATTTTAAACTTCGCACGTTAATACTATGTATGACGAGTTTAACTACTTTTTGCTGAAGAACAAGTTTAAGATCATAGAACTAAAGTGGATCGTCACTGGAATGGCAAGTAAGGCAGGATACCCCTTTTCTGTACACTCTATATTTTTCAGACTTCATTATCATGGTCATTATGCAAAATAATAGTGGTAGGCAACTATTTATTGTACCCGATTTATGTAGGAGTTGCTTGAAAATAAGGCGATTTTCATTTTGTTATACTATTCCTTCAGGGGTCAAGTTGACTAGTGCTATCATGAGTATAACTTCGCAATACTTCTTGTGATATACTGGCTAATGTGTATAACAAGACCAGTTAAAGGGTTGGTTTACACTTTCCAATCAAGGGCCGTAAAATGAACTGCTGAAAGTGTATTTCATTGGTAATAGGTTTTATTTAACTTGCAATGTTTGTATATTCGGCACGAATCTTGGAAGCTAAAAGAACTGTTCTGATGAAGGAGCCAGAAATCGGCCACAGAAACTCCTTAACTAAATCGAATTTGGGCTCATTTGTTTTGTCTCAGTGAGTACTTTAGTGCTGCATGGTCAGATGATAACATGGTCATAAGATCTTAATTAAACAAGATAAACAAATGGAGTTTGGGTTCGATTGGTTCGTCTATAAGAGTCTTTTTTTAATACCAAATCTACACTTGTTTTTAAGATATTTTTTTACAATCAACTTAGGTATTTCGTCTAAAATTGCCTGGCTATAAGCGTTCATGGTACTAACAGTAGAAAATATAAATAAGCACGCAACTTCCGCTGACTCCCGCCGTAGGGTACAAGCTCTGTGGCGCGGGGGTCTTTACAAACATACAACACACGGACACAAATTACACCCAGAAATCGATCCCAAAGTTACAAGAATACAAAAATGACCGTTTTAATCGAACCTTAACTGCAACTGAACTGCAACACTGCTTTATATACATGAACTAGCTGTCCCGCGCAACTTCGTATGCGTAATTTTTCCCCGTTTTTGAAACATTTCTCGTCGCTTCTCCGCTCCTATTAGTCGTAGCGCGATGTTATATAGCCTATAGCCTTCCTCGATAAATGGGCTATCCAAAAAAAAAGACAATTTTTTTTTTTTCAAATTGGACCAGTAGATCCTGAGATTAGCGCGTTTAAACAAACAAACAAACTCTTCCGCTTTATAATATTAGTATAGATAGATTGACCCCCAGATATTATTTCAACCACGTCCGTCAATCCTGGTTGGTACCTAAGTATGGACCTTTACCCCACAATTCCTCGATAAATATCTATTAAAAAAACCGGCTTTCGTGGCAGTTTTCACAACTAAAATCGTTTAGTAAGTGGATGATAAGAAATGTTTTATTAACTTATTATTAACTAGCTTGCGCCTGAGGCCTCGTGTGGATGTCGGTTATCCCGTTTAAATCCGTTTTATCGATTTTTCAGCGCAAAATAGCTTATGGACATTATCCGTTATTGCTTAGCCCCCATACTTAACAGCGTCATAATATATAGGTAACTTAAGCTGTAATCTGGACCGGACCTATGCGATTGAGCGTGCAAATTATCAGGTACCTAAATAGAACCAATGCCCAGTAGATTTCGCGTGATGGGAAAACAGACAGATAAATTAAAAAAACAACGTGTAGTATTATGCTTCCTAAGTGAATAAATAATTTTTATTTTTATTGTTATAACAAAATAATAACCTACAACTGTATGGAAAGTGCCCCCACTTTGTATCCGCTTGGTTGCGTAACTAACTTCCGAAAATCGAAGTAGGTACCTAATGGGCAACTGGTAGCGTCACTATGTTGTCCCAGCGAGATTAGCCCTTAGTTTCTCGTTGGAATCGCCACTATCTTTGATGGAAAGTCAGTATTAAGATAATTCGTGAGAGACGCCGATCAACAGATAGTCACAGTGTTGCCAAGGAGAGCACGACTTAACAAAACTAAAATCAGATATCACTATGTCATGTTACAATAACATGTTGAATTAATTGTTCGTGCCACGCTTTCTAGTTTCTCGTAGTATGTGCATGTGGTTCGTCGTATTTTCTTATTTGTTCTAATAAGCGGAAATTTTAAATTAAGTCAAATTGGAAAATAATGAAAGTGCAATTATTATGTTACGATTCTGAATGCTTAATTCGGAAGCCCTTAGATGAATTATTGGGCCGGTACACTGATATACGTATGCAACGTAAACCAGTGTACCTACTAACAGCGTAATTTGCCAATCTCTCAAATAATCTTATGTTTGAGACATAACAAGGCGACGTGATAGTCTCTATCATTTAAATTATCATCGTTTTTAAACTTTCGCGATTTTTATACATATTAGTTATATTTCGGGACTTAATCGCGTGAATTATTTAAAGGTACGAACCTTTTATTTACCCGACGTTTCGATCGAATTGCACCGATCGTGGTCACGGGTCGACTGATGGCAGCTTAGCGATGTCTCCGTGAGTCGACCCGTGACCACGATAGACCCGTCAGAAAATGCGAGCAGTAATCATTAAGGTAGGTAATTAATAAGTAACATAATCAACTCGATGGCAGTTATAAGCTTGTAATTGAACCTGGGTCCTTATTCACTATCTTTTTTTTCGTTTTCGCGCCAAGGCCGCGCTTATACTGTCAAAATCTTGACATAATGGTCTATAGAATGCTGCGCTTAGAAATGCATCGCGCATGCGCTCGGACATCTTTGAGAGCACCGAGCATGCGTCAATTTGCGCGGGCTTGCCGCGAAATTGAAAAAAACATAGTGAATAAGGACCATGATTTAGTCAGCCTAGCCCTATCAAAACACAATATACTTACTTATGTACAGCACATAATTAAAAAGATACAATAATTACTATTTAATTTACTAATGAAATCCGCATTTTTGATAATAAAACCTTTTACAATTGACCACTAGCTTTTTAGCTCTAGGATTCACGCCCACTGGATAATTTAAAATTGTAACTTAAAAATGTACTTTGTTCAAGCTATCTCACTACCAAATTTCATTTTAATCGGCCCAGTATATTAGGAGCTAAAAGCGTTTAATCACACAGAACTTCAGCTTTATTCTATTAGATAGTGATTATGTGAAAATTTGTAATTTAAACATTAAAATAACGCTCCAATCGCTCAATAATTATAAGTACAGGACTTTAATGGCCTGGGCGGGCGCCAAAAAATAATTTTATGGAGTTAAAAAAATCTAATCTTTGTTTATCGTCATATGCAAGTATGATTGTAAAAAGTTGTTGAGTAAAAACCGGTTTCTGTGACAGATGATAAAGGGTCGCTTCATCATATTAAAGGTTAATTTCCGTTCAACGCAGCTTAGACGTGCGGTTGACGCACGCGGCTGATGCGACAATAGTCAGAGTGCACGCGCAGCCTGTCAGTCGTCAGTCGCGCGCGTCTTTCGCAGACTTCGGAAACGGCGTCATACATTCTCATACTCTGACTATTGTCGCATCGACCGCGCGTTAGCCGCACTCGATGCACGGAAATTATTAAATAAATAAAAAACACCATGGACGAGTGCACCCACAGAGCAATGATACCTATTCTTTTGTTCTGAGGGTGCCCTCCAATGCGCCCTAATAATCAGTGTTTACCCGTGGTCCCGGCGTGTCGACCCATTACCGGGTCCATGGGTAATTTTAATTACCCGTGGTCCCATGGCATTAGGGATAGCTGCCTGTACTTCTGATTGTATCGATAGAAAATTATACACACTGGGTCAAGCATAAACTTGAGGTTATATAAAAATCCATATAACAGCATACCTAACTAATAGGTACGTTAAAAGAGATCGCATATTACAAAGACAATTACATTTTTCCTGTTTATATTGTCATTACTAGTAGGATCTAAGTAGGATCTCTATTAATTTTTCCTCTTTCGTAATTTTGACATAATCATTTATGGTTACGGATTGAAATCTTGAAATTGATTGAATATTTTAACTGAATTTTATTTAAATTAATTTGCTGAACATGGAAAATAACGTAAAAATAATTAAAAGAAAGAAGGGTAGTGTTTTACTATTCAAAAATCATCAGTATTACAAGCATACTGTTTATAAAAATGAATCGTCTCTGTGGAACTGTTCTTTGAAAAGGAAAAATCAGTGCAAAGGATCTTTAACGATTAATAAAGTAGGTATTGTTTAATTTTTTTTAAATGCTGGCTGTCGTCAAATTAGTAAAATTTAATATTTATCATTTGCTTCAACGTTTGCACTGTATTGTTACAGGAACAGATTGTAATAAAAAACATATCTCATACGTGTCCGGATATTATATCGAATGAACTGACTGAATGTCTAGACAGCTTAAAATCGGAGGCGCAAAGAACTGACCGACCTGTTACACAATTATATGTAGAAGCGAAAGAGAGCTGGTTGGATAAGGGGAACAATATATTGACTCCCTTTCCTGAATTCAACAGTGTCAAGCATTGTCTTTATACCGCGCGGAATGAATATGCTGGAGTTAATAAAATGAATTTTAAAACATTTCATGAAGTGCAGGTTCCATTACAACACCGAAATTTGGTTTTGGCAGAATATTATTATGAAGACACAACAATTTTGATATTCTGTATGGAAGAAGACAAAGCTAAAATTGAGCAAACAAAGGAAATATTTGGTGACGCAACATTCAATTGTAGCCCCCCTCCATTCCTTGAATTTTTTACTATTCACGCTGAATTAGGCAGTACTGCTAGTACAACTCATACAAAACCAATAATTTACGCTTTACTAAGCGATAAGAAAACCGAAACCTATACAGCCCTTTTCTATATATTAAAATCCCAGTTTCCAAATTGGGAACCATTAAAATATCACTGCGATTTTGAAATTGCTGCTATAAATTCTATATATAAGGTTTTTCCCCACATAGAGATTAAAGGGTGCTATTATCACTGGCAGCAAGCTATGTGGAGAATGGGCAAAAAGATATTCGGCATAAAAAAAAGTAAACCTCAAGCCAGAGTTGTGTCACTGTGCTCAGTATTACCATTATTACCAAGTGAACGGCTTTTGGAGGGGTGGGAGTATATTAAATCACAGTGCAACACCAAAAATATTAAAATTCAGAAATTTTTAAATTACTTGCAACGTGTTTGGCTGAAGAACGATATTCTTAAAACTCTCAGTGCCTTCGGAGAAAGGCACCGAACCAATAACGTGACCGAGTCCTGGCATAGCAAAATTAAATTGAAAAAAAATTTCACGAATATTATGCGTCTCCTGAACGTTTTGATCAAATTATCAAAAATTAAAACGCATACCCCTGTCAGAACCAGAACAAAAATAGCAATTGAAAATGATGAATTCATAACCGATACACTGATGGAATTAGTTACTGGTGAAATATCGGTTGGATACGCACTAGAAATGTTAAGATAGTTTAGAGTCATTAGTTATCATTATCAGTGTATTTGGTTATTAATTCTTCATATTAATATCAATATTTTGTTTTATTACATACCCAATGTTTTTGTTCCTAAGAATGGGAATTTATTTTAATTAGTAAACTCTTTGTATGTAACTGATACAGCAGTGTTCATATTCTATCGATGTTTTAATTTTCATCGATATATTCAGAATTCCGGAAACAATCCTTAATGGAACCACGGGTAATTAAAATTACCCATGGACCCGGTAATGGGTCGACACACCGGGACCACGGGTAAACACTGCTAATAATAAGTGAGCATACAGAATATGACGTCTGAAAGGAATGAAACATGCGCCGACCTTAAATAAGTTGGAAGTAAGATATGCATTGACGATGTTAATTAAAGTTCGATATTATAAAGTGGCAAATTAGAATGGCAAAAACTAGGCGTCTAAGTGTGGTCAAAAACGCAAATTGAATGTTATTCGTACGGCTAAGGGAGTTTATTTCGAAAATGCGTTTTCCCCAAGAATTCGCTGCGTAATGTTTGATTAAAATTTGGTTTTACCGTTAGATTTTCATAAATCCATTCTTAATTGCGTCATAATAACTATCTGTACGCCAGATTTAACCCAATCAGCTGTGCGTTGATAGATCAGTCAGTTAGTCACGTTTTTATTTTACATTACATACTTATATAAATATATTAACCAGAATGCACCTAATCGGATGTCGTCACCCGAATCGCCTTATCGATAATTTAATCAACCCATACAATGCGTGCACATTTATCAAACCGACAAGGTAGATGAAAAGACGATTATCATCGGAACGACAGAACGGATTTCCATTAAACATCTTCAAGAACCATTCCGATTGAACAAGCATACTTCCTATTATAAAAACCGGGCAAGTGCATGTCGGGCCACGCTCAATATGGGGTTCCGTTGCCATCCGAATAATGCGGCTTGGCGTAGGTTGTCTGTTTTTTTTTTGTTTCATACTTACATATCTACTTATTAATAATGTTCAATGAAGTACAAAAATTTGTTACTTCTCGTTCGATCAGTTGTTTAAAATAAATAAATAAATGTTCTTGTAGTAAGTTAATTTATATTAATTTATTTTAATATTAACATAACATGTATACAAGCAAATAAAATTAATTACATGACGCCATTATGTTTTATTATTTTAACCCTTACAACAGAGCGTGTTATAATTACATTTCATAAAGAGACTGATTTGACTGACTAAATAATAATATTAGGTACAGACTTTAAGAATCTAGTGGCACCTTTACTTTATTTTATTTTATGATTGAAATTATTTATTCATTTTAATTTTAAAAATTAGCAGTGATTCAATTTTACAAGCAGTTCAATTAATCATTAATATGACGCTTTAACTTAACAACAGAACGTGTCGTAATTACGTTTGATTAAAATAGACTGATTAGACTAACTAAATAACACAATATTTTGGTTATAAGGATGTTTTATTTATTAAATGATAAAAAAAATCATTTTAATTTTAATTAAATTTATTTATGATATCTCGTCATAATATTATATTTAACCCTTTCAACAGAGTGTATCGTAATTACACTTCAAACAAAGAGATTGTTAAAGCTTACTAAATATTGCTTTAAGATATTAACTTAATAGATTATCAACTTTATGAATAAAATTAATAATTTATTCTAAATTTAGCATCAACTTGTTATAAAAATTTATAGTTAATCTCAAACAGCGTGTTAAACGCCCGTTTCAGCGCTACCCTGCAAACTGATCTTAGAGATAAACCTTAAAATAGAACTAATCTTTATCTTCGATTAACTTTATTCCTTTCATAGGCAAGTTTTATTTCTATGTTGACTGCAATTGCTTGAAAACCTATACTTAGAAGTTAGAACATTGTTTATTAATCTGTAGAACCTATTAGTGTCGACTAAGTTTAATGGCTTGCTGACATGCTTGGGTTATTAAACACTATAATCGTTTTGGATCTGATTAATTTTCAGACATTTTTTGAATATAAATTTGTAATTAATCTAAGATCTCTTTATACGGATAGAAAAAAAAAACAATTACCTATCTCAAATTACTTATCGCTATAATTACTTTCGCGACAAGCTTTCATACTAATATTATAAAGCTGAAGAGTTTGTTTTTTTATTTGATTGTTTGTTTGAACGCGGTAATCTCAGGAACTACAGGTCCGACTTGAATTTTTTTTTGTTGGGTAGCCCATTTATCGAGGAAGGCTATAGGCTATATAACATCACGCTACGACCAATAGGAGCGGAGCAGCAATGAAATATGTTGCAAAAACGGGGAAAATTGACGCATACGAAGTTCCGCGGGTCAGCTAGTAACGGATATGAGCGAACCATGTGTTGTCATAAAAACTAAACATGTACGCAAAATTTCAGCTTAACCGGTTGAGAATAACTGCTTTGAAATTCAATTGCAAGATTTGACCGGAACAAACAATTATTGCCAGTTAGTATTAAAAAGCTTGTAAAAAATAAACAAGTGCAAAGATCAATTTGTTTTAATCGTAGAACCTCTTTTCATTCAAAGGATATAAAAAAAGATTTAGGCTTTGAAAGACTTTTTATTTATTTATAAAAACTCTTAAGAATTATCCATACTTTAATATTATAAATGTGAAAGTAACTCTGTCTGTCTGTCTGTCTGTCTGTCTGTTACGCTTTCACGCTCAAACAGCTAAACCGATTTAGATGAAATTTTGTATGGAGATAGTTTGAGTCCCGAGGAAGGACATAGGATAGTTTTTATCGCGATAACCGACATCCACGCGGGCGGAGCCGCGGGCGAAAGCTAGTTTATTATATTTTATCAGATAAGGTTTTAGATTTCCATTAGTAAAAAACTAAAAAAAGGTTTTTTAGCATCTTTCGTAAATTCGAAATCGTTTCCGTGCACTAAAAACAAAGACCTACATGAACGCCATTTTAAATTTCTAACATTATACATCAAATTATATATAATTTTGTTTATAATTTCACGCACGTAATGCTACTATGTGGATATTTTTTGCATATATTTTTCAATTACCCCCTCATTTAACTTGCTATAACCAGAAGGCATTTTTTCTTGCCCATGCATTATACTATTATGTAGGTAAATTGCATGATTTTCCTAACCTATACTTGTTGCTATCTAATTGAATAAAATAAGGTAGATATAATAATAGTATTTATAATTTAGAAGCAACTTGTAATCCAGAGTTGATTCATCGACCGACGCGCGATCTACATAACTACAAAAGCCGCGCTCAATGTGCAATGTGTCTTAAGTCCATTTAGTTGGGTTATCACGTCACTGCTATCTTAAACTAGCTGTCCCGCGTAACTTCGTTTGCGTCAATTTCCCCCGTTTGCAAAATTTTTCATTGATACTTCGTTCCTATTGGTCATAACGTAATGTTATATAGCCTATGACACTCACAAATAACGTAGCTTTCTATTGGTAAAAAAATAAAAATTATTGGTTTAAAAGCGGCGGTAGCCTAATGGCTAAGGTATCAGTCTCACAATCGTGAGGTCGCGGGTTGGAATCCTACCCATTATACTACCGACGTGAACCCGCTCCTAACACAAGCCTTTGAGCTTAGCTGAAGGGGTTAACAAGATTGCTAGTAATGTGGGACTCAATCCCACATTGCTAGTAATCAGTGCAGAGATTACCCCCTACAACCTCACAAACTCACAAACTTTATCTCTTTATAATATTAGTATAGATTAGTTATAATTATAAAATAAATATAGAATTTCGATATTTTATTATTATCTATAATTTTACATTACCAGTTGTTTATATGGCACTAAGTAACTACTACTAATGTATCTACTTATTTGATGTTTATGCCCCAACACAAGTATTTACAATTACTTACTGGGGATGTCTCATTTATATCAAAATGTATGTAACTGTTTTGAGACAAATAAACAATTTGAATTATGGATCGAAATTTAGTCAGACTAGATACATTTATCAATTTTCAAATGACAATGTCTTTAATATGTTTGACAGTGGTTGCTAATCAACTTTATTATAAAACATTATAAAGACTTGATGTCTTTATAAGTAGTCTTTGCTTAAGTACCTAAAATATGTATGTTTATGAAAATGTTTTTTTTTATTTATTATTATTTTACAAAAAAAAACAATATCCTTCGAATTTATTCTGAGGTATTATTTTTAATAAAGATTAGGTAGGTACGTTATTATTTCGGGGAGCCATGCTCGTGTAATAGATGAACGTTTGGTAGGTACATATACAGGTAATTCATTTAAAAAAGTATGACTTAAAAAGTTCTATGCCATAATAATCCAGTCGAATTTTGTACCAAGGGAGGTATAATTCTTATGCCATGTACCCTTCGCTACTGAATTATTCCATGTTATTCGAAGTAGCATTTCCCAAACAAAATTAGTAATTTCTATTTGTTATTAGAACAAATTAAAAAAATAATTTTCTGAATTCCTACATCTGTGGTGCGGTGGGAGTGTGTACGATTGCTCCACAAGAGGTCGTGGATTCGGTCCCCACACGGGACACCAATTTGTGTGATCCACAAATGATTGTTCCGAGTCTGGGTGTACTTTGTGTCAGTGAATTGTAATGTAATAGATAAAGTCTCCCGCGGCACAGGGTCAGTTTACTCTACTGCGGGGTTGACTTTAAAACACGTCAAAATATAGTTTTTTTTGCGACATTTCCGGCCATATTTTTTACGTTTACTTAGAAGTGAATTTTTTCAGTTTCAAGCGATGATAGACCTGAGTTTTTTCAACTCGATATCTCCACCCATTCCAGACATAAAGGGTCTAAAAGACAGACGAACGGACGGATGGACAACAAAGTGATCCTGTAACGGTTCGGTTTTTCCTTTTGAAGTACGGAACCCTTAAAAACAAATCGACTAACCCGTTTATGATATTAAGTGACATTAGCGAAAAGCAATTTAAATTATCTAATAAATTTATTTCATTTTAATTTAGATTTCATATTATCCATAATAGCTAGTTATTATGAATTATGACTAAGTGGCGTAGACAATGTGATAAATAAATCAGTTAATCTAGTCATTATTCATAATAGGTAGTTGAACTCAGTTATGTGTACTAGCGATTATATTATGTATACATTAATCACTTTGACGGTGACATAAATATGAGAGATTTACCTGTCACAATATCGTAACACATTGGCATCACGAACAAGGCAGATGTTAAAGACATCATTGTTTTGTAGAACTCACTTATTAAGAGCAATCATGTGCACTCATTATATATTTCCATATATTATGTATGCATAATTACGTTAATCCTGATTAAGATCTACTGTGTGCAAAGCATCTTTATTCGATTTAGAGATTATGATTAATTTGCTTAAGCCCGCGGCTACATCATTATATCAGATTGTCAGCTATTATATCGCGGATACCCAACCCCAGGGGCGGATCCAGGATGTGATTCAGAAATGGTATCTGCAAATGGTAGTGCCGGATCTAACATGCGTACGACGAGGGGGGATGCATTTAGATTCGCCCGACTCCGGCCAAATGTGAGTTGCTCGCACGATAAATCCTCAAAATAAATTCGTTCTGAAGGGGGGGGGCAAAGATGCAAATGAGCAAACAAATTCAATACAATACAAAAAATTCAGTACATAAAACAACCATCTGGGGGGGCACTTACCCCCATGCCCCCACACGCCTGGATGCGCAACCCTATGTCTCAGTTTCTTAACGTCACTAGTATTTTAACGCGCGATAACGCATAACACTTTTTCATTGGAGCTCTCTAATCTATAGGTATTAAAACCGTTGTATTTAATCGATTTTGACACACAATAGGAATCACAGACAGTCCCCTATGCAGAGCTTGCATTTAGACTGAGAGGACAGTCGCACGCGTGCTCCTTGAGTGCACCGACCGACGCCGCACATATCCGAAAAGAGACCACTACTGGATACCCTTAAAAACTTGAGAAAGTTGATCTACTTTTGGACCAGCCTGTGGTTGGAGTAACGGTCACCACGGTTCACCCACACTGATCCACACGCAGGACTAACCACTCCTATCATAGCAGTGGGTGACCATAATGATGATATTTTATTGGAGTATTTAAGTTTAGAAAATTGCTTTTTGCAGTTTTAACGAAAACTGCAATAAAGTAATCAAAATATATTCTTAGGGTTTTGCGCCAACCCTGAAGAAACAAACGAACGAGACGTGATAAAACTTAAATTATAAAAATAAAAAAAAAACCCGACTGCACAAAAAAGATGGAAACAAGATCCCCTACATAATTATATAATTTCGTGCAGTCGGAGGCATTAATGAATCTCAATGAACTTAGTAAAGTGCCTCCGACTGCATATCCGACTAAGTTTTTCAAGATTTTACACTTTGTCGGCCTAAGTAATATGTGTATATATGCAAAATTACAGCCTTCTAGCACAAACAGTCTCTGAGCTAAGCTGTGGACGGGCGGACGGACTTGGCCAAACTACAAGGGTTCCGTCTTGCCATTTTGCTACGGAACCGAATCATATCACTAAGAACTATAGTAATAATACAATAATTGCATTTTTGATATTAACTACCGACCCTCGCATGCGAGGGCCGAACTCGCGAGCATCAAAGGATAGAAAAATTTGATTTCTAGTAACATAGTCTAGATAGGTGGTTCGCTTCTGGCCCCGGTTTGGCTACGGAAGTCTCGGGTTCGATTCCTGGGTCTGGACTTCAATTTTTTCTATCTTTCATAAATGCAATTATTGTATTTATAAAGTAATTGGCAAGAAGTGCCTATAAAAATTACTTCGACTATAGTATTGACTTGAAATTCTCAAGAATCTTGTAACATATCTCTCAAATGTACTATCATAATATCAAGATATTTCACTATGACTTCCTTTATCGTTGAGATATTATCTGCCTGCTATCTCTAGCACAGTTCTGAATAATTGAGGACAATAAGACTATCACCAAATACATTTCTCCTTAGACCTTTGATCTTAGTGTGGGCTGTTGATACTTCCTTAAATACGAGTACTTACGAATTAATCTAAGATAACAATTATTAGATAGTTACTCTTAAAGGTGAGTTTTCACTGAGCGGAACGAATGTGTATAGTGGACTGAGTTAATTTATTTAACAACGGTAAATTACATGGTGGTAATTCTATAAAAAAATATAGATATAGAGATACCTATGCCGGGACTTGCGCGAAATATTTAAAGGTAGTAAGTAATTTATTTACCCGACGTTTCGATCGAATTGTATCTAACAATCGTGGTCAAGAATCAACTGTGACAAAGTTTCAAACTCTTTAGAGTGCATTAATTTAGGTGTTATCAGAGGTTGTAGACTATTTCATCTAATATATGAAATTCTCGTGTCACAATGTTCGTTCCCATACTCCTCCGAAACGGCTTGACCGATTCTCATGAAATTTTTTATGCATATTAAGTAAGCCTGAGAATTGGCTACTATCTATTTTTCATACCCCTAAGAGTGTGTTTGTTTGAACGCGATAATCTCAGGAACTACTGGGCCGCATTGAAAAAATATTTTATTGTTGGATAGTCCATTTATCGAGGAAGACTATAGGTTTAAACATCACGCTACGACCAATAGGAGCGGAGTAGCAATGAAAAATGTTGTAAAAAAAAAAGGAAGAAAAAAGAAAAAAATGAAAATTTACGCAGACGAAGTTGCGCGGGTCAGCTAGTTATTGTATAAATTTTAAACAACTGTGTTGTAAGCTTTATAAAGAAAAATGTGTGTTTACATGCACAAGAATTTACGAGAACACAATGTTAACATAAAATATAATTACTAGCACGTAAAATTAAAGGGTACACATTACAATGGACATCATGGCGGGAGCAACAAGATTGAAATGAAACACATTAACAAAGTTAACTACCTATTATCTCTAACTATTCGTCATTATTAATCTCCGTGGCTGCGCCTGCGCAAGATGCAGTTGCGTTCAACCTGCAGGGTTGTCACGTATTTTAATTTAGCAAGTTTGTATTTTATCTGTTAACTGTTTTTTTTTATAATTAGTTTAAGTAAATAGGAGTGTGTTAAGTCATTTTTATGAGCAAGGTAAACTAAAAATTGATAATTAATTTTGTTTTTCAAATATGACTGAGCTTTAATAAAGGTACATGAAAATATAGCATTTAATGCAGAATCATTCTATTCCAAACGATGTCTGACGTTCATAAACTTTGTATTTGTAACCTAAGTGAATAAAGTATTTTGACTTTTTTAACAGGCCGTAAAGAAAATAAATACTATTTAAGAAAGTTATCTTATATTTTTTTATTCTATAAGCTCAAGCACAAACTTTACAGGTGTGTAAGTTGACGCATTTTACACACCTATAGAGTTAGTGAAATTCATTAAAAAAAAATATTAAATAGTTAATTGATTTCCGTTCTCTCCGTATGTTTCTCTCTGTCTGATTCCGTTATCGTTGTATCTGTTTTGATTAAATAGCATGCTTATTGTCTCATTTAAACATGGCTGCTGCAAGATGGCGTGACTTTAGTTTGACGTTTAAATTTGAAGTGCCAGTAGTGTGGCAGTTAGTCTCAGTCGGTCAGTCTTAATCAAGCGGTCGTAGCGTAGCAACACGTCTACCGATAGACTTGTCGCTATTTTTATAGTCGCGTGTGCAAGTTAGTGAAAGGTATGCAGTGGCATTTGTGTAATCTAAATCATTAGAACTATTAACGGACTTAACCTTGCTCGAGGTATTCGTGTTTATATGATCGATTACCATAATGTTAATTGGAATAAGTACTTAGCCGCTTATAGCTTATTAGGCCACCCTGTCGCTACGACAAATATATATCTGTTCTAATACCTTTAATAAAGTTGAAGAGTTAGTTTGACCGCACTAATCTCAGAAAGTACTGTGCCGATTTCGATGATATTTATTACGAAGGTAACTTGAAACTTAAGTGGGGTTATAGACTAGACTTTTATCGCGACCTGATCCACAAGACCGGTTGAGTCAAAGAAATAGGCAGAGGCTAATTTTAAACAAAAGTAGTTACATATTTTGTTACTATTAAATTAATGTGATGTGACAGCCCTAGTTGGGATGTTGGTACAGCGGTTAATCACCGCTAATGCGCATACCGGGCCATTAGCGAAGCAGGCGCCGGATTGTGCCTTCTTGTCGACTGCAACACACGCTTAGTACTAAGGTGACAAGATAATATCTATCAAGGGATTGATTCTGATATTAGATACGCCAACAGGAAATTGTAACTTACTCTCTTCTTATAATAGTTCTTGTCTAGCAAATCTGTACTTCACTTTTTGTCTTTACTGCTCTATACTTTCTCATTGTTTGTTTTTATTTATTTATTTTAGTTGCTATTGACTTTACTGGCCTGTTGGTCTAATGGTCGGTAACCCCGAACTGCTACGCTAGAGGTTGTTTGATTTCCACCCAGATGAATCCATATGTTAGGAACTTATAAGCGTAATTGTTTATTGTGTATAGATAAATTACACCCAGACACAGAATAAACAATCGAGTTCGTGACACAAAGACTACTGGGTGGGAATCGAACC
This sequence comes from Herminia tarsipennalis, assembly GCA_945859575.2. Taxonomy (NCBI): domain Eukaryota; kingdom Metazoa; phylum Arthropoda; class Insecta; order Lepidoptera; family Erebidae; genus Herminia; species Herminia tarsipennalis. Next base: position 20,397,415 of record OX243839.2, read on the forward strand.
TTTGTCTTAGCAGCCAGAGTAACAGGCCAAATAAAAGAAGACACAACATTTGCTAATTAAATAAGTTACTTTTTAGTAATTTTTATAGGCATTTCTTACCAGTCACTTCATAGTATAAAACAAAGTCGCTTTCTCTATCCCTATATCCCTATGTATGTATCTTTGTTTTGTTGTGTATCTTTAAAACTACGCAACGGATTTTGATGCGGTTTTTTTAATAGACAGAGTGATTGATGAGGGAGGTATAAATGTAAAATAACATCCATATATTTTATACCCGTGCGAAGCCGAAGCGGGCCGCTAGTTACTTTATAAATACAATAATTGCATTTTTGAAAGATAGAATTTTATTTATTTTATCATTTACGTAATTTCTTACGGATGGTTTATTTGTATAATACATGCGTGTTGGTCTAGTGGTTAGTGACCTATACTTTGACTGACCAGTCATAGTATAGGTCAGTATCATAGGTCAGTCAACTGTAGCTGTAGTTCCCTTTCTATTAACTTATATATTCGATAGTACTAAAATAGTAAACTTGGATACTTAGTCACGCAATCAAATTGTATGAAAGTTAATAATTGTGTTGATAGTGAAGGTAAAAACAAAAGTTGAATTGAATCCAAATAAATTAATCTTTCTCCCAAACCTGTACCGTAACTAAATCAAAACTATTGTTTGATTAGTAACTCGTTTAGAATCGAATCACTGCAAACCAATTATATACAATTTCATACTTTTTCCACAGGACTTTTGCTTTTCAAATTCGTCACATCGTTAAATAGAGTTAAAAATATTGTTTTTATATTCATCACTATCTTTTCACCTCGATACCAGTCCGACGGATACGAAGAATAGGAAGTATATGGGACGATAAGTAGCCTATGTCGTTTCCCAAACGTCAATCTACATCAAAATTAAACCGAAATTTTCGAGATATATAGCAAGTTCAGACGAAGTCAAAATACGTATTTTATTCACTCAGATTATGAAATGCAACTTTAAGGGCGTTCTAGTCGACAATTCTGCCATACAAACGAGCATAAGTGATTACACCTCTGTTTAGGGTCGTAAGTCAAAGCTTAACATTAATATCAGTTCTTTTTATCATAAGTTAGGCCTGTAGGCAGCCATAATTAAAAATAAATTAACATTTTAAAAGTTATGAGCCTTAAAACATTGGAATGTCGCCAAAATTTTCCTCATAACTAGTAACTTGATATTAGTTTTAAGCTTTGATTTATGACCTTATACCTACAGAGGAGTAATCACTTATGCGCGTTTGTGTGATAGAATCATCGACTAAGACGCCCTTAATGAAAGTCTGACAAAATTTGGAATACCTAGAATGATTTTGATAGGTATTTCTAGAGATAAGGCATCGGTATTTTTAGTCCTAGTTACGGCTACAAAGATCATATACTAAATCATTTAAGTAACTGTGCGATAAAATCTAGTAGATATAGAAAATTATGGCAGTATCGAATGACTGTGAATAAATGCAAAATGCTAAACATTTTACTGTCGAGTGTGTGCCTACCGATATCGGGTGTAATGTTGAGATAAATGATGAAGACAAATAAGATATTGAATGCCACTGCACGCGGAATTATATGTCGTACCAAGTCCTTACCAAGGGTGCACCTTGCCTTAGATTGGCCCTGTGTCAACATTTGGTGGGGGGCCTAGTATCCAAAGGCTCAAACGGCCAAAGAATTATTACGAGTCGCATGGGGGGGCGGCAGCAATCGACTAGCTGACCCGCGTAACTTCATCTGCGTAAACTTCCCCATTTTTGCAACATTTTTCATTGCTGCTCTGCTCCTATTGGTCGTAGCCTGATGTTATATAGCTTATAGCCTTCCTCGATAAATGAACTACCCAAGAGTTAAAAAAAACGATTCGGACCATTAGTTACTGAGATTATCGCATTCAAACTAATTCTTCAGCTTTATAATATTAATGTAGATATGACTTATACGGCGGTAGCTACGCCACTAGGTATCCTAATAATATCATAAATTTGAATTTTTGCGAGACTACTGAACGGATTTTGATATAGCTTTACAGTAGGTTAAGTAGTAACGGTAGATACACATTGATCTTCGTTTTATTAGCCTCACCATTTATTATAGAGCTCAAGTAGAATGGTCACTATAATCGGCATGGGTGCAGCCGCGGGCTTAAGAGCACTGGTAACCGAAATATACTCTGCTGTAACCTCTTTCTTATTTTGTTCTGATGGTAACCGTTAGCAACGTTAGGCCAGTAATCATTTCAGTGGGCATTTGACGAGCCCCATCACTACCCAAAACACTGAGGAGCCGATATACGACGTGGTTATATTATTCGTATCACGTGACATTTAACCTCACCGCAAAAAAGGCAGACATTAAATGTTTATTAACCATAGATAATTAATGTCTTTGATCAGGTAAAATGAAATTGATCGTTAAAGGAAATGTTACATTGCTTATTTATAAGATAAATAACAACGAAGACGAGTTGCCAGTAGAGTTGCAGTGTTAGCACATTATATATGTCATGTCTTCAGCTTTATTAATGTATTTTCTTAGATTGTAAGATATCAAGATATATGATCATGATAATGATCAACATGCCGGGTGTCCCGTAATAATTAGTAGAAGACTAAAGTACTTAACCCGTTTCAGCACTAGAGTAAATCAGGACCCTGAATTAAGGTGACCTTTGCTACTAGTTTGAGAAATTTAAATACACAACGTATATTGAAAGGGAGTGCAGGGCGCTATCGGTCGGAGGTAAAATACTTATTGGCGCTCAGAGTCTCTCGTTATAGTAACGCAGTTATAATAACATCATTTATGGCATACTCGTACTGCCAGAGTCTCCATGCTGGCAGTCTGTGGGTTAGCTACCCCAAAAGATCAATAGATGTGAGTACTGCGCATTTAATCTATAGGTAGGTACTAATATTATAAAGCTGCAGAGTTTGTTTGAACGCGGTAATCTCAGAAACTAGTGGTCCGAATTGATTTTTTTTCTGTTGTAGCCCATTTATCGAGGAAGGCAGTGTTTTTTCTTTCTTGTCCTAGCATTTATAAACACAACATAAAATATTGAGCCGTTCTGAAGATTTGTTTTTTTATGCAGAAAAAGATTTAATCTAAATTTAATTTAACTATAACAAATGCTGTTCCATAACAACATTTTTTTTTTCATTGAAATCCAAATTCAAAATATTATATATTGTTGGTATAATGTGTACAAATCGCGGCAAAAATAATAAAGATGCCGTTTTGATTTAACTATTTTTGATTTGGGTCATTTATAAAATTACAGTTATTTATTACGACTTTCTCCCAAAGACATCTTTGTAATTTTTCACTTTCTTTGATTTTTTTCCAATCTTTATAATGATTCAATTTGGGAAGCTTTGTCAACGTGATATTTGATTGATTTGATGTTGATATTGAAAATGATCAATTTATATTTAATTTGTCATTTTTGGTACACGATATATTTTATAAGAAGTAGGTACTTTTAACTCATAATACTTTGTGCCAATAAAAGGTACAAACTATGAATTTGACGTTTCACGCACACAATAGAGACACTGACATATTCATCTTAGCACTTAGGTTTTCACTTAGGTAGGTATACCTAAATATTCTTAATAAATTTCATAATGGTCTCCTAATTGATGTCGGTCACGGCGGCCAGTCTCATTAGAGACTAGCCCACTACGCAGGATATATTATAGTTCACAAGTGTATGCGCAAACACGAGAGCACTCTCTATTCTCTTATTCTCATACTCCGATGGGATAGAAATCTGACACGACCGGTGAGAGATAAAGCCCAGGACTGACGGCTTTATGTGCTTTCCGAGGCACAGAGAGATAGGACATTTTTTGAAAACGGTCACCCATCTATGAACCGACAATGGTAACATCTTAACTTCGCAGATATCTCTAACTACTCCACCGCCACTGAGTCAGGCACCCCTCAAAGTTAAAGACACATTATACAGGTATTAATTGCCGCCCCACCCCCCCAGTTCAATTATGAAAAATAATCCTTACGCCTATAAGCTTAGTAATACATCAGAGTAACACATTAATCCTGTCATCTATATGATCGTAGCCGCGGGCAAACTCTATTCTAAAAATAATACAACCGTTATCTCATGACTTGTTGATAAGGCAGCTCTATAAAGCCACGTTCACAATTTCCTATCCTTAACATTCCTAATACTGGACGCTAAATATACAAGCGATGGTTACACAAGTATTATTTGAGCACGGGTGCAATAATTACAGCTTCTGGGCATACGACCGTCAGCTACACATCTTCAAAGAGATTGTGTCGACGACGTAGGAAGTAATCATGTCGCTACTGTAATGTAAACCTTTGTCCCTTACCATTTGTATCCCGATTTTATCCATACTAATATTATAAATGTGAAAGTAACTCTGTCTGTCTGTCTGTCTGTCTGTCTGTTACGCTTTCACGCTCAAACCGCTGAACCAATTTAGATGAAATTTGGTATGGAGATAGTTTGAGTCTCGGGGAAGGACATAGGATAGTTTTTATCGCGATAACCGACATCCACGCGGGCGGAGCCGCGGGCGAAAGCTAGTAATATATATATCAAATTTCAGTACAGATTTTTTTAAAGATAATTGGGTGAGATGGAGTCCTAATCCTGTTAACCGCTCCAGTTAAACAAGCTAAACAGCTTGTGTTAGGAGTTAACGTCGATAGTACAATTGGTACAATTCGAAACCATTAGGCTAACGCCGCTTCTTTTCAAATAAGCCTTAATCACCTACCACTTGTTTTTGAAGTTATGACCTTAACCACTTATAACCTATTTTCTGAAGTAAAATTACGATTTTATTGTGAAGTTTAGACCTAAACCTGACAAAGAAACATCGATTTTACTCCGGGGTCTCACAGATGTGTGGTAAATGATTGTGTGACAAATGTAGGTAGTGGTGAGGGTTAAATTGTCTTTTTTTTTAAATTATGTTACGAAGTTTAGTAATGTAAAGGAGCCAAGATGGGAAGGTTATTACTATATCAATAATTATCCTAGATATATTTCACTTAATCGCGTGAATTATTTAAAGGTACGAACCTTTTATTTACCCGACGACGTTTTGTACCTCTAAATAATTCACGCGATTAAGAACCCCGAAATATATCTAATATGTATAAAAATCGCAAAAGTTTAAAAACAATTAAAATCATCATGTATATAAAAGCAAAGCTTTTTTTAAGATAATTGTTACCTATTCTAGAAATGTCAAAATTTTCTCGTGAAGCTGAAGAGTTTGCTTATTGGAAAGGCACCGATCTCCGAAACTACAAGGACGAGTTTGGTACAAATTGATACAAAGATAGTTGAAGCTCCCATAAAGATAAAAGACATACAATAAATCCTGAAAATCAATATAGACCAGAATCTCTTGTAAAACTGCCGGAAACAGATAGAGCGGCTCAATATGGCGTTGATGCTTTTCAATTATTCCCTAGAAGGACATTCGGACATCTTAATCAGACATTTGATGTGATGTGTCCAAAGAGAATTTAAGTCACTTCTTTAATTGGCATTCTATGTGACCATAAATGCGACAATGGTCGTTTATAAACAAACATCAATAACTCATCTCTTACAATTCCAAAGCTAACTTAAAAGACTTAAGCTGTGCCTTGGGTAGCATCTGTTAAGATTTTTTAAGAATGTTATTCATATTTGAAACTCAAAATCTCTCTGTATGTCTATGTCCTTTGTATGTAAGAACCAATACAATTCAATCTACTTAGTTTTTGCTACATACATAGCTATATTGTGGTTTAAAGTAGTACTTAGATAATATGAGGTTAGGTCGTAGGAAAAGGGTCATTATACGCCTTTCATACTATGAAAGGTCATATTATGAAAGGGTCTGGTCCATACTATGAAAAGGTTAGCAGGTCTAACTATGCAGTTAAAAGTGACAACAATAGTAAATGAAGTTAGGTTAAAGATCTATGGCAATAATAAAAAAACCGAAACCAAGAGCAAAAGCTAATAATCTTCTCTTTTCGGTTTTAATTGCGGCGGTATCGCGGTAGCCTAATGGTTAAGGCATCGAACTCATAATTGAGTGGTCGCGGGTTCAAATCCTACCCGTTATTCTACGGACGTGAACCCACCCGTGTTTCTTTTGGCGGGAAAAAATCGTGACGACACCCCCACCATCCGGGAGACGATGGAGTTTGCACCCACTAAAACTCCCGCCGTGTGTCGCTCGCCATTTACAGGAGGTTCGGAATTTAGTATACCGTCGGCGGCCCGCCCGTTGGCAATTCCCGGACGCGAAGTTGTTGCGTTCCGGGCATTTCTTATCTATGCGGCCCCTGGACACTCTAGCCGCGGTCGGGGCAGATGACGTGAACCCACCCTATCACAAGCAATTTCGCTTAGCTGGAGGGGTTAACAAAGATTTCTAGTAATGTGCGACACACATTGCTAATTTAATAAAAATAAAAATTAAAAAAAAAACAAGAAGCATGCTTTAGAAAAATATTTTTTTTTCTTTATTTAAAGAGCTTTATCACAAAATGATTATGTCGCTCTATTAAGCAACGTTTTGGTAAATACACAATTACATAAAATGTTTGTAAATCCAAAAAAAGTTATTTTTTTTAAATATTTATACATAGGTTTATAATTAATTGGACTGATCTGAGGGGTGCGAGGCAAATATCAAGTTATAAAGTTTAATTATATTAATAATAATAAAGAAAAATCTTAGAAACGTAAGAAACACTTTATGACATAAGATTAGGTTTCACTTAAAAAGGTAACAAAGCTGAGTCATCGTTTGAAACGATGAATATCATGGGTTACTGTTACCCCCCATAACTTATTACGTCAACCAATAAGAATTTACCACACCCATAACAGAAACATTTAAATGTTTTATATTAGGTTTTATATGTAATAGAAGTCAAATAAAATTATACCAAGGTGTGAATGCCCGTTATTACGATCATCTGATCGGATTTAAATTGGAATAAAAGTTAGTAGGTAATATTTTAATCAGAATACAACATAAAAAAAGCAATACATCTGTCATGTTAAATCTCACTGCATTATTAGATAATGCTATCACTCACTGCATTTATCGAGGACATATAATATCACGCTACGACCAATAGGAGCGGAGCAGCAATGAGAAATGTTGCAGAAACGGGGAAAATTTACGCAGACGATGTTGCGCGGTCTAGTCAGATATATTTATCAATTTTTATCTGGCTTTCGTTTTTGCTCGTACATATTTGTGTAAGTACTAAAAATTAATTCGAAAGTTACCATTAAGACCCACCGCGGACTATTCCTACCTGCTTAATCTAAATATACCCATGGTAGGGGTCATATTGCAGGTACGGCTGAGATGCTGCGTAAAGTGTTGTGAGAGGAATGTAGCTACTAGCCCACTACCATAACCTTGAGTTTAGGTTGCGCTGCTGCATGAGCGGAGCGATTTTCTTGTTATATTTTCCTAATTTTCGCGTTTTATGTTATTACACATAGCTTGCAGTATTTACCATAGGAACGCTGATATTTTTTAGGGGCCGGATCTTTTTTAGGCTAAAACAGGACCCTGTTACTAAGACTTCGCTGTCTGTCTGTCTGTCACCAGGCTGTATCTCATGAACCGTGATAGTTAGACAGTTGAAATTTAAAGCACAAATGATGTAAGTATTTATGTTGACGCTATAACAACAAATACTAGAAAACAGAATTAAATAAATATTTAAGGGGTTCTCATACATCAAACGTGATTTTTTTGCCGTTTTTCTAGATTATGGTACGGAAAACTTCGTGCACGAGTCCGACTCGTATTTGACCGGCTTTTGTATAATATATGGGTAGAGTTTCTGAAAATACTTTCTTAGCTGACGTCTTCTACCTACAAACTGTGCTTAACTACCTTATGCCGATCAAAGTTCAGCTTTTTAAATGAAGTAGTTTTTGAGGTACTTATAAGAATATTAGAAGTTTTTAAATCGAGATGAAAAACATAAACGCTTAATGAATTGATCTAAATTAGTTTTATTATTAACAGATTTCGAAAAAGGTGTTCTCTATTTTGTTGACCCACTTTCTCAAAAACTTCTGAACTGATTTGGATGTAGTTTTCGCTATTATATCAGCATTTTTATAAGAAGGTTCTAATGTATAAAACTTCTAACAATATAAAACTTCTTTAATAGCACTAGGCCTCTTTAATCCCGATAAAAATAGTTTGCGTGGAATAAATTTGTTTTTCAGCATTTTTACGCCAATGAACTCGAAGGCAACAGCTAGTAAAATACATCCATAAAATATCTATGCAACCATAATAAGGTTGCAATTTAAAAAATTAAATTAAGTGTGGTTTAAAATAGTACTATTAATTCGGTAAAACCGCCATATTCTGTTATAAGTCCTGAGCCTAACAACCACAATATCACAGCAAGCTGACCGTTGTAGAATATCTGGTGAATAAATCCACTTGCTTGGAAGCAGGTGCGTAAATCAACTGAGTTTAGTGGTGGAGGCCCAGATAATCTTATTGCTACGGTACTTTAGTTAGTTTGTCAAGTCCCTTTTGATGTTATTTCAGCTATTTTAGGATCAAGCGGTAGATACACCGTATGTTTAACCGTAAAGTTTATGGGTCAGGGATTAATCATGTCTTATTTGAATACCTATGGACATTAAGTCTCACCAAGTGATTCACTATTTGTGTGTCGCAGAAACCGATTTTATTTATTAAAATTTCTTATACTAACATTTAACTTTCGCGTTGCATGATTATAACTATTTATTATACGGGAATTAATGCGAATTATTTACCTAAAAATTGCTTGATGTTTCGACCAGGTTGCACCGGCCGTGGTCACAAGTGAACTGTGAGTTCGTTCGTGACCACGACCGGTGCAACCTGGTTGAAACGTCTAGCAATTTTAAGGTTAATTTCTTATAGTTCATGCAAACGAAATTTTGGAAAACACTGGACAACGTGTTCCAAGATTGCCTGTCTGTGAATTATGCATATGTGTGCATTGCTCGAGCTTATAACATATCTATAAAGCTGACTTTTTGATGTTTTGTATGTACCTACAGAGAAGAATTGTTCAATGTATTGATCTTTTTAATTTTTAGTCGAAACATGCAGTCAAATCAAAGTCATTTTTTTAATACTACGAAATGAAGAGACGAGCAGGTCGTGCGCCTAATGATAAGCGTCACGCTAGCCCATAACTGTATCAGTGCCACCCCAATCCTTATTTGGCAAGGATCTGAATATCACCGCACCGCACTCCTCATTTCATAAATCCCATTCGCCAGTATTACACTTGCTACAGTGCCCTTAAACCGAAACGCAGTAATATTTACTTCTGTTTCACGGAAGAATAACTGACACTGTTGTGATCACCAAGACAGTCTATGGCTTAGACCAGTACGTGAAGGGCAAGGTGTACTTAACACCTTGGTCGAAGGATCCTCTCTTTGTGTTGGAGGGACTTACCCTCCAACACAAAGAGAGGATCCTTCGACCAGGCGAGGTGATCATGCCTGGCGGGCCGCGGCCCAACGATTTACGTTGGGAACTTGTATATATAGTTAGCAGCTGTGAAAACTTCTATATCGCGATTCAGGATTTGACGTGAGCTGTCAAGTGTCAGTTTATTTATATTATTTATACTGTGGGTACCGCCACATCACTCCCCTCCGAGACCGGAGGTTGATTGTCTCGATCACCACCAAGTACACTCTGTATTCCTTCACTCTCAGTCCTATAAGATATACATAAAAAAACGCCCGGGAAGAGATTAGGCACAAGACCGATAGCGTAACGTAGTTTTCGAAGCATAAATTAAATGATATTATATTTTATTACTATGATTTACTCAATCCCTGGACCTCAGCGTACTGGTATTATTTTTAAATTAATAGTGAAATAAGGAAAGCAATAAGGATGTAACAGTATTCAAACGTCATTAATGTGCAGTTATTTTCATTAAAACACATGGGAACACATCGCATCTTGTTCAAGGAAACATGTTTTTTGTTCTAAAGTCCCACCATTTATCAAGAATCCGATTCCTCTCATCCTGTGTAGAACCTACTTTATTTATGCATGAACATAAATGATTATTTGCTTTCTTTAAAACAAGAACCAGGATAAACAAAAACGTTCAATATAAAAAAAAAAAAGGACTTCTAAAAGTATTTCCAAATAGCTATGCTGCAGCTAAAAGAAGGAGGGTTAAGTATATATATATATATATATATATATATATATATATAATAATAATAATAATAATAATAATTTATTCATGAAAGTAAAAGTACAATAAACTTATATAAAGGTATAATAACAAATAGCACAGTTAAGTATTGGCCTGAACTAGGTTGAAACCTGTGTTTCAGGCTAGAAAGTAAAAAGTATTTTAATAAATACTTCTTACATATATATATATATATTTCTTTGGCACAGCTAGAGCCTTAATGGCTAGACGAATTTTAGCTTGAGAAGTTATGTTGGCCTACCTACCTACAGCAAAATTAGAAAAAAATAAAATGACGGATTTTAGCGCCAAAATATTTTAAATTTTAAAGGTTTTTTGTTTTGTTATAATTTAGTTTGTAAAAACCCTCCGGTTCATAAAGCCCCGCTAACAGGCGAATACGAATAATAAAATTGTGGAATATCCAATGTTTAGGGTACTGGGTCCTTATTCATGATCTTTTTTTTCGTGTCCACGACAAGCCCATGAGGAACTGTCAAAATCTAATCCTTCACAGATGCTTCAAGGCACATGCGCGATGCGCTCAAAAATATACGCAGCGCATGCGCGTTGATGCATTTGTATGCAGTTTGGCATGGGCTTGCCGTGGACACGGAAAAAAGATCTCGTGTAGACTCTGTACGGAAAGGGTACGGTATGGTCACATAATACATGCCTAATTTGCAATTAAACTTTTCGAATTTAAATCGTCCTTAAAATACATTTTTAAAATGAAATAGTTGACCACTTGCTATAACGTTATCTAATGCAGTTGTTCATCGTGTATTATCTTCTTTATGTGTTTTAGTCCCAGGGCTGTATCTTTTAAACTGTACTCATTCATTAAGTAGCAGTAAATTGGCCAACATTTAAGCACATAAAGTTTTTACATCGTAAGTGGATGCTCCTACTATGTTGTGCCCATTGAGGCTGATATATCCAATCTCGTGTACTCTTCTTCTAATATTTTGTACCTCTTTTTTTGCATCAGCCTTCTAATACCTAAGGTGTATACTAAAATGGTGGCAACACCTTAATTGCATATATAGTTTAAAAGCAAAGAAACATTGTAAACATTGGCAATTTGAAAAGAGTGGCCACGAGTTTTTATTGCCTGTTCTTTTCTCAGGATTTACTTACTGTTTGCGAATATGCATTACCTACAAGTAAATGTAGAATCGACTTTTCACAAGTGTAGTATTACTAACTGAATAAATATTTTTCATCATTATTATTATTATTATTAAACCGTAATGTGTGTATCCTTGTAATTCCTGCTATAAAAAAAAATATATATATTTGCTTGTTAAATAAATATTCTTTTTAAATAAATAGGAATAGGATACATGTATTAGTTGAGAAAAGTAGAGTTATTCATTGTAATTATTTATCGTTAAAGCCATGTATAGCCTATGGCTGCAATTTTATTTAGCTGTTTCTCTGTAGGTAACTAGAAATATAATGATTATAAATACGTTAATTTAATACTATGCCCTCTTCAATAGCCTTGAGCTGTTTACGATACCTACGAAGGGTGTTTAAGAGGGTTTACAACCCACTAGCACTATGACTTTTAAAAAAAAAAGATTACTAGCAATGTGGGTCGCACTGAGTAGCACATTACTAGTAGTCTGGTTAACCCCTCCAGCTAAGCTAAATTACTTCTGTTAGGAGTAAGTACATGTCGGTAGTTTAATAGGTAGGATTCGAATCCGCGAGTCTAATCCTCTCGATTGCGAGTTGAATGCCTTAACCATTAGGCTACTGCCGCTTTTAAAAATATTATCTCATTACCGAAAAGGAATTATGATTAAATGTGTAAAAAAAAAATAAAAAGACTTAAATAATATGGTTAAAAATGGGCGACTAGCCAAAGAGTTCTTCTAGTATATGATAAAAAGAAGAAGAATATGTCTTATTATTAATCTGTAAAAAATCTTGAAGTTAAGAAAAATGCTTAAAACGAGGATTTGCGTGTTGTCATTGTTATGGCGTTCGTAATCTAACTTATGTGCGAACGAATATTCGACTTTTATTTTGTCCTGCGCTCTTGCGCACTGGTAAGTAATGGTTGTGTGCGGAAGAGCGAGGCGGACAGCCGTGTTGCTAGATAGTATTATCTGAGCATGGCTTCTCAAAACTCGGTCACGTTGGTACAGACAGTTGGTTCAGGCTATCTACGTGGATCGCTTCGCGGCGCCCCTGGAATACTTCCGTGACTCCCCAGGACGCCGAGACGCACAGTTTGGGAATCCCTGATGTAGATGGTATAGGCCAATGATGATAATAAATTTGATTTTCTTTAAATATAATTCGGTCTCGTACTTAATTCGGTCAGCCGTATTGTTGCGTGATTAAGTAACAAATTCCAAACATTCAAACATGTCGACTTTCTTATTTAATATATTAGTATTAGATATAAGAAAAATCTACGCATTTCGTGAATAGAGAAAACCAATTAAATGATATTAAGGGGTGACAGAACATGTCACCTAAACATAGCACTTACTAAATACTCATTTAAATAACAGGAATTTTCAGCTCAATGTTCAATTTCCTACCAGAATATTATTAGAACCAATATTTATATAAGCAAGCCTCGGTAGACGTCAATGGGCTTTATAATATTTATCAATATCTAATAAACAGTTTCATTTAGATTTTGCATTCATAATACTGATAAACGAGGCAAGGAAACTGAATGGTTTTCTTCGTTCGGCAGTTCTCTATTAGACTGGGCCTATCTACAAGATGACTTAGAATTCAGTCGACAAACTTCAATGGGTGGGTCTGTGTGTGGCTTATTGCAGCTAATTACATACATAATTAATAATAATATAATATAATAATGTTTATTTATTCTCTCAAAAGATTACAATATTGATTTTACAAGTTTTGTACATTGAGGTAATGTACATTGTGAGCTGACCGGCGCAACTTCGTCTACGTCAATTTTCCCAGTTTTTGCCGGTTGGTCTATTGACCCTGAATGCTAAGCCAGAAGTCGTGGGTTCGATCCCCACCCAGGATAAAACTTTGTGTGATGAGCACGATGGTTTATTCTGTGTCTGAGTGTTACTTATCTATAAAAAGAATGTGTTATTTATCAGTTGACTGGTTTCCATAGTACTAAGCTTTGCTTAGTTTGGGATAAGATAGCGTTGTGTGAGTTGTCCCAAGATATTATTATAGATATCATTAACTTCTAATCTTACGTCGTTTCGATCGCGTTAACGTAAAACAAACTCGCACTAGACCCACGCCCAAACTAATTGAATATGCGGTACCTAACTACTGGTTCGAATATTCATTGCCAAGCTCTGAATGTAATAAATAAAAATGAATTTAAGTTTATAAGTTCGCATGTTTGCGACGAATATATAACCTCCTTCTTCTTAACCTACTGACTTGAAATTTTACACGATAGTATAGTTCTTATTTTATTTATTTTTTTTATTTTATTTTATTTGGGGAGCTTACAGCTATAGTACAAATAGTTTCATAAAACACATTACTAAATGCCAATAGCAAGCTTCTACAGATGGACAGAATACAATCTACTTATACATCAATTATACATTACGAATGTTTATACAGCTAAATAGAGCCTAATATGGTATTTACAATAGGTTAGGTACTTTGGTGACAAACATTTTGGTCAGTAAAGATCTAGCACATCTAGCACTTGTGGTAAATAAATCAAAACAACTGTCATTGTTTATATTATTGAAGTCAGCAAAAACTCTCGGCAGATAGCTATTCCTCCTAAAGTTGGTATGACATGAAGGGATGTATAGCAAATCGTTGTTGCGCAGTCTTCTGAATGGAGTTCTTAAGTTAATTTAATTAAGAAGATTCGGGCAGTTCTGATGACAATCCTTTTTTGAATTAGCATGACTTGATTAAAAAGCTTGTTTGAAAATAATCGTATATAACTTATTAGTCATAAGTACCTACATAACTATCTAGTTATATCTGACTTCTTTTGTGGTATGGAATGGTAAGTTTGTGGAATGCGTTGCGTTTCTCTTTCAGATTCTTTAAATGCTCACCTTGGAAACATGTAGGTAATTTCAACAAATCGCAGCAATTTTCTGGTATATCATGTAGACATGTCAAAGAATTAAAAAGAAATGCGAAGTTTGTGAATTATTTAATTGCACGAATGTTGTACGTGGCTATCAAACGAATGTACGACGCACGCGACTCTCAATTATAATTAGAATAATAAGACAATTGTAAACACACGAGGAAAATTGTATTGTTTTGAACTCATACGATATCTGAAATGGTTAAGCTTCAGTGTGATCGGGTCACTGACCTTTCTAGTATTATGACACTGGATTGCCTACCCCGTACAAAGTGACAGCAATTTCAAATACCGAATCGAACTACCGTCATATGAAATTTTTTGACACAAGACAAATGGCCGTTGTGGTTACTCTTGTTACACAAGAATAGACTATCATTTGATTATGTCAAATTACCGTATCTAAATGTCAAAATCAAATGAAAGTCTTGTTGTTGTCGGTGGTGGTCTCTCCTGGTGCTAGTACTATAGAGGTCAATGAATTCGGTCCATTTAACTCTCAATTTTTTTTACAGGTCAATCAACCACTTATTCTACTTAATCTATACTAATATTATAAAGCTGAAGTTTATTTGTTTGAACACGATAATCTCAGGAACTACAGATCCGAATTGAAAAATTCTTTCACTGTTGTAAAAGCCATTTATCGAAGAAGGCTATAGGCTATCTAACATCACGCTACGACCAACAGGAGCGGAGCAGCAATGAGAAATGTTGCAAAAACGGGGAAAATTTACGCAAACGAAGTTGCGCGGAACAGCTAGTGTCCAATAAGTAGGAACCACGGGGTACTACATCTTACGGATATGAAAAAAAAATAGTGTGCAACAACCATAAAAGTAGGTAAAATCTGTCAAAAGCAAAAAATACAAAAGTATCGTGATTATATGCCTTAATTAACTAATTATACATACACACAGCTTAATTGCACTATTAACATGCAATTGTATTGGTAGCAGGAACAGTTCCATATTCATAACTCCAGTAAAGCGTTGCGATCAGATAAATAGATAACGTGTTGATACACCAAAGTATGATAAATACCCTAATGAGGAAGTGTAGCATTCTCTCATGATAAGGGTATTATAAGATACCAGCTGTTCCCCTCGACTTTGCCTGTGGGCTTATACCTGCACTAGATTTTGCTCACTGTTTCAGTTTAAATCTTTCGGATCTAAATCGGTCCAATTTGTCGCATTCAACGAATAACCAAACAAATTCTTCAATGAATAGGCATTATTATAAAATTATAGCTTTAGTATAAAAACCTGCAACATAATAAGAGTCCAATTTTAACAAATTTTATCCTCTATTTTACTCCCTCCCTGTCCCTTCTACATTTTTTTTATTCCCATCGTGATATTAAAGAAAATCCCCCATGATTCCTATAATTAAAGGAATTGTTTTGATAATATCATGCTTCTAGAACCAACAAATTCCAATGAACGTTGATACATTGATCAGACAGGTGAACCATTACGGTTTGTTAACATATAATAAATTGTTGTTGTGTTAACAATCCCTATCGGTTATTCGCTTCCGTGGGCATCATTCACACTAACCAATCATACACATTTCTTATTTACATACCCAATTTGCCTCACATATAGCCCTCGACCACAACTAGAATCCCTTTTATTATTTCCTTACTATCTGAAGTAACTACCATCAGTAAAAATGCGTTGTTGTAAATCAAGAATACGGTTGCTCGTTACTGCATATTGTTCTGTTAAGATCGCATTAGAAAACGCAAATTGCCTGTCCTACTTGACAAAGCTTCGTATCGTTCAGGCTGAACGGTTGAGCTTAGGCTCTAGTGTGTAGTAAACTAGTTATACTTCGTTTCTCAATCGAAGGATATCGCTTTTATGGTAACCTTTTATTGAACCTTTGAACCTTGAACCTTGAGCTCTAGACTTCGTGTAAAGACTCATTTTACACGATTTTTCTTATACATTCAAAAACAATAATCAAATGCAGTGAATTTATGACTAATTTATTACTCAATGTTAACGTGTTGCTTAAACCATGCAAGTAATGTATTGCTTCAATTTAATTGTGTGCGTCAGGCAATAAACTTGCACCGTGTAAATGGCTCTTTCGCGTAAACTATTATTTAAGCTTGTCAATTTCAACTGTACGTCGCAAAAAATAGGTTATTTTTTATATTGTTGCTTCCCAGTTTCTTCACCCTTGTCAGCAAGTTTATGCTGGTGCTCAGTGCACAGGCTTGCATTATTCCCGTGATGTATTGAAGACATTACGTAATTCTGTAGGTATTATAAATTAAAACATATGACAACTAGCTTTGGCCCGCGACTCCGCACACATGTATGTCGACTATAGCTATGAAACTATCCAATTTCCTTTCCCGGGGTTCAAACTATCTCCACACCAAATTTCATAAGAATCGGTTCAGTAGTTTAAGCGTGAGAACGTAACAAACAGACAGACAGAGTGTACATGTGTACATATGAAACAAACAGTATGACAGTGTTACTTTAACATTTTAAATATTACTTTGGATAGTACATATTGAATATTAATGAATCAATTAGTTACAGTAAAGGTAGGTAGGTACTTAATCTTGTTATACGTACAACGATGTTAAAATGTTATAAAAAGTGAAGAAAAATATATTACCTACATTATTTTCTTATATTTAATTAGAGACACGCAGTTAAAGGGAAATTATGTTGTAAAACACAAACCAACCCAATAGTAAAATTACTGCAATTTTCATATGTTTTTGTATCCATCTATATAATTATGCACCTACTTTTCACACATCGTATTGGTGTCAGCAAAAAAAAAGTAAAACGTAAAACAAGTATGTATCTTACAATAAACCGTCACTTTAGGACATAAGTGGAGACCTCCGATTACAGATGTATTTAAGTGAAAATGATTTCGAATTTCTCTTATTTTGAGTACTGTGCACCAACCTGCCTACATTGATTTCCTTAATTTGCGGTCAACAACAACATAATAGGGGTAATTATAGTCCCCAAAAATACGCAGGTACAAGGGTTAATTGAATACAATACCTACCTGCTTACAAAGATACTTTTTTTAGTTGAGAAAATGACGACGAAATCGACATTTTAAAAAAGGGTACGTATATTACCTATTATCTAAAATGAATAAGACCGAGTATTTTTCCAACTAATCAAAACAATTTTTTAGTTGACAAAATGACGACGCAATCGTCATTTTAAAAAACACTAAAATAACAATATGTATCTATACCTATTGTCTAAAATGATTAAGACATAGTCTTTATCTAATGGGCTAGTTTCCAACTAGTCAAAACAACAACTCTTTAAGAAATTATAAAACGCAGATTTTATATGAAGATCTCATACAAATAGCGGTCTATGACGTCACTATTTTTTTCTCGTCAAATCACTTATTTTTATGACATGAACGACATGACATTTTTATGAAAAATTATAAAAAAAAAAAAATAACACATCGGGACTCAACTGTTGGCAGTTTAAATGTCAGGTTTTACTAACTAGCTGACCCGCGCAACTTCGTCGGCGTAAATTTTCCCCGTTTTTGCAACATTTTCCAATGCTGCTCCGCTTTTATTGGTCATAGCGTGATTTTATTTAGCCTACAGCCTTCCTCGATAAATGGGCTATCCAACAGTTAAAGATTTTTTTCAATTCGGACTAGTAGTTCCTGGGAATATCTCGTTCAAGCAAACACACAAACAAAAAGAAACTCTTCAGCTTTATAATATTAGTATAGATTAGTCGTTTGGATTTTTTTTGTTTATCAAGGAAACTAGACTATTGAAGTTGAAGTAATTATCATCGGATCGATAGGATAGATAGTCATCAATTCAAACAAAAGATTTTTTTTTTTTTTATAAGTGGCAACAGTTTCAATAATGGCACCTACCATCACTTCTGCCAAAGTCAGGTCAAGTAAAAGCGATTAAAGACTCATGTGATTATCAACCAACCTTTTTGTATAATGAAGAAGTATTACAAGGTACCTACTATGTGAAGGTGTTACCTAGGTACTCAAATAACTAGGTATTTTTGTTTTATTTCTTTCCAGCCTGTAGCACCGGTCTACATAAACTACAATTGAATAGGGTAGTAGCCAGTTGACATTTTACAATTGTAAAACTTATTACTCCACTGCCTACCGTCAATATATATTTAATTAAACCACCCAATTATTGGCGCTTTAAGAACCAATTATTGTTGGCACTTTTAACCGTAAATGTCAGCTGTTGTCTTTAAATTCTTATATTGGTTATTGGTATATTGCTTATTTTGAACAGAAAAATTATACTATTTTACTTTTTGATGAATACCAAACTTAAAAAATCTATGGGTTTCCTTATTTTTTTTCGAACTAAAATCTAAAGTGACAATAATTGGACGAGTGCCAACGACTGGGTGGTTTAGCCTACTTTTTTTTTGTTTCTTTTTATGGCTACACCTTACAGGCAAACCAATTTTATAACGTCAAGTGCAATGCACTAATTAGTGTTCGTGATTTAGTCTTTAAATTATCGACAGGAGTTATACGAGATGCTATTGGTCGATTTCATTGGACTGTCTGTAAGCACCATTGACGTAGAGAACAGGACTGCGCCATAACCTCACAAAATTGTCCACTCTCTAGAAAGGGACAACGCTACTTTGAGGACAATACCTGTCAAAGGCCGCACGAGTATTTTCTCTCTTTCACGCATTGCAGTCAATATTTACTTCTTAATTGAAAGGGATGGCGCACTCCTGGTCTATCAGTCAGCACTTCTGTACTTTAACTATCTACCCTATAATTAAAAACAGTTAGATAATAATAGGGTATTTGATTGAAGAATTATCTCTTTAAGAAACGTCAGTATCGACAGTATCAAAAATAGACGCCCCTTATGGAATGCTAGCATATGACGTCACGTTTTCTATGGTCAAATCATTTACTTTTAGTGTTTTTCTTTATGATTAAAAAAAACACGTTAAATTAATAAATGAACATATTTTTTCAGAACAGTTTCAAATACTCAATTGCGAGTATTGCTCGAATAATCAAACATCACTCAGTTAACTGTCCAAAGTGAATAGTAGCAACAAAAATACATATGCACGATTAAAGACAAGTATCGTTCAAGTATTCGGTGTGGCATATTTAGCAGCTGTCTAAACGCACAATGATCCGATGATGAGACTAAGTACTGTTGATTGCCCCATAAAAACAAACAAACCTACAAGCAATGACTCAGAAACAGTGGGCGGCACTTGTTGGACGAGTTTTTGTCATCAACGTTGTAAATCGGACTCGATTACATATTTACTTCTATAAATAATCGACTAATCATTACTTATAATCGAGAAGTGCCAATCATAAGTCAGTGATCTCTCGGCTAATAAATTGAATGTTGTTTATCTATGGATAACGTCGGATGTCAAATTAGGCGAGATAAGCGCCGTAGCAAAAAGTCGTTTAACTTTTTTTATGTAATGTTTATTTAGTTACAATGAACTGTACCTGCCAATTCCAAAGTTCAATATTGGCTATACCTATCTCTACGCATTTTTTTTGAAATACCTATCAATTTATTAGTTTGTGCTCAAACTGATTTTTTAATCTCAAAGCTGTATTATTTTAGAATAAAAAGTTTCTTTGATTATCTAGTTCTTAATTTAAAAAATACAGGTAATTTAGTGTAGGGACTCTAAAAAAATACGATATTAGTCTCCACAATAAATCACCTCGACCATTAAAAAAAAATCCTTGCAAGAGCAATTTTTTTTTTAATCTAATACAGATACACTGGTTTAACTTATAAAATCCCTTTAAATTAAGGGATTGTAATTAGTGAAAATAAAAATGTCGTCAGTTGTCGCGCTAAAAGTGAACGTACGCGTGCCGTACAATAAAACAAACAATTTTACCTGCAATCATATTTTTTTACTTGTAAAACAAATAAGTAAGTACATAGTACTAGTGGTTTAAATATACGAATGATAATGGTCACAAAACATAGAGTAGTCACAGAAGGAAAGCTTAGCGTCGTGTATTACGCGATCAAGCAACGCACAACGCACAAGCTGGGTGTCTAAATATAAATATAAAAGATAAACTTACAAGAAAAAACACCTTCAAAAATCCCGTACATAGGTACTAACATACATACGGACATACGGAAGCTAATAAAAGCGTGTTAAGAAATCATGTCGGTCGCATGGTCGTCGACATGTGCGTTGCTCAAGCGCGGATACAGGGGGCAACAGGGGCAATTCCCCCCCCCCCCCCCCAGACTTACCTGAATTACATTTTTTTAGGGAATTTTGACACTGGATCAGAGTGTTTAGGCAGGAAATTGCCTTCTATGGTGATTTATGGTGTACCGGTGTTGAATCAAACGCATGGTGCACACTTGTCCGGTTGAGTCAAATGTTGCCCCTCCCCCACAGAAAAAAGTTCTAAATCCGCGCCTATTGCGTGAAGCTTTTCTACTGTACTCTCGGTGTTTTATGTAATAGTCCTAGCACTTGATAATCCCTTCTCAGAATAGCGATGAGTGACAAATGCTCCAGTCATTCGTCATTTCCAGCAAACCGTAGGTATTACTATTTCAATTTGCACGACATCTTTCTTAAAGTACATCGTTTTGAAGACTTTAGCATCACTTTGTTGACATTGTATTTACGCGTTTGTTTGACTAGTAAAGTTTACAATGAAGTGTAAACAATAGTTTCTAAGAAAACCAATGTTTAACAAGTTTAATGTGAGCAAATTATCGTTAACAGGAACTGAGGCTTTGTTATACTTTGTAGATAAGTAGTCATAATTGACATGAAATGTTTATATTCTTCTAATTTGCTGTCGTATACTTCAACAATTTTAATAATAACGGTACATAGTTATATTTATTTTTTGATGAAATTAAACTTATGTACTAGGTATGAGGTTTTGGGTTTGATATTGATAGGTGAAATTTTATGGGCGTTATAAATATTTGCTCCAAGTCTGTATATAGGTACTGTCTATGTACGTTTGTAAAGAAACACATGACTTTAGGTGGTAGTCTTATTTAAAAAAACATTACCTATATTGAAAGCAGGTTTTTTTTTTAAAACAACTACTCACGGTTCAAGCCCTGTGTTGCGGGAGACTTTAGAAACATACAAGTCACCGACACAAAGTACACCCAGATTCGAAACAACAATTTGTGGATCACACAAAGTGGCAGTCGGATACACTCCAACAGAGGCAGTCATGTTTGAAAAAAAAATCGTTATCTGTAAAGTCGGTTTACAGACGATAATTTTACATTTACGCCATTCGCTGTTGCTTAGCAACCAATCAATATCGTGGCGTCGCTATTCGCTGATAGGCAATACTACACTTGTATCAACCAATTAGCAGGCGGAACGTGACTCTTAGGAGGAACGTTCACTTGAATCAGCCTATCAGCAGGCGGAACGTGACCATAGACAGAACTTGGCACGTTTCCAGGAGTGCAGCCGGTCATCGATTTATAAGACGTCAAAAATGCTCGGTAGAAACAAGTCATTACGCGATTAACTTGGGTTACAACGTCCTTTTGATTTATGTAAAATAAATTAATAAAAATAACCTTATTTACATATCTATCTGATAAATCCGAGGATAATAAATACGAAAGCCTGTACTCATTATCAAGATAGCGTGGCAAGCTCACTTATTTAAAATATTTGCATCAGAAATTGTCGTGATTAACCTGTGAATTGGCAGCGCGTCGGGTTTCCTTTGCCAATTTCAACAACTTTCGCCGGCGAAGGCTGCAAATTACCCACATTATGGGGTAATTCGTACATGTTGACATCACTTGAAGACCACCGCATAACTTGTAAGATTTATGACCGGTAGTGAAAATAACTGCAGCCTCCAATGATGAAATATTGTTTTCTATATTTGTTTTTGTTTTCCTTCTTAGGTTTTATGATGTCTACTAAAGGCGCTATTCCATTACGCGAGTTACTTGTATACAAGTTGCAAATTACAACTTGTAGTATTCGAACTAGTCAAAAGATTGAAATCAATAGTGTTTTGTTGTTGATGTCGTACTTGTATGCAAAGCTTGATGAAATAGCGATTTTAGAGTCAGTTATGTTTGAAAGATCCATTTTATATTCGTTGCAAGTCAATCACTTGAATCGAAATATACAAATTCTTAAAGCCAACTTACACTTGCTGTACCAAGATTTGCTAGACCGAGTGCCGGCGCTAGTCCCGCTGACAAAAGCCCTGGTGTATGCGAAGATGTCCGCGCCGGCCAGACTTGCTTGTGCCGTTTTGTTGAAATATACTGTTTAAGCGTTTAAGCTTTGCTTTTTCATCATCATCATTATCAGCCTATCGCAGTCCACTGCTGGACATAGGCCTCTCCAATTGCACGCCACTTTGTTCTATCTCCGGTTGCTTTTTATCTAATGTTAAACTTCCATTGAGCAGTTTACTGAGGTCTCAAATGGAGTTGCTGGTGGTAGGACTGGATAGGCATGAAATGGCATCCCGTGGCAAGATTCTTCTGCTTCATGGTCTGTCTGAGGAGAGCGGCGGTGACCTTACACCTAAGGTAATTAAGATCTTCGCGGACAAGATGAACATGGACAAGGTTTCGCTGAAGGACATAGCGACCTGTCATCGTTTGGGGAGTAACACCACAAAACCGCGTCCAACATTGGTGAGGTTTGAAAGTCGAGCCCTGCGGACCGAAGTCTGGCGCAGTAAGTCTAAATTAAAAGACACTGGTATCACTATTTCGGAGTTTCTTACAAAGCCGAGGCATGAAGTTTTCATGAGCGCTCGGAAACTCTATGGAGTACGTCGCTGCTGGACATCTGATGGTAAGATCGTGGTACAAGTGTCGGACAACTCCAGACAAAAGATCGAGTCTGCAGGTGAGCTTAAACAACTTCTGCTCAAATTCCCAGCAACAGAATCGACGCAAGATCGGGCATCGAGTACAATCTCGCGTCCTCGCAGGCCGGCGAAATGATTTACTTTTATTATTATTTCAATTGTAAGTTTATTTTTATTTGTAGGTTACATTAATTTTAGTTTGACAATTGTCACTTGACGTTTTGTTTATTTTTATTTGTCGTTTAGTAATATTAGTGTAAAAGCAATTGTGTAACTTTGAATATCGGCCTTTTTATCCAATGTGTGTAACTTTATCCTGCGAGTGCTTAGAGGATAGTCTAAATTTAAGTTTTTTTTTATTTTTTTTTATTATTTATAGACATATATATTTATATATATTATTTTATATATTTATAGTATGTTAGACGATGTTGAAGATAGTTTTGCGTCCTGTTGTTCTTCTTCTTCTTGTTCAAGTGATAAGAGCTTCGCCAGTGCTTTTAGTGACGATGATTCAGTACTCCTCCGTGACCAATTATCTTCTATCTTTTCGTGTTGTCCCAAATATTTTAACGCTGTTCACATTAATGCTCAAAGCATTCACGCGCATTATTCAGATTTATTGTCGTCTTTTGACTCCGAGCTAGTCCATGCTGTCCTTGTTTCTGAAACTTTTCTTAAACCTGTCCTTCCTTCAACTCAATATTCTCTGCCGGGATATAAGCTGGTGCGTAATGACAGAACAGGCAAGGGGGGTGGGGGGGTTGCCGTCTACCTAAGAGGTGACATACCTTATAAATGTGTTGACCAGTCACCGAGTGAATATTCACAATCTGCTGAACATCTGTTTATCGAGCTCGACTTTAAACATTCAAAGGTATTGCTAGGTGTGTTCTACAGCCCTAACTGCCACATAGATTACTTTTCTGCTCTTGAAACCAAACTCGAAAATTTCTCTTCGCTTTATGATCACTTTATAATCCTCGGAGACTTTAACACGTGTCTTTTGAAGGATGATCTACGTAGTCGCAAACTCTGTTCTCTTGTCTCTTCTGTCAATATGCAAATTCTTCCTTTAAATGCCACTCACAGAGCTCCTCACTGTACTCCTTCACTTCTAGATCTTATTCTTGTTTCTAACCCCAGTAAGGTAGTTACGTATGGACAGTTTCCCGCTTCTTTTTCTTATCATGACCTTATATATCTCTCGTATAAGATTCGTCCTCCTAAGCGCAAGAGTAAAATTCTCCTGCTTCGCAGCTTTAACAGCTTGGATCTGGAACGTTTGAGAGCTGATGTAAATAACATTGACTGGACTCCTATCTATAACTCCAACGTTCTTGATGATAAGGTGCTTATTTTTACTAACACCTTAACGGCCATTTACGACAAGCATGCACCAAAAAGAGTAGTAAGAGTTAGACATTTACCTGCACCATGGCTGTCTGAAAACATAAAAGCATTTATGGCTAAAAGGGATAAAGCCAAACGTAAATATAAAAAGTTCCCAACGGAAGATAACTGGCTGCTTTATAAAAAACTGCGTAACCGGTGCGGTCGTATGTGTAGAGATGCAAAGAGACGCCACATTCATGACTCCATTCAAAATCTCAATACAAAACAAGTATGGCAATTTCTTAAATCCCTTGGCATTCGTCAAACCTCCCCCAACAGTGGGAGCTATATAGACCTTAATGCACTTGTTGCTTATTTTTCTAGCTCTCCTACTACCATTCCAGACAATATTAAATGCGCTACTTTATTACATCTTTCCAGTCTTCCATTGCCGACTAGTACTTCTTTCTCTTTTCATCCAGTCTCAGAAGAAGAAATTCAGAAATCTATCCAATCCATATCAACTAAAGCAGCAGGCGAGGATGGCATTCAACTGCAAATGCTTCTTCCCATTTTAGAATATATCACACCAATTATTTCTCACATTATAAACTTTTCTCTGTATTCAAACACTTTCCCTACATCATGGAAGAAGGCTCACGTTATTCCGTTGCCTAAAGTATCGAATCCATCCATACCATCTCAGTTTCGCCCTATTTCTATTCTTCCCATAATATCTAAGGTTCTTGAGAGTATTGTCTATAGCCAACTGTCTTTCTATCTCTCCTCTAACGGCCTGTTAAGCCCTTTTCAGTCTGGTTTTCGACGTGGTCACAGCACTGTAACTGCCCTTATTAAAATAACTGATGATATAAGACTGGCCATAGAAAACAAACAACTGACCATTATGGTTCTTTTGGATTTTAGCAGTGCCTTCAATTCAGTTGACTTTGACCTTCTCTTAGGCATCCTAGCTTCTCTGAATATTTCTTCTTCTGCAGTGTCCTGGTTTAATTCCTATCTTCGGGGTCGCTCACAGACTGTTCGCTGTGATGATCTTTTCTCTGAATGGCGAGATTTAACCACTGGCGTACCCCAAGGTGGTGTTCTCTCTCCTCTTCTCTTCTCCATTTTTATAAATGCTATTACAAAGGTCCTATCTTCAAAGTATCATCTCTATGCAGACGATCTGCAACTGTATCGTCACTTTAAAGCTGATGAAATTACTGGTGCTGTTACTACAATTAATAATGACCTTGAAGAAGTAAGTTTATGGGCTAAAAAATTTGGACTTCTAGTCAACCCAGATAAGTCTCAAGCTATTATTATTGGTGGCAGATATATGTTAAATTTGTTGGATCACCAGAATCTTCCTCAAGTGTTTTTTGATGGAGTTAATATACCGTTTACAAAAAGTGTAAAAAATCTTGGTGTCTTTATAGACTCAAATCTTTCATGGGATGTCCACATTACGGAAATAAGTAGGAAATTATTTTCCTCATTTCAATCTCTCAAACGTCTTCAGAAGTTCTTACCGTTCCAAACTAAAGTTACTCTTGCTCAATCTCTTCTACTTCCACACATAGACTATGCCGATGTTTGTTTTCTGGATGCTAGGGAGGAACTCGTTGACAAACTCGAACGTCTGCAGAATTTGTGTATCCGCTTTATTTTCGGATTACGTAAATACGACCATGTCTCCGAATCTCGGAAAAATCTAAAGTGGCTACCGATTCGGCAGCGTCGTAACTCACACATTCTTTCACTTCTCTATACTATTCTTCACAATCCTAACTCTCCTTCCTATCTACGTGAACGCTTCAATTTTCTTGTTCCCAGGGGTAAACCCTGTCGTTCCGCCTCCTCTCTTCTATTGAGTACTCCCGCTCACAGCTCCAGCTGTTACGATAGCTCTTTCACCATAAAAGCGGTGAGGCTTTGGAATTCTCTTCCTCACCCTTTACGTGACAGCCTCTCTCTTAACGTTTTTAAAAAAGGACAAAAGAATATTTTCACTCTATCTAATTAAGTATGTATTATAATATTTTATTTATGTAATATTAATATGTAAGTGTATGTATTATCTGGTATGTATATATATATTATATGTATTTATTTAGGTATATTTTATGATTTTGAAATAACATACGTTTATGTATGTAAGTATGTA
The DNA here is from genome assembly GCA_945859575.2 of Herminia tarsipennalis. Classification (NCBI taxonomy): domain Eukaryota; kingdom Metazoa; phylum Arthropoda; class Insecta; order Lepidoptera; family Erebidae; genus Herminia; species Herminia tarsipennalis. Next base: position 20,424,201 of record OX243839.2, read on the forward strand.
CTTACTGTTTATTTATACATATGGTTTAATTTCTATTTTTTCTTTTTTTTTTCTTTTATTGTTACACTTCCGACTACTTTTATAAGTTTATCTTTCTACTATCTAGAGCTCAAAGGTTTGCTGGTAGAAAACTCAATTTTGAGTTAAGCTCGCCTTTGTACATATTTACTTTTATTTTGTATTTATTGTTTGTATATTTTTTTTCTGTGTACAATAAAGAATTTGAATTTGAATCGATGGCTGTACTGTTTTAGTATATATAATTGTAAGAGTTCTGATGACTGATCTGTCATCAGATATTTTCATAGAGTAACTCGTTTATAGGTTTAAAATACCTAGGTAGGTTTATAAAAAGGGGAAAAAAGCTCAAAAAATTGCTCTTATTAATTGGTTAAATTCCTTATTAAAATATGTACCTACTAGTATGCACAAATTCATTATTTCTCCTGTTTAAATAAAATGTGGGCCTTAATCCACTTTCATACTTAACTTGCACTACAAAAAATCTTTATTTTTTGTAGTGCAAGTTAAGTATGCAGGTGTCTTTACACCTGCTTACATTATTATAATTGATTATTATTCGATTTCATACCAGTAATTGATGTAATTGATTAAAACACTGACGTCGGCATCAATCTTATAAGGATCGTTGAACGGAAGGTGAAAAAACTGACGTGTTATTGTCCTTTGGTTATCTAAAAATATCCAGTCAACTAATTAGTTCTTAGAAGTGTAGCCAGAATGAAACAAAATCACTATACAGAATGATCTGTAATATATAAATAACCTCCCACTCGTCGTTTAAAATTCGAAGTAAAATCGTTGTTTATCACAATAAACAAGGTAACAAGGTTTAGGCCCTAAATCTGACTAAAAGCAATGAATTTACTCCGAGGTCTTACATAAATGTATGGGAGGTTGTTGGGTGACCAAGGTGACCAAATTTATAAGTTAAATATTTTTCAAAACTGAATTACAAAGTTATTTAGTGTAATGTAAAAAAGCCGCGATCGGGAGTCATTAGTATATAACAAATCACCCTGTATACAAGTAACAATGTGATAATTACTTATTTAAATATATATTATTTTGACTGCCTCAAAGTGGGAATATGTACGACTGCTGCGCGGTACTGCAGCACGGGAGCCAGGCGCACCTGGGACACCACTATGTGGCGGTACCCACATATAATAATATAAAATAAATTGACACTTGACAGCTCGCGTCAAATCCTGAATCGCGATATAGAAGTTTTCACAGCTGCTAACTATAAATACAAGTTCCCAACGTTAACCGTTGGGCCGCGGCTCGCCAGGCACGATTACCTCGCCTGGTCGGAGGATCCTCCCATTGTGTTGGAGGGACTTAACACCTTGCCCTCCACACCTATATGTAATCCACAGTTTGTTATTCGAGCCTCAGTGTACTTTGTGTCCGTGATTGTATGTTTGTAAAGACCCCTGCGAGCTCGCACCACAGGGCTGGGTAGCCCTGTGGTGCGAGCACTTGTCCGATATTTTTAAAGACATTTCCGCACTAGGGTTAGTGCGGAAATGTCTTTAAAAATATCGGACAAGTGCGACTCGTCCATCGAGGATTTCCTTGGGAGTGTCGAAATATAGGTACGGTTTTTGTGACATAAACAGCTGTATCTTTTTTTACCACTTACAAATTTGATTTTTTTTCACAACTTCCTTGATTGTACAGTAGACCTGAGTAAACGGTTTTACATAATTTCAACTCGATATCCCCACGCGTGCCCGAGATAAAGGGTCTTAACAGACAGACAGACGGGCGAATAACAAAGTGGTCCAATAAAGGTTTCATTTTTTCCTTACCTACAAAACCCTAAAAATGAATAATAATGCTATCCTTACCGATTCCGATTACGGCACAGCGAAGTGGCCAATTCCATCAGGTACTAGCCAACTACGCAGGATAGGTATATCAAAGAGCCCAAGTATAGGCACTATATTCTCTCATTCTTATGACCATTCTATTGTCGTCTATGTAGGTAGGTACTATGAACAGACAGTGGTACCATTACATTTTAAAATAGTTTCCTTATCCAATCCAAATTTGATTACAAAGTTTAAATTAAATACAGGGTATGAAGTTTCATTTAATAAAGCCACAATTACTGAACACGTAACTAAGACTTGAAGTAATTTTATAGGCATTTCTTGCCAATTACTTTACAATTTTTTCTGTCTTTCAAAAATGCAATTATTGTATTTGTAAAGTAATTGGCAAGAAATGCCTATAAAATTACTTCAATGTTCGGCCTGCGACATCATAATTTGTTAAATTGCTCTCTGTAACGAAGCAATAACAAAAAGCCGTGATAGTTCTTTAATTACCGGCCAGATGGCGCATGCGAGGGCCCAACTCGCGAGCATCAAAGGATAGAAAAAAATTAGGTCTAGTAAAATAGTCCAGATAGGTGGTTCGATTCCGGCCCCGGTTTAGCTACGGAAGTCTCGGGTTCCTGTTTCCTGGTTCTGGATTTAATTTTTTTTTATCTTTAAAAAATGCAATTATTGTATTTGTGACTAAGACTGTCAGTGCATGTATAGTATTTATAGCAAGACCTAACCAGGTCAGATTTCATCATGGAATTAGGTATGATGTTGGAAGCTTCAGTTTGGAAAGAATTTATCTCGAAGTTCACCACTGGATTCAACTTGTACAAAGAGCCGCAGGCAAAAGACAATAGTGAATAATAAATATCATACAATCAACCCATTATCGATAGCAAACAAATTAACATTCAAAAATATTAATCAGAGAGCCAACCGATAAAATATAAAAATCAATAGAAAATAATAACAGCAATTCATGTAACAGAAACCAATTTAGATATGGTTAGGTAAGTATACATAATGGAATCAAACTATATCTCAAACAGTAAGTTGTCGAAGCATGGTTATTATTATTTGCACAGCCCTATCATTTAATAATCGTCGCCTAAAGCCAATCAATAAAATGTTCAATTGCTCACATTGGAAATGGTTCCTCTTATTTTCTAAATACACACATCAAAAGTGTCTAGGGATCAACATATATTTTTGCAATAACTTTTCTCCTGATTGATTTTTTTTTTTATTTCTTTAAGGATTCATCAAATAAAGTGTTTTCGTTTGTCACAGTAACGATAAACCAAGTCACCTTTGCATTAATAAAGAAATTTGCCATTTTCCTAATAAAGGGATTTTTGACATTTGAACCACTAACATTAAAGTTCGAAAAAAAGACTGAAATAACAGTTTTCTTTAAAATTTTATTGGGTAACTTAAACAATTAATAATCCGTGTTTCTACCGCAAACACTAACAACACAAGAACATCGGTTTGGCATACTCAAAATGAGTTCATCCAAATCACGCTGTGGAATGGCCGCCCATGTTCGTTGCAACAACAAAAAAAGGTCTTCTTGCGACTGGATACCCTCCATATTCGGCAGAGCTCTTCTCTGTAGCATATCCCATGCATGCTCAATCGGGTTCAAGTCTGGCGACTGAGCAGGCCAGGGCAGGACATTGATGTTAGCTGCGGCGAGAGTCTGTCTTACAACTCTTGCGGTGTGCGGTCGTGCATTATCATGCATTAACTGAAATAAGGGACCGATTTGCACTTGTAGAGGAACGATGACGTCTGATACAATCGTCTCAGCATAAATTTGAGCGTTGAGGTTGCCTCTGATCCAAATCAACTCAGTTCTTCCGCCGATCCAAATACCCGCCCATACCATGATGGTTCCACCACTATAAGGATGGACTTCCTGGCAGGATTTTAATCGCTGTTGGCGTCCAGGGGTTCTCCAGTGTCGTATACGTCTTGTATCCGGTCTCATACCAAAACGAGACTCATCAGAAAAGCACACGAAACGCCATTGTTCTTCTGCCCAATTTCTGTGTTCAAGAGCCCATTGATATCGAATCCTACGATTGTGCATTGCTATAGGTGGTACCCGTAGCGGTCTTCGGGAATGAAGGTTCACTTCATGCAAGCGGTTTCTGACTGTTTGGTCGCTAATTAAGTTCCCTGAAGAGTGATGAAGCCTCACGGCTAACATCATGGCGGTTATTGTTGGACCTCTTCGAGTTAAGATTTGAATGTATCGGTCTTGTCTCCGTGTGGTGCAGCGATACCGTCCTCCATGGCGCTCAGCCACGGTACCAGTGCTTCGGTAACGTGTCCAAAGTCGACTGATAACACTCTGACTTGTATTCAGAGCTAAAGCCACAGTACGTTGCCGGGAACCAGCTTCTATCATTCCCACGGCTCTGAGCATTTCTTCCCTGCTTAAATGACGTCGCCGCTCCATAATAACGTTGGTTTTAATCAGTAGTAGGGAAACAGTAGCACTAATAATGTCTTCAATGCGTTGTATGTTTTTATAGGGAAAATATTGACAGCTGATTTTCATCTTTTACTCGAATTTGATTCACAGTTCCTGATTCAAATTATGAAATGCACCAAAAAGGATCCATATAAATTTATAAAATCATAAATTTATTACAAAGCCACATCTCAATCTCAAGAAATCCGCATAAAAATGCTTGATCCCTAGACACTTTTGATGTGTGTATTTTAAGCTAGCATTTTGATTTTGGTTTTCACTATAAAATGTCTATTATGTCGACCTTCTGATTTCTAAACAATGTAAACTTCTTCTTCTTAGTCCTCGCCTTTTTCCGTTAACTTCTTTTCTCATTTTGAAGCACTATTTACTGAGGTGATAATCGTCGTCACTGACAGATCCATCTCCTTCTACTTCTTCTGGACCTTCGTCAACCATGTAGTTTGTGGCCTGCCTCTCCCTCTTTTTGCTGCAGCCATGAAAAGTTCTACATTAGGCCCTTTGGGTTCGCGTAAAATGTCCAAACTACCTTAGTCTGGATTCTTAGTTTCTAAACAAATTAGTAGATAAACAAACACAAATATTTGCAACCGTAGGTTTGCAACAGTCGTAATGGTCAAGTAGAGTATTTATAAAAAAACCATGGAAATAAAGCTTCATACAACCTATCACATATTATGCCATAAACATATTAAGCGTGCATTTATAACGACCGGAAAGTCAATGATCAAATGATTTCATCTGACATAACGTTACTTAATTTTACTAAAATAACAGCATATTATAATTTTATTACCAGTTTAATCTTGTTATAAAATTTGGTGAGTATTATCACAAAATACAGAGAGTACAGAATGTAACTTTCTTGTACTCGCTCTAACAACCATACCTATGTAAAGAGTAAACAACGTCCACGGCAAGGGCGCAGTTAAGCTACCGCCGTATCAGCCATATCAATAGGGATGTTGACTGTCAAATCAGTCTCTTTTTATAAAATTTCAAAACTACAAGCTCTATAGAAACGTGTATGGAATAACAAACTGTTACGTCATAAGTTCCCATCGTCAAATCATTACTTTTAGCATTTCGTTTTTATATTTTTAAATTCAAAAACATGTTAAAATGTAAAAGAACAGTAGTCAATTACCCAAATATACGGGGCCCCCAGGCTACAAGGGTCCCAGACGTCGATTGCAACCCCACCGTGTGACACACACTGGCCGAGACTCACATTAGTCCTTTGACCGATTGGGCTTTAGGCCCCAACAAATTTTGATACAGGACCCGTCTAAATCAATCTACGCCCCTAGTTCACGGACATGGATACTTGGACCACTTGGAGCTACTTTATTCCGTCAGTAAGTCTTGAGGGGTTCCATGTCCATGAGCAATGTCTATGTGTAACGCTGAACGCACATAGATAGACATAGCACGGTCATCGTATATCGGGTACGGAAGCTTGAAGGATTGGGCACGTTGATACCAACAACGACCAAAAAAGTTCCGAAACGGTCATTCTCCCAACTGCCCTGTGGCGCGGTGGGAGTGTATCCGACTGCTACGCAAGAGGTCGTGAGTTCGATCCCCACCCAGGATAAAACTTAGTGTGATGAGCACAATGGTTTATTCTGTGTCTGGGTGTTATTTATCTATAATATGTATGTGTTTAAAAATATATAAGTATGTTTGTAGGTTGTCTGGTTTCCATAGCACAAGCTCTGCTTAGTTTGGGATTAGGATAGCTTTGTGTGAGTTATTATTATTACTCGATTCGGCATGAAATTGCTGTCACTTTCTACAGGTAACGTAAGTACAAAAGAGGTCAATGGTGTAGAGGTTCCACATCGCATCTCGAGCACGGGAGTTTGAGGAAAGTATGTACGCAGTACCTATAAAGGTTACCGACATAGTTTAGAGGATTAGTAAGTTGAAGTGGCAATGGGCAAGCCACATGGCATGACCGCCAACGACAAAAGATGGGTTCCGTCCCCATCTTGGTTCTCAAGTGGAGGCCACAAGCTGGAAGATGCAACGCAAGACGGCCGTGGCCTCACGACCTAATTAAGGTCGTTTAAGGAGCCATTGGATGCAGATCGCTCAAAATCAGTCGTTTTGGTAGTCTTTGGGGCAGGTATACGTTGATAAGACTGCTGTAGGTATAACATTTGAAGAAATCGGAAGATTGTGTTCTGCACTCTCGGTGTTTTGTTGTAAAATTAACTACGTTCACAGCAAAGTGTTAGAGCAACTTAATGATGATTTGGAGGAACTACACTTTTATATTAAAATAAAATAACCTTCAAATGGTAGCTAATTACGGTCCCGCGTGTAATTTTGTTAAGTAGGAACACCGCTGATGAAAATGAAAGTAAGTACTTAATAACACAGAATACCGGAGAGTACCGAAGCATAGAATACCGTACAGAAAGAAACTTTATACAAAACGCTCTTGACGCACACACCTTTAGACATCGCTTGCGGAGACGGAGTCACGGAACACGTCAGGTTCTTTTCACACATTCCGATTTCAATCCGGCGCCAGTTACCCGGTGCGAATGATGAATGATTGCGAGCGACCGGACCGGACGTACGCCATGTGAAAGCTACTGTACATCGCCATACACTTCACCCCGAGTACCCAGTCGTCGGCTATCCAACCGACGACGCCCGAATTGAAACCGGACCGTGGGAAAAGGACCTTACAGAGTGAGGGATTCGTGATTCCGTGTTCATGAACGATCATGCCTTCTGTACACTTAGTCTTCTGTGTGGTAATAGTGTTGGGAAATCATCTCGTTGTAAAAAACTGTCGGTCATCGGCATGTTTTGATATGTATTACATCATTTTAAGGTTTTTTTAGGGTTCCGTACCTCATAAAGAAAAACGCTCCCTTAAAGGATCACTTTGTTGTCCGTCTGTCTGTCTGTCTAGACCCTTGGTCTCAGGAACGCATGGAAGTATCGAGTTGAAAACCATATACTCTGGTCTCTAATTCCTTGAAGCTGTGAAAAAATCAAACTTCTAAGTTAACTTGAAAAAGGCACGGCCGTTTATGCCGCAAAAAAATGTAGTTTCAAAATTCGCGGCTCCGCCCGCGTGAATGTCGGTTATCGCGATAAAAACTAACCTTTGTCCTTCCCCGGGACTCAAACTATCTCCATACCAAATTTCATCTAAATCGGCTCAGCTGTTTGAGCGTAAAGCGTAACAGACAGACAGACAGACAAACAGGCAGACAGAGTTACTTTATATTACATTTATAAAATTAGTATGTTTATGGACTAGTATGGATAGTATGGATTTTCCGTTGACCTAGAACCATGAAATTTAGCAAGTAATACCATCTTATATTACAAGCATAGGGAAAAGTCTGAAAACTATACATTGTAATTAACTTTACAACGGAACAACCCTTGGTGGGCGAGTCCAACTCGCACTTATCTGGTTTCTAGTCTGTGTTTATGATTAAATTGTTCAGCATGAACAACACTATTCCAGGTTTACCTTGTTTTTCATTCGTCGTAAATGACAACCGGGTTTTTATAGACTGTATCATTTGATAGTGCCCTAATGTTGTGACCTGCCTCCAAATAAAAGTACCTAACTGAACTACCTAAGACCTAGACAGATGCACCGTATATTTTATTGCGAATCGTGACAAATCGCCGTCGCCCCGTGAAATTTAAGTGTCGTCACGCAATTAGTTACAGAACATTTTAAATTTCTCACGATATAAACAAATTCGCAGTGCGGCCACCGACATTCTACTAATGTTATAAAATCTGAAAGTTTGTAAAGATTAATGAAAATTTATTTGTATTTGACGCCAAAACTACAGGATTGACTACATAGTAATGTAATTTACACATCAGAACAACAGCTATTAAAATTGAACATAACGCTTGCGAAACGAATGAATGATTTCGTATCATTCGTTCGCCCCCACACTACAGGGCCCGCGAATGTTTACCAGGTCCGCCAACAAATTTTGATACAGGAGCCGTCTAAGGCAAGCTACGCCTCTGGTATGTACCTATGTTTAATATGTTTAGGATTCCGTAGCTAAAATGGCAAAAAAGGAACGCTTGTAGTTTCGTCATGTCCGTTTGTCTGTCTGAATAGTTTTAGGGGGGGGGGGGGCACCCCACACATGTAACAGAAGCAGATTTTTTTTTTGCAAACATCAACATGTGGCACCTCATTCGACAGGTCTTTCAAAAATATTTAAGGTTTTTAATAAACTTTTTTGATTGAGTGAATATTTTTGGAAATAATCGCTCCGAAAGTTGCATAATTTGTGTCCCCCCCCCCCCCCCCCTTAACTTTTGAACCGTGTGACCAAAAAATAGGAAAAAAACACAAAGGTAGCGCTTAATAAGTACTTTGAACTAAAATTATTTCGGACATGATCGGATATACCGTCAAACACTGCGTTTTTCAACAAAACTGCGTAAGTGCCATAAACATACGCTCTTCTGCTAATGCAATTATTCAAGGCTGCGGAACCCTACACTGAGCATGGTCCGACATGCTCTAGCCCGGTTTTTAAGAATTTGTTTTTACGAAATAGCCGTCGTTTCGTGTCGCAGTCATCACGAATCATAGCCAGTGGAGCGGCTGCCTCAAAACACAGCCTTAATAGTCAAAAATAGAGCTTTCATTTCCCACATTTTTGACGCAGCAACATTAGATATCTAAATTGTATTTTAATGTACTACCCACTTTAGCTTTACACGCATGAATCACTTTTCAACCGACTTCAAAAAGTTTTTTTTTTTTTTTTTTTTTTTTTTTTGTATGTTTGTTCACCGATTACGCAAAGACGGCAGGACCGATTTGAAAAATTCTTTTTGTGTTTGAAAGGGTATACTTCCAAGTTGGTCCCATTGTCCCCAGATCACGATCTGATGATGGGATCCTGGAGAAATCGAGGGAACTCTTAAAATATTAAAAGCACACCTACAGTGATTTAGGTATATTTCATAGTGATTCGTGCATTTACTCTTAAAAAACACCAATTGGTGAAGTGGAACTGATGATGAAGACCAAAAATTACGAGCAGACCTATTCAATATTTCACAGTTTGCGATTCAATTAAGTACTTTAATATGGTATTGAGTAGCACTTTAATCTCGATATACTACTATTATACAATGTAATAAAGCTGATAGTGAACTCCTCAACAATTAACGGCCCTGCATCGGGGCAAGCAATATTTCGTAAAAGGATTTGAGCAGATGACATAAGCCTATTGTAACTTAAGTGAATTATAAACCAACCCACTAAAAAGTGAGAAATAAAAACTTTTTAACAAAAAATATTACCGACTTCAAAAATAAATACAAGGCAACTAAAAAGCAAAAACTAATATACCTAGAATAACAAAAACAAATTAAACATTTTGAAGTTGGTGCAAAAAGAATAAAACATAAAGACTACTATTTCATGGCACCAACTTCAAAATGTTTAATTTGTTTTTGTTATTCTAGGTATATTATTTTTTGCTTTTTAGTTGCCTTGTATTTATTTTTGAAGTCGGTAATATTTTTTGTTAAAAAGTTTTTATTTATTCCTATGTAGCTTGCTAAATTGATCGACACTTAGTACTTACTACGAACGTGTATCCACCTACCTACTATTAAAGTAGTGTAGTGGAAGACATTAAATTTATTTGCGGATCTCCACATAGAAATGATAAAATAAGTAGTTTTTAATCGAAGTACCTACGTAGATATTAAACTGAATAACGAATCAAATAATTAAGAGTGTTTCATCCTGTCTGTACACCTAGGTATCTATAAAATAATTGGTTTATTTTTAGGATTCCGTAGCCAAAATGGCAAAAACGGAACCCTTGATACTTTCGTCATGTCCATCTGTCTGTCTGTCTGTCTACCCGACCGTATGTCACAGGCATTTTACTCAAAGACTACTCAATGAATGTTGATTAAATTTAGTGAAAAGGTATCTTGTAGTAGCCGCTACCTTGTTTGATTGAGCTAAATAATAATAATAAATATTTTAATCTTTAAACTCCATACATGAAACAGAAGCTGAATAAATATTTTTTCAGCAAACATCAACGTGTGGCACATCATTCGACAGGTTTTTCAAAAACATTTTAAGGTTTCTAATATTTGTTTTTGATTAAGTCAATATTTTTGGAAATAATCGCTCCGAAAGCTGCATAAATTTTGCCCCCACCCCCTTAACTTTTGAACGCGTGGCCAAAAAATATGAAAAAATAAAACAAAAAGGCAGCGCTTAATAAATACTTTAAACTAAAATCATTCCAGACATGATCGGGTGTACCGTCATTGAGTTATTGCTGAAAAACTGCGTTTCTCAACAAAAGGGCGTAAGTGCCATGAACATAGGCTCTTCTTCTGATGCAATTATTCAGTGCTGCAGAACCCTACACTGAGCATGGTCCCACATGCTCTTGCCCGGTTTTTATTTTTTATATCGTACATTTTAAATAGATAAGTACTTCTGTTAGCCAATTATAGACAAAAAATCTTAGCATAAGTACAAAAAGCTCTTACTAGGTACATCAGGTTGTCCTAACAAATGACTTCTTTAATAACATAAGTACATTCAGACTGACCTTTAAGATTGCATGTGAGGAAATCGTTTTATTTTTTATACAATCAAACTTGAAGTACTTGGAAATAGGATCATAAGCTTTGCCAATTAAAACGGATGAAAAATTGCTTCCACCCAGTTAAAAAGTGTTAGTAAACATTTGTTATGGGGGCATTACACTGAGAGAATTATTTATTTAGCGCTACGTCACAGCGACACGCTCGCTGGCCTCAGTCTTCCGCACACAACCATTACTTCACAGTGCGCAGGAGCGCAGGTCAAAATAAAGTAGAATATTCGTTAGTACATATGTTAGATTACGAATGCCATGACTATGACAATTCGAAAGTCCTCGTTTTTGCATTTTTCCACAACTTCAAGATTTATTGCGGGATCAAATTAAGATATGTCCTTAAATTTCTTTATTTCATCTACTAGAAAAACTCTTTGACTAGTGACACAATTTTTTTCGTGTCCTAATATTTAGGTTTTTTATATAAATTTTTGAGAGAGCCGATCCCTGTTTCGCGTAATCTACCAACTTAACCCACTCCTAACACGAGCCATTGAGCTTAGCTGGAGAGGTTAACATGATTACTAGTAATTTGGACCACAATCCCACATTGCTAGTTATCTTAAAAAAAAAAAAACTAGCAAAATGTAACAATTTATAACTTTATTTAGAAAAACTTTTGGCCACTGCTTTCAAACTGCTGTTTGGAAGCAGTGGCGAACCTGGCGGGTGTCATCAGTGATTTTGTTTTTTGTCCGGGGCTACCCGGCCGGTTCTCCAGTGTGTAGAAGCACGATTACCTACATCTACATACTCTACAACTTTACTTACATCTATAACTATGAAGAAGATTGCATGAGGGTGATGTTTTTGAATGATCTTTAGCGATGAGGGAAAGTAGAATTTCAGAGGCAAGGTTTAAAATTCAGTTCTTTCAGACAAGATTTTAAAAATGTATACAAAAATAATAGGATTTTTTTATTGACAGACTGTGAATTCACTGACCGAAAAAAAGTTTTAGTTAATTCCGCACGAAACTTCCGTTATAGGTATTGCTTATTCTAGCTTATGTAGTTCCTAGGGAAAGTTGCGTGACGATAAAATGTATATCCTATAACTTAATCCGGACGTAGGAGATTATGCTCCCAAATACAATCTGTTTAGTAGTTTTTGCGCCAACCCCGAACGAACAAACAAACAGACACGATAAAAATTAAGCATGGTTTTGGATTCAGAAACCTTCAATTAGTCGATCTAGGTTAGTTTTTTTGTGTGTACCTACAGACACAGCTATTTTACAATTTCATATTAGTATAAATTATTTAGAACAATAAAATTGATTTTATTTTTAACATAACATTGGTCGGTTCTCTCTGATTAACTACCTATCTGCAGGTATCTAACGATCACATTTCTACACTTGATTGCTGTAAATCCCTAGTTTTAGTGTGTACACCTAATTGACTTAAACGCACTTGTTAGCGAAAATAATATTGATGGTAAACGAGCTACAAATATCTCACCCATCCCATAAACTAGGAATCTAAAACTCCTTAAAAAGTGTACGTAATTTATAAGCAATACGGACTTTCGAATATATGACCCGATATATGCAATAAACTGCCTCCTGGCGGTCTGCTTGTTATTGTGTATTGATTGAATATCCGTACTGTAAACGTCTTAGAAATAAAACTGAGAGTTATTGATTTATCCATTACGGACTCAAGTATGTATATCTAGGTATAGCTGACCCGCGCAACTTCGTCTACTTATATTTGTCCCGTTTTTGCAACATTTTTCATTGCTGCTCAGCTCTTAATGGTCGTAGCGTGATGTTATATCCTCCTTAAATGGGCTATTCAACAATAAAATAATTTTCCAATTCGGACTAATAGTTCCTGAGATTATCGCGTTCAAACAAACCAACAAACTCAGCTTTATAGTATTAGTACATATAGATAGAAATGTGCGACGGAGCAAATGTATGGCAATTCATGAGTCTGGGGGTGCAACGAATTCATAAACATCGTTCACGGCCTAGAATCTTAGACCACTTTGTTCTATTTATGCCTCTCACTCACAAGATGGTCCCGCGACCTGAAGAAGGTAGCAGTGCCAGATGAGCTGTTGGTAGTAGACCGTTTTGTAGAAGTCTTGATCTAAATATATTTAGCAGGACGCCTTCGGGCTAATGAAGACGATGAAGGGATGAATTAGATGACAAAAAATAACGCAATAATATCGCTTAATTTGTCTTTCGTCGAAACGAATTAAATCAAGATCAAGTAAATCGTTGCAATTATTTATCTTTAAACATATCAACTCAATGTATAATTAAGATCTGACCTTTTACGGGAAATTAAGTTATCCAAGAATCGTTCAATTTAATGAGTCAGTCTCATAGCAAATGTTAAATGAAATAGATTACGGGATGTACCTAAGTGGTACAGGGTGAAGAACCGTCCTTGAGAAATGCAGGCGCAACATGAGTGCCGTGTTTTTCTTATTTTGTACAAAGATATCCTGTTCATTTGTGCGTGTCCACTAATAGACTCATGACTAAACGGTTTTCAATAAAAAATGAAACCTCACAACAAAGTATCACTAGTCCACCTATGGCCATAAATGTTCAGTTTTTTTATAAATTTTACGACAAAAAACCGTTATTAACTACCTACTTGTTTGCTAATTTAGAAAACGGTATGTTTATCTAAGTTACTTTTGTTTTTATTGTTGCAATTTTATTTTTATTGTTGAAATTCGATGGGTCAATGTAAACAACGAATCGTTTCGTCATTATTAAATGTGTTGTCTTCCAAAAGGTCCAACTGGCCGTTTTTCGTAGAGGCTTCCCACTTCCGTATTTTAAACATTTGAAATTTGCATAATTACCTGGAATATGGGATACTTAATACCTACTTACTTAGTGTACAATTTAGGGATAACCTTGCAAATAAATAAGCTGCATTAATTAATAGAATTACAAGAACTAACATCATGTTGATAATGCTAAGGTGTATATAAATATTTTAAAGTAAACGCACTTATATTTCTTACTCTATTAAAAAATAACCATCTTTATTTATTAGGGCAACTCCCTACCTAATAATTATCCACCGAGATAAAATAATTAGGTGGCCACTTGAAGTCTATTTCAGTCGTCTGTAAATGAAGTCTGATCATTATGCATGCTCTTTTTCGCAGCAACTGTTAATCTGACAATGTATATCAAAGGCTCTGGGCGACAACTAGGCATAATTTGATTAAGTATATAAATGGACACTTAAATCGATTTCACAGTTAAACAGACGTATCCCATTTTACGACTACCATTTATAAACCAACCAAACAAGTACTGTAATACATTACAACCTAACACATTAGTACTCACCAGCCCACTGCACATTTATTGTTTTTTAATGACTGCTTTACAAACTTGATTGATGTAAAATACACAGTCATAATGTGTGAATATGTTATTCTCGTGCAAACGACCAGTGCCTCTGGCTAAATTTAAAAATGGAAATAATTATCTCTGGTTCTGGTTTGATTTTACAGATCGTTCTTAAAAAAACTAAAGATTTATTACTGGGTCACGCCTTCGGATATTTACCTTTTTGTTGGGCCAATATTGTCAAAGAAGTTTTATGACTTGACAACTATTTGTTAAGTTTTTATGTTTAATTTTGCAGTTCCACTTTCGCAATGTTTTTATTAACCCGTATCTTTTCTTCTCTTACAGGTACAATGGCGAGTACAAGCAATTTGCTGCTGATTTTGGTACTGATGACATTAGTATGTCACAGTTATGGCGGACCAATGAGGCGATCTCGAGCTGCAGCACTCCCGGCAGAAGAACCTACGACCGTTCGAGAAAATAAAATACAAGATGAGTTCAAGGAAACTCCTACAACAACAGAAGCCCCTGTAACTAACAGAAGAAACAAAGCCCTCAATCTATTCGGCTTCTATCCTTCATTCTTATCATCTGATGTAGACTATTCTGAAGACGATGGTGGCATCAACTTCACTGTCAACGATGACAATTACGAAGAAGAAGATCTTTCAAGAACAATCCCCACTAGACGTCGTCAGCAAAACAAGAAGAAAAATGGCAATGGAGATGCCTACCAAAACGATAACATGAACTCTCTGCAATACGAAAATTCTCCCATCTTTTATATTAGATTGCCTCCTACTCCATACATGTTTGTTCCTGGTTTAGGCTACGTATCACAGCCACCGACACTTGGACCACCGATGGGAGCCATGATGCCTGGCGTACCACCTCAAGTAGCAGATCCATTCATCAACCTTCCTATTGACTTTGTTTCTAATGGAAAACCAACTGGAGTTTACCAATGGAGTGGAGCTCCAGCATATCCGCAAGTCCCTCAAATGGCTCCTGTTGATCCGTTTGGATATGGAGGCCAGCCAATGATGCCTCCATCACGACCTGCCTACAACATGCCTTCATACTCCCAACCCAAACCCAAACCTTCCAATTCCAAAATCACAAATCTCAAAGGACAATACGCGTTCAATGGTAAACCAGGAGACAGCGTATACGTGTTGAGGGACACATATAACTCCATATATTCTGACGCCCTTCAGAACTTCTACCCTTAAAACTGAGATAGTAGCATAAGATTGCAAGTATGGCTCGTATCGAGCTGCTGTAATTAATGTATTTCGAGGAATCAACGTGCAACGTAAAAAATAAACATATATCCGAACTAAGTGGCAATCACGCGAGCAAGCTGTGATAGGGTTAAGCAAGTCTTGACTCTTGATGTAGTTGTTGCGCGAAATGACGGTAACATATCTAGATATTCCTTAAATAACTTGCGGCAGAATTATGTCCAGCGAATGCCGCGTGTTGCTGCCGTGCTATATATGGCTACGGCTTAAAAATAAACTAGGGGAAAGTAAAACAACGTCACTGAACAATAATTACAAAATGGAAAGTTAATTAGTGTTCCTTTTTTAACTGAACGAAGTAATTTAACCTTTTATGGAAAGAATAACGATAAACGATTGCTTGCCAAGAATAAGTAAGACGATTGAAAACTGCCTCGACAATAATAAGTGAGATCTATTAAAGTACATTGTGAACTAACTCTGACCACCATTTTTTATTGTAAGTCTATTCTCACGAGTAATCATAATATTAACATAATATTTTACTTCTAGGTAATCACTTTTATATGACTTTTTGTTTTTAAATACATAATAGGTACTCAACTATTTACTTATTACGATATACCTACAAGCTCTCTATATACAATTTAGTTATTTTAATTGTTAAATACCCTTATCTATTTTTATTATATTTTATCATGAATATATATATGAAATCATTATAAAATAATCACTGCAAAAATTAAAAGCCTAAAATCATTACTTTTAGTTAATTTATTACTTTTTTATATCGTTAAACCAATAGTAGACAACAAATGAAAATTTTCATTAGGATAACATTATACGCATCCCTACTTGAAGTCGAAATATTTTACCCTGGTTTACTTTGGATATCAGGCATCTCTTGTACATCTAGACATCCGCCTAAGACGAAAAAGTTAGACAGACCAAATTGTAACTTCAAATATGTATTAATAGAGCGAGGATACCTTCATGGTCTATTTAGGAACTAAAACTATTGGGGACGAGCAAATTTCTCAGCAGCAGTGGCGAAACCAGGATTGTCGTTTGAGGGGGGCTTGAACCCGGGCCGTTGTTGCACCAATTACACGAATCGAAAGAGTGAATGGTGAAAGATGTTTTGACTAGGACCCCTCCCTTGGATCTGCCACTGCTAAGCAGCAAGTCACGGAAGTAATTTATTAGGCAGAGAATCTAAACTATAACGGACTGACAGTTTTTTTTTAATCGGCGTCGTGTATAAGCGTTTGTCCACCACAGCGGGATGTTATGACGTCGCCGAAGTATCGATACATAGAATATTACTGTAGCCGTGTGTATCCACCGCACGTTCGTCATCGTCCTGATCACCGAAATAAAATAATCTTGTTCACGGTGACGTCACATTGACTGGTTACGGTGGACAAACGCCATATTGGAATAAAATAAAGAAATATTTTGTATAATACGTTAGTTCTGCAAACAGCCACCAGGGAAATTTCATCATCACTAATACACGTCACTTAATAAAATATCTAACTAAAAGATTATTACATAATTTAAGCATTTACTCCCTTATTCATAATAATTGGGTGCCTACGTTAATACAGCATTTTGAGAATGTTTTGACTTTGTTTTTCATCCTATTTTCAAAATAGAAAGAGAAAAAACATTCGCTAATTACAACACTGTTTTTAACGTTATAAGAAAGTTTGTGATTATTGTGAGCAATAACTTTTTGAGTCAGCTCTAGTTCGTAATAATCATTAACATTAATTTAAATAACTTATTGTGCTAACACCTATTTATTCTTTAAATTATTTAATTAGATTTATAAGATTATCTATTTAGGTACAAATATTAAAAATGCTTATATTGACGAACGCAATATTGTGTAATGAAAATAAAGTAAATCTACAAAATATTATACAAAGTACATCAAACAATGCCACAATATAAAAATGTATAATTTTAAAAATAGTTAAGAAAGACAGACAAATGGTCGGAAATGGTAGAATATATAATTACATAAGTAATATTTATTCACTAGTTTTGTATTTAGTCCATATTATCTTAAAAGATAATTTTAGAAATATAAAGTCTAGTGAAGAATTAAAAACTGTAATGCGTACTTAATTTGCGATTGTATTATTTATTGAGCATAAAGACTTTGTAAATAGACACGTAAATGTAGTTAAGTACCGACTTATAATTTTAGCTTTTTTACTTTGCGTATTTTGTATTAATTTTCATAAGTACCTATAATATAAGATTTATTACAAATTAATTGTGTCTCTTTATTATATCTAATGTTTTATTAAAATGTATACTTAAGTAAATATGTTATACTTAACGTTTAGTTGTTAAAAACTTTTATTATTCAACATAAACTAAATTATTTTTTAAATTAAGAAATCCTGATCGTTGAAGAACGTAGTATGTATTGACTATTCCGTCCAGTTCCATTGTCGTCTATAGTTACGAATAAAAATGTATGCTGATAAATTTTATATCCTCGGAGATACAATCATGTACTAATTAGGTACTCATTAGTTATAATGTAGATTTACACAAATTATCATTTTGCAATATACCTAGGTAGAATATGAAATTTAAGACAATAAAAAATATTTCGTAAAAGAATTATTTCGTTTTCTTTGTCTTTGCCTAAGTCATCTAATTATATATTTGGCGTTGCAGTGTTTGACTGTGTTACTAGTATAGTATTATTTTATCTGTGACTGTGTGTAGGTATGACAGGTAGGTATTATTTATCGGAAATAAAAATACCTTAAATAGTTTTACACTTACTAAAAGTGTAACTAATAATAGATAAGCAAGCGTGGCGCTATTTTCTCTTACAGCGTCATTTTTCTCACTTTTGCCACTTTTCCTAACACCGCGCCGTCGACACGGACACAGAGCCATCAATAAATCTTGTCTTCTTACAATATTTGTTTAATTAAGTATAGATACAAGTTTCTTCGGATTATGATAAAGAAAATAAATTAGTAGGGGATATCTCAAATACTTACCTGTGGTAATAGTACCTATCAAGAATGTGCAGATAGTGTCACGCAACTCTTCAAGGAATGTGCACCAGTTTAATTTGATCGTCTATAGGTAAGTATATATTATACACAGTGGGTTCATAGGCAGATCCCCCCTCCTCTGGAGGGTTGTTTTCTGTACCGAATTTCTAGTATTGTATTGAATTTCTATTTGAGATTATCGCGTTCACACAAACTCTTTCGCTTTATAATATTAGTATAGATTATGACGTCAGTGTGTAGGTAGGTAGGTATATTATAGTTGTTTCGCAAAGTAGGTAACTTTAGATATCTACGTAAACAAAAAGTTCACTACAAAAAATTGACCGTAACTACCTAGAGAAAAAGTAATCAAGTCAGATGCTTAACTACCAGAAAATTGCATTTAATATGGTGGAAAAGCTTATCTACATTGTAAAGCAGTAGGGTACAAACACAAACAACCAGAAGCGGGGGACTTTACAAACATATAAATCACAGACACAAAGTTTCGATACCCAGACTCGGAACAACAATTTATGGATCACACAAAGTATCTAGTATCTCGTATGAGAATCGCAACGACCTCTTGCGCAGCAGTCCCACACATTCCCACTACGCTACAGAGGTAGCATTATTGTGTAAGAGGTTCAAATGAAACCCAAGGCAGACACATGGGTAGCATCTGTATTTATACGCTGTGTGGAACACACAGTGGTAGCCGTAGCGTTTATAACTATAACCAACCACCAATGAGCACTGCGTTCGATTATATTAATACTAAGCAAGCAGCAGGCTTGGGGCAGAAACAGAAGCGTAGCTTGCCTCAGATGAGTCCTGTATCAAACAGGCGTTAACTGAGGGTTACTCATCCCTGTGGCACATAGTTGGTTGTATGTTTAGTGACGGATCTTCTAGGATTATTTCGAAACGGGGCAAAAACTTATGATAGCACCCTTCACTTTTGAAGAACGTGCTTATGATGGTGGGTAGACAAAGTTGAGTAACTCGCGCGACGGAGGTGAGGGGGTATTGAAAATGATTTCACTATATTTGGTGCCCGTTGATAGCGTTTAGTGCCGCCTTCTTCATAGCAATTTGTACCACTTCAATATGCCATAAACGTTTTACCACGTTAGTTGATACCCAATACTATTAGTAGAGCAAGAGAAAACAAAGGCAATAAACTTGATGGTATTCGTTGTATACGCCGAGTAATTTGTCAATCGCCAGACTACTCGGAATTCGAGGACCATGCGATGTCTACAAGTTGATCACGCGACGTGCACTCGTTGACCACTCGAAGTTCACTGGTTGTCCTTGTGATTAGATTATCCACCCACCCTCGATCTGTGAATCACCGGGACAAGTGCAGCGAATAATTAGCCTCACCCAACTACGGAAAGCCCCAGGTCCAGATCGGATCTCCAAGAAACCTTGCGTCACTTGCCACCGCGATCAATCGCGACGCTGACGCAGCTGTTCAACGGATTCCTCCGCACCAGCCACCTTCTCGCGACATGGAGACTCGGTCAAGTCATCATGCTCCCCAAACCCGGGAAAAACATACTGAAGCCCGAGAGCTATTGGCCCATCATGTTGCTATCGACCATTTTGAAAGTTTTCAAATAGCTTCTGCTGCTGCACCTGACGCCCCACATCTAGCCACGCGACGAACCATTTGGCTTCCGCACGGAACGCTCCACGACACACCAGCTCGCGAGGGTACTGCACTTCGTGACTGTCGCCGTCAACAAAAGGGAGAGTACGGTCCCAGTACTCCACGATAAGGAAAACGCATTTGACCGCGTCTGCCACTCCGGCCTGATCTACAAGCTGTCCACATTTACTATCGGCCACCTACCTCCAAGACCGACGCTGTTAAGTGGCAGTTGATGGCGTCCTGTCTACGGAGTGCAATATCGGAGCCGGCGTGCCATCTTTTTTCCGTGTCCACGGCAAGCCCGTACGAACTGTCAAAATCTTGTCATAATGGTAAATGCGCTTATAAATGCGAAGAATCAGGTATCGAATACGGTACTCAGATCGCAACCTGCAATATTTATTATTGAATAAATCGGTCCAGCCGTCTGCGAGTAATCGGATAACAAATATTTAAAAAAAACAGTCGAATTGAGAACCTTCTCCTTTTTGAAGCCGGTAGAAAACCACCAAGGTGGTGTTATTGGCAGAATTATCCAACTCATTGGCTACATTGCCATAAAAAAGAAGAAATTATCACTGAAACAAATGACGACGCTGCTAATCACAGGCTGTACAAATATCCTTGTCCGGCTTTACCGCCAGCGACCCTCACCAGCGCAAACCACGAATGATTGTTGTTGGCGTACCAGCTTCTTTGTTGGAAAAAGATTTTATAACCTGTTTAGCTTCAATGTCCATGGATTCGTTTTTGTCCTCTACAAAATTAAGCCACAAATCTAGTAAAAAAGATGCCTCGATCTGTAACTTCGAAGTTTCAGCATAGATTAGGAAAGTGTTGGTTTCCCAAGGTAGACTTTTATTATTAACTGGACTTCCTGGCCACGCAGCTAAGTCATGCAGAGACACTACATTGCGGGGAAACGGGCCACTTGATGACGCAATGCGTCAAGAGACAGGACTCGTCGAAATGTGAAAAATGCCGACGATTCAATAAGCCGCACAGTCATAAAACAAGTGATGCCGAGTGCACTGCCAAAAAGGAGTAGGTACCGCTTCTTAAACTCAGTGGAGTATGAAGGCGTCTTGAGCGCGGCTTAGTACTTCAAGCATTGGACACCGTTGAATTTGTCCATCCCCCATCCTACATATCATACCAAGTTATAGGTCAAACTTACGAGTACGTACATGACATTTGTTTCAAATTCTTCCATTACTCTACAGTCCTACTTACGATTTATCGCTACTTATCTAAAATAGACTCGAACGCAATTTATGCAAAATCAAATTTAGCCCAGTTTCTAAAACTGCTGTAAATGTAACTGTTTGTTTGTAAACATAATATGCAACTAGTTCCTGTTATATGTTTTGAATTAATATTGTTACATAATAATAAATATTCGATGTAAGGCTAATATTATGCACTTTTACCGCCTGTGTACAGTACAGGCACCCATATTCTTAAGCCTTGTTATTAGAATTAATTTGTAACTTTGTGCTTTGACTGGCCTGTTGATCCAGTGGTTAGTGACCCTGACTGCTAAGCTGCCGGTCGTGGGTTCGATCCCCACCCAGGATAGAACATTGTGTGATGAACACGATGGTATATTCTGTGTCTGGTTGTAATGTTTCTTTATTATGTATTTAGAAATATATGTATGTTTAACAGTTGTCTGGTGCCATAGTACAAGCTCTATTAGTTTGGCATCAGATGACGCTGTGTGAGTTTTCCCAAGATATATTATTATTTGGTATATCGTTTCCATATCACGGGACTATGGAGTCCCGATCATGGAGCCGAAGCCAACACGAGGCCTGTTAGACACTATAATCTAAAGGCTATGTGACACAAACCGGTGATTATCGCTGTATACACTATAGGAATGTAGCCAACGACAATCCCCGGTTAGAGTATAAACTATTGTCAAAAAGTGGCTACCAAGAAACTGGAATAAGGAGGTGATGTGTTATTGGAATGGTTAACTGGTACTATTGAAGGACTATGGCGCCTGTCTCGTAACACACGGTAAAAACCCACGGACAAATGGGCAGGCGGTAACTCGCCACTCACTAGTTGGGCCCCTTCTGGCCGCCACAGGCAACAGCCAAACAGGCGACAGGGAGCAACATGAGTGTGAGCAGTTTGGGGTGTCGAGCGTGGCATGCCAGTTTCACCATCACGAAGAAGGCCCGTGAGCGGGTTTCCCCGTAGTTACGCCCTTGAAAATGACACTTCCACCCCCGAGCAAACAAGCTCTGGTGACCTCCCTCTGGCCGGCCGGTTAAGGCAAGACAGAGTTGAGAGTCCTGGGGGCGACGGGCAAGCGGGAGACGAGGACCTGACCGACTTTCTGAGGCATCGGGACCGCAGTGTCGCCACGCACAGTCAGCTCGCCACAAAGCTGCCCTACGGTTTGTGTACTCTTATTTCACCCTCATAAGACATTTTTTTATTGGTGTCTTAGGGATTTCAAGAGTAGCTACTATGCTCTCAGAGTGCTGCGATAATCTCATAAAGGAAGCAGAACGACTAGCCCCGAGGGGTATATTATTATTATTATATTACAGTATGCATGTCTATCTCGCATGTATGGCTTTGCCGGTAGTCTAACATTTATTTAAAAATTCAACAGCTAGTACGTATACTTAGAGCATACCTACCACTAGAGATAAGAGGTGGCGCTAGTTGTATGGGACCAAAAAAAGGCCGAAGTTTGGTTTCTATCTATACTAATATTAAAAAGCTGAAGAGTTTGTTTGTTTGTTTGTTTGAATGGTAATCTCAGAAACTACTGGTCCGAATTGAAAAATTCTTTCACTGTTGGATATCCCATTTATTGAGGCAGGCTATAGGCTATAAGACATCACGCTACGACCAATAGGAGCGAAGCAGCGATGAGAAATGTTCTGAAACTACTGGTCCGAATTGAAACATTCTTTCACTGTTGAGAAATGTTGCAAAAACAAATTTACGCAGACGAAGTTGCACGGGACAGCTAGTTTCAGTATTTATGTAGGTATATAGAAGTACTCTGACATAATAAAGTCATAGAGATACCTACAATAACTATGGAGTCCACCAGCTGATGTATCACAAAAATGTTAAGATTACTACACTTCGAAAAAGCGCACACATCAGTTTGTCCTTATTTTTCTTACAGAATACTGGTCAAAATCGCCTTATGTAATAAATAACTGATTGGCGTCATAATAACTAAAAACGTTGGAATGCACTCCCTCTCGAAATCAGTATGTTTGGTAAATGTAAACGTTCATAAGACAGGATAAACGTTCGAATGAGCTTTTCATATGTCTCCAACCAATTAAATGCAGATGCTTTTTGGCGGATAAACCCCCTAGCCCTTCTTCCCCTGAATTCGTCACTTTTGTACTTACAACATTTTGCTTCGCTCAAAGGTTTTGGGAAGGATACATAGCAAAATGTGCAAGTCGCAAAATGTGCAGGCTACGCAAAATGTGCAGATAGCAAAATGTGATATGCCCCTTATCTATTTTATTTTATAAACTGACAACATTCAATACTTATGCCAAATTTTTATTAATGAAAAGGTGTTTACTTACTGTTAACCGTATTGTTTACTTTGTTTTTCGTTTGTAAGTGTGGTGATTTTCATTCACGACAGTTTTTTTCGATATTCGCCGTATCTATTTTGTTTTCTACTTTATCTGGTATCTGTTATCTGCTATTCTTGACTGGACCTCGACATTCCTCCTCAGACCTCGGCCTTCAAATTTGGTTAAGATGCCTAGATTATCTTGTATGAAATGCTATTTTGGTTGTGTGACTAAAGGTAGGTTGTTTTAAAACACTTTGTAATTAACTAACTAGTTACTGCCCGCGGCTTCTCCTGCGGTACCCCTGTATTTTATTCATAAGCTTAATTTTCGACCATAAAGCAAACCACATAAGGTCAATATTATTTGGGTAAACAATTGACTCGACTATATTGACCATGTAAGGTCTGCATATGACTGTTGTGATTGAATTTAAAAATGCAAACTATTTTGATATCAATGAGAAGTTTGTGTATGTCTAAAGCAGCCATGTTTTACTCAAACTTACTGCTGGGCCAAAAACATGTAGACTGCGGGTTGCATTATCTTTCCAAAATTGATATGTGCCCACGGGCCTAAATGTTTTACATGCCTGGTCTATTAATAAATTTCAAAATGTATGTTTCAGGTCCTTTCCATCAGTTTCCAAAACCAAAATATCCTGACTTGGAAAGATTTAATTTATGGAAGATGGTACTAAGTGAAAGTGTAAAACAAAAAGATGATATTTATATTCACAACAATATTCGACTGTGTGATTGCCATTTTGAATGGTATTATCGATCAGCTAGTAAAAGACTTACTAGAAATGCTGTACCAACTTTAAATATATGTAAGTGAATGGCCAAGTTTTCACCGTTACCTTATTCTTTTTAAATAGTTATTGTGTAATGTTAATGTGTAATGTTTTGATTTTTAGCTACATCATCACAATCTACAGTTTTCCCTGCTATTAATGACATTGTTGAGAGCAAAAATGTACTACAGGACTTACAATTAGAAACTAAAAGCACTGCAGGTATCTACTTACCCGGTTTTATACTAGCCCACCCATGCAACTTCATCACTGTGAATTTCCCCGTTTTTGCAACATTTTTTATTGCTGCTTTGCTCCTATTGCTTGTAGTGTGATGTTATACAGCCTAAAGCCTTCCTTGATAGATGTGCTATCCAACAGTAAAATAATTTTTCAATTATAATTACCGGTACCTATAGTTCCTGAGATTATCGCAAATCACAAACTCTTCAGCTTTATAATATTAGTGTAGATTTACTTACTTGTCTCCCGTGTCTCCACCCATGTGGATGCCACTTGTCCCAGCACCAGCTATCATCTATTTTATCGCTCAAGAAACATACATTATTGTATATAGACTGGGCTTTACATGATGTATTACAAGTGTTGTTTTGCATCATAAGTGAATAAAAAATTATGATTATTTTTTAAACTTAAAGGGCACTGACTCTAACTGTAACTTTTAATTATTTTACGTACTACCATCCAATTATATTGCAATGGATTTAAAAATAATTTGGAGATCTCTGTAATTTGTTGTTGACTAATATTATAAAAATGAAGAGTTTGTTTGAACGCAGTAATCTCAGGATCTACTAATCTGAATTAAAAAAAAAAATCACTGTACGATAACCCATTTATCTAGGCTTAGGCTATATAACATCACGCTACGACCAATAGGAGCAGAGCAGCAATAAGAAATGTTCCAAAAACGTGGAAAATTTACGCAGACATTGCGCGGGACAGCTAGTATGTAATAAAGCTGACTTCACAGGTTCAACAAATCAACAAATTGAGGTTGGGATTTGTGGAAGTCCAACCAAAATAAATAAAGATTTAAATGAGACAGCCGTACCAGGTAAGGATTATCTGTTTCAAGGTTTGTATAGTCTTACCAGTGAAATGACTTAACACTATTGACAATTCATAGTCGATTTTGCTACAAGCAAGTGACTAACTAAAACATTTAATAACCAAATTTTATTAAGTTTGGTTTCTTTGGTTCAACATAGGAACAATTTCAAGTCATCCCGTATCTTGTTGTTATAGTAACTCTCATAGTTTTGCAAAGTTATAGTATCGCTGTACTGGACTGTTTATTTCAGTTTTAATTGGAAAGATTTTAACTTAATTTTGGTATTCAAATTGCATTCATTGCCCTGGATTTAGAAATGATTTCTTAATCATTCATTAAAAAATACATACTAGGTAATCCTTGTTTGTATTTTTTAATGAATTAATGAAATATAAACAAGCTATTGGTAATACCAATGGCTTGTTTATACATTGTCAATGTGATGAACGTGAAGTTTTCAAATAAAGAACTATAGTGACGTTCTGTTCTGATGTGAAAAAAAAATAGTGCCATTAATTTTCCGCAACATGGCAAGGCTTTTTGTATTACTGGTCAGCTCTGGTCAGGCCTTTATTTTTAATATTTGTTAAAAATAAATAAATTTAAATATTTGTTAAAAATTACAGCCCAAATACAAAGACACACATGCACAGAATCAAGGCTTCTAAATCTAAAAGTTCAAAAATTAAAAGCAAAGTGTAAAGCTTTACAACAACAAGTTCGTCAGGCTAGAAAACAGTCGCTTCATAAAGCATTTTTGAAAGGTGTTAAAGCCCTTCCTGAGGCAGCTCAAATTTTCACTAATATGCAGCTAAGTAAAACTTTGAAGAAGTCACAGGGTCGAAGATTTACCAAACAAGAAAAGATTCTGAGCCTCACCATCTACAAACAGAGCGAAAAAACTTATGAGTTTTTACAAAAGTTATTTACATTACCATCTAAAAGGACACTACAAAAAATGTTAAGTGAAGAAAAGAAAATAGATAGAAACGGCGGTAGCCTAATGGCTAATGGTAGCCACACACATAGCGATTTACTTGCGCAAGCTTGCACAGGTATACTGTAACCTGTGTTAGAAAATAATAGTGAAAATTTCTATTTTGAAGGGTCAAATTTGAAATAAAGTTGAATTTTTACGATTCCCAACTTGCGTTCGCGCAAGTTTACTTGGACGTGTGGGGCAGCATTACCTTTCTTTAAGTTTTAGTAGCGTACTGGTCGCCTACATGTACCTACTCACGTTCTGCGTTCGGTTTGCGACAAAATGCCTTTTGCCCGCAGTGAATTTTAAGTTTATACAATAATTGAATTTTTGGGCTCTTTCTTGCGTCATAGTCCCGATAGATGGGTTGATTTCGAGTCATGCGGAAGTATGCCATCCTGGCGCCGTCTCGGGTTCGATTCCTGGGTCTAGACTTGTAAATTTTCTATCGTTCAAAAATGCAAGGAATTGGCTAAAAACGCCTATAGAAATGACTGTACTACTTACTATTATACTGAATTTTAAGTTTCATGCTGTGCCTTTTGTATCCGCATCCATTGGTTTCAAACAGAACGCTGCGCTTGTCAGCTCATACAATAACTTTTCCCTACGCGCTGCTTGCACAGTGACTTCTGAGTTCAAGTAGTACTCTTCTGCTTGTGCAGTAATTTTGAGCTTGACCCTCTTATTCATGCAGTGACAAATAAGGTTACGCTGGCCCAGATCGCTCAACTGGCTTCTATATTCATGTGGCGCTCGCCAGCTCGCGCAAGACTTGCAAATTCGCTATAGGCCTTTCCGTTTGCGCAATGATTTGTGAGACCACGCTGAGTCTTCCATCGCGCAGAACATTTAATATTTCACTGTGGTCCTTAGCTTGTTCAATGGCTTCTAAGGTCGCGTTGCGCTCGCCAGCTCGACTCGCGCAATGACTTCATATGCCGCGAGCTGGCGAGCGTAAATGTCACTCTTATCTTTCGGACCGGACTCAACTCATCTGAAAGGTCTCCGCTTCCCCCTCCCCCACTACTTGGTCGAGCGGTGTCTGGTATAATGTCAAAAAACAGTTCTAAAATTCTTGGCACCCAAACTGAAAACTCTTGGAAAAAAATTAGCAGGTGCCCGTGGATCCGCCTATGACTCATAATATTCCTTTCATTATTGTTCAGATCATTTCAATTTTGTCAGGCGTTCATAAAAGTTGCATTTTGTAACCTAAGTGAATACAGTATCTTGACTTTTCAAGTGTGTGAACTAAATTGACGATGATGATTTTGTGTAGTTACCTAGGTACATTGTTACAGTGATTTGTGTAAACTACATACAATAAAGACGTCATTGCGGAATTTGGCATTTTATTACGAACCTACAACCTATCCCTAAACGTTACATTATAGTTTGCTTCGCTGGCGCGGTGGGAGTATGTGTGACTGCTTCGCTTGAGCTTGTGCGTCGTGGATTCGATTCTCACACGGGACACCACTTTGTGTGATTCACAAATTGTTCGGAATCTGGGTGTACTTTGTGTGTTTCTGTTTTCTATGTAACATACATCGTGCATCTCTGCCTAGAACCGATGTTTCAAGGCACCTACACCACCAACAACGATGAGCGAGGAGCGAGAAGCGAGTAGCGATTTATCGCTTAAGAAACGTACAACAGATGTATTTTGTAGATCCCGTCCGTGTAAGCAAAAGTGCATAAAGCGACAGTATGAACCCGCCGGCAGTATGAACGGTCAGCGATCAACTATTAATATCTGTATCTCTTTTGTTTATACGAGATCTACGTAAGTATGTACGTTTCTTGAGCGATAAAATCGCTACCCTCTACTTTTAAATCAGCAATGTATGCAGCCAGCAATCGTGCAAACAAGGCATATGACTGTTTGGCCAAAAGCTTGGCATGATAGCCACACACCCTTTCGGTGCTAATAACCTCTTGCTCTTGGTTTCTTTACATTACTTAAAAACTAAATAACATTGTAGGTAGCTAAGTATTTTTATAATGTTAAATTAAAATTTTGTTAGTATTTTTAATCGATTAAACTTAATTAATCGTTTTCGTAAGTAATTTTAGGGTCGCATCTTTATGACAATTTATGAACCCCCAGATTATAAACAAGGTAGGTACTTGATCTGAGTATTAACCTAACTTCAATCCGGCCGAGTTATGTTGATCCTACTGTACACCAATTTTGTCGCCCATAAAATCTGTCAGAAATCTATCCCTGTCTGTTTTGAAAAAAGTCACCTTCCTCCGTGCCTCGGAGAGCATGTTAAGCCGTCGGTCTTGTACCCAATCTCTATCTAGTCGTGTCAGATTTACATCCCATTGGGCTATGAAAGTACCTAAGGTAATAGAGAGTGCACATTTGTCTGCGCACACACCTGTATACCTACCTACTATAATATCTCCTGCGTAGATATCTAATCTCTGATGCGGCATCGAAATTTATGGAATTGACCGCTGTAACATACCTATAGGTTAAGAGATGTTTTAAGATACCTAAAGTTTTATAATGGATAAAAGATTATATATCATAAATTATGTCGGGAGCGTCTAATAATAGGTATCTAAAAATAATCATTTTAGGGTTCTGTACCTCAAAAGGAAAAAACAGAATCCTTAGAGGATCACTTGTCCGTCTGTCTGTCATACCTACTCAAGCAGGTCTATAGTTCCTTGAAGCTGTGAAAAAATCAAACTACGATGTTAACGTAAAAAAAGATACGGCCGTTTATTTTAAAACTGCGAGACTCTGCGAAGGTGTTCTAGTGAGATTCTGTTATCTACAATTAAAATGTATTACTTATATCCAAATAAATAGTTTTCATTAATCATTTAATCAAATAGTTATTAATATTGCGTTATCTTGGTGACGTTACGTAAGCAGGTCGGGTCGTAGCCTAAACTATTTATAATACGTACCTACCTACAAATTTGTACGGAACCCACGGAGGGCGACGCGCATATTTCGGTTTTTTATATTAAACTGTATGTTCTCTTATTAAACGTTTTTTTTACTCCTGTAAATAGTCTGTAGGTAGGTCAGGTCATAAACTCCAACAACAGGTGGTAGGCGTTACATAAGGGTTACTTACACTATAAAATATTTTTTTAAACTATTGTAGTTACTATATAAACGAGTTCATAGAAGTTTAAATTTAGAACAGTTACAGATAGATACTAAAGAAAGTTTGAAAAACATTTTTTTATGAAAATAATCGCTAAAAACATGAGATTTTTTGATTGTCATAATTACTGTTACTAACAGTAAATATGACAATGTAATGGCGTAATCGCATCTTTATTTCTCTTGGTTTAGTTATCGCCCCCGCCCCCCGCTTCCTGTCACCATTTGAAGCGGCGGTAGCTTAATGGCTAAGGCATCGGTCTCGCAATCGTGAGGTCGCGGGTTCGAATCCTGCCTATTATACTACCGACGTGAACCCACTCCTAACACAAGCATTTGAGCTTAGCTGGAGGGGTTAACAAGATTGCTAGTAATGTGGGACTCAATCCCACATTGCTAGTTATCATTAAGTATATAACAAAAAAAAAATAGGTACTTCCAAAAAATGCATCTGCGCTACCACTTGTCGCCAACTTCAATCCGGCCGAATTACGTTGATCCAACTGTAAAAAATATGTGTTACAGAAATTAAAAAAAACATTATGCAGTACACGGACCACACGAGTCTCGAAAATTTTAATAAAAAATACAATATTTTAGAACTATTAGTTTACGAGTGAATTATTACTCCAACGTCTCTATATGAAAAAAAAAATTAGCACTGTTAAAATATTTTATGCTTGTGATTATCACTAGTTACATAGTATAAAACAAAGTCGCTTTCTCTGTCCCTTTATCCCTATGTATGCTTAAATCTTTAAAACTACGCAACGGATTTTGATGCAGTTTTTTTAATAGATAGAGTGATTGAAGAGGAAGGTATGTGTATAATAACATTCATAAAATAGTACAGAATTAAGGAGCGGAGCAGCAATAAGAAATGTTGCAAAAACGGGGAAAATTTGCTCAGACGAAGTTGCGCGGGTCAGCTAGTGATTTATAAATATTTTAATCTTCTTCTTTGCTGCTGTCTTCCCATTTTATTTGGGGTCTGCCTCACTAAGAGTGCAGACGGGAAGACCGCCACACGTCACGGTTGTGGGTTGTCGCTTCATTTACCCATGTTTGTACGTTTTATGTCATTTTTACGGTTTCCATCCCGGTCATTCCCGACCTTACCCGGTCGGTCTGGTCCTGGTCCTTCAGCACATGGCAAAGTTAATAGTGGTTCCTGTGGAAACTCCTCGTCAAGAAGTGCTGGATTTGTCAAAATAGTTTCGTGAATATGGAAAACCTAAATCAAGTTTATTGAACATGTAATGGCATCGGTCTCGCAATCGTGTGGTCGGTGGTTCGAAACCTACTTATTATACTACCAATACTACCAACGTGAACCCACTCCTTTTTTTTTTGGTCTGGCGGGAAAAAATCCTGACCACACCACCCCCACCGTCTGAGGAAGACGGTGGAGGTAGTGTGGGGTTTGCACCCACTAAAGACCCCGCCGTGTATCGCTTGCCACCTTCGCGAACGGGCCGCCGGAATGTGCTATACTGTCGAGGGCCCGCCCAGTGGCAATGCCCGGACGGGATGTTGTTGCGTTCCGGGCATTCCACACCTACGCGGCTCCTGGATACACACAGGGCGCCGCGCCCCCACGGAAGGCCGCGGGCGGGGCAGATTACCCCGTACGCCCGCTCGCAGCCCCACCTAAGGCGGCATCAGGCGCAGATATGCGCGCCGACGCCGCCCGGTTCGCCGGCGACGGAGCGGATCCGCCAGGGAGCTCTCTTCCCTGACGCGCTCCGCCGCCTCCTTCTGCGAGATGATGTCCTCGCAGAAAGATGCGACCGCATTCCACGACCCCTCGCTCCGGACCATGGACAGAACCACGGCCGGCAGCGAGAGGTCACTTCCGACCACTGCGGTGAGAACTCGACGTTGCCCCTCCCAAGCAGGACAATGCTGGAGGGTGTGCTGCGCCGAGTCCTCACCGCAGTCGCAGTGGTGGCAGGCGGGACTCGGTTCCCTCCTAGCAACCGTGTGCAGGTACTTCCCGAAGCACCGGTGCCCGGAGAGGACCTGCACTAGCCGGAAGGAAAGGGTCTCGTGCTGCCGCCCCGCCCACTCCTCCAGGACCGGCTGGAGCGCCTCCACGGTTCGAACACCTGCCCGTGGAGCCTCCAGCCGGCCCTGCCACCGGGCCATGGTTGCCCGGTGTGCCTTACCGCGCCAAGCGCGCAGCTCCTCGGGCAGAGGTACCGAATCCCCTGCCCGAACAGCCACCGCCCGCCGATACACTTCGGCGAGCACTTCCGCCTCCAAATCCCACGGGGGTGTGCCGGCCAATGCGCACGCCGCCTCTGCAGACACCGTGCGGTATTACTACCGACGTGAACCCACTCCTAACACAAGCCTTTGAGCTTAGCTGGAGGGGTTAACAAGATTGCCAGAAATGTGGGACTCGATCCCATATTGCTAGTTAACTATTCTATATTAAAAAAAAATGACGAAGTTTTTTAAGAACTTATCTAGATAAGTTAGGTAGGTTATTCAACTTGGTAGAAACAACTTCGAGAAAGTAGTCGACAGGAGGATCCGATTGGGTTGGGCAGCGTTTAGCAAACTTCGTCGAGTCTTCTCTTTGCCTCTACCGCAATGCCTGAAGACCAAGGTATATAACCAGTGCGCCCTACCTGTTATGACCTACGGAGCCGAGACGTGGCCACTTACGGTTGGGCAAGTCCACAAATTCAAAGTCGCGCAGAGGCCTATTGAGCGAGCTATGCTTGAAGTCTTTTTGAAGGATAAAATTAGCAACGAGGTCATCCAACAAAGAACTAAAGTTACCGACATAGCACGCAGGTTAAGCACGCTGTAGTGGTAATGGGTTGGCGATATTTGCCGAATGACCAATGGCCGATGGAGCAAACGAGTCCTAGAGTGGAGACCGCGACCTAGTAAACGTAAGGTAGGACGACCCCCAGCTAGATGGACTAACGACATGAAGAAAATCGCTAGAATGAATTGGATTTGGAAGGCGGAGGACAGGATGTTGTAGCGTAAGTTAGGAGAGGCCTATGTCCAGCAGTGGACAGATACGGGCTGATTGATTGATATTAATATATATATTATCCTTCCAATATTTTCCTCACCTCCGCCATACCCTCAACTCGTTTTCATTTAAAATCTCGAACCATATAGGTACCTACCAAACGTTAAGTAAAAGTTCTTATACTTTAGTAATAAAAACGATAATAAAACGACAACTTTTACAGGGGCAAGATGTGTACAGTACCCTTTTTTTTTTTTTTTTTTTTTTTTTTTTTTTTTTTTTTTTTTTTTTTTTTTTTTTTTTTTTTTTTTTTTTTTTAAGGCCGTAAAAAATGCCTAACGCACACCTCCAGCACCCGGGGCAGACGCTGGAGGTAGTGTGGGACCTGCCCCCACTAAAAAATCGGCCGTGTACCGTCGCGCCACCTGCGCGAACGGGCCGCCGGAATCTGTTATACCATCGGCGGCCATGTGTACAGTACCCTATCTTAACCTAAACGGTCTTTCGACAAAACTTATATAAAATGAGATTAAAAACGAATGTTCATGAAATTAACTATGTGCAGTAAAATAAATATCTTTCAAGAAAAAAACAACGATACGGTTTTACCTACTAGTGCCGGCAAAAGTGAAAACTTGAATATTAAATTACATACCTACATAACTGATGATATTTGAATAATACTTTTCGATCTTGCTGACATAATAAAAAAAAATTAAATAATAAATCAAAAAACCTAAATCAAAAATCTTTAAGAGAAAAAAATTCGTTACTAGGACTCGAACAAGGGTTCTGATTCTTCTTCTTCTGGTTTCTGGACCGCTCGATTTCGCACCTGAGCTTAACATTGTAAATGGTGGCGAAATTTACCTTCGTATTTTAATGATATTGTGGCAGTTATTCGTTGTTCTCCCTCCGTCTTACGAATTTTCGATCACGTCACCTGTCCTGACGCTAGTTTAATATTTTTACCCATCCCTAAAAGCACACCACGCTGCTAAAGAAGTTTTCACTTTAAAAATACGCTCAATGTTTAGTCACATAATATTTTCTCACTGTCACGCTATTTACTTACCCTAAAAGTTAGATCAAAAATAACAAATTTAGTAAATATAAAAAATGTTATAGTTAATCACTAAATCTTCCAGTCCATAAACAGCGTCAATCTTTGCGGCATTGAAAAAGTTTCAAATAAAAAGGGCGCTAGATGGCATTCTCAGTATGTTTCTACTTACTTTGGAACTTTTTTTTTTCGGGATTCCTTTCCTTTGAAAATACGACACTACGCGATAAAAATACGTCGTGTTGCCGTGTATACGTGTACTTAGGAATGGATTTGTTTTATTTGAGCGTTTATTGACACGCGTTATAAAAAATATCTACGAGCCGCTCACTGTTACTAAACATAAAACTATGTGTCACCTGTCATCTAAAATTGTCAATTACAAAAAAAAGCTACAACTTCATTGGTATCTGTCAAACTTGTCATTGGTCAAGCAAATCATTGAGTATTAAATTTACAAAAATAATACAACATAATTTAACAGATCGTGCTTTATTCAACAAACGGAACAGTGGAGTTTATGCTCTTCTCGTTAGTTATCACAGTCCATACTCAAGTGAATAAAGACGTATAAAAATGATTAATATGTGTTATGGCTCAATGTGACGACGTGCACTTGTGAACTAAAAAAAAATGAATAAGTGTTTTTTATCTCTGATTATTTATACACAATAGAAATAGCGTCATGTTTCGGAGCAGAAGTTGGTTTGGTGCCTCATGGGGGCGGCCAAAGAACCCTCATTCATTAGAAAGATTGAAATATTTACATAACATTCTGTGCAAAAACACAACAGTATCGGAAAACAACCGAGGAACATTGGTGGAGTCTCTCAGATGTATAGCAGAAATACTTATATGGGGTGACCAGAATGATAGTTCTGTTTTTGAGTAAGTTTTGCACCATTAATTTATTCTAAATAATGTTTAAATGTCCTTGAAATGTGATTGGCAACAAGCTCAAAATATATAGAAACAATGAAGAATTAGAAATTAATCAAGTTTAAGTATGAAGTTAATATCATACATTGTTTAATCTCTGTATGAAATTAGAAGTGCTGCTTGTGAATAAAATAAGAACTATTTTCAACATTAAGTTGTGCCTAGGGACAAGAAACACCAAACAATTAATTAAAAATAGTTTTCTGTTTTATATAGTATTAATATTAAATATAAGTAACTTTTGGCTCCCACATTCCTAGCAATCCTGTTAACCCTTCCAGCTAAGCTAAATTCCAGTGGTGAATCTGCTTCTGAATGTAGTCATTAAGGGCGCCCTAGTTTATGATTCTACCGTACAAACACACATAAGTGATTACACCTCTGTATATGGTCGTAAGTCAAAGCCTAA
Source organism: Herminia tarsipennalis (assembly GCA_945859575.2). NCBI lineage: Eukaryota > Metazoa > Arthropoda > Insecta > Lepidoptera > Erebidae > Herminia > Herminia tarsipennalis. The sequence continues at coordinate 20,459,465 of OX243839.2, forward strand.
CCTTATCATATTAGTTTATCATAAACTAGGCTCTTAGAAAGCGAAAAATGGAAAAAAAAAATATTTTGAAAGTTATGAGCCTTAAAACATGAGAATTTTGCCAAAATTGATGTTAAAATTCATAAATGTTTTAAGGCTTAGAAATTTCAATCATCAACTAGGGTGCCCTTAAAAGATATACATGCAATGGTGTTTTAAGTAAAAAGGCATAAACAGTTTACGTAAACAACATTCAACATTTAAAAACGGCTAACTAGCGCACATTGATAGCCTATTTTAGCAATGTCACACTTAATAAAAAAAGTCGTAAAAGTAGTAAAGCATGATTTAATTATCACAAGTGAAAGAGAGAAAGATGTCATCTGCTGATTTCTGTTGTAATCTGTTGATGCCAGAAATGCGACACTGACATATAAAATCAAAGTCAATTGTATAGATTTTAAGGTGCCGCTTTCTGAATGATTGTAACCTATCTACACCTTTTTACTTAAAACATCATCGAAAACATGCATGTTTAATCTAGCTTGTGTTTTGATTAATATTTATACTTTTACAGCTTTTTCTTAGAGAAGAATATGCTCTCATATTTTCTGAAGATTATGAGACAAAAGTGTGGAGGATCTTCATATGTATGTGTGCAGCTGTTACAAACATTAAACATATTGTTTGAAAACATTCGCAATGAAACATCTCTATGTAAGTTTGGTTTTGTTTTTAATGCTAGTTATCGTTAAGGCCATATTTAAATTCTAAATAAGTGCGAATAAAATTTTACTGGATTACATGTTGAGATGACTCCAAACAATTGCAAAAAGTGATGACAAAGAAGAAATTTGAACAAAACTTATTTTTTAGCAATGTAAGGTAATATAGGTAGAAATTAAAACTAGCAGTATGGGATTACGGGTCCCACATTACAAGCAACCCTGTTAACTCCTCCAGCTAAACTAAATTGCTTTTGTTAGGAGTGGGTTCACATTGGTAGTATAATGGGTAGGTATCAAACCTGTGGCCTCACAATTACGGGACCTCTGGCTTAACCATTAGGCTATTGTTTTTCTTGATGAACATTAAACAATTATAATTAAAATTGATTAATTAATAAAGGTATGTATACAAGTATTTATATATTACAACAAATTCTAACCTATATTGTATTTCTGTTTCAGATTATTTACTGAGTAATAATCATGTGAACTCAATAATAGTGCATAAGTTTGACTTCTCTGATGAAGAAGTGATGGCCTACTATATATCCTTTCTTAAAACTCTCAGTTTGAAGCTTAACAATCACACCATACATTTCTTCTACAATGAGGTAAGATTTTAATGCATAATTTAAAATCCTAATTCTTTATTCACATAGAAAACAAAGCAATACAGGTGGCAATATAAGTGGCTTATGCGCAAAATGTTAGCAAGCTGAAATGGCAGTGGGCTGGCCATATTAGTTGAAGAACCGACAACCCTTGGGGTAAACGAGTTCTTGAGTGGAGACCATGTCTCTGTTAATGTAGTGTAGGACGCCCTTAGACAAGGTGGAGTGATGATTTACGCGAAACAGCTGACAGGAGCTAGATGCGAGAAGCCGAAGATAGAACAAAGTTACGTGCAATTGGAGAGGCCTATGTCCAGCAGTGGACTGCAATAGGCTGATGATCATGATGATGCGCAAAATTTTGCTTCTTCAAGGTCTCCTTAAGAGATAATTAATACATTTTTAATAACTAATTATAACAAAGATAACTTAAGTTATGTGGTCATAAGTAAACAAATTATTTTAAATACGTAAATATGTTTTCTTGACAAAGCAATTGGACCATTATGAGTGAAATTAGAACCTTAAGACTAGAGAGAGACATAGGATAATCATTAAATAATAAGGGCACAACCACAAGTAACAACCAGAATAATAAAGCCAGAGTTTGATTGTACAACAAAGTGCCAATTATTGGATTGTCCCTGATTGACCTGTCTGATTAAAAGTGATCAGTGTACCTTTAATACAGTGTAACTTTAATATGACAAGCCTCAGTATAACGATTTCCTTGATATAACTAGAACAAAATAGAAAATCTAGAACAAAATATACCTTAAAATGATGAATACCTACATTTATTGAAACCTTTTTGTAAAGAATTTTTAATTTTTAGAATCAAGACAAAATACTATCTATCTATATTTAACGAATTTGTCAACTTTACATATAAACCTACATATTTAATTATTTTACTTTTAATTATTCACAACAAATTTCACAATCATTATTAGTTTTAAGTTTTATTACCTCGTTAAAACAAACCGCAGTCCAAACTAACCTCTATATATAACGAACTTCATTGTAACAATACTTGGTTTAACGAATATTTTCAAATTGGCTTTAGGCTCGTAATTTCTTGGTTGCACTGGTGTTCAATTCGTATCAGTAGTTCCTGAGATTACCGCGTTCAAACAAACAAACAAACTCTTTAGCTTTATAACCGACGTGAACCTCGATATCGGATTAACACAACAGATGTCCTTTCCTAACACAATGCCATTGAGCTTACCTGGAGGGGTTAACAGGATTGCTAGGATTGTGGGACCCACAATCACACACTGCATTGCTATCTTGAAAAAAAAAAAAAATAGAAATAACGATAAAAAACTAATGTGACAAAAAATTCAAACTAATATTATAAATGTGAAAGTAATTCTATCTGTCTATTACGTTTTCACGCTTAAAATCGCTGCACCGATTTAGATGAAATTTGGTATAGAGATAGCTTGAGTTCCGGGGAAGGACACAAGACAAGTTTAACCGACATCCACGCGGGTGAAAGCTAGAATATTTCCTTTTTTAAAAAACCCACATAAAACAACGAGTATTTAACAATAACTATGGCCTTAATAATAACGATAAATATTATGCAATTAATAAATAGCTGCATGCATTCTGTAAGTATATCGTGGTTTATCGGTCACACCGTAGCGATAGTAAAATTGAGATCAACTAACTGCATTGATAGGTACAATATCCAAGGATTTACGAGTATCCTTGCCCACGTCTCAGGAAACTAGTTCAGGTCAATTGTTGACTAATGAGTAGGTTCGTACTACGATAAGGCGGTTGGACACACTGCCCCACACTACGCTGCGAGATGCGTGGCGACGGAAACGCGCGCGTCATTTCGGGAGTCCATATCTCTATATCTCTCTCTATTAGAATAACAATAATACGTGCGAGAGCGCGTGTTTGACACAGCGCGTGAATGTGTTTTCTGTTTTGTACTGTGCGTATCTATATATATATATAAATGAATGTTTGTCTGTCTGTATGTATGTCCTCTATGCGTTTCGAAACCATTGATCAGATTGTGATGAAACTTTGCCAGGGTGTTCTGGGGGACGACCGCTAACTGGCTAAAAAAAAGGCACAGTGAAGCGTGGGGTAACATACCTAATTACAAGCAACGTAAGAACACTTTAAAGCGGCGGTAGCCTAATGGTTAAGGCATCGGTCTTGCAATCGTGAGGTCGCGGGTTCGAATCCTACCCCTTATACTACCGACGTGAACCCACTCCTAACACAAGCCATCGAAGCTTAGCTGGAGGGGTTAACAGGATTGCTGCTAGTAATGTGGGACCAACATTGCTAGATAACTAAAATAAAAAATAAAATAAAAAAGAAACTACACACTTCCGCGCTTCGCTACGTGATGCGGGGCAGTGTGCCGAACGATTATGGATGTCACATTAATGCGCATGTTTTCTTTACGTGTTTTGCGGTGCGTAAGATATGAGTACATATGTAAACGCAGCACTTGTTTTCGTGTTAATTATATGCGTTCAATTATGTGTTCGTTTAGTCAGTCATTGTTATAATGTTTGGCAGTATCCTAACGTTTAGGCCTCGTTTTAAGTGAATGGGCGGGTATGCGCGCCCGAGTGACCACTGGCAATAGGTACTAGCCGCGTCTACATACATTTGCAAAGGTACTACACGCAGCCGTGGAATGCAAACACCTGCACACACCTTCACTCTGATAGAGCATTTATTTTTTAGAGTAGTGTCTACTCTGATGAAGTTCAGATGTCAATTCAATAATTTGTGGTCGTCGAGCAAATATATCACATGATGCAGCTAGAGGCGGATTCATAAAATATCAAAATCCTTGCTTTAAAACAGTATTTAGAAAGTGAATTTGGTCATGTAATTTTCATATTCATTACCATACGGATGAGTCTGGCTGCACCCATACAAATTTAACGATACCTCGTGTTGTCACGAAGACTAGCGTGATATAAATTACTAACCCTAAAATATGAACAATGGTATTGCTAAATCGAGTTCAAGTTCAAATATTGATAATCCAAGGGCATTCAAGCTTAGTCGTGTGGTCTTCTACTATTTTGTCTGTCTCTGTCGCTATATTATGTTTAGCAACCTAGCATGGATTCACCCCCTCATTCATAATAATTAGAAGACATTTTAAGACCATTTTAACTAGCGAAAGTTTTGTCTTCGTTTAAAACATTCACTAGTTAAAATGTCAATCGATGACATTTGATCTTCTAATTTGTAGTGATCAGCTCTGCGTGTAGCCAGCAATAATAATATTAAAAGTAACATGTTGATCCAACTTTGTTTATAATATTTTTTTATCACAAGTATGGGGCTTAATAAATGCAACCGCGCACGCCCTTTGTCGCCTGGTTCAGGTCAAGTGACATTAACAACGTCGGTCTGTAATTAATGTAACCGAGATAAGACACCGAAAATAGGTATACCTACTTTACACAAGGAAAGTTTCATAGGAACTTTGCTCGAGCAAACACATACCTACATAGGCATCGTTTATGAACACGAAATTTCTGAACACCTTTAAAACAAACTGATTGGAGATTCCATTCTCTGTATTTATAGTGCACTAGCTTCCGCCCACGGCTCCGCCTGCGAGGATATCAGTTATCGCGATTAAAACTATCTAAATAAGTCCTTCCCCAGGACTCTAACTAGCCCCATGTTAGGTACTTTCGCATTTATAATATTGGTTTGGATACCCACGTCCGATTGTCATCATATTTAGTTTGGTATCAGATGACGTTGTGTGAGTTGTCCCAAGATATTATTATTATTGTCATTTGTCGAATACATTGTTTTTAGTATCTTTTCGTGATTTTCGTGACTACTACTTTCAAGCTACCTACCTGCTTATTTATCATTTATTTGACTGCCTCTGTGGCGCGGTGGGAGTGTATCCGACTGCTACGCAAGAGATCGTGGGTTCGATCCCCACACCGGATAAAACTTTGTGTGATGAGCACGATGGTTTATTCTGTGTCTGGGTGTAATATGTATGTATTTAGATATATATAAGTATGTTTATCAGTTGTCCGGTTTCCATAGTACAAGCTCTGCTTAGTTTGGGGTCAGATAGCGTTGTGTGAGTTGTCCTAAGATATTATTATTTATGTAAGCAGATTGAAATCAATTTCGGATTCAAACGAAGCATTTGATTACAAATGATTCTAGGACTATTTCGAGCAACGTCGTGTTGTAGTTATCTTGTGCCACAAATGCCAGTGCTAGGTTTGTCGCACGCCAACCTACAGTTATTTAAGGCAGTCTGTCATGTTTGGTTATGTATACCAATCAGGCTATACCTATTAGTTACAGTGTTCGAATGTTCACAGCACACAAAGGACTTCCCTTTGTACACGGAAGCGATCAAGTTCTTCAACCATTCCGAGTCGATGGTGCGAATCGCTGTGCGAACACTGACGCTCAATGTGTATCGAGTGCAAGATGCCAGTATGCTGCGGTTCATTAGAGATAGGTGAGTTTTCGAGTCTTTAGAAATCCGCTTATGAACTTTTTGTTGGGGAATGAAATGAACTAGCTTTAGGTGATGTTGAAAGGTTTGCAGGCAACGCAATATCGAATTGTGTTTGGTGCCAATCTTTAAGTTTTGATGCATGTGAGTTTTTATCACGAGATGTTGCTACGCGTTGCTCACACAATATATTCTACTGTTTGAATGCGATTTATGTTGTATAAGTACCTATATAAGTAGCATATTTGCCACTAACAAAGGTACGAGGCCGCCGGTTCAAATCCTACCCATTATACTACCGACGTGAACAAACTAACATAAGCAATTTAGCTTATATGGAAAGGGTTAACAGAATTGATAGTACACCCAAAGTTGGCACCCAATCCCACATTGCTAGTTACCTTTTTAAGAAAAAATAAAGTAGTAAAAATAAGCCTTCGTAATCGAGAATGAGGACATCAGAGGAGAAATGGGAGAATGCCTAGCTTACGTCAGCAGTTCTCATCCTGACGGGAGACGAAAATTGTTTTAGAGAGTGTGCTCTTCATAGGTACTTACTTTCTTTACTATGCGTACCTACTGAAGTTGAAGGTCATAAACCTACTTACGATTCCTAAATTATTGTGTAAGGAGTTTTAATTCCTTTTTTAGGACGGCAGCACCTTACTTCAGTAATCTGGTGTGGTTTATCGGCAAACATATATTGGAACTGGACGCCTGTGTCAGAAACGATGCTGAGTAAGTATCTAAAATTGAATTGATTATAGAAAATTTACTTTAGCTGTTCTAATTTATGAAACTATTAACTTCAAAACGCCTTGAATTGTATAACCCTCGTATCGCTAAAGCTCCATACTCACGTTTCGTTATTACTCTATAGTTTTACTGTAATGCGAGTAAAATACGACGTGAGAACCTCCTTTAAACTTTGCTGTTCACACGTTGATTTTTCCCCGCTCTCAAGTAAAACTGTAGGCTAGTTTCCAACATGAAAGAAAAACTATCTTTAACGTTCTTAAAAATAGTATACTATCGTTACTGTTCACTGTAAGCATAAGACTTAACGATATCCTTAAATTCAGTTGCGCTTAAAGACACTGTACTAACCAAGTTTGTATTTGATATTTGCAAATATTTTTCTCACAACCATTTCCTAAAAGGTGTTAAAGTAATAAATTTCAAAAGTATTTTTCCACTTTGTTGTTGTAGTCACCAATCTCAACAAAAACTGGATGACTTAGTCGCCGAACACCTAGACCATCTCCATTACATCAATGACATATTATGTCTCAACATTCCTGACTTAAACGACGTATTGACGGAGCATCTATTGCACAAACTACTAGTACCTTTATACATTTATTCATTGACTTCTGAGGGTGTAAGAAGACCAGCTACATCCTCCCCTTACAACAGAGATCATAATATACAGAGCATAGAAGCGATCACGAGAAATTTAGAAGCTATATTAAAAGGCAAAAATACTGACACGTCGCCGGCTCGTATGAATTTTCCCAGACATCATAGAATGGAATCAGATGACGAATGTAAGCCGTCTGTCTCTTGCGTGGTTTCTCTATTTCTGCTATCCCAAGTGTTCCTTATAATAACTCATGGGCCGATAGTACACGCACTTGCCTGGATAATATTACAATCCGATATATCAGTATTCGAAGATGGCGCTACTAAAATACTAGAGATGTACATTAGCAATGCTAAATCTAATGTTAAACTAGAGTTCTCTAAACCACAGTTAAGTTTAGAAAAAGCCTTAGAAAGCACTTCCAGTGAGAGGGATTACACGACGCCAGAATACAGTGGTCCTAAAAATTTCGGATATGATACGGACCATTCAAGTTGCGATCTCGATCCCGAGTTAGTTTCTACCTCACTTCCGTCCACGTCACATATAAGTGAGTCTTCGAGTATCGATCAAGATTCGACTGAGGACTTAGTCACTCAAGTGCATTCGATAAAATCGATTAGCGCGGTTACGCTCAAAGAGAATATGCCCGATTCGCCTTTACCAGACTCAGGAATCGAGTCGAGTTCTTCAAAATCGAATGAATTCAACAATATAACTGATGAAGAGAAGCAGAAAATGCTTGGTGTTGTACCAAGTACGTCAATAGAAAGAGCTGTTACGATGGACAATATAATCGATAGAGAGAACAAAGAAATCGAAAGGAGGCCGTTTTTAAAAACTATATTGGATTCGTTGGATTGCAGCGAGAATGATTATAAAGCGTTGTTCGCTCTCTGCTTACTCTTCGCACTGATAAATAACAAAGGTGAGTAAACAAAACAATAGCATGTGGTCCAATAATAATATTGATATTAACGTATCAAGTCCATTAAAGTGTTAACGAACTTAGATAGGATTGGGTTCTGTTTACATAAAAGTAGTATAAATATCCGGATATATATTTCCTTTTTGTGATATTATTTCTGCATGTTAACTATAAATACTAATAAATGTTCTATTTTCTATATTTCGCTCCCCATGGCTTAGTGGGTAAGTTCCTGTCTGCTCTAAGATCCTCTCAAAACTCTTCCAAAACGGATTTCTCACCATAGTCTTCAATTTTAGGTGTCAATACTGAATTATTGGACACATTGTTGTGTCCTGAGGAAGAAATATTATGTGGTACAAGTGGTTGTGGGTCGAATACTCCAGTCAGCGGTCCCAGTACTTCTTCTGTTGAGGGCGAAGAGCCATCTAGTGAGAAAAAACCAGAAGTGACTTCATCACCCGCTAGGCGTCCCCTGCAGAGTTTCAATGCTTTATTAATATCAAAGCTGATGGCTATAGCAAACTTGAGCTGTAAAACTGGTAAGTTTTATTTAAGTACATTTTTTCCCGGTATTTTTTGTGTCTAGATTTATATTGTGACTGATTGAAACGTTTAGTAATCTGCAAGGTATAAATGATTACCTGGCATGATTGGCGTTAGATTCCACCTCATTATCATCTAGTTAGTTACATGCAAATTATTAATTATAGAAATATTATTTATTACATTATTATATTAGTTGTGTCACTTATAAATAAAGCATGACTCAGCGTTGACCGTTTTCGAAATAAGTAAAACCCCTTAACTATTTAAGCCGTCGGTTCTGGGCCCTCTATGAAAGTCCCTTTGGTCAATGACAGTGAGGGAATAGGGTATTCTACTATGTTTGAAATAGTACTTTAAATGTTTGTTTCCTAATAGAAACCCACAAAAAATATGTTTTAGCAAAATGAACACGCTATCTTGAGAATAAAAGTTAAACATTAATTCCCGCGAAAACGCTGTCAGTTCATGACGTCATATTGGTATAAGGCAACGTAATCATTATTTACGTTCCGGGAGCACTAGATGACGCTACTTTTTTCGCCTTTATCAATTTCAGTGTCCTTTATATGATAGGACAGTAGATCCTTTGTCTATATTACGTCACAATATGGCGGCATCATGTTTCAGGTCACGTGATATACAGATAAAAAATAACAAATATTATAATTAAACTATTATAATTTAATAAAACAATCATGTACATTTATGACTAAAAATCAGAGTATCTATGTTTATTTTTAAATTAATTTTAATTTTTGTGACGGGCTGTTGGCTAGTCTGTGGTGAGATTGACCGCCGTAGCAGGTATCGGTTAGGACAATAGGGATGTTCCGCCTCCATGACAACGCACCTTAAAGCTCCTGCGTGACTGGCTGGCTAGTCTGTGGTGAGATTGACCACCGTAGCAGAAATCGGTTAGGACAATTGGTGTGTGTGAATCCTATTTAATCTATGTCAGTTCAAATAATGTAATTTTTCCAGCGTCAAAAGTCCGTCTAGTAACGCTGGAGTTGAGCGTGACGTTGATGCGCGTGGCGATGTGCGGCGCGTCGGGCGCGAGCGCGCGCTACGCGCCCGACGTCAACGCGCTCAGGGCGCGCGCCGCTGCACTCGCGCGCAACTTCTACAAGTGCGACGATATCTTTTTAGATATGTTCGAGGATGAGTAAGTTTTGGAATTTGACTGTATACCGGACATTTCATATTGTTAGAGGGGAATTCCACCGAGGCACACTGGTCACACAAACGAAAAAAAATAGAAGAAAATCCAAGTTCTTATTTTACGAACATTATCGTAAAATAGGAACTTCGTTTTTTTTCTATTTTTTTTTCGTTTTCTTAATGCTTTCGTATTTGTCTTATCATTTGTTACATATGTTACAAATGATAAACCAAATACGAAAGCAATGAATTTATTAAATATTTTAATTTTTTTTATATCTTTTGGGTTTCTGTCGTATTTTTTTAAGAATTCCAATAAAAAATGGCCAAACAAATTTAAATTTCTATGGGCATTTTTCATAAAATGCTTAGTCATTAAGATATTTTCATTTGTTTTTGTTTTGTATGAAGCCTGAACTTCAGATTCGATTTAAAAAAAATGTTTCATTTCACAAACGTATTTAGTTATCTATGTATAGAGATAACTATATACGTTATATATATAGTTATCTCTATAGATAATATATCTACCTTTTCAGATCACGACACAATAACATCCCACATCAAGAAGTCAAAAAAATAAAAAAATAGTAACAAATTCATTAGATTAAAATGACGTATTTTCCTACTTTAGTTCGAGTTACATTGTGTTTTGATATAAATATTCTGGCGTTGCCCGTAGGCAGATCTTTGCGCCAGGTCTTAATAGAGCGCAAAAAGCGGTGCTAATGACTAAAACCTTATAAATCTTCATCATGCCACTTAGACCTCACCTTAGCAAGTCCAAACCAAATCGATTACATTTCTCGTTAATAGCAAATATCGTACGATGTCACCTGATGTGTGTACTCGTTCAGAAAATCGGTTATCATTTATCAGTAATTGTGACATGTGTCATGTTAACGTATTAATAATAGTTATCGTATTGTATCGTAAAACTAAGTTATCAATTACTGTAGTAAATGCTCATATATACTTATCGTACACTATATACCTAATTACTTACACAGGTTATGATGTCACTGACCTTTGTCATAGAACACCGGCGCACATAGACGCACGGATACGGAATTTCGAAAAACATTGTTGGGAATGTACCTATTCCATGATTCACTGTCTATAAGTGTTGTATGTGTGCATTGCTGAAGTGTCTATGTGTTTGTACATTTGACACTGTGCAATGCAACTTCGTATGCGTCAATTTTCCCCGTTTTTGCAACATTTTTCATTGCTGTTCCATTACGCTACTACTACTACTGTAGCATTACGCTACGACCAATAGGAGCCTATTGGTCGTAGCGTAATGCTATATAGCTAGCATAGCCTTCCTCGATAAATGCGCTACCCAACAAAAAATATTTTTTCAATTCGGACCAATAGTTCTTGAGATTACCGCGTTCAAACAAACAAACAAACAAACTCTTCAGCTTTATAATATTAGTATAGATACGTTTTAATTAATAAATCCAACAAAAACAAAAATAATGTAATTTAAGGGTATTCAAGTCTTGATAAAATGACATGATCACCTTTGAATTTGAGCATTCCTATCTTCTCCTATTTTGGATTTAGCATAGATATCCTAAAGCCAAAATGGATGTGAAATATTTGATAATAAAGTTGGTATAGCAACCATTCAATAGTAATACTTTTGTCAATGGTTGCTTAGAAACGTTGTTTAAACATTTCACGTCAATTTCGGCTTTATTACAGTAGTATTCAAAAAACAAAAACAAACATTTTTTTGCAGATATTGTGAGACAAGTAAACGTCCGCTCAACGTGGAATGGTTATGTATGGATGCGGCGATACTATTACCCCCGACGAGAACTCCCATGTCTGGTATCGCGTTCGCTAAGAGATTGCCTAGTGGAGAGGTAAATATATTTTTTCAATTTTATGCTATATTCTTATAACCGTTACTTATCCGTCTGATTTCTGAACGAGCAATAATTTTCGTTCACTCCGAACACGAATTTGACAGACTTTCAAAAGTTTGTTTAGAAGAAAAAAACCTTACTTATTACACAATGGCGCATTAAATATTTAACTTAAAAATCGCGCAACTTCGTTTGCGCCATTTTCCCCCGTTTTTGATGCTCTGCTCCTATTGGCCGTAGCGTGATGTTATATAGTCTACTAGCTGTCCCGCGCAACTTCGTATACGTAAATTTTCCCCGTTTTTGCAACATCTCACGTCGCTACTCCGCTCCTATTAGTCGTAGCGCGATGTTATAAAGCCTATAGCCTTCCTCAATAAATGGGCTATCCAACAATTTTTTTTTTTTAAAATAATTTTTCAAATCGGCCCGGTAGTTCCTGAGATTAGCGCGTTTAAACAAACAAACAAACAAAGCAAACAAACAAACAAACTCTTCCGCTTTATAATATTAGTATAGATAACACTCACAAATATAAAAAGATTTGTTTAAACCGGTTCAGTAGATCTAGAGATTACCTCTACAACGTCACAAACTTAAAAACTTTACTTCTTTATAACATTAGTATCGATTAATGGTTTATAAATATAACATTAACGGGCACAGAGTATACCTATAGTTGGTACATACCAGCACTTATAGATTTCATAAAATGCCCATAAAATGTTTCAAATGTGCTGACCAATTCATCAGGACTAATAACAGTTCATCTCGCATCTGATGTCAGTGTCTAATATTAAGGATTGGTGGATGAAAATGCGAAGGAAAAAATATCTATTACTAATGTCGTTCTGTTTTGAAATCAGATCTCACGATTTCGACAAAAACAATGAATAACATGTTATTGTTGCTGACGTATTACACATTAATGTGAAATAGGGCAGTGGGTCGGTATCGGATATCATTTGTTTGAAATTGAGTCTGTTTTTAATTTATACGTATGAAATGATTAATGTACACGTGATACTAATGTAAAAATAACTGATGTACTTTCACACGTGCAATAATTACTAAATGGAATAAACCATAAATCTTTATTACATAACTAGCGTAAATTTTCCCCGTTTTTGCAACATTTCTCGTCGTTACTCCGCTCCTATTAGTCGTAGCGCGATGTTATATAGCCTCCTTCCAGTCAACCTTCCTCGATAAATGGGCTATCCAACAAAAAAAGATTTTTTTAAATCGGAACTACTTCCTGAGATTAGCGCGTTTAAACAAACATACAAACAAACTCTTCCGCTTTTTAATATTAGTATAGATAGAGCTTAGAGTAAAACTTTTTAAGATTTTCGAAGCATGTATATTTATTACGTTTCTGTTGTGCTGATGTAACTATGAATATAATGGTATTTTGCAAATCAATGTTCTCCCATTTCCAGTTGTCCGAAAAGATTTAAATTTGCACACATCGAAACAAACGAAGACAATAAAGTCCTTTTCACACGTTTCGGTTTCAATCCGGGCGCCGGGTAGCCGGTAAACGGGTGCCCGGCGCGGATTGAAACCGGAACGTGTGAAAAAACCTAATAATATCATGCAATGTCATCTATTGACCATTAAGGGCGGCTTGCCAAATGGCTTTGTTTTAAAAAATGTCAAAGGTTTTTTTTAGCTTTGTATATTTTTTATTTTTACTTTTTTAATACCTACACAGATGGAAAGAGCAAGACGTGCAATACGGACGTTTTTTCTAATCCGAGATTTGTACCTGAAGCTAACGGGGAAACCTGAAACTCAGCTGCCTTTAACAAACCCTGCCCCTTTTGTACAAGTCGGTGAATCTTTGGACCTTAGTAAGTATATCTAAAGCTAGTAGTATATCTAAGCTAATTCAAAAACGTGATTTATAAAAGTGGACTTGAGTGTGTGGAAAATGAGCACCACATTCTGTAAATTGTTATAAGCTCAGAAATAATTATAGGTTATGATTCTGGATGTTGTCGGAAGCTATAATTGTTAAACAATTAGACAGATGGACGGACATGACGAAACTATAAGGTCCCTTTTCACACGTTCCGGTTTCAATCCGACGCCGGGTATGCGGCGAATGTATGTCGATAACGGCTGGCAGGAGCTAGATGCGAGAACAACAAAGTGGTGTGCAATTGGTGAGGCCTATGTCGAGTAGCGGACTGCGATAGGCTGATGAGGATGAGAATAAGGTATGACGATCGGACCGGATGGACGCCGGACTGTGTGAAAGCTACCGTTACCATAACTATACACTTCGCGCCGGGTACCAGGTCGTCGGATTGAAACCGGAACGTGTAAAAATGACCTTAGGGTTCCGTTTTGCCATTTTGCCACCGGAACCCTAAAAAAGAACATCACCTTTACCACCTCTAATAGCCAGTATTTTGTTATTACTGCCTGCTTCTATAAACATTTTAAACTAAATATAAATTGTATACATTTAAATAAACTTTTATTTAAGTAAAATGTAACTGTGATTGTTTTGTTTGGCGGGAATGAAAAAAATGTTTTTTTTTATATTGCAGATGATTCTGATCTCATTTCGTGTGATATAATACAAAAAGATGGGACGTGGCAGCATAGGTTTCTAGCTGTTGACAGCATTGAAATAATATTAGTAGAACCTGACAAACAAAGGTTGGGATGGGGCGTTGCTAAACTTGTTGGAAGTTTGCAAGATCTAGAAGTAAGTTACTTCCTTATCTATATTTTTGTTACGTGATAAATAAGTTGATAGAGAGAGCGGTGACGTCACAGTTTTTCGTGAGTGCAGACCCGCTGCACTCACGAAAAACTGTGACGTCACGGTCACGTTATTGACTGGATGCTAAGCAACGCGAGTGGCGATTCCGCCTGCTGATATGCTGAAAGCTCATAGGCCGTCCACTAAAGCTGTGACAGGCATGGTTGTATATTAAATTTTCATCAATGTTTTAGCGATTGCAGCGACATGCGATACAATTGGAAATAAAAAAAGTGACACCAATTATTATCATCAATGTTTTCTTATGATGACGATATCACGTAAAATTACTTTCCGTAAACCGACTTTACAGACAACCATTTTTTTACGTATGTTTGAGTTGGAGTACTTTTGTCGAGGACTTCGTTTTATTTTTTTTATAGTTTGAACGATACACGTGGTTAATTAGAAATAAATTTTATTTTGGATGCTTTTTTTTGCCGTATCATTAAAGAGTGTATAAGATTTTTCTGTAGTAGCTTACTACTTACTTCATAAATAATAAATATACACTTGATAGTATACAATTTACATAAAATATTTTTGACGTGATAACGTCTTATATATCGGTGCAAGCATGAAATAGTGTCACGTAGCAACGGCCACGTTATTGATTGCTAGCAACGCGAATGGCGATTCCGCCTGCTAGCTGAAGTATTGTGGCCGTCAGGTGCATGCGCCCGGGTCCACTGAGGCTGTCACAGGCATTGTTGTATATTACAATGTCATCAATGTTTTGACGATTGCAGCGACATGCGATACAATTGGGAAAAAAAACCTGTCACAGGCATGGTTGTTTATTACAATGTCATCAATATTTTCTTATGACGTTTCACGTAAAATGGTCGTCCGTAAACCGACTTTACAGACAACCTTTTTTTTGAAATAATCAATTAATCGTTCCACCGCTTTGACCCTATTTATTTGATTGAAAACAGAACCTAAGGTATTTGTAATTCGACAGGCTTTTTAGTAACAACTTCTGCTGTCTGTACAGATTCAGGGTGACAAAGAAGACCCCCGTTGCCTTCACCTGACCATCCACAAGCCGCGGGTGGGTGCGAGCGGTGCTTTACCTCGCACCGTACTGTTGCGAGCTAAGTTCAAGTTTGACGATCATATACGTAGTATGGCTGCTAAACAACGGCTTACTAAGGTGAGATGATGTTTGTGATTACTAATTTACTTTGATATAAAATGTGTATGGATGTTTTTGTCATTAAAATGTACCTTTTTGGGGTTCCGTAGCCAAAATGGCAAAACGAAACCGTCCGTCCGTCCGTACGTCCGTAGCTTAGCTCAGAGACTGTTAGTGCTAGAAGACTGTAATTTGCATGGATACACGTATTACTTACTAGCTGTCCCGCGCAACTTCGTCTGCGTAAATTTTCTCCATTTTTGCAACGTTTCTCATTGCTGCTCCGATTCTATTGGTAGCAGCGTGATGTTATATAGCCTATAGCCTTCCTCGATAAATGGGCCATTTAATAATGCAAGAATTTTTCAATTCGGATCAGTAGTTCCTGAGATTACCGCGTTCAAACAAACAAACAAAATCTTCAACTTTATATTATTAGTATAGATGCTAACAATGTGACAATAAAATCTTGAAAACTTTTTTTTATGGTACCTCCCCTAATGTAAAGTAACTTTTTGTCACCTACCCTATCGTGTGGGGTTTCATTAGATACCTAGGCCTTAAAACGTTTGTAAAATATTAAGCTTTAATGTGCAAATTTTTGTTAGTCAATCGCCCCCCCCCCCCCAGGCTAAATGGTGGATGTTGGTTTGTGAAAAATATTACGGTAGTAGTGTTTATAGTGAAATTAAAAGGAAAACTATGACAGCTAAGTAGGCTTTACAAGTTTACGAGTAACAGCTGAACAAATGAGAAGTAACAACTTTTTTCTACAAATTCCATTGAAAATTATTATTAACTAGCTGTCCCGCGCAACTTCGTATGCGTAAATTTTCCCCGTTTTTTGCTGTTATCTATTAGGCAATTGCACTTAAAATCCGTTTTTTAACGTAATAGCCTAACAGTAAACTATTCCCATAAACGCAGGGTCGCACAAAATCCCGGCAGAAGAAAATGCAGCAGATAGGTCGCTTACTGGAAGTGTCCGGGATGTGCGCGCCCGCGCTCGCCCCGCGGCACCGCCCGCTGTTCTCGCGCCCCGCGCTCGGAGCGCTCACCGCCAGGAGGTCTACAGGTACATAAAAAAAAAACAATTTATTCCATAGTCAGCCATATAATTAAAAAAAATAAACTTACTTAAAAAAAAAAGAAAGATAACCAAAAGAAATGTGAAATAGTGATCCCACCAGTGGCGGAGGGTCCTAAGAACACCATTATTTTGGGTTTCCCTTTGGATGCTAGTTACATAATATGAAAGGTACAAAGAACCGTGTCCAGGTAGACAAACTGTTGTGAACAACAAATTTTAACCCTTCGCCTCTGGGTCCCACATTACTAGCAATCCTGTTAACCCAAGCTCAATGGCTTGTGTTAAGAGTAGGTTCACGTCAGTATAATGGGTAAGATTCGAACCCATTAGGCTACCGCCGCTTAGACAAGTAATAGTTAGAAGCCCTCTCGGGTAAAGGCCATCTCTAGTACTTTCCAGTTTGCTATATCTTGAGCTATGACTGTCTAACGTTTCACACATATTAGTAGCAGGTCGGCACATAACGTCTTAACCATAGTCTTGAGTAGGTTTTGTCAAAGGACTCAGATACTTTAAAAGGGAGACGGAAGAAAGAAAGCAAGAGACGAGATGTGTGACCTTCTTCATCATGTTCCTCTCCATTTACTTAAAGTTGGACGTCATCCTTGAAAAAGTTCTCGTCCCTGGCGTAATCAGACAACAGCAAGAGTTCGGTTATTTGACTAAATCAAATGGAAATTTATACTTCTTCTTCTTCTTCTTCTTCTTTTGGCAATGTAGCCAATGTTTTGGCTAATCCTGCCAATGTCAAGCTATTTTGTCTCTCTTTGGTTTTCTTCAGAATCTAAAGGCCATTTGTCATAAGTGTCAAAAAAGTTGACAGAACGGTCGTTCGTGTCGGCATTTGAAATTGCCAGTCCAGCGTACACTACTAACTATAGAGGTCAGTGGCCTTGAAAATCTCTTCTTGTCCCTGGAGTAACCAGTGCTACATATTTACCATATAAGAAAATTAAAAGAAAAAATAAGGACATGTTTTTTTTTTCTCTTCCCTCAAATATTCATCGGTAGAGATTATGGCTCGCACATTATGTGCGTGTGTAGTTTTAAGTATAATTTATTTCTAGTTTTCTTTTTTCAATCACAAAGTCTCGTTTTGTCCAGTTAACACGTATTTAAGTATATTTTACACTGTTTTACACTTTAAACGCGGAGCTGTAAAAATAGCGACATGTCAGTTTGCCGCCATTTTTACAACTCCCCAGGACAGGATTAATGTCCAATTTAAAAACATTTTGCTTTTGTAGGTGGCGAAGACGACACAGACCGACGCATCAGAAGGCCAAGTGCTCACGTGCTGAAAGATGGGATTGTAGTCTACAGAGAAAGAACCACGAGTAGAGAGAGGTAACTATCTTATAAGTGTTTTGTATTAGATTCAGGCCTCGACAAATGCAGTGTAACAACAGAAACGAAGTGCTAACAGTTTGTTTTCTACCAAGGAGTATAGAAGACTTGGAGGACGATCTTTATTAAATATGAAAGTGACGTCGAATGCATTAAATAGGGCTGGCGCTCCAGTGCCAACGGTGTAAAAAATCTTCCAGCGCACTTCAATCCGTCTACAACTGCTAATTTTACTAACGCTTTCGCCATGTGATTATTATTATTACTTATCTCCCATGTAAGCACAGTATAAAACGCAAACAGTAGAATGACGCCTTTGAAGTTATGATTAAAGCTGACACGAGCGTCTGTAAACTCGGGTTGTCGCAATTAAACAATATGTATAAGTATCAATTTAACTCACGTTTAAAAATACGACAGCCCTAGATACTAAGACCATGTAGTGTGCATGCAGCATGGGCTGCTCTCTCTCTGCGTCGCGCGCCTCTACCCCCGTACGTCTACACGGCTACGTCGAACGACTTTATGAGTTATTCAACTGTGATATAAGATTGACTCCTGGTCTTTTGTACTCGATGTTCGCAACACTTTGTCTCTGCATGTAGCTTAATGCCCGCCAGATAAATCAGTCAATTGTAAATAAACACGCTCGCTTACACAATATTTTAGGCATATTTTCGTCACTCGCTTGTTCGGGAAGTATTTTTACTAATATATACTAAACAAAAATACGTTTTTATCCAAATATTCCTGTATTACCTGTTTCTGTAAAGAATCTTTTGCCCCAATGTCTAAATACATGGTAGGGTTACTTTTTAAAACTGATTTGATTTAATTACAAAAAAAAATACACAAAATTTATATGTTTTATTAGAGTTTTGTAACTAGGAAGAAAAGAGAAGCGACACAGGGCTTGTACCTTAGTGCGGCTTTTCTTAAAACAAAAAATGTAGCTTGTTGTTTCTTAACGCTTTCTCGTTTGCCAAGTCTGACCATCACAGCTTTGAATTATCATCACACATATGTAAATGCTGCCGTAAAACATTATACACAATAAAAAAATATATTTTTTCACACAACTATTATAACAGTTCCGCTTATTTCTTTCGATCACGCATTTCAGTAGTGTATCCCGTAGCAGCAGTGCTCAGGGTTCACGCGAGGGCTCGCCGAGGGCACGTTCAGAAGAAATACCGATGGAAGAGATCAAGAGGAATACAACTACGAAAGCTTCACCGGCGACTACTGTAGTATCACACACTATACAGGTATTAAATCAGTCTATGGAGAATAGTCAATTCGGACTACGCACTAGTTTCTTGTCATATTACTTAAACTTTCGCGATTTATACACATTATATAATTTTATAAGCTACCGGGTCTTAATCGCGTGATCTACCCGTGATCACGGCCGTCGCAATACGGTCGAAACGTCAGGAAATCAAATGAGGGTTAGCCTTAAAATATTTACGCGATTAAGACCCGTAGCTTATAAAAATACATAAGTACCTATGGCTAGGATCTCACTCAAGTTATTTTTTCAACACCGTTATGGCTGGGGAGCCCAAGTGGCTATCTTGGATTTACTCGATTGGGGACCGATTTGATTTTGAAGATTATTATGGTGGGAAGAAAAAATGTTTAGGATGTATATCCTTTCAATGACGGGTAAGAGAGTTGGCGGGTCTTAAAAAAGTAAAAAAACTCGGCATGGAACGGGGATGTTAAGTGAAACCACAAGAAGCTTCCGTTTAAATGACTTACGATTCAGACAAGCCGCAAGCTCGTGGCAGCTTTTAGATAATAAATAAGAAACGTCGCCAAATAAAAAAATCCTTCCATGTAGTCGTTACAATATTAGATCAGCGTGTCTAAGATATCAAGCTGAACCATCTGTATAATGATCTAATGCGCTTGAGTATGACAATTGATCTTATTTTTTGAAGTGAACATTTCTCTAGCGGCTTTCTGCACTTTTTGGGATGGATAAAAAATGTTAAACTTGCGTCAGGACACGTGACCTGATAGAAAATTCGTATGACGGAGGGAGAGCAATCAAAAACTGCTACAATATAGAATACGAAGGTAAATTTCGCCAATACAATGTTATTATAGCTCAGGTGGGAAATCGGGCAGTCCAGAAACCATAAGACCCCAGTTCAAGTCCGAGTAACGATTATTTTTTCCCTTTTTTATTTTAATTTTTAATTTTGGATTTTTGATTTGTGATTTATTATTTCATATTTTATTATTATTATGTCAGTAAGATCGAAAAATATAATTCAAATTTCATCAGTATGTAATAGAATGTTCAAGTTATCACTTCTGCCGGCACTCCCGGAGTCAACCCGTTGTTTTTTTTTACTAAACATTTTGATCAGCTGTCCAAGACGCTATAAAAAGCTAATATTCAGTAGGGGTACTCAACAGGATACGAGATATCCACCTTATATTAATCTGCCGGGCTCGAGTAAATCCAAGTTAGCTACTTGGGCTCCTCATCTATTATATTTGCATGCTAATTTTACCACATGTAATATCATCCCGTATTCTCTTTGATACTGATTAACAAATAAAACACCATTTGGCTGAATTTGATTATGAAGTCGCTTTTTTGTGCACAATTTGCGAATGCTTTCTTTATTATTGTAACTATTTAAAATGTGATATAACCAGTAAGCCGTTATGTGAATCAGGGTCAATATAACCTTTATCCATTGCACCAGAAGGTTCAATTTGATTTGTATTGAGTGTTTTTAATCGTGAGGAAAGTCTATTGGTTTTTATAGGTACTAGCTTTTGCTCTCTGCTCCAGACGCGTGGAGATGATTGCATATTTGCATGTTATCATAGTAGAAAAATGTAAAATAGCAACGACTTGGGATGCAGTACAATTAAATTAAATTTCAGTAATCAGGAAATAGTACGTCATAACGAGATCTGAATAAATGTGTTATTCTACAATTGAATATCTGTAAGAATTTATAATCATCAAAACAAATACTAAATGAAATGATCGACGTCACTCCTCAGTATTCCATACAATTTTCTATGACGTTTGAAAGTATATATTGTCTGTTTGTTCCTGTCTGTTTGAAACAGGTGTTCCGATTTTGACGGGGCTTTCACTGACAGACAGCTGTTGTTATAAGGAGTAACTTAGGCTACTTTTTTCTTCAAGCAAACTACAGGTAGTGGGCCGCACTGTGACATCACACGAACGAAGTCTCGGGCACACCTAGTCTATACTCTGTACTACATTGTATTGAAATCCGTCCTTAGGTTGAGGCGTGAAAACCAACAGCACATTTATATGATTCAATCACTCACTACCAATAAGCCTAATAATCGTTTTTATATTTACAGAGTCAGCCAAGCACATCGCAACTACAAAAGACCCTGAGCTCTGAAGAAACTTCATTCATATCGAGTGAACCTCAACGACCAAAACGAAAGGGCCTTGTCGAAACCATATGATATTAACTAATGACGTCACACGACAACACACGGTAAATGCACTCATTTATTATATGACAAAAAGAGACAGATATATTATTTCAAATACTGCTGAACGTGTAAGATAAAATGTTGACGAAAATAATTTGTAGAAGTTTAAAATATGTTTAAATAAAAGGAGACATGACATAAGGCCTTTATAGATTATTTAAAAAAAAAACTAGGCTGAATGTTGTGGTGATCGTTGCGTGTAGTTAGGAATTTAAAAAGAGCGGGATGTAATAGTGACTGAATGAGGTAAGAATTGTTTCTTTAAATATTTGAGCTTTTGATCTCTTTTTCTTCTTTCCTCTAATACTCGAGTTAAAAGACGAGATATATTGTGAAAATGGCAACTAAATCAGTGGTTTTCATTTTCACAACTCTATATATAATAAAAATGCGTATAAAATCGATAACACTGGCAAAAACAGCACAAAAATCTGCATCAACTCCAAAATTTAAAAAATAAAGACTACTAATACATCAAGTGAAAAAGTCGAAACAAAGGAAGTTACTGATTGTTCTTATTATCTCGTTTTATTGGTTAGTTCCCATAATTATGTTCTATGGAACATGACGTAATAGGAGAAAACAACACAATTGTTTACCTTTTTATTTCATAGAATTAATTACATACCAACTCTTCACCCGAGCCTAGTATGGCGGTAGACACAGGTGAAAAGTTAGTATGTAATTCTGTTGTTTTGTCCTATGACGGGTAGTTCCCATTTGTTCTATGGAACATGTCCTTAGAACAAATGGGAATTAAAGGTAACTAAAAACACTTAATAAAAATCAAAAACTTTACCTTTAAGAGCGTTTAAAACGATATTCATTGAGTGCAATATCATAAAAGTTATTTTAAAATCATATCATAAATTATTGAAAATCAAAGATTTTCTAAAACTCCATAAACCATAAAAATAAATACAACCATAATTTATATACTTTGCTATAAGTCGCATTATGATTTTTATATTATTTTGGCAAATTTTGTATTATATCAGTTACCAAGTATAAAAAAGATAATTTATTTATTATAAGTACCGCTGTTTACGATTATTTCAAAGAATAAAATGTTGACATTTAACGCTATTGTATTAAAATAATCTTAGTATTGGTACTTCCACTGCGTTTAAATACTGTCAAAGCTGATACTTTCAAAGTTATAATATAGTACCATTTTTACGTACTTATAGTAAATTAATTACTATAAGTGAACGCTTATCCTATAAGTTACAATGAAACTTAGTACAGTATTTGACAGTTTTTAAAGCGTATAGCATTTAAAGAAATTATATATAACAAATTAAATTACATAAATAATTAAATATAGGAGATTTCATAGTTGTTATTTTTCTAAAAGCTAACTAAATGGATCTCTCGTTACGTCCATGTATTGTATGATAATCAAATAAACTATAAGGGAGGAGATTGTACACAATAATGACATCTTCGGTGATACAAAATCGCGTAACTAACATTACAGTGTTGAATAGCTCGTTTAGTGGCGTCATTATGCCTAATAATATGTGTATGTTCAGCTTGAATATGGCTAAATAAAAAGAGTTGATAGATTTAAACAAGGATGATAAAGTCAGTTCCATCTTGAATTAGCCTATAAACTGCAAAATATAACTGTTGACTAGCGAACACTCGAGACTTCGAACGCGTGGATCCCGTTTCCGCGGGTTGATGTATTATACATATAAACCTTCCTCTTGAATCACTCTAGCTGTTTCTGAAAACTGCATTAAAATCCGTTGCGTAGTTCAAAAGATCTAAGCGCACAGACAGTGGGCGCGACTTTATTTTATACTATGCGACTTTATTTTATGTATAGGTTTTTTGTATGGTAACGAGTACGGCAGCTTATAAACAGCTTTTTTTCGTTACCCTTATTTTAAAAGCTATAAACAATAAAATAGATATTTAAAAATAACTCGACTTTCGCGATTAGGTGTCTGACAGTGATATGCTAATACTCAAACATTTTTATTATACATACGAGTAGTTAAACGAAATGAACTATTTTGTTCAATGTTAGTTACGCGATATTGTAGTCTTACTGACGTTATTAAATTTAAATATTATATGTAATCATTAATGGCAATGGAGTTTGCGTTGATATAATGTAAAATAGGCCTTACCCACAGTTTAATTAACTTTATTTTTAAAAATCCGTATAATTATATTAATAAATATCAAGTCCATTTCTACTAACAGAATAGTTTAAAGATAATATGAATGCAGACTCCTACAATAAAACACCATAATATTTATGTATGGTATCAAATGACGTTGTATATTATTTTATTTATTTCAAATAAATTGTTTCAATTTGATATATTTTTCTCTGATTAGCGTTGAATGTAAGTATATGTATGTAAAGTTAATTTTGACGGCATGCTTTCTCTGTATTTGATTTACGCGAAATATTCAAATTTTGCACTGACCTCTATAGACAATATACAAGGATCATTTAGCGCGTGGCCGAAATCAGAACTAAGGCCGCCATCTTGTAAAGCGCCCTCATGTCAATGTCATCCAAGTGCAATTGGCACGTGGCCGAAATCAGAACTAACACCGCCATCTTGTAAAACGCCGTCATTTCAATGTCATACAACAGGCTAGCGCCGACAATAACAAGACTTCCATTTGAATTTGACAAAATCGAGTGAAATCGTGTAACAAGGGCCGTTTGTCATTCGATTCGGCACTTGAAATTGCTGTCACTTTGGAAGCCAGTCCATCGTGCTAGTACTATAGAGGTCACTATCATTTTGAATTATAGGTACCAAAAACACTTTTGGGACAATTACACTTGGTCGTTTTTCCGAATTCAATGTGTCCGAATGGAGTCGAATCGCCTTCGGACAGTCCGCCTTCATTATTTCGGCTACCCGAATTCGGATGCCCTACGCCAATTTCCTTTCACTTCTTTCAGTATTTTTCCAATGGTCGTAGTATTAGAGTACTCAGATTCGTTAACTAGTATTCTAGTGTGATGACTAGTGTAATTAATGCAATTTAATACCAAGGCTTCGCTCGAGCAATGCACTCGTAGACACGTTCATATCTCAGACTACTTTGTTTGAAAGGCGTTCCGAGAGTCCGCGCCCGTGAACGTTGTCATGTGTTTGTCCGTAGCGTATTCTATGAAGTTTATATTCTGTACTCTCTGTTCTCTTTTGTATCATGGGATGCCCGAGTTGTATTTTGAGTACATACTTAAATATGACCAAGTGTAATAGCGCCATTGTTATTTTTTAAATTAGCCCAATTCGATGTTTGAATGAAAGCTATAGATAATGTTATTTTTACGACAAATCACTACTTCTTTAAAGATATGAATGAATGGTGTATATTTAAAACTAACGAAGTGTAATGCTGAAACAGATCTAATTAAAATATTTTACTAAATGAATGGTTAAGAAATTTATGTTGTGATTTTATTTTAAGATTTGCAATAATTAATTGGTGTAAATAGATGTGTTTTTTATGTTAAATGAAAATATTGTAGTGTTGAAATGAAATATATCACATGTTACATTTAAATATCTTTGTCTTTTTAAATAAAATAGGTTAACCTTTTTACCCGACTGCAAGAAAGGGTTATGTTTTTCGCGCGTATCTTGTATGTATGTTCTGGGGGTATTCGCCATAACAGTAGTATATTATTGGGCATTCTATTCCACCTGTCGCTCTGCGAACTACGTTCGCTTTCGCTCCGAACGGTGGAATAGAATGCCCAATAGGTAAGGCATGACGACAGACATGATTTAATCGTTTAACGCTCTGCGAACTACATTCGCTGTGGCAGACATGACTTTATCAACTTTTTGAATTCATTCATCGTTTTGATTCCTACTGCATACGATCGATTCCTATAACCAGAATTTACCACTGTTTTTGGGATATAAATATATATGTATTAAATACGTGTACTCATTACCGATCTATCATTGTAGACATTAATCATGAAATTCGTAAAACAGACACAGTCATTGCATGTTAACGCAATCTGCTATGATAATAATAAAACGGGTTTTCGTCATGGAAAGTTATTACCTAACACCGTAAGGTGCTTAATTTGCGGTCCATCGAATTGTGGAAAAACAAATTTGCTTATTGGTCTTCTTATACATGAAAATGGTTTACGATATCATAATGTTTACGTATATTCTAAAACTTTACATCAACCTAAATACATATTTTTGGAAAGAGTTTTGCAGCGAGTGCCTGGTATTTCACTTCAGAAATATAATGGCAATGAAGAAGTAATAAAAGTTCAAGACGCAAAACCAAACTCTGTAATTGTTTTTGATGATGTTGCTTGCGAAAATCAAAATAACATGCGTGATTATTTTGCAATGGGAAGACACAAAAATATTGATTGCTTTTATCTGAACCAAACGTACAGTAAAATACCTAAGCAGTTAGTAAGAGACAACGCAAATTTGATAGTATTATTTAAACAAGATGATATCAATCTAAGACATGTGTATGATGAACATGTTAACACTGATATGACTTGGATGGAATTTCGTAATATGTGCTCGAAAATATGGAATGATTCCTTCAATTATGTAGTAATTAATAAAGATTGTTCTAAAAATAACGGCTGTTACAGAAATACGTTTGACACTTTTGCTGTATTTGATTAAGCTTGAGGATATTTAAGACGGATACCCTTGCGATAGCGCTATTCTTCAGACGACGCTTACTCAATCACAACCCGTTTTACTATTATGGAAAAATCATTAAAAAGGCAAATTGTTGATGCGGCTGAAGCTGTTAGGAAAAAAGTTAGAAAAATGAAGGATATTGAGACTGATAGTAAACAAGCACTAGATTCAGTTTTCAGACCAGTAACTGAACCACTTAACCTAATCGTCAGTAAACAATCTCGTTTCCTGCAGGATAGTGAATCAAATAAATACGCGCAAGAAAATCTAAAGGTTGACTTGAACTCTTTAGATGAATCTGATACCGGTAGTTGTTCTTCATATGAATCCACGACTGAAAACGATCAAAGTGCTGATACATCATCCTGGTCAGTATCTTCAGAAACATTCCCAGCTATTCCTTTTGGCGTTAGAGCAGAGCATGGGAGAATGAAACTAGGCTCTGCTGGCATAACAATGAATGATGAAAACATCATTGTGGCCGATAGCCAATACAAAAATACCCCCGGTTTGAGGGAATTGTAGATGAAAAAGATCCCTGATTTAAGATTGGTTACAGAGCATGATAAGCAACAGTATAAGACAATGTTACTTAGTACAAATGCACATTCGTCGAGATTATAAAGCTAATAAACCAATAAAAAGTAATAAGGGTCTAAAGTATTTGCAAGTTATTAAACCTCTCTTTAAGCTATCCGCCAATAGTTCACCACGCCACAATTACTCAAAAGGAAAAGGTTTGCCTTTAACAAAAATACTGCATGAAAATGTAGATATTAGATATTGGGATGATCCAAATGAACTAGTAGATAGATTAAAGTTACTTATTGCATCTCGAGACGCTGGCAACACAGGATTAGACAACGAAATTATATCTATTATCGAAGAACTACGTGAAAACAAAATAATAAATAAATAAATGTTCTAAATTGTAATTGAGTCATTTTACTGTTAACCTTGTATTATAATATACATCCCAAACTTTGAATTGTGAATGTGGACAAATTCGGACACCACATTCATAAAAGAATGCGTTTATCAGAATTATTTGAGTGCTATGATAATGTTTTATTTAAATCAGAAAGCGGTGATTTCGATTTGAAAACATCGA